>LR880967.1:935621853-935643956 GCA_904067115.1 Aegilops sharonensis
TCAAGGTCACACCAATTTCTTCACTTTCAAAGTCTTCAGAAAGTCTTCAGAATATCAAAGTCTTCAGTCGAAGAACTTCATTTTTAGGGGTCGACTTTCTCTGTAAATATCAAACTCCTCATAGACTTATAGACCTGTGTACACTCACAAACGCATTAGTTCCTTAACCTATAAGTCTTCAATACACCAAAATCACTAAGGGGCACTAGATGCACTTACAATTGTATTTTGTTCTAATTGATTTATATCTATATTATATGTCCTGTCTCGGTTTAGTGTGATAAAACTAGATGCATTATAATGCAATTTCTTTGCACATCACATGATTATGTTGTTGGGGAACGCAGTAATTTCAAAAAAAAATCCTACGCACACGCAAGATCCATCTAGGTGAAGCATAGCAACGAGAGGGGAGATGGTTGTCCACGTACCCTCGTAGAACGAAAGCGGAAGCGTTAAGACAACGCGGTTCATGTAGTCATACGTCTTCACGATCCGACCGATCCTAGTACCGAAAGTACGACACCTCCATGATCTGCACACGTTTAGCTCTGTGACGTCCCACAAACTCTAGATCCAGCTGAGGTCGAGGGAGAGTTTCGTCAGCACGACGGCATGATGACGGTGATGATGAAGTGACCGACGCAGGGCTTCGCCTAAGCACTACAACGGTATGACCGAGGTGGAAATCTATGGAGGGGGGCACCGCACACGACTAAACAATCAAGTGTGTTTCTATGGGGTGCCCCCTTCCCCACATATAAAGGAGTTGAGGAGGGGAGGGCCGGCCCTCTCATGGCGCGCCCAAGGGGGGAGTCACTCCCGGTGGGAGTAGGATTCCCCTTCCCTAGTTGGAGTAGGAGAAGAAGGAAGGAGCAGAGAGGGAGAAGGAAAGGGGGACCGGCCCCCACCCCAATTCTGATTGGGCTTGGGGGGGGGGGGGGCACCTTGGCTGCCTCCTCCTCTCTCCCACTAAGGCCAAATAAGGCCCATAGACTCCCCNGGCGCGCCCAAGGGGGGAGTCACTCCCGGTGGGAGTAGGATTCCCCTTCCCTAGTTGGAGTAGGAGAAGAAGGAAGGAGCAGAGAGGGAGAAGGAAAGGGGGACCGGCCCCCACCCCAATTCTGATTGGGCTTGGGGGGGGGGGGGCACCTTGGCTGCCTCCTCCTCTCTCCCACTAAGGCCAAATAAGGCCCATAGACTCCCCGGGGGGTTCCGGTAACCCCCTGGTACTCCGGTAAATGCCCGAACTCACCCGAAACCATTCCGATGTCCAAACATACCCTTCCAATATATCAATCTTTATGTCTTGACCATTTTGAGACTCCTCGTCATGTCTATGATCACATCCGGGACTCCAAACAACCTTCGGTACATCAAAACACATAAACTCATAATACCGATCGTCATCGAACGTTAAGCGTGCGGACCCTACGGGTTCGAGAACTATGTAGACATGAACGAGACTCGTCTCTGGCCAATAACCAATAGCGGAACCTGGATGCTCATATTGGTTCCTACATATTCTATGAAGATCTTTATCGGTCAAACCGCATAACAACATACGTTGTTCCCTTTGTCATCGGTATGTTACTTGCTCGAGATTCGATCGTCAGTATCTCAATACCTAGTTCAATCTCGTTACCGGAAAGTCTCTTTACTCGTTCCGTAATGCATCATCCCGCAACTAACTCATTAGTCACATTGCTTGCAAGGCTTATAGTGATGTGCATTACCGAGAGGGCCCAGAGATACCTCTCCAACAATCGGAGTGACAAATCCTAATCTCGATCTGTGCCAACTCAACAAACACCATTGGAGACACCTGTACAACATCTTTATAATCACCCAGATACGTTGTGACGTTTGATAGCACACAAAGTGTTCCTCCGGTATTCGGGAGTTGCATAATCTCATAGTCATAGGAACATGTATAAGTCATGAAGAAAGCAATAGCAACAAACTAAACGATCATCGTGCTAAGCTAACGGATGGGTCAAGTCAATCACACCAGTCTCTAATGATGTGATCCTGTTAATCAAATGACAACTCGTGTCTATGGTTAGGAAACTTAACCATCTTTGATTCAATGAGCTAGTCAAGTAGAGGCATACTAGCACTAGTAGAAAACAGGGCTTTTGTCACAGCTCAATATACATATTAGTCCCGGTTGCATTACGAACCGGGACTAATGTGAGCATTAGTCCCGGTTCGAGCGGCTAAAGGCATTAGTCCCGGTTCAAATGAGACCTTTAGTCCCAGTTTGAGACACGAACCGAGACTGAAGGGTGTGATGCCCTTTAGTCCCGGTTTGAGACACGAACCGAGACTGAAGGGTGCGATGCCCTTTAGTCCCGGTTCGTATCTCAAACCGGGACTAAAGATTAGACCTTTAGTCCCGGTTTGAGACACGAACCGAGACTGAAGGGTGCGATGCCCTTTAGTCCCGATTCGTGTCTCAAACCGTGACTAAAGGGGTTCATGTCTCAAACTCCCCCCCCCCCCCTCTGTGTATCGCCATTTTAGTTTTGAAAAAAACAAAACAAATGATAAAAACTTCAAAAAATGAAATCCTTCGATATGTAGTTATATTACTACATCTACTAGTTAGGAAATTAAAAAACTTAAATTTGGACATGTTTTGAAAAGAAGTGTTATGAAAAAGTAAAACGGATATAACTTTTGCATACGATGTCGGGAAAAAACTTATAATATATCAAAATGTTCAGCACGAAAATCCGCATCCGATTTTGACCGCCATAGGCCTGTTTCCAAATTTTTAGAATCCTCAAATTCTAATAGGAAAAAAAGATATGCTCAAATTTCATTTTTTTAATTTTGGTTAAATCTGGTCAAACTATGGTCAAACTACTTATTCAAGAAGTATTAGTGTTACAAAATAATTATTCAAGAATATTAGTGTTACTAAAAAATTATTTTATTTTTTTGAATTTTGGTCAAATCTGGTCAAACTGTGGTCAAATTATGGTCAAACTACTTATTCAAGAAATATTAGTGTTACTAAATAATTATTCAAGAATATTAGTGTTACTAAAAAGTTATTTCAGTTTTTTTGAATTTTGGTCAAATCTAGTCAAACTGTGGTCAAACTATGGGCAAATTACTTATTCAAGAAATATTAGTCTTACTAAACAATTATTGTTTTTTTAGAATAATAGTTTCAAACTCAAACAATGAAATGTGTGACTTCATGCTCAAGTTAAACTCCTAAGGGTTAACTTGATTGACATCTAACTATTGTTAGGAAAACAACAAGTGCAGACTTGGAAACGAGGGGGAATAGAACCCGGAAGTTAAGCGTGGTCAGGCTGGAGTAGTGAAAGGATGGGTGACCGGCCAGGAAGCTAGATGATTTGGAATGATGAGGGGTGATTAGAGATTAGAGGTTAAATTGAGCAGTGATGAGGGGTGATTAGAGATTAAAATAATTCAGAAATTTGAAAGTCGGGAAAAAAATTTAAAAAATCGTAAAATTTCTTTTAATCCCGGTTGTTGTTACCAACCGGGACTAAAGGTGGAGCTCCAGACGGCGGCCACGTGGAGGGCCTTTAGTCCTAGTTCGTATAAGAATAAAACCGGGACTAAAGGGGGGGGGGGCCTTAGTACCGACCCTTTAGTCCTGGTTCGAGAACCGGGACTAATGGGCCTTTTTCTACTAGTGTAGTGACACTGTTTGTTTATGTATTCACACATGTACTAAGTTTCCAGTTAATACAATTCTAGCATGAATAATAAACATTTAACATGATATAAGGAAATATAAATAACAACTTTATTATTGCCTCTAGGGCATATTTCCTTCANGACCGGCCAGGAAGCTAGATGATTTGGAATGATGAGGGGTGATTAGAGATTAGAGGTTAAATTGAGCAGTGATGAGGGGTGATTAGAGATTAAAATAATTCAGAAATTTGAAAGTCGGGAAAAAAATTTAAAAAATCGTAAAATTTCTTTTAATCCCGGTTGTTGTTACCAACCGGGACTAAAGGTGGAGCTCCAGACGGCGGCCACGTGGAGGGCCTTTAGTCCTAGTTCGTATAAGAATAAAACCGGGACTAAAGGGGGGGGGGGCCTTAGTACCGACCCTTTAGTCCTGGTTCGAGAACCGGGACTAATGGGCCTTTTTCTACTAGTGTAGTGACACTGTTTGTTTATGTATTCACACATGTACTAAGTTTCCAGTTAATACAATTCTAGCATGAATAATAAACATTTAACATGATATAAGGAAATATAAATAACAACTTTATTATTGCCTCTAGGGCATATTTCCTTCAGTCTCCCACTTGCACTAGAGTCAATAATCAAGAGTACACAGTAATGATTCTAACACCCATGGAGTCTTGGTGCTGATCATGTTTTGCTAGTGAGAGAGGCTTAGTCAACGGGTCTGCAACATTCAGATCTGTATGTATCTTGCAAATCTCTATGTCTCCCTCCTTGACTTGATCGCGGATGGAATGAAGCGTCTCTTGATGTGCTTGGTTCTCTTGTGAAATCTGGATTCCTTTGCCAAGGCAATTGCACCAGTATTGTCACAAAAGATTTTCATTGGACCCAATGCACTAGGTATGACACCTAGATCGGATATGAACTCCTTCATCCAGACTCCTTCATTTGCTGCTTCCGAAGCAGCTATGTACTCCGCTTCACACGTAGATCCCGCGACGATGCTTTGCTTAGAACTGCACCAACTTACAGCTCCACCGTTCAATATAAATACGTATCCGGTTTGTGACTTAGAGTCATATGGATCAGTGTCAAAGCTTGCATCGATGTAACCATTTACGACGAGTTCTTTGTCACCTCCATAAACGAGAAACATATCCTTAGTCCTTTTCAGGTATTTCAGGATGTTCTTGACCGCTGTCCAGTGATTCACTCCTGGATTACTTTGGTACCTCCCTGTTAAACTAATAGCAAGGCACACATCAGGTCTGGTACACAGCATTGCATACATGATAGAACCTATGGCTGAAGCATAGGGAATGACTTTGATTTTCTATCTATCTTCTGCAATGGTCGGGCATTGAGTCTGACTCAACTTCACACCTTGTAACACAGGCAAGAACCCTTTCTTTGCTTGATCCATTTTGAACTTCTTCAAAACTTTATCAAGGTATGTGCTTTGTGAAAGTCCAATTAAGCGTCTTGATCTATCTCTATAGATCTTGATGCCCAATATATAAGCAGCTTCACCGAGGTCTTTCATTGAAAAACTCTTATTCAAGTATCCTTTTATGCTATCCGTAAATTCTATATCATTTCAAATCAACAATATGGCATCCACATATACTATTAGAAATGCTACAGAGCTCCCACTCACTTTCTTGTAAATACAGGCTTCTCCAAAAGTCTCTATAAAACCATATGCTTTGATCACACTAACAAAACATTTATTCCAACTCCGAAATGCTTGCACCAGTCCCTAAATGGATCGCTGGAGCTTGCACACTTTGTTAGTATCCTTTGGATTGATAAAACCTTCGGGTTGCATCATATACAACTCTTCTTCCAGACATCCATTCAGGAATGCAGTCTTTACATCCATTTTCCAAATTTCATACACATAAAATGCAGCAATTGCTAACATGATTCGGACGGACTTAAGCATCGCTACGGGTGAGAAGGTCTCATCGTAGTCGAATCCTTGAACTTGTCAAAAACCTTCCGCAACAAGTCGAGCTTTGTAGACAGTAACATTACCGTCAGCGTCAGTCTTCTTGAAGATCCATTTATTCTCGATGGCTTGCCGACCATCAGGCAAGTCATCCAAAGTCCACACTTTGTTCTCATACATGGATCCCATCTCAGATTTCATGGCCTCAAGCCATTTCGCGGAATCTGGGCTCATCATCGCTTCCTCATAGTTCGTAGGTTCGTCATGGTCAAGTAACGTAACCTCCATAACTGGTTTATCGTACCACTCTGATGCGGATTTTACTCTGATTGACCTACGAGGTTTAGTAGTAACTTGATCTGAAGTTACATGATCATCATCATTAGCTTCCTCACTAATTGGTGAAGTAGTCACAGGAACTGATTTCTGCGATGAACTTCTTTCCAACAAGGGAGCAGGTACAGTTACCTCATCAAGTTCTACTTTCCTCCCACTCACTTCTTTCGAGAGAAACTCCTTCTCTTGAAAGGATCCATTCTTAGCAACGAATGTCTTGCCTTCATTTCTGTGATGGAAGGTGTGCCCAATAGTCTCCTTTGGGTATCCTATGAAGACACATTTCTCCGATTTGAGTTCAAGCTTATCAGGTTGAAACTTTTTTACATAAGCATCGCTGCCCCAAACTTTAAGAAATGACAACCTGGGTTTCTTGCCAAACCACAGTTCATAAGGTGTCGTCTCAACGGATTTAGATGGTGCCCTATTTAATGTGAATGCAGCCGTCTCTAAAGCATAACCCCGAAACGATAGCGTAAATCAGTAAGAGACAACATAGATCGTACTATATCTAATAAAGTGCCATTACGATGTTCGACACACCATTACGCTGTGGTGTTCCGGGTAGCATGAGTTGCGAAACTATTCCGCATTGTTTCAAATGAAGACCAAACTCGTAACTCAAATATTCTCCTCCATGATCAGATCGTAGAAACTTTATTTTCTTGTTACGATGATTTTCCACTTCACTCTGAAATTCTTTGAACTTTTCAAATGNTAACGTAACCTCCATAACTGGTTTATCGTACCACTCTGATGCGGATTTTACTCTGATTGACCTACGAGGTTTAGTAGTAACTTGATCTGAAGTTACATGATCATCATCATTAGCTTCCTCACTAATTGGTGAAGTAGTCACAGGAACTGATTTCTGCGATGAACTTCTTTCCAACAAGGGAGCAGGTACAGTTACCTCATCAAGTTCTACTTTCCTCCCACTCACTTCTTTCGAGAGAAACTCCTTCTCTTGAAAGGATCCATTCTTAGCAACGAATGTCTTGCCTTCATTTCTGTGATGGAAGGTGTGCCCAATAGTCTCCTTTGGGTATCCTATGAAGACACATTTCTCCGATTTGAGTTCAAGCTTATCAGGTTGAAACTTTTTTACATAAGCATCGCTGCCCCAAACTTTAAGAAATGACAACCTGGGTTTCTTGCCAAACCACAGTTCATAAGGTGTCGTCTCAACGGATTTAGATGGTGCCCTATTTAATGTGAATGCAGCCGTCTCTAAAGCATAACCCCGAAACGATAGCGTAAATCAGTAAGAGACAACATAGATCGTACTATATCTAATAAAGTGCCATTACGATGTTCGACACACCATTACGCTGTGGTGTTCCGGGTAGCATGAGTTGCGAAACTATTCCGCATTGTTTCAAATGAAGACCAAACTCGTAACTCAAATATTCTCCTCCATGATCAGATCGTAGAAACTTTATTTTCTTGTTACGATGATTTTCCACTTCACTCTGAAATTCTTTGAACTTTTCAAATGTTTCAGACTTATGTTTCATCAAGTAGATATACCCATATCTGCTCAAATCATCTGTGAAGGTCAGAAAATAACGATACCCGCCGCGAGCCTCAATGTTCATTGGACCACATACATCAGTATGTATGATTTACAATAAATATGTTGCTCGCTCCATTGTTTTGGGGAACGGAGTTTTAGTCATCTTGCCCATGAGGCATGGTTCACAAGTACCAAGTGGTTCATAATCAAGTGATTCCAAAACTCCATCAGATTGGAGTTTCTTCATTCGCTTTATACCAATATGACCCAAAAGGCAGTGCCACAAATAAGTTGCACTATCATTATCAACTCTGCATCTTTTGGCTTCAATATTATGAATATATGTGTCACTACTATCAAGATTTAACAAAAATAGACCACTCTTCAAGGGTGCATGAACATAAAAGATATTACTCATATAAATAGAACAACCATTATTCTCGGATTTAAATGAATAACCGTCTCACATCAAACAAGATCCAGATATAATGTTCATGCTTAACTCTGGCACCAGATAACAATTATTCAGGTCTAAAACTAATCCCAAAGGTAGATGTAGAGGTAGCGTGCCGACGGTGATCACATCGACTTTGGAACCATTTCCCACGCGCATCGTCACCTCGTCCTTAGCCAGTCTTCGCTTAATCCGTAGTCCCTGTTTCGGTTGCAAATATTAGCAACAGAACCAATATCAAATACCCAGGCACTACTGCGAGCATTAGTAAGGTACACATCAATAACATGTATATCACATATACCTTTGTTCACCTTGCCATCCTTCTTATCCGCCAAATACTTGGGGCAGTTCCCCTTCCAGTGACCAGTCCTTTTGCAGTAGAAGCACTCAGTCTCAGGCTTAGGTCCAGACTTGGGCTTCTTCACTTGAGCAGCAACTTGCTTGCTGTTCTTCTCGAAGTTCCCCTTCTTCCATTTACCCTTTTTTCTTGAAACTGGTGGTCTTGTTGACCATCAACACTTGATGCTCCTTCTTGATTTCTACCTTCGCAGCCTTTAGCATTGCGAAGAGCTCGGGAATTTTCGTATCCATCCCTTGCATATTATAGTTCATCACGAAGCTCTTGTAGCTTGGTGGTAGTGATTGAAGAACTCTGTCAATGACACTATCATCAGGAAGATTAACTCCCAGCTGAGTCAAGTGGTTGTGGTACCTAGACATTCTAGTATATGTTCACTGACAGAACTACTCTCCTCCATTTTGCAGTTGTAGAACTTATTAGAGACTTCATATCTCTCAATCCGGGCATTTGCTTGAAATATTAACTTCAACTCCTGGAACATCTCATATGCTCAATGACGTTCAAAACGACGTTGAAGTCCCGGTTCTAAGCCGTAAAGCATGGCACACTGAACTATCGAGTAGTCATCAGCTTTGCTTTGCCAGACGTTCTTAACGTCATAAGCAGCATCTGCAGCAGGCCTGGCACCTAGCGGTGCTTCCAGGACGTAATTCTTCTGTGCATCAATGAGGATAATCCTCAAGTTACGGACCCAGTCCGTGTAGTTGCTACCATCATCTTTCAACTTAGCTTTCTCTAGGAACGCATTAAAATTCAAAGGAACAGTAGCATGGGCCATTGATCTACAACAACATAGACATGCAAAATACTATCAGGTACTAAGTTCATGATAAATTAAAGTACAATTAATCATATTACTTAAGAACTCCCACTTAGATAGAACCAGTCAGCCACCTGTGTGCAAAGCACGTCGATAGAACCAGTCTCGCGTAAGCGTACGCGTAATATCGGTCCGGGCCGCTTCATCAAACAATACCATCTAATCAAAGTATGATATGCTGGTAAGCAGTATGACTATTATCGCCCACAACTCTTTGTGTTCTACTCGTGCATATAACATCTACGCATAGACCTGGCTCGGATGCCACTGTTTGGGGAACGCAGTAATTTCAAAAAAAATCCTACGCACATGCAAGATCCATCTAGGTGAAGCATAGCAAGGAGAGGGGAGAGTGTTGTCCACGTACCCTCGTAAACCGAAAGCAGAAGCGTTAAGACAACACGGTTGATGTAGTCGTACGTCTTCACGATCCGACCGATCCTAGTACCGGAAGTACGGCACCTCCGCGATCTGCACACGTTCAGCTTGGTGATGTCCCACGAACTCTAGATCCAGCTGAGGTCGAGGGAGAGCTTCGTCAGCACGACAGCGTGATGACGGTGATGATGAAGTTCCAGACGCAGGGCTTCGCCTAATCACTACAACGGTATGACCGAGGTGGAAATTGGTGGAGGGGGGCACCACACACGGCTAAACGATCAACTTGTGTGTCTATGGGGTGCCCCCTTCCTCTGTATAGAAAGGAGTGGAGGAGGGGAGGGCCGGCTGAGGGAGTCCTGGACTAAGGGGTCCTCGGGCGTCCGGCCTGCTATCCATGGGCCGGACTGATGGGCTGTGAAGACATGAAGACTGAAGACCACACTCGTGTCCGGATTGGACTTTCCTTGGCATGGAAGGCAAGCTAAGCGACCAGCTGTGAAGATTCCTTCTTATGTAACCGACTCCATGTAACCCTAGATCTCTCTGGTGTCTATATAAACCGGAGAGCATAGTCCGGATAGGACACATTCATTACCATATATACATAGGCTAGGCTTCTAGGGTTTAGCCATTACGATCTCGTGGTAGATCAACTCTTGTAACACTCATATTCATCAAGATCAATCAAGAAGGAAGTAGGGTATTACCTCCATAGAGAGGGCCCGAACCTGGGTAAACATCTTGTCCCCCGTCTCCTGTTACCATCGATCCTAGACGCACAGTTCGGGACCCCCTACCCGAGATCCGCCGGTTTTGACACCGACATTGGTGCTTTCATTGAGAGTTCCGTTGTGCCGTCGCCAAGAGGATTGATGGCTCGCCTTGTTTTCAAGTATAATATCATCTCCGGAGGAGTCCTGGCCCCAGGCCAAACTCTCCGGCTGGGCGGATTCGTCATGGCCGCCGGGTCGGCCCTTAAGCCGACGATGATGACCTCTCAAGTCATCGAAAATCGCCTCCGCGTCGATCCCGAATACTCCGCGCGCATGGATCCAATGGAGTTATCGTCGTTAAATGAACTCCTGGATCGCATGGCCGCCTTGGGGGTCGCTACAGACTACGATCGGGTTGGTCTTAAACCCGACCAGAGAGAAATCAAAACTCCGCCGATCACCCATCAGATAGCGGTAGTCGAGGAGCGGAGCAACTCTTCTACTATATTGAAGACGAACTATGTTCGGATCTCCGATCTTGAAGGGCCGGATATTCTCCAGTGGAAAGGCATGTTCCGTCCCCGAACATGGAGTCGGACGATGAGCCTAAAAAAGCAGTCGATATCCCCGAGCCCGAACTGCCAGGTCCGGTAGATCTTCAATCCCCGGATCCAAAATCAGGTCAGGGTTCGGATTTCGCTCCACCCACCCACCCGGACATAGACGCTCTCATGAGCATCAAACAAAAGTCTCAGGAAACGGTCCACCACTTTTGGGCCCGATTCCTCCTTGTCAAAAATAAGGTAAAAGATTGCCGCGACGAAGACGTGATAGCGGCATTCTGAAA
Organism: Aegilops sharonensis; assembly: GCA_904067115.1. NCBI lineage: Eukaryota > Viridiplantae > Streptophyta > Magnoliopsida > Poales > Poaceae > Aegilops > Aegilops sharonensis. The sequence continues at coordinate 935,632,926 of LR880967.1, forward strand.
CAATTGCGTGGATGAAGGAATCCTCAACACCATCAATCTCCGCCGCATACCAAAATTTGCTGACTTAGCAATCATCATACAGAAGTATTGCACGATGGAAAGCGCCTGGGAAACTCGGGCAGCTCGCTGGGAACCACTGGCCCCAACCCAACGCCCCCTACAGGCGAAAAGGGCATACCCTCGTGGCACACCCAGTCCCACAGTCAAAAAACACAAAGTCGCCATATGGCACGACACCGTTCTGGAGGGGTGGCTCGATGGCCCATGCAAAATACATGCAACAACAGATACCGTGGCAACCCACAGACTTAGAGCATGTTGGATACTACGATAGGTAGCCAAGAGAGGCGAGGACATCCTTATAAAGGACGCCCCGGAACAGTACCCCCCAGAAGATGACGACCCAAGAGTATCGACAGTCTTCGAGACATTTGCTTCAAATAACAAGCGCAAACGGGCACTTCGCGAGCTCAAGAAGTCTGCCAAATTGCCGTAATAAACCCATGGAACAACACGGCTATAACATTCAACGCCGGTGACGAACCAAAGTACAGAACAATACGAGCACCAGCTGTCTTAGTCCTCAGCCCCATCGTGGATGGGTTTCGACTCACCAAGGTCCTCATGGACGGTGGTAGCGGACTAAATCTCATTTATGAGGACACACTCCATAAAATGGAAATAGGCAGGAGCCGCATCAAACAAAGTAGCACAACTTTCCGGGGAATTATTCCTAGTCGGGAGGCGCGGTGCACGGGCAAAATCACACTTGACGTGGTATTCGGCACGTCGGAGAACTATCAGTCCGAAGAAATAACCTTCCAAGTGGCCCCTTTCAGCAGCGGATATCACGCCTTATTGGGGCGGGATGCTTTCACACGCTTTCAAGCTATACCTCACTACGGATATATGAAGATCAAAATGCCCGGACCAAACGGTATAATCACTCTCGTCAGTGATCCGGACATAGCACTCCGCGCTGAAAACAAAACCACATCCCTAGCCCTGGAAGCGCTATCCGAAGCCCTCGCGACCGAAGAATTAGCTGCACTACGCTCCATAGTGGACAGGGACGATGTGATCCTCGACAAACGCCCCAAATCCACCTCATTCAAACTAGCAGAAGAAATAGTCAAATTCCAGGTCCACCCAACGGACCCCAAGAAGACAGCATCTATCTGAGCTCAACTAACACCAACAGTTGACGCTGCACTACGAGAGTTCCTGCGCGAAAACTGGACATATTTGCCTGGCACCCTAACACTGCGGCGCTTTTTCGAAGCCAAGCGACAAGCCATGGGGGAGGAGCTGGCCAACTCATCGAGGCCGGATTCATTAGAGAAATCAAACACCCGGACTGGCTGGCAAACCTGGTGATGGTACCAAAGAAAGATAAATCCTGGCGCATGTGTGTCGATTTCAAGGATCTCAACAAGGCTTGCCCTAAGGATCCTTTTCCCCTTCCCCGCATTGACCAAATCATCGACGCCACCGTAGGACACGACTCATTGTGTTTCCTCGATGCATATTCCGGATACCATCAAATCAAAATGAAGGAATCCGATCAAGCTGCAACAACATTTATTACCCCATACGGGTTGTTTTGCTTCAACACCATGCCTTTCGGGCTCAAGAACGCCGGCGCCACCTACCAGCGCATGATCCAAACATGCCTCGAAAAACAGATCGGCAAGACGGTAGAAGCTTACGTTTGAAGTCGTCATTAAGACTAGGCACGTCGAAACACTAATAGACGACTTATGTCTCATGTTTGACAACCTCCGGGCATATGACATTAAGCTCAATCCGGAGAAGTGTGTCTTCAGCGTCCCTGCTGGAAAACTGCTGGGCTTCATAGTCTCCAATAGAGGAATCGAAGCGAATCCGGCTAAAATCCGAGCTCTATCACAGTTAGCTACACCAACAGACCTCATACAGGTCCAAAAGCTGGCAAGATGCGTGGCAGCACTAAGCCACTTTATCTCCAGACTAGGAGAAAAGGAACTCCCACTCTATCGCCTCTTACGGCGCACGGATAACTTTGAATGGACAGACGAGGCGACTGCCAGACTGGAGGAAATAAATACCCTCCTAGCAAGCAATCCAATCCTGGCTGCACCAAACGCAGGCGAACCCAAGTTGCTATACATATCGGCAACACACCAAGTGGTGAGCGCCATGCTCGTCGTCGAACGAGAATAGGACGGACACAAATTTCCGCTCCAAAAGCCGGTATACTACGTATCCACCATCCTCACACCATGCAAATCCCGGTACCCTCACTATCAAAAGATAGCATACGCGGTCTTCATGGCATCTCGAAAATTGTGACACTACTTTCAGGAGTGCTCGATCACAGTGGCTTCTGAAGTGCCCCTCAATGATATAATCAACAACCGGGATGCAACGGGCCGGATTGCCAAATGGGCCATTGAGCTCCTGCCATTTGACATCACGTACAAACCACGTCAAGCCATCAAATCCTAGGTACTAGCTGACTTCGTCGCCGAATGGACAGAGGCCGAACTCCCTAAAGAGTACGGCGCATATTCCAACTGGGTGATGCATTTTGACGGCTCCAAAATGTTGGCAGGATTGGGGGCGGGCGTCGTATTAACATCCCCCACAGGGGATATCATCCAGTACGTACTCCAAATATTATACACAGACTCCAACAACGCAGCCGAATACGAGGCCTTGATGCATGGCCTTCGGATGGCCGTATCAATGGGCATACAATGCCTGGAGGTGCGCGGGGACTCAAACCTCGCAATATCCCAAATTAATGGAGACTTTGATGCCAAAGATCCAAAGATGGCAGCTTACAATGCCGTCTTGAAGATGTCGGCTCGATTCGAGGGACTCGAATTTCATCATGTCGCCCGCGAAAGTAATCAGGCGGCAGACGTCCTTGCTCGCATCGGCGCTAAGCGCGACCCCGTGCCACCTAACATCTTCCTCGAAAGGCTCTTTAAGCCATCCGTGGTGTGGCAAGGGGGAGACAGCAACGACAGTCTTGTTCCGAACACAAACACAGATAGCAAACACGCTGATATCATCGGAGGCTCAGCCACCAAAATAACACCATCGGCCCACCTCATCATGGCAGTAATTGCCCCATGGACCGAACCATTCTTGGCCTACCTTAATAGGAAGGAGCTCCCAGAAGATCAGAACGAGGCTCGCCACATCATCCTGCGTTCGAAGGCCTATAAAGTTCACGAGGGAGAGCTATACAAGAAAAGCATCACCGGAGTCCTTCAAAGGTGTATCTCCGAGGAGGAGGGGCGGCAACTCTTGGCAGAAATTCATTCCGGTCTCGGTGGGCACCACGCCGCAACCCGGGCACTTGTTAGCAAGGCTTTCCGGACAGGATTTTATTGGCCTACGGCCCGCGCAGACGCACAGGACCTCGTCCAGCGCTGCGTTGGATGCCAACTCTTCGCCAACCAAAGCCATATGCCCCCAACCGCCCTACAAAAAATCCCCATTACATGGCCCTTTGCGGTCTGGGGCTTGGACATGGTCGGACCCCTTAAAGGGGGAAGCCATAAGAAAAAAATATATGATGGTCATGGTGGACAAATTCACCAAGTGGATAGAGGCTAGACCAGTCAAAACAGCCGAGTCCGGACCGGTGATCGCATTTATATCCGATGTGGTGCACCGTTATGGTGTACCGCACAGCATCATCACTGATAATGGTTCCAATTTCACAACTGATGAAGTGAAAAACTGGTGTGCTAATCTGGGCATTAAGCTCGATTACGCCTCTGTCTACCACCCGCAAACCAACGGTCAAGTCGAGCGAGCTAACGGTCTTATTATGAGTGGCATCAAACCCAGGCTAGTGCGGTCTTTAAAAGAATCAGACAAACACTGGGTTGAGGAGCTTGATTGCGTACTCTGGGGGCTGCGGACCATGCCTAACCGTACTACCGAATACACACCTTTCTTCATGGTGTACAATGCAGAGGTTGTATTGCCCTACGATATTTTACATGACTCACCTCGAGTGCGTATGTACGAAGAGAAAGAGGCCGAGTTGGATCGGCAGGACATGTTAGACGCCCTGGAGGAGGAGCGCAACGTCGCCAAAGCCTGTTCAGCATTTTATCAGCAGCAGGCTCGAAGATACCAAAGCAGAGAAGTACAGGCCAAGACTTACAGTGTTGGCGAACTCGTTCTACGCTTGCCAGAGAAGAAAAAGGACAAACTCAAGCCCAAATGGGAGGGTCCCTTCATAATTGACGAAGTTCTTACCGGAGGAGCGTACCGTCTCCGTGACGCATCAGACGATCGCCTAGAGCCGAACCCCTGGAACACGGCCAGACTCCGAAGATTCTACGCCTAGCGTCGCACTCTTTGTTAGTCTCCTTCTCCTCTATAGTTCCCATTACTTTTTCTCCCTTTTACACAATTCTTCTTTGTTTTCTCGCTTTAAAGCTCTCATTCGGCTTGTCCAAACACTGCTGACGTACACATTCTTACATATGTACGCCCATCATACCTGGGGGCTTCTTTAACAGAAGCTTGTTAATACTATTTTCCGAGCATCAAGCTCATCATACATATGCGTTCTTCCCGTATGTCTTTTCTTCACCATTATATGCATCGATATGACTTAAGTTTTGGCCAAGCTAGGTTGCCTGGCTCCTGTGTTTACCCCTACGTTCCTGATTGTTCGGCTAGGTGGTAAAGGGAGCACCTCTGCGATTGTTACTGCTGGGTTATCCGGATGTGTACCTCGGACTGGGTGAAGCCGAAAGCTAGCGTTCTTAAGGGAACATTCGGTCGGTGGATGGAAAATACTCTTCGCGCTCACTCTATTGTGAACCCCTAGAAGCTATACACACTGTGATTTTTACATCACAATTCGGACATGTCTACTAATGCATGCACACCCAGGGAAAGGAACCCTTAACGGAACTATTCTACCTAGAAGATGTTTCTTACAATATCAATGTAATATAACATAACTAGCCGGATACAACTTGTCTGTTCAAGCAACTATGACCCCTACGCCTAGTTTTACAAGCATACCCCGGTCTATTCGGCCGCGAGGGTATTCGGAAACACTCCGCACCATCGAGTCTGGAGATTGAAGCGAAAAGGTCTGCCATGACAAATGCTATACAATTCAGCTAGAATTACATAGGGTAAGGAAAGTACATAGTCATTGGGACTCAAACACTTTCTTCTCTATACCGTCCAACAGGCGGTCTAACTTACAATCCTGTTGGGAATATTTGGCGGCCACCTCTACTTGGTCATACACTAAACTAACGGGAATTTCTTCCCCATTCGACCCTAGCGGTCCGACCCGAGCCATGTGATTAGGATCAAGCTTGGTATACTGATTTTTCACCATGGCCCAAGCTTCTCGCGCACCCTCTCGACAGGCCGATATCTTCCATAATCGGATACGCCGCTGCGCTCCTTTGAACAGATCTACGAGCTCCTCCATACTTCCTGGAGTGGAGGCGGATGGCCATGAGGCCTTGGCAACGCTCCACATGGCCAGCCGGGCATGCTCGTGCACCTGCGACAGACTTTGCAGCAGATCATCAGCTGATCCAGACACCTCCTCTTCAGGAAGGCCCGTCAATATACCTGCAATCATAATTATATCAGTTCTATCTATCTCCGAACTACTTTAACAATAGTTCGGACACATACTGAATACGCCGCCCCACAGCTTCTTGTTCTCCTTCACGGAATCGGCTAACTGGGCCCGCACATCCTTCAAATCTTAGCCTAGCTGGGTTTTGCAATCCTGGAGCTGGTTTTTCTCAACGATGGCCTGCTTCAGCACATGTTCGCATGTAGCATGTAGCCTCTTGGCTTCTTGTTCATTCGTTTGCACGACTTCCAGCGCCTCTTTGAGTTCCTCTGACAATCATGTCATGATATAGGAAGGACTGTTAGCATTAATGGCATATGATTATATTTTCTCAATGGAGGGGAAAATTACCAGGCGACGCCTTTTTGGACTTTTCCAGTTCGGCGGTAGCAGCATTTAGCTGCACCTGACATTTTTCCAGCTGTTGGGTCAGCAAGTTGTTCTTCTCTGTAAGAACCTGGTCATATAATGGTCCTTAAATCAGTTGTACCAACTGCTTTCAGTTCCGGGGGCTACGGGTATTGTCGGGGATATACCCCGCGGAATGACCCGGCCGGAGTCGTAAACCGGCAGGGACTTGATAAACCGGCGGATGTTAAACCGGCGGACAGTCAAGACAGATAGCTCAGACAGACGGTAAACCGGCTAGTGTTAAACCGGCAGACAATGTTAAACCGGCAGACAATGTTAAACCGGCAGACAATGTTAAACCCGCAGACAATGTTAAACTGGCAGACAATGTTAAACCGGCAAACAGTGATAACTGGGTTGTCAGGGGTTATGAAGCCCAAGACGTTATGAAGCCCAAGATGTTAAGAAGCCCATGGCGATAAGTTAGAATAGTTTAAGTTAAAGTCCGAGTTGGACTCTACATGTAACCCGCCTCTTTAGCATATATAAGGAGAGGTAGGGCTCCCCAAAGGGGGACAAGCTACAAGCAAGAAGAAACAATCTTAGGGCTAGACACAAAGAGGAGAGCCGGTTTACGGCGACTCCCTCGTGATGATAATGAGACCTAGCCTCAAACAGCATGTAGGGTTTTTACCGGTTGATGTTTCCCGGGGCCCGAAGCTGTCTAAATCCCTGTCTTGTGTTGCGTCTCCCGATTCCGCTCAACCCCTCTCAAGCTACCACATAGATGCGTTGGCCTCGCGACTAAGTCCTAACACTAAGGACATCTGCCGTGACAATTCCACGACAGTTGGCGCCCACCGTGGGGCCCGCGTACGATGGTGATGAGTTCTTGAAGGGATCTCTCTAAAGGATCGAAAAATTCGCAATTTTCGGATGAAGAAGAATCATCAAGGAAGGATTTGTATTTTTGAAGGCAAACAGTCTGATCGAAGGCCAGTACAAGTTTGAGTTCAAAAAGAGATTAGGGTTTGGCGGTTTGTGCGCTATCGGCGTGATATGTGTCGCCGAGGTAGACAAAAATCCTGAACCGTCGCACGCCGGGTCAAGTTCAGTCCATGTGCTACCGCTAGAAAGCTAATCCGCCAAAAAAAAAAGGATTTAATCCATGGTGCCAACGATGATACACGAGACTTGGCAAGTCAATCCCGATCCAGGAAAGGAAGCAGGGCCGTCCGCAACCCAGACTTGTCCATCAACTGCGCCTGCGCACTCGAACCGCCCGTCTGTTCCGAGCAGTTACGGCCTTTTACCGCCGCCGGGCTGGTCGGTCGCCGTCGATTCGCCGCCAAGCAGTACCGCCTTTGCCGCAGTCTGGCACCTCCGTCTCCTCCTTCGCCTCCGCTCGGCCTCATTGAGAGCCGCCGACCCGGAGAAGGACTCAGACTCCCGTCGGATCGCCTCCTCTGGTTTCCGCCGGATCAATGGCCACGGAGTGCCGATCCGAGTTATGACCGCGGGCCATGGTTTCACTTTCCATCGTGGCAACCCGCCTTCAGTTCCTGCCGCAAATCGCCGTAAACGGCCGTCGCCCCTTGCCGGGTCAACCGCTCGCTGATCTCCGTCGACCGGCCTCGAGCCAACCCGGCCTCGGTTCCGAACCGCTGCCTTTCTCGTCGTGGCTCCGCTCCAAGTCCCAGCTTCCTCTGGAACTCGAAATCAGGGCCGACCGTCCACCGTCGTAGCACGATGATATGGATGTCATCTTGCTCCCGGACTGGGAGGTTCTTCTCCTGGCCGACGCGCTTGGCCTGCAAGCCGCCGACGGACCTGAATTCCACAGCGAGCCACCCTCGCTGTCCGTGCCACCCTCCACCTCCCTCAAAGCTGCAACCTCACGTGTGTGCGCGCAGCCATCCGGCTCGTCTCTGCTGCTACCTGCTCTAAGCACGGAGTCGCCCCTGTCATTGCTGCTGCGGCGCACCCAACGCGGCCCGCCCTGCCGGTTTCCGCGGGACTCACCAGCGCTAAGACGGCCGACCACTGCGCCTTGTTCCTCGATGAGCCAGTTCACCATTGCGCCATAAGCCGTCTTCGCCGCCTGCTGGGTCGCCAGCGCGGCCCCCGGTCTCCGCGCGAGCGCCGGTTTCTCGCTGCCTAGCCGACCTCTCCACGCGTGTACCGGCTGCCTAACCGTCAGCTCGAGGCCGCTGGTACGACCTCAAGTAACTGGCCGCTGATCCGCCACTCCACCGCTGCCGTCCCGCGTTCCGTTCCCCTGCGTTCCCCTGCGACCCGGACGAGCCTCGTTCCACCTCTATTTCCAACCCGGCGCCGCCGTTACCACTTCGCCAAGAGCTCGCCTTCGGCCGCCCATATTCAGCTTCGTCGCGGGCCATCGTGATTCTACGCTCGCATCCCGCTGGTTCTCCTCGACGAACCACCGTCGGCTATCATCCGTGCGGTGACCCGGCCTGATGAATCGCCGTGCAAGCCGCCAGTGGAGTTGTCCTCGCCTCCCGCTGAATCCGACTGCTCCCCTGAGTCGTTTTTGAGACGCACTGCTGCTTCAGCCTTAAATCGCTGCACGCCCGGACCATCGTGACTCCGCCCGGTCGCCTCAACTATGACGAACCGCCCCCGTCTTGCTGCAGCGGGAGAGCCGTCACCGGCGTCGATTTCAGTGGGAGAGCCGCCGAGGCCGTGACCCGCCACCGGTCCACCCTACAGCTCCGGGTTAAAGCTTCACCTCGGGCGACCGCAAGCCGGCCTGGCCGCTTCAGCTGCTGCCTCGGACCACCCACGTCGGACCCGGACTGTGACACCAGCCGGCTGTAAACCGCCGCCGCGGATTCAACCCGCCGGACCTCCGCCCGCCATCCGCGTACCCGGACAGGGTCGCCCTCCGGCCGGTTCTGGTGCGTTGAGCAGCTCGTCAAGCCACTGTCCGATTCAGGTGCAGCGTGGGCAAGCTGCTGCCTTGGCCCTGCCGATCTTGTTTTTCTTGCCACCAGAGCACTTGTGAACCAGCAACTCGGCCTCGAGCCACGGCCGCATTTGCGACCTCTTGTGAAGCACCTCCGATAGGCCTTGACCCGCCTCCGCCGGAGAGCCGTCTTCCCTCACTTGTGAATCGCCCGCCTTGACCACTCCGGCCCTGACCAGGGCCGTCCCACTGCTGTCCGCATGCGCCGGTTCGCTCGCCTGCCAGCGGCCCTGGCCGCTGCGCCCATCGCCGGTTCAGCTCCCGGGCCGACTCTGTTTCCCACGCTGCGCCCCTGCACCAGGCTGTAACCCGGCAAATGCGCCTCGAGTTGCCTTGCCCTTGCGGTTTCCACCTCTGCCGCTGCTGTGCCGAGCCGCCCGTATCCTCCGCTAAGTCACCGCAGCCATACCTTACTGATCTGACAAGCCGAAATACTGCAGCAGCATTATCTCATGAATACTGTCGAGTTGTGGCACCTATCGTGAGTCTGTTCAATACTAACAAAGACAGATAGAGGCAACCTTCAGAACGGCTTTGAGGAGAGGAAAAGAATACAACATGGCGCATACTTGCATATTTAACACACAGCAGTGGTGGCGGTGGTCCACTTCCTTGAAGTTGACCTGAAAACAGAGGACAAAGGAGGACTGCGTGGGTGCTAGTACCACATGAGAACAGTCAAAAATACTACTCCAGGTGCTATCCTTTCTATAAATCTTATCAGTATATATTACATTGTTTGAAAAACAGTTATTTTGGTCTGTGGTATTTTTATTTCGCAGGACCATTATTTATTACAAAGGTATGGCAAAGGGGTGTAAGCCAATAGTGTTTTTTGCACTAGTGCTTGTCCGTGCTGTACTGCTGGACGGATACGTGAACAAATCGCCGCCCCCGCGACATCAACATATACGGCTGACTCATATGTCTGTGCCACCTCTGATGTTGTGGTCGTTTTTACCTTCCATCTCTTGTGACCTGGTCTACATCAACACGCCAGGCCGCGCCTGTCTGTAGGAGCTGTTTTATTGAGTATGAGCAAGTCACAGCTTGGGTAGCCCGGTTTTTCTTCCAACAAATTGGAGGCAAATTATCATCAGCCACTGTCTGCGCTGGATGGTTCAATGGACATACGCACAAGTTGCCGTCACTATAGTTTGGTTAGCTTCAAACAACCAGTTGAAAGGAACCATTGGCCGAGTTGCTAACACGGCTCATACGGGATCATTTATAACCCGCTGCAGTCACCTCAATCTTCTGTGGATTTACATCGCGTTATTAACATTGATGATACACACCTTCTGCTATGGTCAAGTACGGAGAATTTCAAGACAACTCCTTGAGTCATCTTAAAACTCGGGGGCTACGATGATATGACGTAGAAAGTCTTGCCAGTTTCAGCAAATTCAAGTACCCCAGGATGTTGAAGGAAAACCCGTCCCGGAGGCTACTGTTATATTGATAAAAATTTAAAGGCCGTCAGAAGTATTCCGGCTCACAATGATGCTTCCGGTTTATAGTCCGGTTTAAGGGGAATCCCGTCTCCCACACAGCGCTGAAGCTCTTAGTATCTGGTTCAAATCCGGTTTAAGAGGAAACTATCTCTTGCAAAGCTCTGAAGCTCTCAAATCCGGTTTAACATGTCCGGTTCAAAAAGGAATTAACTTCTCGCAAGTTCGAGTTTAAAGGCCATCAGAAAATTTCCGGCTGAAAATGAAGATTCCGGTTTAAAATCCGGTTCAAGGGAAAGATGTCTCCCACAAAGCTTTGAAGCTCTCAATATCCAGTTTAACGTCCGGTTCAAGAAGGATTTATCTCTTGCAAAAAGTTAAGGGGTGCCAAAAAGGACCTGCTGCCATGATGCGTGGTTCACACATAGGTATCCTGCCTTATGGGCTCATCTTCATATGATCACTTGGGGGCTTTCTATTCAAACATAGGTGTATTCACCAAAGAGAACATGGCGTTACTACCCTCTTGCTGCGGCTATCAAGACAATATGATCGTCAGGGGCCAAAGAGAGTTTGTTGCACAGCACAACTCAAAACATAGGCACCCGGCGAGCACAGCT
>LR880967.1:935670275-935682749 GCA_904067115.1 Aegilops sharonensis
GGGGGGGTCGTCTAAATTATAAATACGTTGGAGATGTATCAAACCTACATTATCAGAATTTCTTCAAGCCGTGTGAAACTATAGACACGTGGGATTAATGGCTACATCCATATAGGCCACTTAAAGCCCACTTGTCCCATTTAACTTATTATTTCGATAGCGCTGCGTAGGAGCATCCGGAGAACCACGGGGGTGTCGTTATGTGTCCCATCTTGCGGTGTGGATGTCACACTTGCCTACAACGTTCCTGCACATGGGCCAGGCCCAGCATTAGAACAATACGCCCGTGTGTCCCAGATAGCGGCGCAGGAATGCAACGCACAATTTTTGTTCCTTATGTTTTTCTTTTTATATTTCTCTACTCTATTGTCGAAATCTCTACTCTATTGCGTAAAATAGCTGAAATTTTCATCATGTTTAAATTTTTTTCATCAAGTATATAAATGATTACCAAAATAGCATTAAAACTTTCTTAAAATTATATGAATATTAAATTGCTTAATACAAGATGATTATTTTTCTAATACATGATTGAACAGTTTAAAATACATGATGGATTTTTTAATACATAATGAATACTTTATAAAAATATGATGAACATTTGAAATGCTTGATGAACAGTTTTCAAAACTCAGCAAGAACATTTTAAAACTTGCATGATGAAAAAATAATAATACACGCTGAATTGCTTTTTGACACCATGATGAACAATCTTTAAAAAATGAGAAACATTTTTTAAGAATATGATAAATATTAACGCTTCTTCCCTCTCACTACCTGTCCGACCGAGTCATGGGCCGAATGCATGATGCACGAGTGGGCTCCTTACTTCTTCTGTGCGTGGGATGGACCTCCCCGATCGAAGTTATGGGCCAAGTGACACGCAGGTAAGCTCATATGGTCTGTTTCGACTGGCTTCAGACTGCAAGGGAGTGGTAGAGGAGGTTCACTCAAGTGGTTCAGCTTATGGTGCAATTATTCAGGAGATCAAGATGACGTTATCCTATTTTATTTCTTGTAACATAATTCAAGAATTTAGGAGCTCTAATATAGAGGCTCACAATCTAGCGAAGCATTCTTTAAAGTTAGGGTCGGGCCGCCATGTTTGGTTAGGCCAGCCGGTCGATATTCCCTTCATCCCGGTAAATATTGTGACGGATTAAATAAAGGCTTCGCGAGATTGTCTCAAACAAGAAAAAGGTCTGTGATAGAATACAACTTGTATTAGGATTAAGACTCCTACTCGGTTTGTAATAAGACTAGGTCAGGTGCGGCTTGGCTCTTATATATACTTATTGTACCGGCATAATATTGTATCAACAATTATTCAATACAATTCAATACAATTCTACATGGTATCAGATTTTCGATCCTAGGGTATGGCTAACCCGCCAGCCCCGCTACCGCTGCCACCGCCCGGATACCTCGAGCGGCGTGCTGCTTCTCCTCACTCGCCTGTGTCGCCGCCGCCACCGTCACCTCCACCAACATCACCTCCTCAACCATCTGGCTGGCGTCCAAGTCCCAACTTCTGGGGCAAAAACCCTAAGCCGCTGCAGTTCCACACGGCGCCCGCTCCTGCTCCGCCCCCGGCTCCACCAACGGCACCAGCACCGCCCCCGGCTTCCTCACCGCCCGGATGGCGCCCATCTCCTGATCCATGGACAGGGCTAGTCCCGGCGTGGCCTATGCCCTGGTCCGCCCCTACGTCATATGGTGCCCGGCCTGCCTGTACTAGAGGCTGGCAGCCCGGTGCTCGCCCTCACACCGGCTCGCCTCTCCTCGCGCCCCGACAGCCGACGGTCGCGTACCACGATGATCAGTCCTATGCGCCACCGATCTACAACACCAGTCCTGATGCATCCTATGGCGCTCCATCGTTCCCCTACATGCAACAGTACAATGAAGGTGTCTCTCTCTTTACGCCGATGTCGGCCATACTGCCGACGCCACCACACTCGCAAGCTCCCATGACTACACCGGCCTCTACTTTGACTCAGAGCTAGGACCAAGCTGCTTCTCTACCAACCATGAACAACTTTGCTGCACAAGGGAACTCAGGTACAGATTGGATTTTCCATTCTGGTGCTTCTCGCCATATGTCTGCATCGAGTAATTTGCTTTGTTCTTGCACACCTTCGTCTTTTCCCTCTATTACTCTCGGTGATGGATCTTTTATTCCTATTTACTATGTCGGTCAGGCTCAAATCCAGTCCCCAACTAAGCCTTTGCTTCTTCGTGATGTTCTTGTAGCTCCTGCTCTTATTAAAAATCTGATTTCTGTTCGCCGAATCACCACTGATAATCATGTTTCTTTTGAGATTGACCCCTTTGGTTTGTCCGTGAAGGACTACCCGACCAAAGCTGAGATCGCTCAATTCAATAGCTCCGGTGATTTATATTCTCTCTGTGGTGTTCCGGTCGCTGCTCCTCCAACATCTATGGTGGCCTCTGTTGATCTGTGGCACCAACGTCTCGGCCATCCCAATAAAAATGTGTTATTCACACTTCTTAATGAATTTTCAATACCTTGTAATATAGACTCTCATAATTCTTCTATGTGCCAGTCATGTCAATTAGGAAAACATGTTCGCCTTCCCTTTAGTTCCTCTCAATCTTCTAGTACTTTTCCTTTTGAATTACTTCATTGTGATATCTGGACATCACCAATAGAAAGTGTATCTGGCTTTAAGTATTATCTCGTGATTCTTGATGATTTTACTCATTATGTTTGGACTTTTCCTTTACGCAGCAAATCCGACGTTCATAATATATTTCATAACTTTCAGCGCTATGTCTCGGTCCACTTTTCCCTCCCTATAAGATTCATCCAATGTGATAATGGTCGTGAATTTGACAACTTTAAAAATCAAAATTTCTTTCTACAATATGGAATTCTCTTGAGTTTCTCTTGTCCTTATACCTCCCCTCAAAACGGCAAAGCCGAGCGTTCTCTGCATACTCTTAATGACATCATTCGCACTCTGCTTGTTCAATCTTCAATGCCTCCGGAGTTCTGGGCTGAGACCCTCCACACGGCCACATATTTACTCAATATTCGTCCATCCAACGTTAACCCACAAACTACTCCTTACTTCTCTTTATTTCTCTCTCATCCAAATTTCTCCGACGTTCGCGTCTTCGGTTGTCTTTGTTTCCCAAACTCCTACTCCATTTCTCCTAGCAAACTTTCCCCACGCTCTACCCCGTGTGTCCATCTAGGTTTTTTTTATGAGCACAAGGGGTAACGTTGTCTAGATCTTGTTAGTGGTCGTGTTCATGTGTCTCGTCATGTAACATTCGCTGAAAACATTTTCCCCTTTTCCGAGCATCAACAATTAGATCCCAACTCACCCACGCCGTCCACTAGTCCCTCTCGTCGCAATCATCTTCCCTTCTTTCACCCGCCGACCTATCCAGCGAAACCAGCCGAATCCTCTGCCGCGGTAGCAGATCCTGCCACGACCACTTGTGTCATCACCTCTGTTCCGGCAAAGGCAAACCCATTACACTCTGTCGCGGCAGACCTCCTGCCGCTGCAGTCTTCACCGCCATCTTTCGTGTCCGCTTCCTCCGTTGCGTCGGACGCGTCCACCACATCTTCCCCTACCCCTCCTGCTCATGCTATTCCTGTTCCAGCTCCTACTAACGATCATACCATGCGCACACGTGCCAAGTCCGGGTTTCGTTGACCTGCGAAAGATTGTATCAATCTTCATGCATCTCTATATCCTTCCTCTCTACCCAAATCTTACAAATCAGCTCTCCTAGATCCTAATTGGGCAGCAGCTATGAAAGATGAATACGATGCCCTTCTGTAGAATAACACATGGCAGTTAGTTCCTCGTCCTTCCAATACAAATATCGTTTCGGGCAAATGGGTTTTTCGCCATAAATTTAATTCTGATGGGAGTCTTGCACGTTATAAGGCTCGATGGGTATGTCGTGTTTACTCTCAGCAACACGGCATCGATTATGATGAGACTTTCTCTCCAGTTGTCAAGCCCAGCACTATTCGCACTGTCCTTGGCATCACCGTCTCTTCTTCCTGGCCAATTCATCAACTAGATGTCAAAAATGCTTTTCTTCATGGCTCTCTTCAAGAAACAGTCTATTGTCAAAAACCTCTTGGCTTCGAACATTGCTCCTATCCTAAACATGTTTGTCTTCTTCAAAAATCTCTTTATGGTCTTAAACAAGCACCACATGCCTGGTTCCAACGCTTTTCTACTTATGCTCAAACCATCAGTTTTACCCCTTCCCGTTCTGACACTTCACTCTTCACCTTTCATCACAACAACAACACTGCTTACCTTCTTTTATATGTTGATGATATTATCCTCACAGCTTCCTCACAACAATTTTTAGATCATATTATCTCTCTTCTTCGCCACGAATTCTCTATGACAGATTTAGGTCTTCTTCACTACTTCTTAGGTATTGCTGTTACCTGTGAATCCTCTGGTCTTTTCTTGTCTCAACGTGTGTACACTCTGGATCTTCTTTCTCGTGTTGGTATGCTTGATTGTCAAACTTCTCGTACCCCTGTTGATACAGGTTCCAAACTCTCTGCCGACGGTGATCCTTTAACTGATCCTTCTCTTTATCGTAGTCTTACCGGTGCACTTCAGTATCTTACTCTCACTTGTCCTGAAATTTCTTTTGCTGTCCAACAAGCTTGTTTATACATGCATGATCCTCGTATTCCACACTACAATCATGTCAAATGTATTCTTCGGTATCTTAAAGGCACACTAGACTTAGGTCTTCATATCAACAACTCCTCTCCCACCTCCTTGACAGCTTACTCTGATGCAGACTGGGCTGGTTGTCCAGATACTCGTAGGTCCACATCCGGATTTTGTGTTTTTCTTGATAACAATTTGATTTCTTGGTTTTCAAAAAGGCAGGTTACGGTCTCCCGCTCGTCTGCTGAAGCTGAGTACCGCGTTGTGGTTCATGCGGTTGCTGAGACGGTTTGGTTGCGCCAGTTTCTGTTAGAGCTGCACTGTCCTATTGAGCAAGCTGCCATTGTTTACTGTGATAATATTTCAGCTGTCTACATGTCAGGGAATCCGGTTCAACACCGTCGCATCAAGCATATTGAGATCGACATTCATTTTGTTCGAGAGAAGGTGGCTCTCGGTCAAGTTCGCGTTCTCCACGTGCCTACTTCTGCTCAGTTTGCTGATATCTTTACTAAAGGCCTGGCGACTACTCCGTTTCAAGACATTCGTTTCAGTCTCAATGTCGTCGAGCCTACCGTTGACACTGCGGGGATGTTAGAATACAACTTGTATTAGGATTAAGACTGCTACTCGGTTTGTAATAAGGCTAGGTCAGATGCGGCTTGGCTCTTATATATACTTTTTGTACCGGCACAATATTGTATTAACAATTATTTAATACAATTCTACAGTCTATTTCGACCTTCTCCCGTTTTTTGACATGGACCTTCTCATGTCGATGAGGCGTGATATTCAGTGCAGCAACCAACTAGGCAGGCACCATATGAATAGCTCTCCTCCCGTTCACTATATCAAGAAAACTAGGGCGCGTGTACGTGTACCCTGACCACTCATGCTACAATCCAAACTCAGTCTATACGAGTGTTTTAATTGTTTTTGTGCCGTTTAAAATGCGTATCTGACTTTAAAAATGTTATGTTTTAAAAATAGTTCATGTATTTTAAAATATTTTTGTAATATTAGTAAAAATGTTGGCGTATTAAAACAATGTTCGTATAATTTAAAAATGTTCACCCTTTTTATATGTTCATGTAATTTTAAAGAGTGTTCCTGTGCTAAAACATATAATCATAATTTTAAAAATATTCATGCTCTTTATAGAAGTGCATGTGATTTAAAAAAGGTTAAGTGTTTTAAAAAACATTGTTGATGCATAAAACAAATACACAATTTAAAAGTGACTGGGCATATGAGGATGGGTGTGTGGACTGGGTGTAGGTTGTATCTCAGGAAGGACAATCGTCACGTCCAACTCGGGGATATTAATTTTAAAAGTATTAAACATTGGCTTGTGATGGCACTGTGATGATCGATATCATCCTTGAGATTGACCACGTTCTGACATATTGTCCTTAGGTGGACATAACGGCCATCGTTGGTGAGGACAGGACGTACGGAGGGTAAGGACAACACAAGTGAGGCAATATGTTTAAATATATAACGTAGACTTGTAAAAGGGTGGAATCGTTCTTATTGTGCTTGGAGCATGTAATTTTTCTCTATCGTTGCAACGCACGAACATGTGTGCTAATGAAAATAAAAGAAATATAAAACAAAAATAAGAAAGAACCAGAAGTTAAAGGAAAACGAATATAAAAAGTTGAAATAAGATAAACAACCCATTGAACAAAGAAAACTAACCAGTCCAAGGAGTCCCATTCACCTAATAAGGAACTGGCTATAAAAAATGAATTAATCCTTTATCATTTTTTTTAAATACCCCTCAAAAAATGGTAGACAGCGAAGTGCGGCACAAGCAGCAACCACAGGGAAGAACAGGAGTTACATGAAGCTTATTTCCAAACTGACAGAGGAACATGTGGACAGTGGTATAGAAGAAAAAATCAGTTCACTGATTAATTTTGAAGTTTGTCAGAGCAAGTAGTAGTACTACTAGTTATGTACACGAAAACTTTATCCAATCTGCTGGGCAGCCCTCGAGTCATACTAGTACGTTTCTACGGTACACTACACTCTACAGGTTGAGAAACTTCCGCAGGGCACAGAGCCTGACGTCATCCCGGCATATGGGGCACGTCGTCTTCTTGGAGAACCACGTGGAAATGCACCGGCGGTGGAACGCGTGCGGGCAAGCCGGCAGCTCCACTGCGGGCTCTCCCTCCAGGCCATCCAGGCAGATCGCGCAGTCGTCCGTCGTCCCGGCGCCGTCCAGGTCCAGCTCCCTCTCTTTGCACGCCATCAGCAGGGCCTCCTCGCCGTGTATGATCCGCCGGTGCACATTCATCGCGAAGCAGAAAGTGAAGCCGTCCTTGGCGTCCTCGCCGCGCGCCACGCGGACGATCTGCGGCACGATGTCCGCGGGCACTACGGCGTCCCACTCGTCCTCGTCGAGGTGGAGCTCCCGGAGCTGACGCAGCTCCGCCAGCATCCCGCGGAGGGCCCCCTGGCAGGCGCTGTCGCTCTGCAGCACGGACAGGTCGCCGACGGGGAACGTTACGGCGGAATCGCAGCCGGCCTTGGTGTACTTCTGCAGCACCACCTTCGGGTGCCGGCCGCTCCTGCGGAACTCCAGGGACCGCGTCAGGCTGCACGTCACACGCAGGGCGAACAGGTGGCTGCCGCCGTCGGAGGCTGCCGGCGCGGGCTCCTCGGAGAAGCATATCGTAGTCGCGTCGAGCCGGCGGTCGACTACTGCGCCGTCCGCGGGGTGCTTCGGCATCGCCATTGCTGCCAACCTAGGATCTGAACGTGCAGATGATTGCGGGTCTGGTGTTGGTCAATCGGAGTGCGGTGCGCTATATGTAGGCCGGCCGGGCGGCGCGTGCGCGCCCTCCACCTCCAGTCGGAGACGGCTTCCCAATTCGAGCCGGTGGAACGCGATGCAGAATTGCAGGGGAGCTCCTATGCAGCGCTGCAGGCGCCCGTTAACGATCCGGCGCCTGCAGCGCTACTAGCATGGGCCGGCCCACTAGCGTGCTGCCCCAGTTTTTTAACTTTTTGTTACGAAAATAAAAATATGAAATCAAAAAATATTTACAGATTTAAATAAAAAAGGTTTATCCATTTGAAAAAAAGTTCATATCTTTAAAAAAGATTCATCAATTTTCAAAAAAGTTCATCAATTTTAAAAAAAGTTCATTCAAATTGAAAAACAAGTTCATCCAATTTAGCAAAAGTTCATTAATTTTCTAAAAAGTTCATTAAATTCGGAAAAAATTCATAGAAATTCAAAAAAAAAGTTCATGTAATTTTAGAAAAAGTTCGTTGAACTGAAAAAAATGTACATAGATAAAAAAAGTTCATCCATTTTGAAAAAGATGTTCATCAAATTTCAAAAAAGTTCATCGATATTCAAAAGAGTTCATCGATATTCAAAATAAGTTCATCCATCTAAAAAACTATGAATTTTTTAAAACTTCATAGATATTCAAAAAACTTCATAGAATTTTTGAAAAATGTCAATCAGCGCCTAGATGGGCCGGCCCATTTACGGACGCCATAGCGCCAACTAACGTAAATGCACGTTAACTGGCACCTGTGGTGCCAAATAGGAAATGCCGAATTGCAGGTGCAAGGCTGGACCAATCGAGCGGGCCGACTCATGCCTCGTGGACTGGACCGAATCGGACCGGACAGAAATAGATAGGCCAGATAAAAATAACAGACGGGCTGGTCTGAATAGGCCTAAAAATGTTTCGGCCTGATCCTGTTGTTTCGGCTCGGTCAGACTAAAGGCCCAGCGCCCCAGCCGAGGCTCCTGGAATTGACTTTCGAAAGCCATCAATCAGAGAACGAAGAATCACTGTGTCCGCCGCAAGAGCAAGAGAAGAGAAAGAACACGACCTCTAAACGAGTGTGAGGCGAGATCTGCAAAACCAATTTGATGCATGTGACGCCCTGTTACGTCCGACAGAGTCAAGCGTAACGGAAGCCGTCACTTCAAAGTTGCGCCAGGATCAGTTAAGAAGAACAGTATCATGTATAAGACGATGTTGTTGCCATGAGTAGGCAAGCTTTTATTACATTGACACCTCAAGTGTCGACTAAGCCTAAACGACCATGACGATAGATCATCACCCGCTTCTAGTGCGAGCCTTCTAGACCAACCATGGAGGGCATCTACTCTTCATAGCCTTTATTGTCGATTTCCATATAATCATACTCCGCTTCAGAATAACCGAAGTCGTCAAGATGCCCAGACTCATCATAAGTACCCTTCTCTACTGCCTCAGAGTTCTCATAACTCTCTTGTTCTGGAAAACAACATAAGTGCAGCTGAGTACGTATAAAATACGTACTCCGCAAGTCGCGGGAAAAGTGGATGCATGAGTTATTTTTAAGAGGAAATACTTTATCGGCCACGGCTACCACCACCGAGCCATTAGCTCAAAATACTTGTAGGTAAAAAAAATATTTCCCTTACGCTGCGTTTGGATGTCTGTATTGAGGACCTCCGTATTGAATTGATTTCAATTCCAATTCAGCGAGGAAATTGTAATGGACACGAATACGAATTCGCTTGTTTGGATGCTCATGGAATTGGATCATGGAATGACAAGGAGGTTTCAATACCAAATTCGGTTTGGATGGCAAACTATGGAATTGCATCTTCGTTATGCATCAAATCAAAATTTATACAATGTGTGAGTATAATTGATTATGTAGCATTAAAATTTATCTTCCAAGACGAAACTGCAACACTGTTACATAAGGCTAGTAATTCATGAGAAGAATGGCTGTAAATACATGAAAATTTCTACTAGGGCAGATTATAAGAGAAGAGTATGATCTGCTCGGTTCCGGTCATCCCTTCTCGCGTTCTCCGACTATCATATAAACTTATAAGATTCAGATTTACAAGAGCTATTACACTGCAGCAACAGAAAAAATTACATGATTTAGAAACTGTAAAGCAAAGTCAGCAAAAAATGACCCAAGGGAAGATCCAGGGAGGGGAAGAACAGAGGGCAGACGTGGGGATCTGGCGGTTGGCGGCTGACCACGAAGAAGAAGATGGGGAACCGGCGGCACAGGAAGAGGGGGTCCAGTGGGACGCGCGCCGGAGCAGGGGAAGAGGAGAAGGAGCAGTGGCGGATGGGGAGAGCCAGGCCGTGGCAGCCATGGGTAGAGGAGATGCGGCGGATGGGGAGAGCCAGGTCGTGGCAGCCATGGCAGAGGAGATGACGAGGGGATGAGGAGAAGGGCCGGCAGAGGGCATGAGAAGGAGAAATGGCGGTGGGGGTGAGGAGGACGGCCGCCATCGGGTGCTTCCTAGGCGCCGGCGCTGCCGGCGCCGCCTCCTCTCGTCGCTCGGGGTGGGGAGTGGCTGCTTCAGTAGAACGGGGGAGAAAGGACGGGCCGCGAAACGTTTTCTTTTGCGGGAGGCATGAATACAGGCCAAATCGGAGGGGTTGGGCTCCGTATCGTGCGAGGCTTCGGCGCGCGCGACTGATTTCATCGCTATATTGGATCGATTTCAGACTGTTGTTTCGGTAGGCATGCCAAACACTCGAATTGGTGGTTGAGGAATACGAAATCCAATTCAGGACCCCAATATAGACATCCAAACGCAGTGTAAGAAGCAAATTAGAAAAGGCCCATAAGAAAATGGTGAGAACCCTTCCTCGAATAAGACCGGTAAAACCTCCAACACCGAAAACGCAATAGAAGAAGCATGTGAACTCCGTTTTCAATGAACTCGAGCTTGTCATCAAGATGACCATAAGCTCTAAGACTCACAAAGATAACCGAACAAGAACCAAGAAAGATGATGCAAGGATGCAATGGTTTGAGCTCTCTACGAACGATACGATCAAGCTACCAACTTGAGAGCCCCCTTGATAGTACGGCAAACGATCCTATAACCCAGTATCCCAACTACCACCATGAGACCGGTAAAATAGAAAACCTATCAAGGGCAAACCTTTGCCTTGCACATGATCCACTTGAGCTAGATGATGACGATCTTGTCCTCCTCAAGATGGACCACCTTTCTTGATTGCGTTTGGTCGATGGAGACTAGATGATTGCTCCCCCATACTCCACTATGGGTGAGCCACTCTTCGGCACATCTTCACAAGTCCATTGACACCACAATGGATGGCAAGCTTTGAAGACTTGATCTCTTTGTGATGCTACACTTGAACTTGCACACGACAATCTTGATGACGATCACCACTTGATGTCATCATTTCCATGGGTTGTATGATATGTTCCTCTTGACGCAAGCCCGTGTATCTAACCCCACATAGAACTCTCACATAGACCATGGGTTAGTACACAAAGTGCAATGGACAATGCTTACCATACCATGGGATCACTTGATCCCTCTCGGTACATCTTCTATGCTTTGTGAGCTGATCAACTTGATTCACTCTTGACTTAGTCTTGATCAACCTTGAATCTTTCCAACTCTCTTCATTTGGATGATGTCTTGAAGGTAAACATGAATGATCACACAATCTTCTTCTTCAAGAAATGCTTGCAATAACCTCAACACTCACATGACCAATCTTTGGATAATTCCTTAATAGCACCTTGGTCAACTTATAAATTCCTTGAAACCAACACATGGACTTCAAGAAATGCCTATGGACAAATCCTTCAAACATAACTCAATTCAACCATTAGTACATAGAGATTGTCATCAATTACCAAAACCAAACATGGGGGCACCGCATGTTCTTTCAATCTCCCCCATTTTGGTAATTGATGACAATCACTTTCAAGAGAGTTTATACAAGGAATTATGCATCACCATGCAATGCAACAACCAATAATGCATGCGTATGAGATGCAAATGCTTAGGAACTAAACCAAAGCAAGGAGAAAACTCTGAAGACGTCTCCACAAAACTCTCTGAAACTTCTCCCCCATTGGCATCAATTGCCAAAATGGGCGAAAAGCTAAGAAGACCAATATAAAAGGTGTTCCTCCAAAAGTTGTGTATTTCTCAACAAGAGAGTGGAATGCCATACACATATCCAAAGGTAATACTTGGAGGAAGACCAACTATATTGAGGCTCCAAGATTGCAAAAGACATAACAAAGAGAGAAACGAGCAATCAAGCAATCAAAAGATACCAATTGGAGCAAGCTATCAAAAGATACCAATTGAACCAACTAGACCAATGATCCTACGTGCCACATGATGAAGCTATGTACCTAGGGTAGGGTCATGGACCTGTCCAAACTACCCTCCCCAAGGACATCTCTAGAAGAAACCACCTTTCAATCGACTTAGAGGTGTTCCACTCGACGGACTCGAAGACACTCGACCATGAAGCCAACCACTCGACAGCCAGGAGATGATAAGTCACTCTGCACGCAAACGGTCGGTCATTAAGTAGCTTTCATGGTCATTGAATCACTTTATTTGTGGCGTTACCAGTAACACCCGATCTTAATGTACCTTAAACCCTACATAACTGAGGGCCGGAGGGGTCTGGCGAACTCTATATAAGCCACCCCCCTCCTCAGTGTAAAGGGTTCGCACCCCTGTAATCCATACACGCATAATCCAGTCGACCGCCTCCGGGCTCCGAGACGTAGGGCTGTTACTTCCTCCGAGAAGGGCTTGAACTCGTAAATCTTGTGTGTATACAACTACTCCATAGCTAGGATCTTGCCTCTCCATTCCTACCCCCCCCCCCTTCATTCTACTATCAGACTTAGAACCACGACAGATGCCCCCTCCGGCGGAGCTCCGGAACAGGCCCCAAGATGGGATCTCGTGGATACAGGAAGTTGCGGCGGTGGAATTAGG
>LR880967.1:935704346-935723015 GCA_904067115.1 Aegilops sharonensis
TTTCAGTTGATCAGTAGTGGAGCCCAGTTGGGACGATCGGGGATCTGTGTAGCATTTGGGGTAGTCTTCTTTTATTTTGGTTCCGTAGTCGGACCTTGATTGTATCTGTATGATGTAATGTTTTACCCATGTATTGTGTGAAGTGGCGATTGTAAGCCAACTATGTATCTCTTTCCCTTATGTATTACATGGGTTGTGTGAAGATTACCTCACTTGCGACATTGCTTTCAATGTGGTTATGCCTCTAAGTCGTGTTTCGACACGTGGGAGATATAGCCGCATCGAGGGCGTTTCAGCCGCGAGATCCGTCTCGGCGCGCTCGTGTTCGTCGTCGACGACTCTGCTTGGCTTCAGAGGGCACCACTCGACATCGACGCGCTTCCCTTCCGCGGGGCAACGCACTTTCGCACGTGCATCCATGGCGTCCTCTTGCGGCAGCCGTCGACCCAGTATCGGTCGGCTCCCGTGGCGTCCTCTCTCCCCGTTGACCACCGGCGCAAGCGTTCCGGTCGTTCGAGGCTTCAGCGGTGGGTGAGGCACGCGGTGGCTCGCTAGTCGGCCACCCCCCAAGCTGCGGCGATCGAGCCCGACGAATCTCTCTACGGCCTGTTCGACTGGCTCCGCAGAGACTACATCCGAGTGTGTCAGCAGTGATCCAGCGGCGGAAGTCCTAATGGTCGATGGACCACGCGGTCCTCCCGGCTTTCCCCGCGCCGACGGTGGCGACGGCAAGGGCGATCCGTCGCAAGCCCATGAAGAGTACCTGCCTGAGCCACTCACTTCGCTGCAGAGGGAGGAACTTCGCCGCCGGAACATGGATGCACTTCACACTCCTATCGTTGGAGAAACCCCCGAGGCCCGTGCCTTGGAAGACGCGCGCTTGGGCAACTTGGCTGAGCGCACTCGACTGGAGAATCTCCAGCGAGCACTCGACGAACGAGTGCGACAACGGGTCCCATCATCCAGTCGACGTCAGCTCTTTCAGCCACCGACTCAGGTATATCGAACTCCGATTCAAAATTTAGCAGCTGCGGCCCGTATAGCAGAGTCGATTCAGCCTTCCCAGTCCGAGGCTGGCAGAGGCTTGTTGCAGATCAGAGAATTACTCCGGGCAGCAGGAAACCAGAATTCAGCTGTATCACAGTCGCGGAACAGGATCCACGGCAAATCCGTTGTTGCAGATACAGTTCAGTCGGCTCACAACCCAAGATCGCCCCCGAGGCGTGAGGGGCGTGAAGACCGGCGAGATCAGTATAGAAACCGTAAGCAGTATGATCACCGATTCGATCGTGATGATCGACGTCGAGTGCCCACCCCTCCCCCAAGGAGTGGGTCATACGTGCCTCGGCAGCAGGATGACAGACGCCCTCACAGTGCTGGGCGAAGGATTCCAGTTGACCCCAGAGAACCAGACTTTGATGCGAGATCCATTCTCGTTCAGGGTTTGGTTGACAGGAACAGAGCTCACCGGGGAGGTCATGACAGAGATGCCCCCACCAGCAGCAGAGTGCACGTCTCAGGACCAGAGTGCTTCAGCAGAGCCATCAGGGCCGCAGTGATTCCTCCCAACTTCAGGTTGGCGACTGGAGTCAGTAAGTTCACTGGTGAGTCAAAACCTGATACTTAGCTTGAGGACTACCGAGTGGCTGTTCAGATTGGCGACGGAAATGATGAAGTGGCCATGAAACACATGCCTCTTATGTTGGAGGGCTCGGCCAGAGCGTGGCTGAACCAGTTAGCACCCAGCAGCATTTACACTTGGGAAGATCTTTCCCGAGTGTTTGTCAGAACATTTGAAGGAACCTGCAAACGACCAGCAGGGTTGACAGAATTGCAATCCTGCATGCAGAAGACCAATGAAACTTTGAGGGATTACATCCAGAGATGGATCACATTGCATCACACAGTGGAGAATGTGTCGGATCACCAGGCAGTTTGTGCCTTCAAGGAAGGCGTTAAGTACAGAGAGCTAAACCTGAAATTCGGTCGAACCGGAGACATGTCTCTAAGTCGAATGATGGAGATTGCCACCAAGTATGCCAATGGTGAAGAAGAGGATCGACTCCGGAGTGGCAAGCACAAGTCAGTCGCCCACGAAACCGGAGGAGGGAACTCCAGTCGGAAGCAAAAGCGGAAAGCCGAGCCAGCTGCTCCTGGAGAAGCCTTGGCCATGACTCCAGGAAAGTTTAAAGGGAAGCCCAAAGGACCTTGGAACCCTAAGAAGGTGAAAGACCAAGACGGAAATGATGTGTTGGATTTGCCATGCCACATTCACACAAAGAAAGATGAAGAGGGTAAACTCATTTACCCGAAACATACCACTCGACAGTGTCGGCTCTTGATCCAGCAATTCCAGGGAAAACAGCCCAAAGATAAGGAAAAGGAGTCGGACAAAGTTGAGGACAAGGAAGATAGTGATGATGGATACCCCCAGGTCAATTCCACCCTGATGATTTTTGCTGATGTTGAAAGCAAAAGTCGATTGGAAGTTATCAACCGAGAAGTGAATATGGTCGCTCCGGCGACACCCGGTTATTTGAAATGGTCTCAGACTGCCATCACATTCGACCAGTCTGACCACCCAACGCACATAGCCACCCCTGGGAGGCAAGCTTTGGTGGTTGACCCAGTCGTTGAAGGCACTCGACTAACTAAAGTTTTGATGGATGGTGGCAGTGGCCTGAATATACTGTATGCAGAGATGTTGAAAGGGATGGGCATTCCGATGTCCAGACTCAGTACCAGCAACATGAGCTTCCATGGAGTCATTCCTGGAAAGAAGGCTGAGTCACTCGGCCAAATTGCTCTTGATGTGGTTTTCGGCGATTCCAAGAATTTTCGTAAAGAAAAGTTGATGTTTGAGGTCGTGGATTTCCAGAGTGCTTATCACGCTATTCTGTGAAGGCCAGCGTATGCACGTTTCATGGCTCGACCATGTTATGTATACCTTAAGCTAAAGATGCCAGGCCCCAAAGGTGTGATCACTGTCAGCGGCAATCGGAAGAAAGCAGAAGAGTGTTTCCAGAAAGGCACGAAGATCGCCGATGCTCAGATGGCAGTGGTAGAGCTGCGGGAATACCAGATAACTGCAGACCCGAGTGATTTGTTGCGAGCCAAGAAGCCCGCTACGGAATCAGTGTTTCAGTCGTCCGGTGAGACAAAGCCGATTCACATTCACCCGACCGACCCCGATGCTGCTCCGACTCATATCTCTACAACACTCGACTCCAGTTCCTCCGTGAGAACTGGGACATCTTTGCATGGAAGCTTTCTGACATGTCGGGTTTTCCCAGGGGGCTGGCTGAGCACCGTCTACAAGTCGACCCAAAAGTTAAACCTGTCAAAGAACATCTTCGACGGTCCGCCGTCCAGAAGAGAAAGGCCATTTGCGAGGAAGTGGCTCGACTCCTTGTAGTGGAGTTTATCCGAGAAATTTACCACTCCGAGTGGCTCGCCAATGTTGTCATGGTCCCCAAGCAGGACAAGTCACTCCGCATGTGCATTGACTTCAAACATATCAATCGGGCCTGCCCGAAAGATCATTTTCCTCTCCCCCGCATCGACCAAATAGTCGACTCGACTGCGGGATGTGAGCGCCTGTCTTTTTTAGACGCCTATTCCGGTTACCATCAGATCCGTCTGTATGGACCCGACGAGATCAAAACAGCTTTCATCACTCCATTCGGGTGCTTCTGCTATGTCACCATGCCATTCGGCCTCAAGAATGCCGGAGCCACGTTCATGAGGATGATTCAGAAGTGTTTGCTCACTCAAATCAGTCAGAATGTGGAAGCATACATGGATGATATTGTGGTCAAGTCACGGAAGGGCTTCGACCTGCTGACTGACCTTGCTGAGACATTTGCCAACCTCAGGAGGGATGATAGCAAGCTTAATCCATCAAAGTGCACATTCGGAGTTCCTGGCGGGAAGTTAGTCGGTTTTCTCGTTTCCGAACGAGGAATCGACGCCAATCCAGAAAATTTTGGTACTATACTCCGAATGAAACGTCCTGTGCGTGTGCACGATGTCCAGAAGCTTACTGGTTGCTTGGCCGCTTTAAGTCGATTCATATCTCAACTCGGTGAAAAGGCATTGCCTATTTACCGACTGATGAAGAAGTCAGACAAGTTCGAGTGGACTCCTGAAGCTGATGCAGCGTTTGCAGAGTTAAAAACTCTGCTCTCCACCCAGCCGGTGCTTGTTGCCCCAATCAGCAAAGAGCCTTTGCTGCTTTACATTGCAGCCACGGGACAAGTTGTCAGTACAGTACTTACGGTCGAGCGGGAAGAAGAAGGAAAAAGCCTTTAAAGTTCAGCGCCCAGTATATTATGTTTCTGAAGTTTTGACCCCATCAAAGCAAAGATACCCTCATTATCAGAAGCTTGTATATGGGATTTATATGACCAAGAAGAAGGTTGCTCATTACTTCTCTGACCACTCCATTACAGTCATCAGCGACGCTCCATTGTCAGAGATTCTGCACAACAGAGATGCAACTGGTCGAGTGGCAAAATGGGAGATTGAACTCCTTCCCCTAGATATCAAGTTTGAGGCAAAGAAAGCCATCAAGTCCCAAGCAATAGCAGATTTCGTCGCCGAGTGGATTGAACAACAACTGCCGACTCAAGTTCACCCGGAGCATTGGACCATGTTCTTTGACGGCTCCAAGATGCCGAATGGTTCCGGTGCTGGGGTAGTGTTAGTTTTCCCCCGAGGAGATAAGCTCAGATATGTTCTCCAAATTCACTTTGATTCCTCCAACAACGAAGCAGAATACGAAGCGCTTTTGTATGGGTTGCGTATGGCCATTTCACTCGGCGTCCGTCGCCTCATGGTCTATGGCGACTCAAATTTGGTGGTTAATCAAGTGATGAAGGAGTGGGACGTCAGAAGTCCGGCCATGACTGGTTACCGCAATGCAGGGAGAAAGCTAGAGAAGAAATTCGAGGGGTTAGAGCTTCATCATATACCCCGACTGAAAAATCAAGCAGCTGATGATTTAGCAAAAATAGGTTCCAAGAGAGAAGCCATTCCCAGCAATGTGTTTTTGGAACACATCCACTCACCATCAGTTCAAGAGGATCCTTTCACTGAAGAAGTTCCGCAACCAAAAAGTGCCACGGATCCGACTGAGGTTGAGGTTCCAGCGGTGGTCGACCTGATCATGGAAGTCTTGGTCATCACTCCCGACTGGACGGTGCCGTACATCGCGTACATCCTAAGGAAAGAACTCCCAGAGAATGAAGAAGAGGCTCGACAGATCGTCCGTCGATCCAAGGCCTTTACTGTGATAAAGGGACAGTTATACAAGGAAAGCGCGACTGGAGTCGGACAGAAGTGTATAACACCAGAAGAAGATCAGATAGTTCTTGATGATATCCACTCGGGGACCTGTGGTCATCATGCATCCTCTCGGACCATTGTGGCCAAAGCATACCAAGCGGGATTTTACTGGCCAAGAGCAAATGAAATGGCGAAAGAGATAGTCGACAAGTGTGAAGGATGTCAGTTTTACTCCAATATGTCACACAAACCCGCGTCAGCCTTGAAGACCATTCCACTCGTCTGGCCCTTCGCTGTTTGGGGATTGGATATGATTGGACCACTGAGAACTGGCAGGAGCGTCTTCACTCACGTACTAGTGGCAGTCGACAAGTTTACTAAATGGATCGAAGCTAAGCCTATCAAGAATCTCGATGCGTGCACTGCTATCAGTTTCATCAGAGAGTTGATATTCAGATATGGAGTTCCGCATAGCATCATCACTAACAATGGGTCAAACTTCGATTCCGACAAATTCAAAGCCTTTTGCGCCTCTCAAGGCACACGAGTCGACTACGCTTCAGTCGCTCACCCCCAGTCGAATGGACAAGCGGAAAGAGCAAACGGTCTAATTCTCAAAGGACTGAAACCCCGACTGATGCGCGATCTCAAGCACGCAGCAGGCGCATGGGTCGACGAACTTCCGTCAGTTCTTTGGGGATTGAGGACTACCCCTAATCGGTCAACTGGACGAACTCCATTCTTTCTGGTCTATGGAGCTGAAGCAGTTCTGCCGAGTGACTTGCTTCACAATGCGCCCCGAGTAGAGCTCTACTCTGAAGATGAAGCAGAACAAGCCCGGCAGGATGCAGTCGACCTCCTAGAAGAGGAAAGAGAGATGGCCCTGATCCGCTCGACTATCTATCAGCAAGACTTGCATCGATTCCATGCCAGAAATGTGAAGAGTCGAGCCTTCCAAGAAGGAGACTTGGTCCTCCGAGTGGATCAACAGAAACCACACAAGCTCGCTCCCACTTGGGAAGGCCCCTTCATCGTCACCAGAGTTCTCCACAATGGAGCGTACCATCTTTACAACATCGATCGCCAGATTGATGAGCCTCGAGCTTGGAATGCGGAGCTGCTCCGCCCCTTTTATACTTAAGTACTCACTCGGATGAGATGTAATAAGAAATACCTCTGTAGTTTATTTATCAAAGACAAGAGTGTTATAATTTTCCCAGTGATTGTTGTTGCTTTTGTTTACGTGAGAAACTCCCCCAGTGGGTGGCTTGGTTGCGAATCAGTTTCGCCTAAGTTTGTAAAAAAATATCCTACCGAGTGATGAGCAAGCCTCTCACTCGGAGGCTTAGCTGCGAATCAGTTTCGCCTAAGTACTTGAAAATCCTACCGAGTGGTGAGCCAGCCTCCCACTCGGGGGCTTAGCTGCAGTCCAGTACTCGCCTAAGTTTAAAAAATTCCTACCGAGCGATGAGCCAGCCTCCCACTCGAGAGCTTAGCTGCAGTCCAGTACTCGCCTAAGTTTGAGAAATCCTACCGAGTGAAGAGCAATCCTCTCACTCGGAGGCTTAGCTGCAGTCCAAGTACTCGCCTAAGTTCGAAACCATCCCGATCCGCAAGGACGACGAGGTGCAGGTCGACTGCTACCTTCTCCTTCAGGACTGCGCCACAAGTACAACGTGCTCCATCCCGATCCGCAAGGACGACGAGGTGCAGGTCGACTGCTACCTTCTCCTTCGGAGCTACGTCACAAGTACAACGTGCTCCATCCCGATCCGCAAGGACGACGAGGTGTAGGTCGACTGCTACCTTCTCCTTGGAGCTGCGCCACAAGTACAACGTGCTCCATCCCGATCCACAAGGACGACGAGGTGCAGGTCGACTGCTACCTTCTCCTTCGGAGCTATGCCACAAGTACAACGTGCTCCATCCCGATCCGCATGGACGACGAGGTGCAGGTCGACTGCTACCTTCTCCTTCGGAGCTGCGCCACAAGTACAACGTACGTGCCATTCCGATCCACAAGGACGACGAGATGCAGGTCGACTGGATCTTCCACCTTTGAGCTGCATCTCAAACACAAAGACTATTCCGAGTGAAGGGTAAAAACCACTCGAAGGCAAATGCAAGTATATTCAGAAGTAAAGCAAGTTCAGATAAATCTCAAAGGTTTCAAACCGTAGATCGAAGTACTCGGGCTCTCAGCCCGAAAGAGTTTAACGGTTACAAAATCCACTCGGCATTCCGAGGCAAATTTAAGGTGGGGCATGAAAGTTTGTTCACTCCGCAGGAGGAGGACTGGCAGGCTCGACGAACTCGTCCAGGTCGACACCGTCGGCAATCCGAGTGGCAGCAGCAATGAAAGTCTCCATAAAGGATCGGAAATGGTGCTTCTTGGTGTTGGCGACCTTGATAGCTGCCAGCTTATCTTCTCGCGCCTCCTTACAGTGGACACGAACCAAATACAGAGCCACATTAGCACCGCACCGAGCAGAAGACTTCTTCCACTCCTGCACTCGACCAGGGATCTCGTTAAGTCGAGTCATCAGGGACTCGAGATCGTCTGGAGTGTTGCCCTTGGCCAAAGTGTTGTGTCGATCCGTGAAGTGGCGACTTTCAGTCGAGCCAAATAGTCAACAACGTCGTCGATGCGGGATTCCAGTCGGAGAAGGTTCATAGTAGTTTTATCCTTCACAGGAGAATTGATAGGGTCCAAATTCGGTTCGATTCGCCCAGTCTCCTCCTCGAAGTCTCGGCAAAGCTCTGCATGCACAGTCCAAGGATGAGTCAATATTCGTACGCCGAGTCGACAAAGACGAACCTGTCGGAACGAGATATGTACCTTAAAGCTTGATGAATAACTTCTTGGCGAGGCTCCTCAGATAGCTTTCCAGATCGTCCCTCTTGCGAACAATGCTTTCATCTTCTCGTTCAGGCTAACCTTGTCCTTCTTCAAGCGGGTTACCTCCTTGTTGGCTTCGTCCAGAGCGGATTTCATCTTCACGTTCTCCTCTTCCAGTGTGCCGGCTGAAGCCAGCTTCTGTTTAGCCAGAGCAGTTTGGTCGTCGGCCTTCTTTTGTGCAGCAGCCAGATCTTGATCCTTCTTTGCCAGAGCCTGGTTCAATTTTTCTGAAAAGAAACAACGCTCAGTTCAGGAAGAGCAGAATGAAATCCAGATCTAAGACAAACCAGTTGACAAAGCTTCCTTACCATTGGCGTCATCTTTGGCCTTCTGCAACTCTGACTTGGCCAACTCCAGATCAAGATTGAGTTGAATTTGTTGTTTTTCCAAGTCGGCAAAGCGAGCTCCAAGGTCACAAGATTTCTGCAGACAGAGAGGATGGGTTATTTTATAGAGAAAAACGACAAAGACAATAAATACTAAGACTACGGTCGACTGCCCGCAGTCCACCATAGTCTCGGGGACTACACCCAGTGGGTGCACTTAGCGTGCCCCCACTGGTTCAGTTAGCACTCAACGAGACCTTTTCGGCGCGAGTGGGTGTAAAAAAAAAGAGAGACAACAGCAAACAAGTTCTTCAGACCATAGTTGACTGCCAGCAGTCGACCATGGTCTCGGGGACTACACCCAGTGGGTGCACTTAGCGTGCCCCCACTGGTTCAGTTTACACTCGACATGGCCAGACCAGACCGAGTGAAGGAATTAAAATATCAAGACTACAGTCGACTGCCCGCAGTCCACCGTAGTCTCGGGGACTACACCCAGTGGGTGCACTCAGCGTGCCCCCACTAGTCCAAAACTTCAATAACAAAATTCAGCTCAAAGTATGGATTTGCTTAGTGACAAGTCAAAACACCCACTGGGTGCACAGACGCAAAGATCTTTGGAAAGAGAGTTTTTCAGGTAGCATATCCTAACAGAGCAAGCCAAGAAAATCAGTCGACGTGTTGCTGACCTGAACATTGCTTTGAGAGCCGAGCTGGCATCATAGGCGGCTTGACTGACATGCCGCACCATCTTCATCTTCTCCATCATAACACCTGCTTGGCGTATGGCTTCCTTGGCAGCATTCACTTCGTCCTCTGGGACGTGATGGGTAGCAAAAACTGAAGGTGGGTCGGCAGGAGCTTGAGCAGTCGATGAAGAAGGCCGGGCACTCGACAGTGGTACGAAGAAGGTAACAGAAGCCCGATTGGCATCACCAGTGTCCTGAACGACTGGTTCAGCTATCGGTGTCGATTGTGGCGCCTTGTTTGCAGGAGTTTTCCTATTTTTCCTCGTCAAAGGCCTCTCGGGCTCTTCTCATCTGGATCCCAAGACCCCCGCACATCTGAATCACTTGCGTCTTATCATCACTCGACTTGGATTTCTTAGCCGACTGAGAACGACAAGTGAAAATGTGCTTGACGAGGCCCCAATGAGGATGGCAACCCAAGAAATTCTCGCACAAAGACACGAAGGCAGCAAGATACATGATGGAATTCGGAGTAAAGTGATGGGGCTGCGCTCCGAAAAAGTTCAAGAAACTCCAGAAAAAAGGATGAGGGGGCAGGGAGAATTCGCGATCGACGTGAGTGGCGATAAGGACGCACTCACCCTCGCGAGGCTGCGGCTCGATCTCGTTCCCCGGGAGGCGCGCAGATTTGTGAGGAATGAATCCCCCCTCAGTCAGGTCATCGATGTCGTCCTGTCGAATCCCCAAGGGCATCCAATCGCCCTGGATCCAGCCCGACGGCAAGGCAGACCTCGAGGAAGATCCGCCCCGACCGGACTTCTTCGCCTTCGCCTGCGCCATCGCTTTTTTCGCGCGCTCCAGGGCCGCCGTCTTCTCCTTCACCATCGCTGCAAACGAAGCTCGAACAGACCAGCGGCACCGGGACGAGAGCAGAGGTGGCGGAGGAATTTGAGAAGAAAGTGGAAAAATGAAGGCGCACTGTTCAAAAGCCCTGGGCCAGCGGCTTATATGGAGTTGCTTCCGAGTGACTGACCTGTAGGCCCAGACGATCCTATCAAATCCCGCAACAGTCACGCGCGTGATACATGGAGAAAAAGGTGGCGCGGAGATCGAGGCGTCCCTGCCTAATCCCATCCGATTACTGCGGCCTCCTCCGCCCCGCGCGCTTCCCGAAATTCAAATCCCGCGAAATCCGCTAGCTGCAGAACAACTTGTCAGACGGAAGATCTCCACCGCTCTGTCACTTGGAGCTCTTCAAGTAAAGAAACTCACTCGACAGAGACAAAGAATGGATCAAGGCGACTGAAAAAGAAGTTGGTATCGTCACCTAGGTTCATTGATCCAGAGCAAGCTATACTCGTAGCACAAAAAACGGGTCGGAAGTATGTTCAACTCTTTCCCCACTCAAACCTCGATCCATTCGAGGGCTAATGATGAAGCTATGTACCTAGGGTAGGGTCATGGACCTGTCCAAACTACCCTCCCCAAGGACATCTCTAGAAGAAACCACCTTTCAATTGACTCAGAAGTGTTCCACTCGACGGACTCGAAGACACTCGACCATGAAGCCAACCACTCGACAGCCAGGAGATGATAAGTCACTCTGCACGCAAACGGTCGGTCATTAAGTAGCTTTCATGGTCATTACAGCACTTTATTTGTGGCGTTACCAGTAACGCCCGATCTTAATGTACCTTAAACCCTACATAACTGAGGGCTGGAGGGGTCTGGCGAACTCTATATAAGCCACCCCCCTCCTCAGTGTAAAGGGTTCGCACCCCTGTAATCCATACACGCATAATCCAGTCGACCGCCTCCGGGCTCCGAGACGTAGGGCTGTTACTTCCTCCAAGAAGGGCCTGAACTCGTAAATCTCATGTGTATACAACTACTCCATAGCTAGGATCTTGCCTCTCCATTCCTACCCCCCTACATTATTGTCAGACTTAGAACCACGACACCACATGGATAAAGATATTATGATATGAGCAAAGAAGTATTCTAAAGAAACTAGAGAAGCTCGCCATGATTTGTGCACAAATAAGAATTTTTGTATTTGGATACAAAGTGCACAAAATAGGATCATAGCTCCCCCAAAATCAATAGAAACTTACAACAAGTGCAAGAGAGCATATAGGAAACTAAGCCTAGTACTTGCAACAAACACATGGTTGAGCAACAACTAAAAGAGGCAACTTAAAAATGGGCTCAACCAAAAAGATGTGTGTGAGTCAAGGCAATGCACTTGAGAAAACTAAGGTACGGATGAGCATTCAGCATCAATAAAGTCTTGAAAGAATGAGGCACATGGTGCAAGGCCTATCATTCCCACACACAACTAGCAAATGGGTTCACAAACTTACTAGTAAGAAAATAAAGAACCTGTGCTTGTGACAACCCGTGGTGAAGATAGAAGATGAAAGCCTGATCAAGAGGAGGGATACCAATTAAGATGGCAAAAGCCTCGTAAAGATAAGCATGAGGAAAATAATCGTCACCACACAAGAGTGCATCAAGATGCAACGAGATAAGACACGCACTCAAGGCAAAAGCTTTCACGGAGCCACCAAAGAAATAACAAAAGAAAGACAAGGTGGACATGAAAGAAAGGATATCATCAAGAGATGTAATTTATCTCAAGTGTATAAGGTTCTAGGTAGACGAAATCATGATGATATATATCTACAAAGAAGGATGTACACCCAAAATAGTTACGACATGAAGAAACAAGATATCCAAAAGGAAGTCATACATATACCAATAAGATATTTGCTTGAGAGCATAGCACATGGCTAGATATGGTCTTATTGTATATAAATGAATTCCAACCACACTAACATCAAATACATCACAACTAGCAACAAGAGATCGTTGTTGGGATGCTTTGAGAAAGGAAACAAGTATCACAAGAAAGAATGAATAACATGCCATGATACAACCTACACAAGGTTGATGCAAGAAATGTGTGCATGGAATATATGAAGATACTTGTTACCGAGTTAACATTGAAAGGATGTAGTAGATACCAATTGAAGGTACAAAGTAGTTCATTGATCATCCTAGCTTGACTCCAATAAGCACATGGTGACAACACCTTCCTTGTGAGTGAGCCGAGCATCCAACGCATCTCCAATTGTTCCTAGAACAACAACAAGACAAAATGGTACCCAAACTCATTGGGACCAAAGAGTTAGAGAACCAACAATACATAGGACAAACTCCACATAAATATGTGCACATAGATATGAAAATGAATTTCATGCACATCTCATCCAATTTGAGACTTGGTGGAGTTTCCCCTATATATTGGGTCAAAGAAAGAAAGCATGCCAAAGAAACTACATGAAGTTAATATGCATGCTTAAGAGTTAAGACTTTCAAGAACCGATACCAATTGACAAGAAATCCAAGTGAAGAAAAGATATTGAAAGAATAAATCATCACTTGGAGGATATCCATAATAATACATCGAGGAATGAGATATCCGTTGATACACACTAAATAAAAGATATCAAAATCCCAAAAGAGAGGATGGTTCCAAACAAACCAATCTCTCTACAAAGTTTCATGATGGCACAAAGTACCAAAAATAAAACGGCTTGCCTTCCACCAACACACACTTGATAAGGATCGCAAGATGAGTGGTTTATAGAAAATAGGATAACTCCCCCAAGACTAGTGCATTATAGAGAATTTGCAATTGAATACAAAATGCACAAGGTGGGATCACCACTTTCACTATATCAAGAAAACACTAGACAAGATCAAGAAATTAACAAGATCCACAAGTTGTATGGAAGACAAAGGGAGTTGATACATTCCTAGGCAAGAGAAAAGGAAATAAGAAGCAAATACAAACGTGGAGATGATCAATAATTTCTACCACACATAAGTGAGTACCAATTGTAAAAAGACAAGAAGTATTTGGAAATAATTCCTGGTGGTAGATAGCAAGGATATCCGACATCATCACACCAAACAAAAAGCAAATTGCAACTTGTAGAGATAACATGCCACCTAGGAACAAGATAATTTACAATATCAACTCTAGGTGACAATATCTCAAATGTACACATTTTCTAGGCTAGTAATATACACATAGCATATTACTCCCCCATAATGTGATACCAATTAAGGATAAACAATAGGCAAATAAAAGGATCCAACAAGAGATAATTAATGGACTATTTAGAATTTGAATTTCTCATGAGAAGACATACCACATAGCGACTAGATAATCTTGAAATATCAATACTAGATGGTATTACTCGTGTACACACATTTCTAGGATTGTGAGGTGCACAAAGCACATCACTCCCCCATAATGGGATATTCCATTAATCTCTCACAAGACCCAACTAAGATACAAACAAGATGCACAAAGGCTCATCGAACGACACACATGTACATGAAGTGCAAACCAACATACATATACTTGATTACTCAAGATAAGTAATTTGGAGACACAACATATACAAACACATGAAAGGAACAAAACCAAAACATGCAAAGGGGCAAGTAACTTTCAATGTAAACAATTTAAGTACAAGTTACCGCAAGGAGGCACATTGGATATAAGATAGAAACTTGATAACCCAATTGACTTGGCTTGAGACAATAAGAATGATGAAGTAACCTTAATTCTTCATAATGTAGCCAAGTCTCCAATGACCTCCAACAACACCTATTGATCAAGTATGAGCTAGTTGGTCTCCAACCAAGTTGGGTCCTAAGAGGTTAGTCACAATAGGCTTGGCTACCCAAATGGTTCTTTTCTTGACACCACTTTGAGTACCAATAAATTTGGCAAACACATTGCCAACCTTATGAAGGAAATATGCCCTAGAGGCAATAATAAAGTTATTATTTATTTCCTTATATCATGATAAATTTTTATTATTCATGCTAGAATTGTATTAACCGGAAACATAATACATGTGTGAATACCTAGACAAACAGATTGTCACTAGTATGCCTCTACTTGACTAGCTTGTTGATCAAAGATGGTTATGTTTCCTAGCCATAGATATGAGTTGTCATTTGATTAACGGGATCACATCATTAGGAGAATGATGTGATTGACATGACCCATTCCGTTAGCTTAGCACATGATCGTTTAGTATGTTGCTGTTGCTTTCTTCATGACTTATACATGTTCCTATGACTATGAGATTATGCAACTCCCGTTTACCGGAGGAACACTTTGTGTGCTACCAAACGTCACAACGTAACTGGGTGATTATAAAGGTGCTCTACAGGTGTCTCCGAAGGTACATGTTGGGTTGGCGTATTTCGAGATTAGGATTTGTCACTCCGATTGTCGGAGAGGTATCT
The DNA here is from genome assembly GCA_904067115.1 of Aegilops sharonensis. Taxonomy (NCBI): domain Eukaryota; kingdom Viridiplantae; phylum Streptophyta; class Magnoliopsida; order Poales; family Poaceae; genus Aegilops; species Aegilops sharonensis. The sequence continues at coordinate 935,718,881 of LR880967.1, forward strand.
CTGGGCCCTCTCGGTAATACACATCACTTAAGCCTTGCAAGCATTGCAACTAATGAGTTAGTTGCGGGATGATGTATTACGGAACGAGTAAAGAGACTTGCCGGTAATGAGATTGAACTAGGTATTGAGATACCGACGATCGAATCTCGGGCAAGTAACATACCGATGACAAAGGGAACAACGTATGTTGTTATGCGGTTTGACCGATAAAGATCTTCGTAGAATATGTGGGAGCCAATATGAGCATCCAGGTTCCGCTATTGGTTATTGACCGGAGATGTGTCTCGGTCATGTCTACATTGTTCTCGAACCCGTAGAGTCCGCACGCTTAAGGTTTCGATGACAGTTATATTATGAGTTTATAAGTTTTGATGTACCGAAGGAGTTCGGAGTCCCGGATGAGATCGGAGACATGACGAGGAGTCTCGAAATGGTCGAGAAGTAAAGATCGATATACTGGACGACTATATTCGGACTTCGGAAAGGTTCCGAGTGATTCGGGTATTTTTCGGAGTACCGAAGAGTTACGGGAATTCGCCGGGGAGTATATGGGCCTTATTGGGCCATATGGGAATAGAGGAGAGAGGCCGAAAGGAAGGAGGCGCGCAGCCCCCCTCTGGTCCGAATTGGACAAGGGGTGCAGCCTCCTTTTCCTTCCTCCTCTCCCCCTCTTTCCTTCTCTCCTACTCCAACAAGGAAGGGGGGGAGTCCTACTCCCGGTGGGAGGAGGACTCCTCCTGGCGCGCCCCTCCTGGCCGGCCGACCCCCTCCCCCTGGCTCCTTTATATATGGGGGCAGGGGGGCACCTCTAGGCAGAGCAACAATTGATCCCTTGGATCTCTTAGCCGTGTGCGGTGCCCCCCTCCACCATAGTCCACCTCGATAATATCGTAGTGGTGCTTAGGCGAAGCCCTACGACGGTAGAACATCAAGATCGTCACCACGCTGTCGTGCTGACGAAACTCTCCTCAACACTTGGCTGGATCGGAGTTCGAGGGACGTCATCGAGCTGAACGTGTGCTAGAACTTGGAGGTGCCGTAGTTTCGGTGCTTGAACGGTCGGGCCGTGAAGACGTACGACTACATCAACCGCGTTGTGCTAACGCTTCCGCTTTTGGTCTACGAGGGTACGTGGACAACTCTCTCCCCTCTCGTTGCTATGCATCACCATGATCTTGCGTGTGCGTAGGAATTTTTTTGAAAGTACTACGTTACCCAAGAGTGGCATCAGAGCCATGTTTTATGCGTAGATGTTATATGCACGAGTAGAACACAAGTGAGTTGTGGGCGATACAAGTCATACTGCTTACCAACATGTCATACTTTAGTTCGGTGGTATTGTTGGATGAAGCGGCCCGGACCAACATTACGTGTACGCTTACGCGAGACTGGTTCTACCGACGTGCTTTGCACACAGGTGGCTGGCGGGTGTCTGTTTCTCCAACTTTAGTCGAACCGAGTGTGGCTACGCCCGGTCCTTGAGAAGGTTAAAACAACACTAACTTAACGAACTATCGTTGTGGTTTTGATGCGTAGGTAAGAACGGTTCTTGCTCAGCCCGTAGCAGCCACGTAAAATTTGCAACAACAAAGTAGAGGACGTCTAACTTGTTTTTGCAGGGCATGTAGTGATGTGATATGGTCAAGACGTGATGAGATATAAGTTGTTGTATGAGATGATCATGTTTTGTTGAAGTTATCGGCAACTGGCAGAAGCCCTATGGTTGTCTCTTTGTTGCATAAGATGCAAGTGCCAAATAATTGCTTTACTTTATCGTTATGCGATAGCAATAGTTGCAAGAGCAATAGTTGGTGAGACGACCTTGTGACGACACATTGATATAGATCAAGATGATGAAGATCATGGTGTCGTGCCGGTGACGATAGAGATCATGACAGTACTTTGGAGATGGAGATCAAAGGCGCAACATGATCATGGCCATATCATGTCACATATTTTGATTGCATATGATGTTTATCTGTTATACATCTTATTCTGTTTTGTTTGACGGTAGCATTTTAAGATGATCTCTCACTAATTATCAAGAAGTGTTCTCCCTGAGTATGCACCGTTGTGAAAGTTCTTCGTGCTGAGACACCACGTGATGATCGGGTGTCATAGGCTCTACGTTCAAATACAACGGGTGCAAAACAGTTGCACACGCGGAATACTCAGGTTAAACTTGACGAGCCTAGCATATACAGATATGGCCTCGGAACACGGAGACCGAAAGGTCGAACGTGAATCATATAGTAGATATGATCAACATAGTGATGTTCACCATTGAAAACTACTCCATCTCACGTGATGATCGGACATGGTTTAGTTGATTTGGATCACGTGATCACTTAGATGGCTAGAGAGATGTCTGTCTTAGTGGGAGTTCTTAAGTAATATGATTAATTGAACTTTAATTTATCATGAACTTAGTCCTGGTAGTATTTTTCAAATTATGTTGTAGATCAATAGCTCGCGTTGTTGCTTCCCTATGTTTTTGCTTCACTATGTTTTTGATATGTTCCTAGAGAAAAAACTAAGTTGAAAAATGTTAGTAGCAATGATGCGGACTTGGTCCATGATCTGAGGTTTATCCTCATTGCTGCACAGAAGAATTATGTACTTGATGCACCGCTAGGTGACAGACCTATTGCAAGAGCAGATGCAGACGTTATGAACGTTTGGCTAGCTCAATATGATGACTACTTGATAGTTTTGTGCAGCATGCTTTATGGCTTAGAACCGGGACTACAAAAACGTTTTTGAAACGTCATGGAACATATAAGATGTTTCAAGAGATGAAATTGGTATTTCAGACTCATGCCCGTGTCAAGAGGTATGAGACCTCTGACAAATACTTCGCCTAAAAGATGGAGGAGAATTGCTCAACTAGTGAGCAAGTACTTAGATTGTCTGAGTACTACAATCGCTTGAATCAAGTGGGAGTTAATCTTCCAGATAAGATAGTGATTGGCAGAGTTCTCTAGTCACCATCACCAAGTTACTGGAACTTCGCGATGAACTATAATGCAAGGGATGACGAAAACGATTCCCGAGCTCTTCGTGATGCTGAAATTGATGAAGGTAGAAATCAAGAAAAGAGCATCAAGTGTTGATGATTGGCAAGACCACTAGTTTCAAGAAAAGGGCAAAGGAAAATAAAGGGAACTTCAAGTAGAATGGCAAGCAAGTTGTCACTCCCGTAAAGAAGCCCAAAGCTGGACCAAAGCCTGAAACTAAGTGCTTCTACTTCAAAGGAAATGGTCACTGGAAGCGGAAATGCCCTGAATATTTGGTGGATAAGAAGGATGGCAAAGTGAACAAGGGTATATTTGATATACAGGTTATTGATGTGTACCTTACTAGTGTTTATAGTAGCCCCTGAGTATTTGATACTTGTTCGGTTGCTAAGATTAGTAACTCGAAACAGGAGTTACAGAATAAACAAAGACTAGTTGAGGGTGAAGTAACGATGTGTGTTGGAAGTGATTCCAAGATTGATATGATCATCATCGTACACTCCCTATATTTTCGAGATTAGTGTTGAACCAAAATAATTGTTATTTGGTGTTTGCGTTGAGCATAAATATGATTAGATCATGTTTATTGCGATACGATTATTCATCTAAGACAGAGAATAAATTGTTATTCTGTTTACATGAATAAAACCTTCTATGGTCATACGCCCAATGTTGATGGTTTATTAAATCTTGATCATGGTGATACACATATTCATAATATTGATGCCAAAAGATGCAAAGTTGATAATGATAGTGCAACTTATTTGTGGCACTGTCGTTTGGGTCATATCGGTGTAAAGCGCATGAAGAAACTCCATAAAGATGGACTTTTATAATCACTTGATTATGAATCATTTGATGTTTGCGAACCGTGCCTTATGGGCAAGATGACTAAAACTCCATTCTCCGGAACAATGGAACGAGCTACTGATTTATTGGAAAGAATACATATCGATGTATGCAGTCCAATGAGTGTTGATGCTCGTGGCGGGTATCGTTATTTTCTGACCTTCACAAGATGATTTGAGCAGATATGACTATATCTACTTAATGAAACACAAGTCTGAAACATTTGAAAAGTTCAAAGAATTTCAGAGTGAAGTGGAGAATCATCGTAA
>LR880967.1:935743429-935771440 GCA_904067115.1 Aegilops sharonensis
GGTAGTTTTGCACATGAACATGTTCTTCATCATGCCTACTTCATGCTAGATTTTGTTCCATGCCATGACATGCCTTGTAGTGAGTTAATCAAGCCGGTAAAGATGCCATGTTGAATCTGTTTCTGCTATGTCCTGAGATTTCACCAAGTCTGAATCTGTTAACGAAACTTTCGATATTGACATGGGTGTTACTATATTTTCTGATCCTTTTTGGCTTATGGTCAGTAAGGGACTTTTGTTCTATGCTTTGAGTAGATTCATGCCATGCCTTGTTTTGCTATTTTAAGTTCCTGTAGCATGTAGATTTGTTGCTCTGAACATTGCTACCTGATGCTGTTTTTGCCATGTCCAGCCTGATATTTTGTGCACTTTTGCCATGCTTGTTTGAACCTGTTATGATGTGAACTAGCCGTAGCTCAGTGCTCATCTTTTGTCAAGCATCTTGTGTAGATCACTGCCATGTGCTTTGTTGATACGTTTGGGTGCAGTAGCTTAATGTATTGTTGCTTGCTAAGTGGCATCATGCTGTTAATGGCAGATTTGTGCCATTCTTGTTTTGCTTGTCATTTGCAAACCGTGCATCCGATTCCGGTGATCTTTATATCGATTTCAACCGAAATCATCTCATCTTTCCAGTGGCATACTTGGTTTGCCAAGTTGATGCCTGGTTCATCATTTTCCTTCCGGAGCGCGCATACGCATTGCATATCGCATCTCGCATATCATGTCATGTTTTGCATCATGTTGCTTGTGCATTGCACCGTGATTTATTGTGGTTCCTTTGTTTGTGTTCTTGCTTTGGGTAGAGCCGGGAGACGAGTACGTGAACGAGGAACCTGTTGAGAACGCTTACGAGGATCAAGCTTTCGACAACTCTGAGAACATTGCAGGCAAGATGACCATACCCTCGAAATCACTTCTATCTTTGCTATGCTAGATGCTCGCTCTTTTGCTATGCCTATGCTGCGATGCCCACCACTTGCTATATCATGCCACCCATATTGCCATGTCAGCCCCTAACCATCCTTTCCTAGCAAACCGTTGTTTGGCTATGTTACCGCTTTGCTCAGCCCCTCTTATAGCGTTGCTAGTTGCAGGTGAAGTTGAAGTTTGTTCCTTGTTGGAACATGGAGATGTTGTTCCTTTTTGGAACATGTTTACTTGTTGGGGATATCACAATATTTATCTGCTATAATTAATGCATCTATATACTTGGTAAAGGGTGGAAGGCTCGGCCTTATGCCTGGTGTTTTGTTCCACTCTTGCCACCCTAGTTTCCGTCATACCGGTGTTATGTTCCTTGATTTTGCGTTCCTTACACGGTTGGGTGATTTATGGGACCCCCTTGACAGTTCGCTTTGAATAAGACTCCTCCAGCAAGGCCCAACATTGGTTTTACCATTTGCCACCCAAGCCTTTTCCCCCGGGTTTTCGCGAGCCCGAGGGTCATCTTTATTTTAACCCCCGGGCCAGTTCTCCTTCGAGTGCTGGTCCAACTTGAGCGATGTCCGGCGCCCCTTGGGCAATCAGGGTCTATGCCAACCCGACGTCTGGCTCATCCGGTGTGCCCTGAGAACGAGATATGTGCAGCTCCTATCGGGATTTGTCGGCACATTCGGGTGGCTTTGCTGGTCTTGTTTTATTGCTGTCGAAATGTCTTGTAATCCGGGATTCCGAGATTGATCGGGTCTTCCCGGTAGAAGGAATATCCTTCGTTGACCGTGAGAGCTTATAATGGGCTAAGTTGGGACACCCCTGCAGGGTAATATCTTTCGAAAGTCGTGCCCGCGGTTATGAGGCAGATGGGAATTTGTTAATGTCCGGTTGTAGAAAACCCGAAGTTGATCTTAATTAAAATACACATCAACCGCGTGTGTAACCGTGATGGTCTCTTCTCGGCGGAGACCGGGAAGTGAACACGGTGTTGGAGTTATGTCTGACGTAAGTAGTTCAGGATCACTTCTTGATCGCTACTAGCTTCACGACCGTGCTTTGCTCCTCTTCTCGCTCTCTTTTGCGATGTAGCCATCATATATGCTAATCGCTTGCTGCAGCTCCACTTTACTACCCTGTCCTTCCTATAAGCTTAAATAGTCTTGATCTCGCGGGTGTGAGATTGCTGAGTCCCCGTGACTCACAGATTCTACCAAAACAGTTGCAGGTGCCGACGATGCCAGTGCAGGTGATGCAACCGAGCTCAAGTGGGAGTTCGACGAGGAACGTGGTCGTTACTATGTGTCTTTTCCTGATGATCAGTAGTGGTGCCCACTCGGGACGATCGGGGATCTGTGTAGCATTTGGGGTATCTTCTTCTATTTTGGTTCCGTAGTCGGACCTTGAGTGTACTTTGAATGATGGATGTTTATTTATGTACTGTGTGAAGTGGCGACTGTAAGCCAACTATGTATCTCTTTCCCTTATTTATTACATGGGTTGTGTGAAGATTACCTCACTTGCGACATTGCTTTCAATGCGGTTATGCCTCTAAGTCGTGCCTCGACACGTGGGAGATATAGCCGCATCGGGGGCGTTACACTTGTGCTACAATCCCCTTCCCCCGTTGTACTCCTATATATACCTCATACGAGGGTCAGATCAATAAAACACAACAACAGAGATATTATCATCCCACAATTTTCTACAATATTGAAAAAAATTCATTTCTAGTTATGTAATCTATTCTTCCTAACATTTTGCAAAACCAATTTAATCTTTGTATACAAAGCAAATGATGATGATGATGATGATGATAAGGGAACCTCGAGTTATTTTTAGATAGGAGAGGTGAGCAGTTAAGATATTCACACCAATTTATACCGAACATTTCTACTTCGTGATAACTTATCTTATGGTCAAAGATATGTTTTTTCTTTTTATTTATGTATACAAGCTTGAATACTATGTTTCGATTTGTTTGTTAAATATATTTTTCAACAATTATAATTTAAAAATATTTTCTAGTGCTAAACTGGAATGGTATTTCTTGCAAACTTTTGTTTCATTCACTTTGGATGTTTAAGAAAAACTCTATAATTACATTGGATTTCGGTGAAAATTAAAATAGACCAATATTATCACAATATATGTTTGTATGTGTGTATCCTTTTTCATGGGATCATAAGATATCTACAAATTTGTTTTCGACTATATGATATTGCAAATAAAAAATTCCAGAAGTTTCTAGAGTACAAGACTATCAAGCTTATATGTGAATACATAGATATTTTCATATTGCATCAAATGTTTGCCCTCAAATCCCATCGTCCGCTCTTGTTTGGTGGGAGACAATAGTTTGCGACTGGCACATACATGTTAATGTACTTTCTTGTGTCAAAATCATTCAATTCGTAATATGCATGATTATTTAGCATTCAAACTTCTGAAAACTTGTAGTGTTGTACACTACATTTTAACATTGATTACGTAAAAAACTATGCAACCTACCTAAATTGTGTACCTGTTTCGTACATACCCACTTGATCTCTCCTCAACTCACCCGATACTAATCCTAAAAGAATGAACCCATCCCAGTAAGATATGTGGATGCACTAACTAATTTGTAAAAAACACATGCAGTGTAAGAAAAAAATAGATTTTTACATCAAATCCAACTTTACTGATTAAGACAGCAAAGTATATTCAGATAGACCAAACTGGTAGAAAAATGAACAGCGAATTCAAAATAAACCTATAAGTTATATCAAGTTTATTTGAAGCCTTCATCTCGAGGTTCAACATATGCATCTCGATGTTCCACCATGAGTGAAGATATTGTAGAATAGCAAACATGCACAAGCTGAACTAACCGCAATGGCTTTTAAAGTAATCTGAGCCGTCCACCCCAATAGGTGAGAACTGAGAACCTAGTATCGTTGAACACAGCGTGGCCGCCGAGGTGAGACGGCGAGCGGAGGCCGACGGTGGTGCTGGGACGTGGAATAGTTGTGGCCGGTCGTTCCATTGGGTGTTGGATTTTATAGGATGATCTGGGTGCGCCGCGCCCAGCAACTGTGGCCCAAGCACTACGATTGCTTGCCCGGACTAGAAAGTAAAAGGAGCACACTCAAAACTAAGTTCTCGACGCTCATTCGTACGACTTAGAAAGTAAAAGCGAACAATTTTTGAATTTCCAACATTTGATGAAATTTTCAAACATTTCTTTGACGTTGTGAAAAAAATCTAGTATTTTCTGAAATTCCAGACAGTTATTAATAATGCCGACAAATTTGGAAAACATGAATACATTTTTTGTTCCAAACATTTAAAAATTTCAAACAGTTGTTTTTAAGATTTCGAAAAACACAAACAGTTTTCAAAACCGTTTTTAATTTGGAATTCCATATTTTTATTGAAAATGAACATTTTTGAAAAATTCTAGACATTTTTAAGAGCTTTTTTTAGTTGTGAATTATGTATTAAAAATGAAACCAAAAAAAATAACTTACTCAGGGACATTCCAAAAGGTTTCCAAAACTGGTAGAAAATCATACCAAAAACGTATGATGCGCTAGCTAAATGGGCCGGCCCACCCAGAGCGCTCGCCTCGACTGCCTGTGAGAAAGGGTGTATATTGGATGCAGTAAGCGTCCAAGGATTTGCCAAATATGGGATGAACTTTCATACAAAGAAAAATTGTCACAATATTTTGGACGGGGTTTCGGAATTTTGTGTGAACTTCCACAACTGCTTGCACAAGTTTGATGAAAATTGAACTTTCACAAGATTTGGGGCCAAACTTCTCGAAAACAAACTTTCAGAAAGGAAACTATCGAACTAAGAGCAGGTTTGGGACTGCTCCACTCCATCAAATTCACTTTGAAGCAGTTCCACAGCTCCATCATAAAATAGTTTAACATGTTTAACTTCTAGCTAGCTTAAGCTTCAAGAGTGTGAAAATTGGTGGGAAAGGTCAACTATGCCCCAAATTATTTTATGGATGATGCTTTGAATGCACAACATTTGGGCCCCTTGAGCAATTGATTTTTCCAAGTTTTGTACCTACCAAAAATGTCTTATAATTTGGGACAGAGGTAGTACAATATTACACATGTACTCATGTGCATACGGTTTGAGTGTTGTATGCATGAATATACATTGGACTAACAATATATAAAATGGTGTCAACAAATACAATTAGTACATTGAAATGATTAAAAATGATGTCCGGTGGTAGATAATTTAAAGTTTCACATAATTAGGCAATGATGGATAATTAAAAGGTTTACATGAATGCCCACTGGTAGATAATTACAAGGTTTAAATGAATGTCCGCGGATAGATAATTAAAAGGTTTCCAGGAATGCCGAGATAATATAGTACGAGACCACATACTAGTTCCAACCAATTGCAAGAGTTGTGGCTATCTCATCACGGAATGTATCCATCGTTTGATCATTGGGTGCCCCGGCTGAGGCAATGGAAAAGTTATTATACCCTTCTGATATTGCGGGCACATGGTCAGGATCACGGTCAAACCAAGCAAAGTCCAAGTATTTGCTCTTATGCTTACAAATTAAGTTGTGAAGAATCATAGTATTAACAACAATCATATTTTGCTTCAACATCAGGTACGTTGAATCTTGTACCGAATTTGCCACTTCATTTTTAGCACTCCAAATGATTTCTCAATAACGTTGTGGATAGACGAGTGGATGTGATTGATTTTTTTATATGTATTGGCTAGTGATTTGTCCAAGATGTAAATCATGATTGTGTGTTGTAAAAAAATTCGCATGTAACAAAAGCAAGTGCAAAAATAATTGGTATACCTGCTCTTCCTTAGGGGTTGCACATTTCTTGGTCGGGGCAGTGGTCTGGTCGGTGTTGCTGTCCATGGTGGTGGTGTGCCCGACCGACGCCGGAGCTTGGGCCTCCATGGTTGTCACTGCCTCCTGGCCAGCAGCAGGTATGGTCGGGAGGCCCTAAGCTCCTCGTCATCTGGCTAGGAGAGGTAGTCGCGACCGTGACTGGGGCTGCCGCCATCTAGTAGTGGTCGGGCCAGGAAAGGCCGACCTTCATTATCAGTCTGGTCATGGCTAGATGCTCGAGGGGGCGGATAAATTGGGGGTTGGAGGAGGAGGAGCCCCATTGGTCTCCATTCTAGTGGTCTCCTCGCCGGCATGGGCGTCGTGTGGTAGCTGGATTTTGTGGTGTTGACGGTGCTAGGGGTGTCGGGCGGCTGCCTGTCTGTGCGTCTGGAGAAGAACGGATGGGTAGGGATGAGGAGGGGCTGCATGTGTGAGGAAAATTGACATGGTATTCATTGGATAATATTGCCCCAACTCCACGAGGACTCTTCGAACTACAATTTTTGAAGCACCCCCTGAAGTGCTTCACGAAAAATAGGAAGTTGTACCCCAGATTCAATTTTTTTACGGAGCAGGACATAGTGGATGTTGGAAATATGCCCTAGAGGCAATAATAAAATGGTTATTATCATATTTCCCGTTCATGATAATTGTTTATTATTCTTGCTAGAATTATATTGACCGGAAACTTAAATACATGTGTGAATACATAGACTCCATCGTGTCCCTATTATGCCTCTACAAGACAAGCTCGTTGATCAAAGATGGTTAAGGTTTCCTAACCATAGACATGAGTTGTCATTTGATAATGGGATAGCATCATTAGGAGAATGATGTGATGGACAAGACCCAACCGTAAGCTTAGCATCAGATCGTTTAGTTATTTGCTACAGCTTTCATCATCTCAAGTATCTGTTCCTTAGACCATGAGATCGTGCGTCTCCCTGACACCGGAGGAATACTTAGTGTGTATCCAAACGTCACTCCATAACTGGGTGATCATAAAGGTGCTCTACAGGTATCTCTGAAGGTGTATGTTGGGTTGGCATGGATCAAGACTGGGATTTGTCGCTCCGTGTGATGGGGAGATATCTCTAGGCCCTCTCGGTAATATAGCATCGTAAAGAGCTTGCAAGCAATGTGCCTAATGAGTTAGTCACGGGATCTTGTATTACGGAACGAGTAAAGAGACTTGTCGGTGACGAGATTTAACTAGATATGGAGATGCCGACGATCGAATCTCGGTCAAGTAACATATCACCGAACAAAGGGAATTGCATACAGGATTGACTGGATCCTTGAGATCGTGGTTCAACCAATAAAGGTCTTGATGGAATATGTAGGAACCAATATGGGCATCCAGGTCCCGCTATTGGTTATTGACTGGAGAGGTGTCTCGGTCATGTCTACATGATTCTCGAACTCGTAGGGTCGGCACGCTTAACGTTTGATGACGCTAGAGTAGTATTGGGATATGTGCATTGGTAACCGAATGTTGTTCGGAGTCCCGGATGAGATCCCGGACATCACGAGGAGCTTCGGAATGGTCCAGAGGTAAAGATTCATATATAGGGAATCTTGTTTTGGTCGCCGGAGAAGTTCTGGGCATTATCGTTATTGTACCGGGAGTGCTGAAAGGGGTCCAGGGTTCCACCTACCCCGGGGGCCCACATGGACTGTAGGGGGTGCGTCCTAACCTACATGGGCCAGGGGCACCAACCCCAAGAGGCCCATGCACCTAGAACAAAGAAAAGGGGGAGAGTCCTAAGGGGGGAAGTCACCCCCTAGGTGCCTTGAGGAGGGAGGATTCCTCCCTAGGCCGGCGCCCCCTCCCTTGGAGGAGGGGCCAAGGCTGCGCCCCAATCCTCCCCTTCACCTCCTATAAAATAGTGGGGGAGAGGGAGGGGCTGGACACATCAAATCCCATGCCCCGGCGGTAGACCTACCTCTCCCAACACTCTGTTTTCTCCTCAGATTGGTTTTGGCAGCGTTTGGCGAAGCCCTGCCGGGATTGCACCACCACCATCTCCACCACGCCGTCGTGCTGGTTGAGATCCCATCTACTTATCCTCTCTTGCTTGCTGGATCAATAAGGTGGAGACGTCATCGAGCCGCGTGTGTGCTGAACGCGGAGGTGTCGTCCGTTCGTTGCTAGATCGGATTGGATCGTGAAGACTACATCAACCGCGTTATATACTCTTCCGCTTTCGGTCAGGGTATATAGATACACTCCCCTCTCGCAGCTATGCATCTCCTAGATTAGATCTTGGGTGTTTCGTAGGAAAAAATTTTGATTTTCGTGCTTCGTTCCGCATCAGTGGAGGCACACTATTTCGCTTGCGTTTTGGAGTGGAGCTAAATTTTAGGGAGAGGAGTTGTCCCAAATAGGCTTGGTGGACTTTCAGATGACTAGATAATTGCCCGTGCCACCGTGCATAGCAGTAAGATATTAATATTCTATTACGTTAGCCCCTAAATTATCTGTCCATATTAATTTTATTAATTAAATAACAATTAAAAAATCATGTCCTTGATTTACCTACCTAGATAAATTTTAGGATTTCATTTTTAATCACTTATTTGGTAAAGAAAAAGTGAGGTACAACTAAGACGGTTTTCAAAGACCAATTAAAAGAGAGAGACTGGGGGAACATACATAAGGTTGGAAGAACAATATGCCTGACGGGAAAAGAAATAATATCTGTTATCTGTTACTCCCTTCATTCCTTTATCTAAAGTGTATTATTTCCACGGTGACCAAGGCACATAATTATGGACTATTTAGGATGAAATTACCCTTTTCTAATTTGTAGATTAGTGGCATGTAATCATTTAGGCTAGGAAATGAATAGATGCACACAATTAGGAGATAGATAGTTTCCTTTTCTTTCTTTACAAGGAGAGATACATGCAATCAGGAAAGAGATGCTTTCCTTTTTCTGGAGGGCCAAGATCGGAATTATGAGGAATTAGAACAAATGCACCTTACAATATGGAATTTTATCAAAAACAAATATACATTATATAAACGAACGGAGAGGGTATCTCTTATCTCTTGGTATACTACTTAAAAAGAAAGTACTATTCCCTCTTATGTCGAATCCTTCGTCCAAACTTTCAAATTTTATTTATGGTATACCCTGGTTCTGGTCACACATGTTTGATAACCCAATATATGGCAATAAATTCACAATCCATAAACAAATACTTTTTTTGTTCCTTTATGTAAGGTGTATTATTTTTGGCACGCTGGTCAAGGCACATAATTATAGATAAGTTAGAATGAAATTATCTTTGGCAAATTTGTTGGTTAGTGGCAAGTAAGTCAGTTAGTTCAGGAAAGTAAGAGATATATGCAATCGAGATAGAGATACTTTTCTTCTTTTACTACAAGCAGAGATACATACAATCGATAAAGATATACTTTCCTTTCTTCTGAAGGGCTAAGAATGAAATTATGAGAAATTAGAAGAAATGCACTTTACATTATGGAATTTTATCAAAAAACAAAGACAACTTATATAAATAAATGGATGGCACATGCCTATTTTGGCCCAATAAAGTAGGTCAATCACGCGCACATGCCTATTTTGGTCCCTCGTGGCAACGCACGAGCACATACCTATTTTGGTCCCTCGTGGCAACGCATAGGCACATGCATTTTTTGGTCCCTCGTGGCAACACACGGTCACGTACTGCCTAGTTTTAGAAAAAAGTAATACTAGATAGTTGTCTGTGCGTTGCAACGGAATATAATTATTCCAATATGTTAGCCCGTAATTTAGTTGTAGTAAATAAATGCTTATCAAATCCTACCCTTGATTTACCTATGTAAATAAATTTTTAAGATTTTATTTGGTATGTACTTATTGGATCAAAGAAAATATAATTTTAATAACAAATGGACAATTAAGACGAATTTCAAGGAAATTTGATGAAGAAAATCAGAGGTAAAAAGAAAAAAATCAAAACATAAAGAGGAAGGGGGAACATACCTAAGGCTGGACGAACCACTCTGCATGGTAGGGAAAGGAGCGATACTCTTTTTAAAATAGTACTTATTAAGTGAAAATTGCTAATAGAGCTCGGGCTCCATGGCAAATAAATGGCGCCCGCAAGTCCCTTTTAATTAGTTTTAGCTAGCTTGATAGTTTATTTTCTCTCGGGAAAAAAACTCTATTGAACTGTTAGATCATAAGTCAACTTTTAAACGGGACCAGTTTACATCCCTATCCATGGAGCCCGACTTTTGCAAAAGTCAACTTTTTAAGTTTCAAATTTTTTGAAAAAAATACACATATATAGGGATGTATACTATAAATTTGTAAATTTTCATTACGAAATAATTTTGACGTGAGCTACACAGAAAAAATCATGATTTTCTACCGCATGTACTCTTCACTATAAAACTTCATGAATGCTTTTTTTGTGTAGACCACATCAAAACGTATCTCATAATGAAAATTTACAAAGATGAAGTATACATCATGATATACACATGTAAATTTTTACAGATTTCTTGAAACTATATATATGTATTAATTTTTTGAATTTTTCGAAATTTCAAGCTGCATAGAGCAAGGGATCCAAAATAAGATTGGGTTTTTGGGTAAGCGTAGAACTAGTAGGTGCGTGTGTGTGCTGAGGAGATAAAAAGGTAGGCCACAGCACATCGCAATCACGGGAGTAGAGAGTCAAAGAGCAAGGCGTGGCAAACTCTCCCAGCCGACGAACTCATCTCTAAGCCTCAGCCATGGCCACTGAGCGGCGGTCAACGCCGCATCTCCTCCTCGTCCCCTTCCCGGCGCAGGGCCACGCTCTGCCTTTGCTTGACCTGGCCACCCTGCTCGCGGCCCGCGGCCTCCGCCTCACCGTCGTCACCACGCCCGCCAACGCCCCGCTCCTCTCGTCACTCCTCTCCGCCCACCCCGGCTCCGTCCAGCCCCTCGTCCTCCCCTTCCCCGCCCACCCCTCCCTCCCGCCGGGCCTCGAGAACACCAGGAGCTGCCCGCCCTCCTACTTCCCCGTCTTCATCCACGCGCTCGCCGCGCTCCGCCAGCCCGTCCTCGCGTGGGCCAGGTCGAACTCTCACCCCGTCGTCGCCGTCGTCTCCGACTTCTTCTGCGGGTGGACGCAGCCCCTCGCGGCCGAGCTCGGCGTGCCCAGGATCGTCTTCTCGCCCTCGGGCGTCCTCGGCACCGCCGTCCCGCACTCGCTGTTCCGTCGGCTGGTCAAGCGGCCGTCGGATGCCGATGACGGGTTCGGCGTCTCGTTCCCGGCGATTCCCGGCGAGCCGGCGTTTCGGTGGAGAGAGCTCTCCGGGATGTACAGGGGCTACATGGAAGGCCAGGTGGGGGAGCAGGTCGGCGAGGCCGTGAGGCAGAACTTCCTCTGGAATCTGGAGAGCTGGGGGTTTGTGTCGAACACCTTCCGTGCGCTCGAGGGGAGGTACCTGGACTCGCCGCTCGAGGACCTGGGGTTCAAGCGCGTGTGGGCGGTGGGTCCGCTGGCGCCGGAGACGAACAGCTCCGGAGATCGTGGCGGCGAGGCGGCTCTTGTCGCCGGCGATCTCGGGGCGTGGCTGGACGGCTTCCCGCAAGGCTCGGTCGTGTACGTGTGCTTCGGCAGCCAGGCAGTGCTGACCCCGGCCGTGGCGACGGCCTTAGCCGAGGCGCTGGAGCGGAGCGCCGTCCCGTTCCTGTGGGCCGCGGGCGACGGGGCGGTGCTCCCGGAAGGGTTCGAGGCGCGCGCGGCCGCGGCGAGGCGCGGGCTGGTGGTGCGCGGGTGGGCGCCGCAGGTGGCCATCCTGCGGCACGCGGCGGTGGGGTGGTTCATGACGCACTGCGGCTGGAACTCTGTGCTCGAGGCGGCGGCGGCCGGGGTGCCGATGCTGGCGTGGCCGATGACGGCGGACCAGTTCGTGAACGCGCGGCTGCTCGTGGACGAGGCGCGCGTCGCGGTGCGCGCGTGCGCGGGCGGGATCGGCGTGGCCCCGGACGCCGGCGAGCTCGCGGCCGTGCTGGCCGGCGCTGTCGGGGAGGGAGGGACCGCCGCGCGGGCGCGCGCCAGGGAGCTCGCGGCGGAAGCGGCCGGCGCGACCAAGGAAGGCGGGAGCTCGCGCGAGGATCTGGAGCAGCTAGTGCTAGAGATTCAGAAGCTTTGAGCCTTTGAACGTGGCGCGATAGATTTTTGAGAACATTCGCGTAGTTGTTTCTGGCTTTCTGCTATACACTCGGTATACGGGGCTCCAGTTTCTTAGATTTTTTGGCACACTTTTTTTCCCTGCAGCTATGCCGTTTATATGATAAAAATCAAAATGGATTATGCATGCATTGTTCTGTTGTACTAACAGTTTGAAATATTTTCTTCAATTTTGTCGCCATTTATTCAGATATGTGTATATGGGACTAGTTTCGATTTTGTGGCACTGTTTGAAAATCCAAAAGCAAAGGACTAATTTTAGGGGAACAACCGAGCCAAAAACAGGAAAATAAGGAGAGATTTTCCTCCTTTTTTTTGTTTTTTTTAACATCAGTACAGACACAAGCGCTCATATACACGCGCATACACTCACCCCTATAAACGCACACACGCATACCCTACCCCTATGAGCGCCTCTGAAAGACTGAGAGGGTGCTTGGATCCAAGGGACTATTTTTAGTCTGACTAAAAATAGTCTCTTTTAGAGGCTAAAGTTCCAAGCACCTAAAGAGAGGCTAGGACTAGTCTTGAGGCTAAAAATTTTTAGCCATAGAAAACCTACTAAAATATGTATTAGCCCTCTCTCTCCTCATTTAATTCCTCTCCTTTAACACATGCGAGTTCTGGATTGGAGGGTTTGGAGGATAATAAATGCTCAATAACTTAATTTTAGTCTCTTTAGTACTTCCTTCGTCACGGTTTAGAAGGCGCGCTTGGAAATTCTCTGGGACCTAGGTGGTTATCTATTGGTTGTGAGATGGGCTAAAAGATAGCATTCACACTACGCATGCATATAGAAATAGTATATCGGAGTACTAATTAGCTACTAGAAATAAATGCAATGCGCCCTAAACCTTGTCTATTATGGAAATGCACGCAAATTTAACTATGCCTTCTAAACCGTGACGGAGGGAGTATTTGGATCCAAGCATGGGTGAGCCTAGCAAGTTTTAGTCCCACTACTTTTAGTCATGGGACTAAAACGTATCCAAGCACCCTCTGAGCCGGCATATTATCTTGAGATTTACGAAGTCACCGTAGGCGCCTCGTCGTCGACGGGAACGTCTCCTCCCACTGAATGCGCATCGCCGGAAATCCTGAAATAAATCCTGAAATAAATGCGAGCACCAAGATTTAAACCCTGGTGGGCTGGGGATACCACAGTCCCTCTAACCATCCAATATGATTTTTTTGTGTCTTCTTGTTATGCTCTTTTTCCAGTGATATCCACAGCTTACTCCAATGTGCCGTTGGCACCCTAACTTTGTACGGTATGTATTTTCTGCAGCACAAGGGTTTCAAATTTTTCCGGAAAAAAATAAAAGGTTTCGGATTTATGAGAGTTGTACAGCTTGACAAGTGTTGTTTGACATGGAACATGTCTTGAACAAGGTAAGCTGACTAGTCAATCTTGGGGACCGGTCACTGTTGAACCATAGGTATCACTTACTTTTGATGGATTTGTTTCAGTCAAAATTCCTTTCTTTTTCTTGGATAAGGCCTAAACATAGACTCAATAACACAAATAAAAAAACAGCTCAATTTTGTCAGAATTTTCATGCGCTTGCAGTTTAAATTTCAATTATATTCACTAAATATCTAGAAATGCATTAACTTTACTTAAATATAGCAAACGAACCCAGAATATGCCAACTTTTGGATGTCACATGTAGTGGTGAATGTTGAGTGTAGAAAAAAAAAATCAATGCCAACGGATGAAGCAACGGTCTCTTCGCCTTCAAACCCGACATGTTTCCTCTTGAAACTATGATTCTTCCTTGGAGATTGTCCGTGTTTAAGCAGTGTACAAACCGATGGTATCTTGGCTAAGGGGCCTCTCACCACATCGGTTCTCGGCCTTGTGGGCCGGGCTGAGGACCCCCTTTGTCGGTTCCATCCTGGGCCACTTGAGACGAACCATGACGATTCCACAAAGCTTGAGGTACATGACAAGAAGATGGGGTCGTGGAGAGTTCTACATCCTCAGACATAGCCGGCATAGTTGTGTATACCTAGGACCTTTTGTATCTTATATACGCCATGGGTCAGGCTAGTTGTAGAACATATTACAATTATATCTATTCTCAACATCCACAAATTGCAGATCCAGTAATCTCATACATAGACACTAACCGACCATAAGATCGCATGCAACAACTTGCAAAAGCTACATACCACTTAATCACATGCACCAGTCCCACAGGAGACCACCCAAGATTTTAACATAAGCAACAAATGAATGTAATGTGTTTAGTAGTCCTAATAGGAAAGTGGCGATGTGTATTTTCTACTTTGTAAGAAGTGGCACTCATGCTAATAATAAATGCATCCTCTCCAATTTGCGTTTATGCATGGATTGCTTTTTTCTAATTACAAACTTATGTATGTAGAGTCTTTATTTGAGAGAAGTATGTTTCTGATCCCTCAAGTTTTAAAAAAATGACATCTGGCCCCTCGTACTTTTTTGGTCGACATGTAGTCCCCCGTGTTTAAAAACCGGAGACATTTGGTCCAAAACTAGAAATGTGGAGAAAAACCACTGACGTGTCACTGGGTTTCTCTCGTTCTCTTCCTCCTTTCTCTCATATGACAGCGGAATTTTGACAAGCACCTTGTGTGCGTTCGTCAAGCGCACCAGCAATGATGAAGACTTCACGATGCTCCCGCCTGTGCTGTTGCTGAATTTTTTGCCTTGCGTCCGTTTCACGCCATTGCCGCCGGCGCAGGTGGATGGGCCGCCGGAGGGCGCTGAGTCCACGACTGACGTGTCGTCCGAGAAGCATGTGCTGACGAAGGCCGTGGATAGGCTCAGTCACAGCCTTGCTCGCCGAGTTTCTGATGGTGCCACATTGCTCGCCGAGTTTCTGATGGTGCCACATTGCTCCACGACGTGACGCCCACATGTGCATGCCAGGAGAAGCTCGCACGGGGTGGCTGGGAGCCTGAGAACGACAGCAAACAACGACGATAGTGCATGGGAGGTGGTTAACAGAGATGGGTGGCTTCTAGAGGATTCCATGGAGCCGAGAAAGGCGACGGGAATAGCTAGCATGCAGCTATATCCGCAAATTCAAGCAGCGGTGACGACATCGATGTCAGGGAAGATTGGCGCAATTTCTTGGCATAGCTTACGCAGACATTGTTGCGAATTCAACTGAAACAACGACGCGATTAGGGACCAAACTAGTCACCCAATGTGACTAGACACGATTGAAGCACACAAGACTGGCTCAAGTTAGTCAAATGTACGTCCGACATAGCACCACAAATGAACGTCTGAGGATGTTAGAATGCATCTAACTTGATAACTGCCACAGCGTGCGGCACGTAGTAGTAACGTTTAGACTCAAATCGCTTTATTAGTTAGTAACGGTATGCAGCAAGATATAGCATTTTATGTGAACTGAAAATCCAATCGCTGCTCATAATTCTTGGGCGTAAGCACAATGTTCCGGATAAACACTGACAAGGAAAGCAACACAATGTCACCAATTTAAGCATCTCCATTGTACCCCTGGTTCACTAATATAAGATGTTCTGGATACTTCAATATGGTGAACAAACACACTGGAACATGTCTATATACATCCAATTCAGAAAACAAAAAGGTTAGAACATCTTATAACAGTGAACGAAGGGAGTAGTACATAGTAACATCATCCAGCTAAGTAAAGTTGTTTCACAAACTGAGCCCAAAAAAAACTATGTTCACTCCAGAGTACTCCCTCTGTAAACTAATATAAGAGCGTTTAGATTATTAAAATAGTGATCTAAACACTCCTATATTAGTTTAGGGAGGGAGTACAAGGGAGGTCTCTCAACTGCAGCCTGAAACAAGGTCGGGAAATGGTGCACTGTGCCTGAAAAATAATGGTGCCTGAATGGAGCCTAGTATAAACTTGTTTGGTTCCTACCCTAGCCTGGACACCAACCAAACAGCAGCCCCGAAATGACCATGTAAGCAAAAGCCTGAAGCACAAGACATTTCATCACATAGAAGACGATACGCTGAGATCGCCCAAGAACAAGAGCATCGAGTAACAACAATGTATGAAGTCTGTAAGGGATACTTACCTTGAGAAATTCACAGGCTTACATCTTGATGTTGAAATACTCAGGATCAAAATGGTGTAGCCTCACGTATCCATCCTCGCCACCACTCGAAAAGCTATGGACATTTACATGGGAAAACACGGGTCATTAATACTGGAATTCATAAAAATACTTGAGAAATCAAGGACTGAAGCTCAAAGGGGGAGGTGAAAATCCTATTTCTCAAAGGCATTTGGATAAACATAAATCACAAAAGAAATATAACAGGATAAAAAAAGGAAGGATTGGTAGCTCTCATAAATTTATTTTACAACAACATATTCAGAATAGCGTATATGACCATTTGGCTAAAATCAGTGAGCTGCCATACCATCTGCATGAAAAATCCAGCAGGTACAATAAAACAGAATGTGCAAGAAAGCACAATCAAGCAATTGCAGGTTAGATCTGACAAAATAAATTCTGGGGACCATATAGCTCTCATGTCCAACTTTTCATCAAAAGTAGGTCAGCATAGCGTATATTGCCAATGTAATTGGCTATAATCACTGAGCAACATTATTACTAAACATGACAAAAGAGAGCGATTCGACAAGATAGAAGGTGTGAAGAAAAGGCACCAAAACACAACAGAGACAACATGTGCTCAAACAGATGGAAATGATAAGTAATGTGTTACAGAAAAGGCACCAAGATAAGAGAGCATTGGTTAAGACTCGAGATTAAAGACAATATAATGGTGAATCAGGATTAATTCATGTAGCTCTCATATACAACTTTTCATCAAAATATGGTCAGCATAGCGTATATTGCCAATGTAATTGGCTATAATCACTGAGCAACATTATTACTTAACATGACAAAAGAGAGCGATTCAACAAGATAGAAGGTGCGAAGAAAAGGCACCAAAACACAAAGGAGACATGTGCTCAAACAGATGGAAATGATAAGTAATGTGTTACAGAAAAGGCACCAAGATAAGAGAGCATTGGTTAAGACTCAAGATTAAAGACAATATAATGGTGAATCAGGATTAATTCATGTAGCTCTCATATACAACTTTTCATCAAAATATGGTCAGCATAGCGTATATTGCCAATGTAATTGGCTATAATCACTGAGCAACATTATTGCTTAACATGACAAAAGAGAGCGATTCAACAACATGGAAGGTGCGAAGAAAAGGCACCAAAACACAAAGGAGACATGTGCTCAAACAGATGGAAATGATAAGTAATGTGTTACAGAAAGGGCACCAAGATAAGAGAGCATTGGTTAAGACTCAAGATTAAAGACAATATAATGGTGAATCAGGATTAATTCATGTAGCTCTCATATACAACTTTTCATCAAAATATGGTCAGTATAGCGTATATTGCCAATGTAATTGGCTCTAATCATTGAGCTACACGTTGAGAAAAAATTGTAACACAAAAGCCAGCTATTCAAGAAGATAAAAGGTACTATCTCCGTTGGTGTTTACTAGACCTCCTCGTATTTTGTGTCATATTTTGCCATAAAACTACATTCAAATATGTATTCAACAATATATTTTTTATGACATGCATTAACATTTTACTAGTCAAATATGTGGTCAAAGTTGGGCCCAAAATATGATGGGGCCTAATAAACCCGGACGGAGGTAGTAGGAAGCTAGGGCATTAGAACACAGAGGAAATAAAACATGTCACAAACAGATAACAAAGATGAACAATGTGCAACAGATAAGCCAAAACTCAATGCCCATGTAGAATTCAAGATACAGAGGATGAGTTAAGACTTAAGGAGGAAGGCGGAAAAATGGTGATTGAGGATTACTTCACAATACTTGACCCACAGGAGATAAATAAATATGAACTAGAAAACAATATCAAGATCTGCTCTCATAACGTTTGATGACATCCTAAAGACTCAGAATAGCGTATATCGCCATGAATCTACACGGCTTAATCATTGAGAAGATCAGCATACAAAGTGAAACAGAGGTATATTGCAAACCCAAGGTACAGAGGCAAAATGTAAATATAAGAAATCAACATGAAATGGTAAAAAGGGTTACTTAACACATAAAATTCAAAATCAAGATCTGCTCTCATAATGTTTGATGACATCCTAAAGATTCAGAATAGCGTATATCGCCATGAATCTACATGGCTTAATCATTGCGCAAATTAGCATACTATAAGTGTGAAACAGAGGCATATCACAAACCCAAGTGCAGAGGCAAAATATGAATATAAGATATCAAAATATAATGTTACTATGAACTAACCTCTTCCCATCAGGATTAAATGCCAATGCATTGATTGGTCCAAAATGTCCTTTAACACCACCAATCTCTTCTTGTAAAATCTGAAATTAACAACAAAATCCTGTTACAGATGTTGACAATATATACGCAGACATAAAGTAATTTCCCATAGAAAGTCAAGAGGCACCTGTGTAAAAATATACAAAGGAATCTAGCTCACCTTGTGGAAAAATTTGGCCTCGAATTTACCCGCACGGCGATCTGTCATAGTAACATTCATTGCATCTTGCCCACCTCCAATAACCACCTACAAACAGCAAACAAATATATGTTTAGAAAACACAAATACAAATGAGCTTCCGTAGAATAACAAAATACACCATTATAATGTACCAATTTAGTTCATCACCATGCATGCATGAGATGAGCATCAAACATTGATGCTGACAAACAATGGTTCACACACTTTGACAAACTTGGCCTTAATTAAAGAGAGCAAGAAATCAAGGGTACGAAATAGATGGGCAGGACAAAAATATGTGGCACTCTAGACCAGAGCACATACATGGTAATCTTATCCAATTCAATAATTACCCAAAGGGCTGACTGCGAAGAGCACATTTTAAAACAAATTCATAGTCACTCCCAATTCATGGGTTGCCCACGGAAATATATGCTTTTAGCTTCTTGTGAAAAGGCCAAGAATTCAAGACACAGCTCCATGTGCTTTGAGAGAGCTCGTACATTGAAATCCTCACAGCAACTTAATAAGAACAATGACAAATAAGGAGGCGACAGATACAGAAGCATACATTATCAAGAGTAGGAGATATGTCAACAGCATTAACCGGTCGCTCCGTGACATATGTCTTTATCAGGGTCAGTGTTCTTGCATCCCATAGCTGCCACATAACAGATATGTCAGAAGAATCCATATAATAAGAAAAAATAAAGTACAGGTTATCAGGGCAGCAATCCCAAAAGTATCACCTTAGCAGATTTATCCAAGGAACCTGTGAGGAAATGAGACCAATCTAAGGATTTTGAGAGTGAGCTAATTGCCTTCTGATGTCCAGCCTCCTTGTCTGACTCCTTCAGCAGCTTTCCGGTCTACAGGCCCAAGAGAAAATAGAACATAAATGCATAACATCATACAAAATGGGAAAGCAATAACACCTGGCATGTACCAACAAACATTGCATGACAAGATAGATAGTGGAATATAAACTTTACATGAGATAACCTATTAGTTCCTTCATTCTTTCTAGTAAACAAACCACAGAAAGAAAAACGCAATTCTAGTGGTGGGGAAAATACTCTAGTAAGATAAGATGGATCAAGTACTAAGCAGCCACCGAGAAACATATGGCCAGATTTACAGATATTAACAGTTTGCTCTGTTAATTCAAGTTGTTGTTGGTAATAAGAAACTCACAGAATCAGACCACATGACAAGGAAATTCAGGTACCGTGTGAAATATAAAGCCCTGAGCTCAAGTAACATTTTACACCATTGAACAATATGAGTGGCTATCCACAACCACTACATCGACAATCATACAACAATAGTTATAAGCAAATACCAATAAGCGTATTATTGCCACAGGTCCATAGCACCAGACACCCTAATAGGGTAGAACCAATCGCCAGCAGGACAACAGGACTACGTGCAAGCATGGGGTGCTAGCTAACCTCAGAGTCCCAGATGCGGATGGTGGCATCCTCGCCAGCGGTGATGATGGTCCCGTTGCCGGGTCCCCAGACGGCCCTGTTAATCCTCCCCGTGATGCCGGAGATCACGAGCGCCGACTCCTCCGTCTCTGCAAACAACCAAACACACGCCTCAAAATCCACATTCACGTCACAAACAGACATCCAGAAACTTGCAGGCGGAGGAGAGTGAGTGGACCGTACGGTCTTGCAGGTCCTCGGCGATGCGCTTGACCTGCGCGGTGGGCGTCTTCCCCATGAAGCTGTCGGTGGTGATGACCGCCAGGTGATCGCCGATGGCGAAGTCGACGGAGCGCGCGGGGGCGTCGAACCTGAAGGTGAAGAGCTCCCTCCCCGTCTGGACGTCCCAGAGCTTGGCGGTCTGGTCGGCGCTCCCCGTGATGAGGCGCGTGGAGTGGCGGGAGACGTCGCAGGACCACACGGCGCCGTTGTGGCCGCGGTAGGTGCCGAGGCGGTCGCCGTTGGAGGCGTACCACACGGTGGGGGTGTGGTCCTTGGCGCAGGAGAAGAGCAGGTCGCCGTCCCGGTTGTACTTGAGGAACGTGAGCGGGCGCTCGTGCCCCTTCATCAGAACAGGCCTCATCTTGCCGCCGACTGCTTGCTGCTCGCCGCCGCCGCCGCCGCCGCCGGAAGGTGTAGGACTAGGGAAGTGTGGGGGTCTGGATCGTGCGGTTGCGGCGGAGCAAAACCCTAGCTGCGCGTGGACAAGGGGTTTGTGTTGGAAAACCTACGCTGTTGGGCGCTGTATTAAGCACGAAGGCTGGGCTGGGTTTCGGCCCAACAAGAACGACGGGCTGAAACATATTCGTCCAACGTCCACGCGTACATTTCCTCCAGCACGATCGCGATGGGTTTTGTTTTTCTGCAAAATATACAGCACGACTGGTTTTGCTACCAAAATTTGTCTGCCGAAAATTGAAAATACCAAGACTTACCTAAGTTGGCAACTTTTATAAGCTTGGCAAAAAAAGTTGGTACCCAACCAACCATTAGCCGACATTTGGCAATCATGTTGGCTTTTCGCAAATATATACTTCCTCCATAACTAAATAATTGTCTTTCTAGCCATCTCAAATGAACTAAAACATACGGATGTATGTAGACATGTTTTAGAGTGTAGATTCACTCATTTTGCTCCGTATGTAATTATTTGTTGAAATCTCTAAAAAAACAATTATTTAGGAACGGAAGGAGTATATTGATAACGTGCGACCTGTTCAACGTGGGGCCTCCTGATTCGCCAGGTCAGTAGTATGGCCACACGCGGGTCGTAGCGATGGCATGCTGAAATTGATGTGGAGGACTATGCGTGTATCATGCCACATCACAGTCGCGTGTTAGCGCACGCGCGGTCCTTTATTCAACTAGCATCGATATTATTACTTCATGGTATCACCGATCCCACCGCATTAGTCGCTGGCATCTCATGAAGCCTCGGCTCTAACTGGAGAACTATTTACATTTAGATACATTAAAACTTTCCAGCCCTCTTAGGTCATCAGCGTCCGTGGCCGTAAGATTTTATGTGAATCGCACCTAATCAACCTTCGTTCGCTATTAACGAGCGTGAATCGTCCTGGGCAGATGCTCTGGTCGCTTTTTTGGTTGTTTCGGGTTAAATTGGGCCTCGTGGCCTCTAGCAGCCTCCCCTAAGCCATCGATCGTTTCATTTTGCTAGGTCACACGTCTCCCACCCTTCGCGTGGCGGCTCTTCCCATGGCATTCAACCTCTGTCGCGCTCATCCGCATTCCTATACGCCGATGGGATCCTGCTTCCCACCGCGCAAGGGCGCCAGCACAGCGGCCTCCCACAACCTGGCTTAGATTGCGGACGGCGCCACAACTTCGGCTGTGGGCCTCAAGCATCGGCGGCGACGCCAGAGGGAGGCTACTAATTGCAGCTACTAATTGCAGGTCCATTGCCAGTCCGTGCTCTTCCATTCCTCTGCCCGCGTTATTGATGATATTCTTTCTCCTCCCTAAATGATGCAGATGATCTACGTTGACTGACTCGAGCTCATGTGTGATTCCAAGCTGGGATTTTTTTTTTCTCGAATACGCACAAGCATGCGTATCATATATTGATAGAAGAAGAGCCAAGACGGCTGATACAACGCCTTTCGGCAATGTGCTACACGGAGAGGTTAGCACCCACATCCATCGTGAGTCCGTGACAACACCGGCAAACAACTCGCCCTGTCCAAACTCAAGCCAAAAATGTCGAAGAGGACGGACACAAAGCACACAGGCCGCGTCCCTCCGAACCGAACACCCCAAAGCACGACAAAACCTAACAAACTAGATCAACACACTCTCCACCCATGGCGCCTAGAAGATCGGCAAGTGGACAGCAGGAGCTAGCCTGACTTGGAAAACATCGTAGATGAGGCGTCGATGATGAAGTACATGGCGCCCCGGATGCTCATGCCCACAGCAACAACCCATACATGACAGCCCGGCACCCCAAGCCTCGTCGCCGAGGCGAGCAAGGCAACCCACACCAGCTGCTCCTCCGGAAGACACCCCATGCACCTCGGCAGCGCCTCCAAGAAGGTGACGACGCCGAGACGCCGCCGCTGCCTGGCCCGGTGAACCGAGCCTAGAGTTTCCTCCGGTGACATTAAAGGGGGGATGAACATGGCTATGACAACGCCTCCAGGGAGGAGACGGCGCCCACATGCGTCGCCGTTGCCCGCAGCCGCAGCCGCGGCCGCAGCCGCACCGGATTTCTCCTCGGCCCTGTCCATCACTTCTTTGGGCTCAGCAAACTGGAAGGGAGGGGGCAAAGTTGTCACCTTGGGCCATCGCCGTGAAGAGGGGGAGTCAAATGTCTCCCCGCCGCCGTCCGCACACCACCATGCCGCCCAACGGGGGCGTCCACCACCGCCCCTGGTCACCGCACCGGCCACGGGTCCCCATATGGAGACCAGGGCAGCATCCACCCGCCGCAACCCCGCCACCCCCATGGCCAGGGAGTGCAGCGCCTTCGCCGGGGCGCCGCAACACCACCAGATCCAGCCACGACGCCCGGCAGGCCACCTCGTCGCACCTCCGCCCCGGGAAGAGGAAGGCGACTCCACCGCAGCATGGGGCCGCCGCCCCAGCTTCCCAGCGCCGGACCACCGCCGACGGGATCCGCCGCGGTGCCCGCAGCCAAGGCAGCCAGATCTGGCCGAGCCAGACCAAGCCAGCCCAGCGGCCACGGGACGGCACGCGCGCAGACCCCCGCGCCCTAGCCAGACGCCGACAGGAGCAGCCGGCCCCGCGCCGCCCGCCACTGCGCTGTCACGCCCCGCCGCCAGCGCGCCGCCACCGCTCGCTGCCGACATCCGCGCCTGCCGACCTCGCGCGTGGGGAGAGGATGCCCCGCCGCCGCCGATGCCGGCCGGGCT
The DNA here is from genome assembly GCA_904067115.1 of Aegilops sharonensis. Taxonomy (NCBI): domain Eukaryota; kingdom Viridiplantae; phylum Streptophyta; class Magnoliopsida; order Poales; family Poaceae; genus Aegilops; species Aegilops sharonensis. Next base: position 935,766,865 of record LR880967.1, read on the forward strand.
TCGCCCGGCGGCGCAGCCAGGCGACGGCGAGGAGGGGTAGGAAGGAGGGGCTGGCCCGGCGGCGCTAGGGCTTTGCCCTCCCGGTCGCCGCGCGGGAGCGGCGCGGGAGGGGAGGAAAAGGGGAAAGTCTTCCCCTATCATAATGTCGCGCCCTCCAAGCTGGGATTAGCAGTTCCAGTATAATTTTTGCCTTTGGATTGTAACTAAACTCCTTTTGGATGAGCGTCCTTTTCCATTGACTAATAATAGCCAATCCAGATTTGTTTGATCTGTACGCATTCTTCGGTATACTTTACATATAGAGGTTCTCGGTGTACGTATAGGACCAATAATAGTTGTAGAAATTCTGTAACCATCTGCCGTTGCAAGATAGTGCATTGGGGAGAGCCAATTATAATAACTGGGATAATGAAAATAGGCAGAAGGCATTGCTAATCTTGACATGAAGAAACACATTATTCTGACATGTCCATGATATTTCAGTGCTCACTCTATTTTAATGATGTTCCAATTTTAGTAGTATGCAGTTGTTGGAAATATGACTTAGAGGTAGGGGTGGAAACGGATCGGATGCGGATCGGATAGTGCTCTTACCACTTCCATTTTCATATTTTCAAAACGAATCCGAATCCGAATACGGATGTTATCGGATACGGATGCGGCTCGGATATTATTCGAATACGGATACGTATCGGATATTTTCTTGATTCGGAACGGATACGAATAATATCAACATATTGCTTAAGTAAATTAGTCGATAGCTATGTGACCGGAAATAATCAACTTGTGACATACAATAATTCAATGATAAATAGGTTTATGAATAAATACTATTGTAATGCATAATAATTTACAAGTTTAATCATATAAAGAGTAAAATTTGACTACTTATTTGGCTTTTATGTTGGATAATTGGAATATTGGGTCTAGAATTTTGAAAATTACCTCCCATAATCTTATTCGGATACGGATATATCCACTTCCAGATCCATATTTGTGTCAAAATCTCCTACCATATTTTATTTTTTATTTGTTTAACAAATTCGGATACGGATAATTTCCATTTCCATTTTGGTTCGGATGCGGATGTTTCGGATACGAATAGGCATTTTCTCGAATACGAATATCGGATATTTCGAATTATCCGCTACCACTTTCCACCCCTACTTAGAGGCAATAATAAAATAGTTATTATTATATTTCCTTGTTCATGATAATTGTCTATTGTTCATGCTATAGTTGTGTTATCCGAAAATCGTAATACATGTGTGATACATAGACCACAACATGTCCCTAGTGAGCCTCTAGTTGACTAGCTCGTTGATCCATAGATGGTTACGGTTTCCTGACCATGGACATTGGATGTCGTTGATAACAGGATCACAACATTAGGAGAATGATGTGATGGACAAGACCCAATCCTAAGCATAGCACAAGATCGTGTAGTTCGTCTGCTAAAGCTTTTCTAATGTCAAGTATCATTTTCTTAGACCATGAGATTATGCAACTCCCGGATACCGTAGGAATGATTTGGGTGTGCCAAACGTCACAACGTAACTGGGTGGCTATAAAGGCACACTGCGGGTGTCTCCGAAAGTGTCTGTTGAGTTGGCACGAATCGAGACTGGGATTTGTCACTCCGTGTGACGGAGAGGTATCTCTGGGCCCACTCGGTAAGACATCATCATAATGAGCTCAATGTGACCAAGGAGTTGATCACGGGATGATGTGTTATGGAACGAGTAAAGAGACTTGCCGGTAACGAGATTGAACAAGGTATAGGGATACCGACGATTGAATCTCGGGCAAGTATCATACCGGTAGACAAAGGGAATTGTGTACGGGATTGATTGAATCCCCGACATCGTGGTTCATCCGATGAGATCATCGTGGTACATGTGGGAGACAACATGGGTATCCAGATCCCGCTGTTGGTTATTGGCCGGAGAGATGTCTCAGTCATGTCTGCATGATTCCCGAACCCGTAGGGTCTACACACTTAAGGTTCGGTGACGCTAGAGTTGTTATGGGAAATAGTATGCAGTTACCGAACGTTGTTCGGAGTCCCGGATGAGATCCTGGACGTCACGAGGAGTCCCAGAATGGTCCGGAGGTGAAGATTTATATATGGGAAGTCATCATACGGTCACCGGAAGTGTTCGGGGGTTTATCGGTATTGTACCAGGACCATCGAAGGGGTTCCGGGGCTCTACCGGGAGGGTCCACCTGCCCCGGAGGGCCCTATGGGCTGTATGTGGAAGGGAATCAGCCCCTAAGTGGGATGGGCGCCATCCCACCTAGGGCCCATGCGCCTAGGGTTGGGGGGAAACCCTAAAGGGGGCGCCCCCCTTGGCTTGGGGGGCAAGCCCCCTCCCCCTTGGCCGCCGCCCCCCCTCTAGATCCATCTGGAGGGGGTCGGCCCCCTTCCCCCTTCGCCCTATAAATAGAGGGGTGGAGGGAGGGCAGAAGCACCACATCCAAGGCGCAGCCCTCCCCCTCTCCAACACCCCCTCCTCCTCCGTTGAGCTTGGCGAAGCCCTGCCGGATAACTGCAAGCTCCACCACCACGCCGTCGTGCTGCCGGAGCTCTTCCCCAACTTCTCCTTCCCCCTTGCTGGATCAAGAAGGAGGAGACGTCCCCGGGCTGTACGTGTGTTGAACGCGGAGGCGCTGTTGTTCGGCGCTTAGATCAGAATCAACCGCGATCTGAATCGCTGCGAGTACGACTCCTTCATCCGCGTTCTTGTAACGCTTCCGTGTCGCGATCTTCAAGGGTATGAAGATGCACTCCCCTCTCTCTCGTTGCTAGTCTCTCCATAGATTGATCTTGGTGATGCGTAGAAATTTTTTAATTTCTGCAACGATCCCCAACAGCAGTAATATCATATAACTCTAGACCAAATTTGAGTTTACCACACCCACGCTCTGAAAGTTCAGGTTGCCATGACATGAGCCGTGCTTTGCAGGATAAATGGCAAAACATCTTTGATGCTCCTTTGATAGAATATAATGAGAGCAACATAATACGTAATGCATGTACTACATGGATCTTGATTCGGAATTCAGCAAAACAACTCTATTGGGTACCTGCCATAAAATAGTAGATTGTTGTTCATGATCCTACAGTTTCTGAAGTCAAAAGTAGTAGTGTTTACATCTAATTGTAACCTGCAAAGCTAATAGAGTCCTTCATAATCTTGTGTGGGTGTGGTCTTTATTAGTCACTATGTATTCGCTGAGATTTTTTCATTTTGTTGAAACGGTATGTGCATCTGCTTCTGTCTGTGCCATGTTAGGCGGCGCTGGATCATCTATGTTGAGGATGGCCTCACCGACTTGTGCATCCTCCGAGGTCAGTTTCCCTTTCCTAGGGTTTAACAAAATCGCATGGGTTATTGGACATTGGTCAAGAGGAGGCTGTAAGGGCATATTTCTCCCTATGTGGTTTTGTTGATTGATGACAATGCATTTGCGGACTAATCGTGTGCATTGGGCATTTCAGATATCTCATGTCTAGGCACAAGATGATTCGGTGCCCCGCGGAGCCTATCAAAGACGACGGTTTTCTATGTTTCTTTTCGGTGGATTGGAGTCGTAGGAAAGCCATACTATTAAGAGGGGGTCTGCTTCGGAAAGGTTAGGGTGGAATCAACATGTACACATCTGTTCCTTTGCACCACCTTTCCTTCGCTTCATTGGAGCACCGGTCGTTTACCCTTGTCTCTGCGAAATGAAGGCTTTCGAATGCTTGAGTGTTTGTGGCATGCGGTAGTACTGCTCAAGGGAGCAGTAGTACCGCTAGCTCCGGCCCTGACACTAGCGCGTGCGGAAGTAGGCGCGGAAGTAAAATTTTATTTCCGCCCCCATGCAGTAGTACCGCTCCCTGCCAGTGATAGTACCGTGCCGGATTTTCGCACAGTCCTAAACTCAACGGAAGTAGCCACGGAAGTAATTTATTTAGTTTGTGCCTTTCCAGCTCAGTTGAGCCCTGCCTTGCGGTAGTACCGCAAGGGCGCACGGTAGTACCGCTCCGGCGGTTCTACCGCTCGTTGCTATACGCAACAGGGCCTCGTCTGAGCACTATCGCGCGAGCAGTAGTACCGCAACATCAAGCGGTAGTACCGTAACCCCTTGCGTGTTGGAAATATGCCCTAAAGGCAATAATAAATTAGTTATTATTATATTTCCTTGTTCATGATAATCGTTTATTATCCATGCTATAATTGTATTGATAGGAAACTCAGATACATGTGTGGATACATAAACAACACCAAGTCCCTAGTAAGCCTCTAGTTGACTAGCTCGTTGATCAACAGATGGTTACGGTTTCCTGACCATGGACATTGGATGTCGTTGATAACGGGATCACATCATTAGAAGAATGATGTGATGGACAAGACCCAATACTAAGCCTAGCACAAAGATCGTAGTTCGTATGCTAAAGCTTTTCTAATGTCAAGTGTCTTTTCCTTAGACCATGAGATTGTGCAACTCCCGGATACCGTAGGAATGCTTTGGGTGTACCAAACGTCACAACGTAACTGGGTGGCTATAAAGGTGCACTACAGGTATCTCC
>LR880967.1:935773749-935784620 GCA_904067115.1 Aegilops sharonensis
TATGGAAAGTTGTTGTTCGGGTTCCGGAAAAAGTTCGGGTTTTTTCGGTATTGTACCGGGAAGCTTCCAGAAGGTTCCGGAGGATTCCGGAGGGGTCCGGAGGTCCGGAAATAGTTCCACCACGTCCAATACAGTAGCATGGGCTGTAGGGGGGCGCCCTAGCCTTAATGGGCCAGGGGCACCAGCCCCCCCAAGGCCCATGCGCATGGGAAGGGGAAAACCCTAAGGGGGAGGGCCTCCTCTTGACTTGGGAGGCACTCCTCCCCCCCTTGGCCGCCCCCCTAGATGGGATCTAGGGCTGGCCGCACCCCTTGGGGTGGGAAAACCCTAAAGGGGGCGCAGCCCCCTTTCCCCCTATATATACTTGAGGTTTTGGGGCTGCCATACACATGAGAACTTCTCCTCTTGGTGCAGCCCTGCCTCTCCTTGTCCTCCTCTCCCTTGGTGCTTGGCGAAGCCCTGCGGGATTGCCACGCTCCTCCACCACCACCACGCCGTTGTGCTGCTGCTGGATGGAGTCTTCCTCGACCTCTCCCTCTCTCCTTGCTGGATCAAGGCATGGGAGACGTCACCGGGCTGTACGTGTGTTGAACGCGGAGGTGCCGTCCGTTCGGCACTAGGATCTCCGGTGATTTGGATCACGACGAATACGACTCCTTCAACCCCGTTCTCATGAACGCTTCCGCTTAGCGATCTACAAGGGTATGTAGATGCACTCTCCTTCCCCTCGTTGCTAGTTTCTCCATAGATAGATCTTGGTGACACGTAGGAAAATTTTGAATTTCTGCTACGTTCCCCAACATTGCGGTAGTACCGCGTGCGTTTGCGGTAGTACGGCGTGTCGCAGGCTGAGTGGGTGGGTAACGGTTGGATCATTTCTCCCACTACATAAAGGGGGTCTTCTTCCCCAAGAAGACCACCTCTTCCCTCCCCAAGCTCCATTGTTGCTCAAAGCTCCATTTTCGCCCGATCTCTCTCCCTAGCCAATCAAACTTGTTGATTTTCTAGGGATTGGTTGAGAAGGCCCCGATCTACACTTTCACCAAGAGAAATTTGATTCCCCCTACTAGTCCCTTGCGGATATTGTTACTCTTGGGTGTTTGAGCACCCTAGACGGTTGAGGTCACCACGGAGCCATATTCCATTGTGGTGAAGCTTCGTGCTGTCATTGGGAGCCTCCGATTAAGTTGTGGAGATTGCCCCAACCTTGTTTGTAAAGGTTCGGTCGCCGCCTCCAAGGGCACCAATAGTGGAATCACGGCATCTCGCATTATGTGAGGGCGTGAGGAGAATACGGTGGCCCTAGTGGCTTCTTGGGGAGCATTGTGCCTCCACACCACTCCAATGGAGACGTACTTCCTCTCAAAGGGAAGGAACTTCGGTAACACATCCTCATCTTTACGGGCTCCACTCTTGGTTTTCTCTTACCTTTACTTGTACAAGCTTATATTGTGTTGTATCCCTTGATTGCTTGTGTGCTTGTTGTTGTTGCATCATATAGGTTGCTCACCTAGTTGCATATCTAGACAACCTACTTTGATGCAAAGTTTAATTTGGTAAAGAAAAGCTAAAATTTGTTAGTTGCCTATTCACCCCCCTCTAGTCAACTATATCGATCCTCTCAGAGGCCCACATGCAGCAAGGTATGGCAATGCAAAATCAATGCAGGGTTTGTTCAGGACATTACAGTTCGAAGGACATGCAGATGTTTGATTCTCCCTTTACAGTCTCAATCAACTGTTGATTGCAGGAGGAAGGTGTACATTTTTTTTGTTGGAACCAAGATACTCATCTTGACTTTAGTGTTTTATTGCATCAACATAACAATTTACTATTTTATGGCAGGTACTCAATAGATTTCTTTTGCTGCATTCAGAATCAAGATCTATGTAGTACATGCCTTAAGTATTGTGTTGTTGTCATTATACTCTATCAAAGGATCCTCTAAGTTGTTCTCTGATTTATGAATTTTCCCTACAGGGGTACTGGTGATACGTCTCCAACGTATCTATAATTTTTTATTGCTCCATGCTAAATTATCTACTGTTTTGGACAATATTGGGCTTTATTTTCCACTTTTATATTATTTTTGGGACTAACCTATTAACCGGAGGCCCAACCCAGAATTGCTGTTTTTTGCCTATTTCAGAGTTTCGAAGAAACGGAATATCAAACGGAGTCCAAACGGAATGAAACCTTCTGGAACGTGATTTTCTCACCGAACGTGATCCAGGAGACTTGGACCCTAAGTCAAGGAAGCTTCGAGGAGGGCACGAGGTAGGAGGGCGCGCCTACCCCCCCAGGGCGCGCCCTCCACCCTCGTGGGCCCCATGTTGCTCCACCGACGTACTTCTTCCTCCTATATATACCTACGTACCCCCAAACGATCAGATACGGAGCCAAAAACCTAATTCCACTGCCGCAACCTTCTGTACCCACGAGATCCCATCTTGGGGCCTGTTCCGGAGCTCCGCCGGAGGGGTCATCCACCACGGAGGGCTTCTACATCAACACCATAGCCCCTCCGATGAAGTGTGAGTAGTTTACTTCAGACCTTCGGGTCCATAGTTAGTAGCTAGATGGCTTCTTCTCTCTTTTTGGATCTCAATGCAATGTTCTCCCCCTCTCTCGTGGAGATCTATTCGATGTAATCTTCTTTTTGCGGTGTGTTTGTTGAGACCGATGAATTATGGGTTTATGATCAAGATTATCTATGAACAATACTTTAATCTTCTCTGAATTCTTTTATGTATGATTGGTTATCTTTGCAAGTCTCTTCGAATTATCAGTTTGGTTTGGCCTACTAGATTGGTTTTTCTTGCAATGGGAGAAGTGCTTAGCTTTGGGTTCAATCTTGCGGTGTCCTTTCCCAGTGACAGTAGGGGCAGCAAGGCACGTATTGTATTGTTGCCATCGAGGATAACAAGATGGGGGTTTTTATCATATTGCATGAATTTATCCCTCTACATCATGTCATTTTGCTTAAGGCGTTACTCTGTTTTCTTGAACTTAATACTCTAGATGCTTGCTGAATAGCGGTCGATGAGTGGAGTAATAGTAGTAGATGCAGGCAGGAGTCGGTCTACTTGTCTCGGACGTGATGCCTATATACATGATCATACCTAGATATTCTCATAACTATGCTCAATTCTGTCAACTGCTCAACAGTAATTCGTTCACCCACCGTAAAATACTTATGCTCTTGAGAGAAGCCACTAGTGAAACTTATGGCCCCCGGGTCTATCTCCATCATATTAATCTTCCATCACTTTATTTATTGCCTTTGCTTTTACTTTTCTTTTATTTTACTTTGCATCTTTATCATAAAAAAACCAAAAATATTATCTATCATATCTATCAGATCTCACTCTCGTAAGTGACCGTGAAGGGATTGACAACCCCTAATCGCGTTGGTTGCGAGGAGTTATTTGCTTTGTGTAGGTACGAGGGACTCGCGCGTAGCCTCCTACTGGATTGATACCTTGGTTCTCAAAAACTGGGGGAAATACTTACGCTACTGTGCTGCATCACCTTTCCTCTTCAAGGAAATCCAATGCAGTGCTCAAGAGGTAGCAAGAAGAATTTCTGGCGCCGTTGCCGGGGAGTCTATGCAAAATTCAACATACCAAGTACCGACCACAATCCCTTATCTCCCGCATTACATTATTTGCCATTTGCCTCTCGTTTTCCTCTCCCCCACTTCACCCTTGCCGTTTTATTCGCCCTCTTTTTTTTCGTTTGCCTCTTTCTCTCTTGCTTTTTGTTTGCTCGTGTTGGATTGCTTGTTTGTCACAATGCTCAAGATAATACCAAATTGTGTGACTTTACCAATACCAACAATAATGATTTCCTTAGCACTCCGATTGCTCCTCTTACCAATACTGAATCTTGTGAAATCAATGTTGCTTTGTTGAATCTTGTCATGAAAGATCAATTCGTCGGCCTTCCTAGTGAAGATGCCGCTACTCATCTAAATAGCTTCATCGATTTGTGTGATATGCAAAAGAAGAAAGATGTTGATAATTATATTGTTAAATTGAATCTATTTCCTTTTTCGCTTAGATATCGTGCTAAAGCTTGGTTTTCGTCTTTGCCTAAAAATAGTATTGATTCATGGAATATGTGCAAAGATGATTTTATCTCTAAGTATTTTCCTCCCGCTAAGATCATCTCTCTTAGAAACGATATTATTAATTTTAAGCAACTTGATCATGAACATGCTGCACAAGCTTGGGAGAGGATAAATTAATGATACGTAATTGCCCTACTCATGGTTTGAATTTGTGGATGATTATACAAAAAAATTATGCCGGATTGAATTTTGCTTGTAGAAATCTTTTAGATTCGGCCGCGGAAGGCACTTTTATGGAAATCACTTTAGGAGAAGTTAATAAACTCCTAGATAACATTATGGTTAATTATTCTCAATGGCACATTGAAAGATCTACTAATAAAAAAGTGCATGCGATAGAAGAAATCAATGTTTTGAGCGGAAAGATGAATGAACTTATGAAATTATTTGCTACTAAGAGGATGTAAATGGATCGGATCAGATCGGATAATGCTTTCACCATATCCTTTACCATATTTTTTTGTCGGATTCGGAGCGGAGCGGATAATGACCGGATGCGAATTCGAATGCGGATTATATCGGACTACGGATTTGGAGCGGAAGCGGAGCGGACTCGGATCGAAAACAGACAAAAAATATGTATGCAGATATTTTTCCGCAATAGTATATTTCTACAGGCGATCTATATAGAGAAGAACAATATGTATATCAGTAACCAATCATTTTTACAGCTTATTCTTGTACGTGCATGTTAACTAGTACAGTACGTGTTCTTAATGGGATTAATAGCTTACATCACAACTTCATATAATCATATTGTCCTCTAATCAACCATAGTAGCTAAGTTAATTACTAAGTGTACATCACGTGTTCTTAAGTTTACTGGATGTGCTTGTATGTGCATGTAAGATTGTAATAAGGAATTATTTATATTATATTTATATATGTGATTCTGAAAAGTGGACTATTTGGATATTTGGGCTAAACTTATCGGATAATCCTATTTGACAATGCCGGATAATCCTAAAAATATACCGGATAATCCATATCCGTTGGATATTGCCAATACCATATCCCTACCATATCCGTCAGATATCCGGTTGACAAAAATCCGTATCCGCATCCATATCCGCCGGATTCATGAAAGTGCATACCATATCCTTAAAAACGGATGCGGATGCGGATTCGGAACGGAAATTATCCATACCATTTACATCCCTAACTAAGAGTGTTTCTTCTGATCCTAATGATATGCCTTTGTCTACTTTGAATGCGAATAATAATGAATCTACGGATGTGAATTTTGTTGGTAGGAATAATTTTGGTAACAACGCGTATAGAGGAAACTTTAATCCTAGGCCTTATCCTAGTAATCCCTCTAATAATTATGGAAATTCCTACAACAACTCTTATAGAAATTTTAATAAGATGTCCTCTGAATTTGAGACTAGTGTTAAAGAGTTTATGAATTCGAAAAAGAATTTTAATGCTTTGCTTGAAAAGAAATTGCTTAAAGTTGATGAATTGGCTAGGAACGTTGATAGAATTTCTCTTGATGTTGATTTTTTAAAGCTTAGATCTATTCCTTCTAAGCATGATATAAATGAGTCTCTCAAAGCCATGAGAATTTCCATTGATGAGTGCAAAGAAAGAACCGCTAGGATGCGTGCTACGAAAGATGTCTTTATTAAAGCGTGTTCTTCTAGTTCCTATGAAAATAAAGATGAAGATCTAAAAGTTATTGATGTGTCCCCTATTAAATCTTTGTTTTGCAATATGAATCTTGATAATGATGGGACTGAATATGATCCACCTTTACCTAGAAGGTGTTCCAAAAATTCAGAGTTTTTAGATCTTAATGCTAAAATTGATAAAAGTGGGATTGAAGAAATCAAAACCCTAGATGTTGCTAAACCCACTATTTTGGATTCCAAGGAATTCAATTATGAAAGTTGCTCTTTGATTGATTGTATTTCCTTGTTACAATCCGTGCTAAATTCTCCTCACGCTTATAGTCAAAATAAAGCGTTTACTAAACATATCGTTGATGCCTTGATGCAATCTTATGAAGAAAAACTTGAGTTGGAAGTTTCTATCCCTAGAAAACTTTATGCTGAGTGGGAACCAACTATTAAAATTAAGATTAATGATCATGAATTTTATACTTTATGTGATTTTGGGTGCGAGTGTTTCCACTATTCCCAAAACTTTGTGCGATTTGCTAGATTTCCGTGATTTTGATGATTGCTCTCTAAACTTGCACCTTGCGGATTCCACTATTAAGAAACCTATGGGAAGGATTAATGATGTTCTTATTGTTGCAAATAGGAATTATGTGCCCGTAGATTTTATTGTTCTTGATATAGATTGCAATCCTTCATGTCCTATTATTCTTGGTAGACCTTTCCTTAGAACGATTGGTGCAATTATTGATATGAAGGAAGGGAATATTAGATTCCAATTTCCATTAAAGAAAGGCATGGAACACTTTCCTAGAAATAAAAGAAAATTACCATATGAATCTATCATGAGAGCCACTTATGGATTGCCTACCAAAGATGGCAATACTTAGATCTATCCTTGCTTTTATGCCTAGCTAGGGGCGTTAAACAATAGCGCTTGTTGGGAGGCAACCCAATTTTATTTTTGTTTTTTGTTTTTGTTTCTGTTTAGGAATAAATAACCCATCTACCTTATTTTTAGATGTGGTTCTATGTTTTAATTAGTGTTTGTGCCAAGTTAAACCTATAGGATCTTCTTGATAATAGTTATTTGATCTTGCTGTAATTTCCAGAAACTTTCGGTTCACGAAAATAATTTTTAAAAATTACCAGAACGTGATAAAATAGTGATTCCAATTGCTGCTGATCAATAAACAAATTTCCTAGGTCTTCCTATTTGTTATGAATTTTTGGAGTTCCAGAAGTTTGCGTTAGTTACAGATTACTACAGACTGTTCTGTTTTTGACAGATTCTGTTTTTCGTGTATTGTTTGCTTATTTTGATGCATCTATGGCTAGTAAAATAGTTTATAATCCATAGAGAAGTTGGAATACAGTAGGTTAACACCAATACAAATAAATAATGAGTTCATTACAGTACCTTGAAGTGGTCTTTTGTTTTCTTTCGCTAACGGAGCTCACGAGATTTCTGTTGAGTTTTGTGCTGTGAAGTTTTCAAGTTTTGGGTGAAATCTTTTGATGGATTATGGAACAAGGAGTGGCAAGAGCCTAAGCTTGGGGATGCCCATGGCACCCCCAAGATAATCCAAGGACACCAAAAAGTCAAAGCTTGGGGATGCCCCGGAAAGCATCCCCTCTTTCGTCCACTTCCATCGGTAACTTTACTTGGAGCTATATTTTTATTCACCACATATTATGTGTTTTGCTTGGAGTGTCTTGTATTATTTGCGTCTTTGCTTGTTAGTTTACCACAATCATCCTTTCTGCACACACCTTTTGAGAGAGCCATACTTGAATTGGAATTTGTTAGAATACTATATGTGCTTCACTTATATCTTTTGAGCTTTATAGTTTTGCTCTAGTACTTCACTTATATCTTTTAGAGCACGGTGGTGGATTTGTTTTAAAGAAACTATTGATCTCTCATGCTTCACTTAGATTATTTTGAGAGTCTTTAATAGCATGGTAATTTGCTTAAAATAATAATATGCTTGGTATTCAAGATTTGTAAAACTTTCTTTTGAGAGCGTTGAATACTAAGAAAAGTTTGATGCTTGATAATTGTTTTGAGATATGAAGGTGGTAATATTAGAGTCATGCTAGTTGAGTAGTTATGAATTTGAGAAATACTTGTGTTAAAGCTTGTGATTCCCGTAGCATGCACGTATGGTGAACCGTTATGTGATGAAGTCGGAGCATGATTTATTTATTGATTGTCTTCCTTATGAGTGGCGGTCGGGGACGAGCGATGGTCTTTTCCTACCAATCTATCCCCCTAGGAGCATGCGCGTAATACTTTGCTTTGATAACTTGTAGATTTTTGCAATAAGTATATGAGTTCTTTATGACTAATGTTGAGTCCATGGATTATACGCACTTTTCTCACCCTTCCACCATTGCTAGCCTCTCTAGTACCGCGCACTTTTCGCCGGTATCATACTGATACGTCTCCAACGTATCTATAATTTTTTATTGCTCCATGCTATATTATCTACTGTTTTGGGCAATATTGTGCTTTATTTTCCACTTTTATATTACTTTTGGGACTAACCTATTAACCGGAGGCTCAGCCCAGATTTGCTGTTTTTGCCTATTTCAGTATTTCGAAGAAAAGGAATATCAAACGGAGTCAAAATGGAACGAAATCAACTGGAGAAGTTATTTTTGGAAGGAAAGCTACCGGATAGACTTGGACACCACGACAGGAGAGAAGGGAGGTGCCCACAAGGGTGGGGGCCCGCACACCCCCCTAGGGCGCGCCCCTGCCTCGTGGGGCCCCCGAAGCTCCACCGACGTACTTCCTGCACCCATATATACTCACGTACCCTAAAACTTCCAGAACAGAGATTAGATCGGGAGTTCCGCCGCCGCAAAACCTTCAGAGCCACGAAAAACCAATCGGGACCCTGTTCCGGCACCCTGCCAGAGGGGAGGAACCCTCACCGGTGGCCATCTTCATCATCCCGGCGCTCTCCATGACGAGGAGGGAGTAGTTAACCCTCGGGGCTGAGGGTATGTACCAGTAGCTATGTGTTTGATCTCTCTCTCTCTCTCGTGTTCTTGATTTGGCACGATCTTGATGTATCGCGAGCTTTGCTATTATAGTTGGATCTTATGTTTCTTCTCCCCCTCTACTATCTTGTAATGGATTGAGTTTTCCCCTTGAAGTAATCTTATCGGATTGAGTCTTTAAAGATTTGAGATCACTTGATGTATGTCTTGCTGTGCGTATCTGCGGTGACAATGGGATATCACGTGATTCACTTGATGTATGTTTTGGTGATCAACTTGCGGGTTCCGCCCATGAACCTATGCATAGGGGTTGGCACACGTTTTCGTCGTGATTCTCCGGTAGAAACTTTGGGGCACTCTTTGAGGTTCTATGTGTTGGTTGAATAGATGAATCTGAGATTGTGTGATGCATATTGTATAATCATACCCACGGATACTTAAGGTGACATTGGAGTATTTAGGTGAAATTAGGGTTTTGGTTGATTTGTGTCTTAAGGTGTTATTCTAGTACGAACTCTAGGGCTGTTTGTGACACTTATAGGAATAGCCCAACGGATGGATTGGAAAGAATAACTTTGAGGTGGTTTCGTACCCTACCATAATCTCTTCGTTCGTTCTCCACTATTAGTGACTTTGGAGTGACTCTTTGTTGCATGTTGAGGGATAGTTATATGATCCAATTATGTTATTATTGTTGAGAGAACTTGCACTAGTGAAAGTATGAACCCTAGGCCTTGTTTCCTATCATTGCAATACCGTTTACGCTCACTTCTATCATTAGTTACCTTGTTGTTTATATATTTTCAAATTACAAAAACCTTTATCTACCATCCATATTGCACTTGTATCACCATCTCTTCGCCGAATTAGTGCACCTATACAATTTACCATTGTATTGGGTGTGTTGGGGACACAAGAGACTCTTTGTTATTTGGTTGCAGGGTTGTTTGAGAGAGACCATCTTCATCCTACGCCTCCCACGGATTGATAAAACTTAGGTCATCCACTTGAGGGAAATTTGTTATTGTCCTACAAACCTGTGCACTTGCAGGCCCAACAACGTCTACAAGAAGAAGGTTGCGTAGTAGACATCACATACACCCACAATATACCTTCCTCAAAACAGCCACCATACCTACCTATCATGGCATTTCCATAGCCATTCCGAGATATATTGCCATGCAACTTTCCACCGTTCCGTTTATTATGACACGCTCCATCATTGTCATATTGCTTAGCATGATCATGTAGTTGACATCGTATTTGTGGCAAAGCCACCATTCATAATTCTTTCATACATGTCAGTTATGAATCATTGCATATCCCGGTACACCGCCAGAGGCATTCATATAGAGTCATACTTTGTTCTAAGTATCGAGTTGTAATTCTTGAGTTGTAAGTAAATATAAGTGTGATGATCATCATTTTAGAGCATTGTCCCAAGTGAGGAAAGGATGATGGAGACTATGATTCCCCCATAAGTCGGGATGAGACTCCGGACGAAAAAAAAGAAGAGGCCATAAAAAAAAGAGAAAAGGCCCAAATAAAAAAATGAGAGAAAAACAGAGAAGGGACAATGTTACTATCCTTTTACCACACTTGTGCTTCAAAGTAGCACCATGATCTTCATAATAGAGAGTCTCTCGTTTTGTCACTTTCATATACTAGTGGGAATTTTTCATTATAGAACTTGGCTTGTATATTCCAATGATGGGCTTCCTCAAATTGCCCTAGGTCTTCGTGAGCAAGCGAGTTGGATGCACACCCACTTAGTTTCATTTGTTGAGCTTTCATATACTTATAGCTCTAGTGCATC
The DNA here is from genome assembly GCA_904067115.1 of Aegilops sharonensis. Classification (NCBI taxonomy): domain Eukaryota; kingdom Viridiplantae; phylum Streptophyta; class Magnoliopsida; order Poales; family Poaceae; genus Aegilops; species Aegilops sharonensis. Next base: position 935,784,332 of record LR880967.1, read on the forward strand.
CGTTGCATGGCAATCCCGACTCACTCACATTGATATCTGTTGATGGGCATCTCCATAGCCCGTTGATACGCCTAGTTGATGTGAGACCATCTTCCATTTTTTTTGTCTTCTCCACAACCACCATTCTATTCCACATATAATGCTATATCCATGGCTCACGCTCATGTATTGCATGAAGATTGAAAAGGTTTTGAGAATGTCAAAAGTATGAAATAATTGCTTGGCTTGTCATCGGGGTTGTGCATGATTTAAATATTTTGTGTGGTGAAGATAGAGCATAGCCAGACTA
>LR880967.1:935811705-935828460 GCA_904067115.1 Aegilops sharonensis
AGGAGATGAACTACGATAGCAAGCTCCAAAACATGAGCTGGTTCTGCTAAACATGTGTGAACACGCTGTCCCAGACAAACATGACCACATGGTAGTCTTATGATAAAACACTACCGAGTTCAGGTGGGGAACCATCATCAAGGATAACGAAGTCCTTGCATAAGGCATGCTCTTAAGAAGGAACTTCTTCTCCTTGAACAAATCAGTTAGTGGCTTGGTGTGCTAGGAAATTCATATGGAATGAAGATGATCAGTCTATCAGACCATATAATACTTCGCACATGCATGACTGACTTGGGACGATTCCAGAGGAAACAAAAGCAATCCTTCTCAAACTCACGGCGGCAACTTGCACCAAATGCACGTGAATTAGAGGAAGTCACTTCTTTCACCAAAGCATAAGCTTCATGAACAGAACACGAAGGCATTGCTTATAAAATTTTCAACACTAGGTTGATGTTCAGCATGAATCATGGGGGAGACAAAATGCTGCTGATGGGCTCAACAACAACTCATCGGAATTTCCATATCACTGGACTTCCACCATCATGTGAACACGGTGGTAGCATTGGTCAGACCAAAAGATGTAATGGTGTATGCTCGAGGGGTCAACCACGAGTAAGACAACATTACGGACAACGTTGGTTCTGATTTGATTTGACGATAGCCCATACTCAAATCAAGGGTTGGATAAGACAATAGCACCGACAACTGATCACGAAGATCAATCAACAAAGATATCATCTTTCTTCGACACACACACACATACACAAGGATATCCCTTAGAGATGAACTAAGTCAGGTAAGCTTTTATCTTCCAACTCTCCAAGTTGTTGTTTAGCTTAACCAACTAGCTCAGGGGTATCCAACACAGATTCTTGGAGAAGGGGTGGTTTGTAATAAAACCAACTTGATCACGAGCTCAACATAGCGGTCAGGTGACAACCTGGTAATACTTCCGAGAAGATATTCGGAACATCACGAACCACCAATATGCTACTAAGCTCGAGAAAAATCTTGCTTGCGAGGCAAGATGATATGATCCAAAGAGCGAGGGATTGACACAATCCTAACTCATTGGTTGCAAAGTGCATCGGAAATAAGGACTAGGTAGCACGATCAACCTTGGGATGATGATTCAATAACCAACATGCTAAGAATGAGGATATTGTCCATTAGCTACCAAGCAACGAGTTGCTCGGAGTATTGATTTCACACATCACAATTCACTTGTCGGCATTCCGGTTACAACAACACGGAACTGAGGAATGAATAATAATGGTGAAAAGTATCACTGCGTCAAGATTTCACAAGAAGTGGTGCAATTCTCATGACACTCTTGACATAAAGATGGTAACACTCCAAGGTAGAACAGAGCAAAAATTGGATTGACATTTTGATCTGCGGAATGCAACTACTTTGACCCAATCCTGGATATGGATGAGGTACTGGAGTTTGTTTCTCCTAGTCATTCTGAAATAGAATGGCTTGACGGACCACAAGGATAATAGGCATCGATAAACACGATCGCACACATACTCTTGACTATCAATTGATAGACTAGAGTCAGAATACAACTAAAGGGGGACAACTCAAGGAACATATAACTTTTCGAGTTGTGGAGGCATGGATTAGTATGTCGAGCAAAGTTCAACATTTCTTCCGGATAACCCATGCGGAGAAGGTAGAACTGGCAGAGTCACAATATAGAATGGGGAACTCATTGAAAGCACTCTTGTTGTGACCTTCTGGTTCAAAGGAACTCCTGCCAAGGATGGTTCATGGTATGTGGAAGAATGAGATACCATGGACCTCGAGGACTGTCGCAAGGTTACTAATATCCTAAAGGAACTAGCAAATACTAACAACATGAAGTAGGGTGAATCTCGGGTTCAAGAACCCAGGAATAGAATGCCTACTAACTAATAACATCATGGGATGCTTTCAAGAATAATGGCCAGAATCATCACACCGGGGACACAAAGCATGGCTGGATTACTAAGTGATACTCTAGACACCTAGGGTCATAATAGTAACTCCAACATATAGGTCGAGGCAATAGGGTACCTCAACTCACCGACTAGTGTGCTTAATCTGGCCCAAAAGGACATCAGGAACGGGAGGAAGGGATTTGCAAATGCATCAGATAGTTTAGAAACCTGGGATGACTCGGACAGCATAACGGCTGTAAATGCTCAAAAAGATTTGGGACATCATGCAAAATGGTGGCATAACCACTCAATAACGTCATATCAAGGTTCCGAGATCAACAGTTAACATATGGAAATAGTAGAAACTGAACTGGGCTTAAAACCAACAATCTTAAAGGTCTATGGATTAGTAACACGTCATCCTGATAGATAGATGAGAAGCCTAGTTCTTAACCCCGTAGAAGAGAAGAGGTTGACTCAGATCAGAAGGCCATGAGGTATAAGGAGTAAAAAGAGCCTTACGTTCCCTTCCACAATCAATTCCCTTACATAACTAAAGCATTTCTAGACTCAACTTCGACCAGTTTGGCTTGGTAATCCTACAGGCAGTCAGGCTCTGATACCAACGCTGTCAGGACCCCGATTCCAAGTCACATTGACCTAGCCGGTAACACCTCATATCACTTTGCGGCCTCACGCACGGTATTCCCACGGGTGTCGCCTTACCATGGCCCGGGACCGTTTGCATCTTTTGGCTCACGTATATGATAGTGTCGCTAGCATCCACATGACAGACAACCCGGGCCAACATGGCTAGTCGTGAACCCAAAGCGGCGCTAACCCATGGGGACAGGCATACATGAATCACATCGAGCATGTCGGTCATCAACGTATGAATCCGGGCTGTAGCACTAGGCTAACAGGACTCCGGTAACCCGGGCTGTAGCAGGCTAGGCAGGACTCCGGATATCACCGCGTGACATTTCCCCGAGGGGACAGACATAGGAACGAAGTGAAACACATGCCGGCCAGTCAAGTGTCCAAAGCAGTAGTGCTGGGCTAGCAGGACTCCAGTGAACCGGGCTGTAGCGGACTACTATCGCTCAGGAAGCACTAGACTACATTTCCCCATATGAGAGGTTGCCAAGGATAAACAACTAGATTGTCGGATCCCACACATATCAAGCATTTCAAACATACACACAATATGCTCAATATGTGTAAATACAACATGGCATCACAACATAACTCTACGACTCAAATATTTATTCATTAAGCTCCGAGGAGCGAGATATTACAAACATGGGTCTCATGACCCAACACTCAGAGCATACAAGTCAAAGCACAAGCGGAAGCTTAACATGTCTGAGTACAGACATCTACAAATGAAAAAGGCTGAGAAGCCTGACTATCTACCAGATCCTGCCGAGGGCACAAGATCGTAGCTGAGGTAACAAGCTAAACGTCGAAGTCCACGCGGCACTACTAGCGAGACTGACGTCTCTTTGCAAAAACATAAAATAGGCAAACGTGAGTACAGATGTACTCAGCAAGGCTTACATCAGTGCTAACTACATATGCATCATTATCAAAAGGGGGTGGTGGAGTTTAACAGCAGCAAGCCAGCTTTGACTCGGTGGCTAACCTGAACTACGACTGCAAGTAACTCTTTTGAGGTGGCGCACACGAGTCCACATATTCACCATATCAATACACCACTATGGACCCGCTCCCGTCTCCCTACGAGAACGCCATCCATAGCACTCACGCTTATATTGCGCATTTTAGAGTATCCACTTTCACTTGTCTATGAACTGTTATAGGCAACCCAAAAGTCCTTTACCGCGGACACGGCTATTCGAATAGATCATATTAACCCTGCAGGGGTGTATTTCTTCACACACGCTCTCACCACTTATCGCCGTTTACACGACATGTACTCAACAACCTTCAAGCGGAAGCCCAGCGAGGGTGTCGGCCACTGCCTACCTAAACACTCAAGTCCCTAGTCCAGGTTTATCGCCTATTCGGGTTCCATGCGCAGGGAGTCCGGCCGAGGTTTCCACTAACGGCCCCGAACGATGTGTGCAGGGTTCCCGAGAAACCAAACGGGCGAATCGGTACACCGGGCCACGGTGTATCTACCGCATCATAGCCCACCCCTAGGGTCAGCGCTACGCACGGCCTCCAACACATATCCTACAAACACCAGAAACTAGTTGCAACTCCTGGACAGAGGACAAGGGTGGTTAAGAAGCCGAGAGAGTCAATTAAGGATCCCAATGTGTGGTAGTAACTGTTTCATGGATCACAAACACAGAACTCAGTTCCTGAGGACGGCTTCAATGAGACAACCCACCATGTACTCCTACATGGCCTCTCACCGCTACCTTTACCAAATCGTGTTCACACACTTAGCTCACACACAGTAGGACATGTTCACACACCTCTGGTTCATCCTCGATGAACCAGACCCGACTCAACTCTAAGCAGTAGCAGGCATGACAAACAAGCATGAATGAGTAGGCACATCAGGGCTCAAACAACTCCTACTCATACTAGTGGATTTCATCTATTTACTGTGGAATGACAGGTCATGCAGAGGATAAAGGGGTTCAACTACCGCAACAAGTAACAGATGAATCGTTGTTGTCCTAATGCAGTAAAAGAGAGCAGGAGCGAGAGAGTGGGATTGTATCGGAATGAACAAGGGGTTTTTGCTTGCCTGGCACTTCTGAAGATAACATTGAGTCTTCATCAGTGTCATCGATCTCGTCGTCGGAACATCGTCTACTGAGAGGGGACGATTACCGGCAAACACAGAAGGACACAATAAATGCAATGCGACAATATGATGCATGCTATGACATGGCAATATGATGTGTGATAGGTCTAATGCAACTTGGGACAGAAAGGTTTGAGTCCATTTGAACCAAGGATTCAAATGATCACCCAAATAATAAGTGATATAAGTGCATTATCTTGTTTCACCTAAACAACAAGGTGAAAGTGTTCTGACATGCATGAAACTAGTATAGATGGAAAAATTGGATTTTTCTGATCATTTTTCATATATAAATCTTTGCATTTGGAGTTATGGATTAATTTCTATGAATTTTAGAAGTTTACACTATTTTCTGGAATTTCCTGAATAAGAATAAATCTAGAAATCAAATTAATGCGCCAGCATGACGTCACTGTGATGTCAGCAGTCAACTGGGTCGGCCAGGTCAAACCTGACCAGTGGGACCCATACGTCAGCGTCTCAGGCTGGTTTAGGTGGATGACATGTGGGACCAGTCAAAGCTGACTTGGCCAAAGCCAAACTGGCACGTGGGGTCCACGGCATTAACACTAATTTAACAGAAAAAATATACTAATCCTAATTAAGCGCAGGGCCCACATGGCAGTGGCTCATGGGGTGATTAGCCCCTAACTAAGTGGCCACGTCGGCCCGCCGGAGTTTGGCCGGCGGCGACCATGGGACACGGCGGAGGCACGCCGGAATTGCTCGGGCTCGCACTACAGGCGGCGGTTTGTAGCGGGGTTTGGCTCTACGGCGAGCTGGCGTTCACGCGCATCTTCTAGGGCAGGTGGGAGGGGCTGGGACAACACAAGCTTGCCGGAATCAAGCTCGCGGCGGCGGACGGATTTCGGGTGTGCACGGGGTTGCGGCTACGGTGCAGGGTAGGCCTAACGGGCGGGTGATTCGAGCTCCTGGAGACTCCCTGAGTGCGTTGACGTGCTTGGAGGTGAGCTTGCGCGGCCGTAGCCACGGTGGCGGCATGGCCGGCGGGGAGGAGCTATCGGCTCCGGTGAACTAGGGCTACGTGGCGCAAATGAGGCGGGGAAGAGAGGGGTTCGGGGCGGGAGCTCACAGCGGTCACGTGGGGAAGCGCAGAGGGCTCGGGGAAGGGCTGGAGGGGTCGGGGCAGCGAAGGCGATCTCCGGTGGCCGGAGGTGAAGACGACGTTGATGGAGGCGTTACGGCGTGCCCCTGGTTGCTTGACTCGTCGAGGACGATGTAGGCGACGAGGCGGAGCTCTAGGGCGTGGAGACAGGTCGAGGGGGATGCGGTGGCTACGGTGAACGGCGTCGGTGGCGACGAGCGGGTTTGGGTCTGCTCGGGAGAGGGGCTAGAGGCCAGGGGAGAGAGCAGAGAGCGAAGGGAGAGTCGAGGGGGGTCTGCGTGGCGTCTCCAGGGGTCGCGGGAGCAAGCAGGGAGGCAGGAGGAGGTGGAAGCAGGAGGTGGAGCTCGGGCGCGCGCGCGTCGACACGCCGACGTCCTTCTGGCGCAAGGAGGAGGGTGACTGGCACGGGCCAGGTGGGCCGGCCCAGCCAGGTAAGTGGCCTCCTGGCCTTTCTCTCCCTCACTTCTTTTCATTTAGTTTGCTTTTCTATTTTCCTGTAGTGTTGGGCTTTATTAAAAATACTAAAACGTTTCCAAAAATCCTGCAAATAAATGTGGGCTCTGTGGGGATTATTCCTAATAGCCCACACTTAAATTCAGAATTAATTGAGCACTTAAAATAATATATGGCATTTAAATGCCCAATTGCAAATACTAAAAGATTTAATCCAATGACCAAATATGTCATGGAAAAATGTGCAACACCTCTGGTTATTGTTTCCAGCATTTCCCAGAAATGATGAACATTTTTGAAAGCCATTTGGATTACTGAAAATATTTTAGGTGAACCTAGTGAATTCCTGTGATGCTAGGGGTTTAGGCAATCCCCATTTCAGATTTCCATGAAAGTTAAACATGATGCAAGCAAGATGCAAACACTAGGCAGCACCAGAAGCTAGGGATGTGACACGGAGTTGATCTACAAGTTAGAGAAGATCTTTCCATCGGGCTTCTTTAATCCAATGCAGCATTTGATTTTGCATCTCCCGACCGAGGCAAGATTGGGGGGGCCCGTGCAAAATCGTTGGTGCTACCCAACTGAGAGGATGCAGAAGACGCTTCGAGAAAAATGTAAAAATAAACGTAGAATTGAAGCATCGATGGCTGAGGCATTCATCACAGAGGAGGCGGCAAACTTCGTAACAGCACACTACGAAGCCAAAAATCATCATTTGCATAATCCGAAGCCTCGGTACAATGCTGACGACCCTAAAAAGGGTGGATCCAACCTCAGCCTATTCAAAGGGAATCTCGCACCAGCTAGTGTTTCACATCCAGTATCTTTGGATAACGAAGAATGGCGGACCATTTCGTTGTATATCTTCAACAACCTGATAGAAGTGCGGCCGTACATCGAGTAAGTTCTCGGTACATTGTTTCGCAACTTCTATTTCCTTTGAACTACTCTTATTCCTGGATATGTCATACATTCGATACGTCGCCATATTCTCGTATGGTGCGGAGATCCAAAAGGATTCCGTCGAAGAGTATGAGCTTCTCGCAAAGCAAGGAGGCGGCTATCCCGGTTTCATCTCTTGGTTCAAACAAACGGTAATTTCTATTAGAAAATTTCATTTCATTCGCTAATTTGTGCGTAATGCAACAATCCTTTCATATTAAACTTGTAGGCTAATTCAGAGTCTATGGACGCCGAATTGAGACAAGTCGCTAATGGTTTTGACTATAAGGTCCATTCATTTGACAAGTACAACATCAACGGGTATCGCTTTCGTACCTATGGCAAAGAGCTATCTATGGCCGACCGAAAGTCTACAAATTGTTGTGTATCTGCTATCGGCGAAGGAGGTACCGAGTATTATGGGAGAGTTGAAGCAATTTATGAACTTCTGTTCTATGGTGAAAACCCACCGAATGTCGTAGTCTCAAATGTTATTGGTTTCAGCCGAAGGAGACTAGAAGGACTCATGAACATATAGGGCTAGTTGAAATCAACCAAAAGCACCCATTTAGATGTTCCTGATGTCTATATTACGGCTCAACAGGCGACCCAAGTATTCTATCTACCGTGGGCCTGCCAAACTAATCCAAATCTGAAAGATTGGAATGTCGTTTATGAAGTGCCGCCACATGCTAGACTTTCTCCCCCAAACGAAGAGGATTATGAACCTCACATTAACCCAGACACATATGAAGGAGAATTCTTCCAAGAGACACGTCTTTCCAAAAAGCGTTTCAAGAACCGCTATACTTCACCCCAAAACATTGAAGTAGACAGCGACAGTGAATCCGACATCACCCCAGAGGAGGAACAAGAAGAGCCGGAACAAGAAGAGGTTACTGCTGCGGATGACCTGTCAATGCTTGACCGATTACGTCAAGGTGGCCTTGCACATGGTGATGCCAATGAACCCTATGAGCCCATCATTGATTATAGTAATGATGATGATTATGCATTTATTGATGATACTGATCGAGATTATTAGTAGTGTCAGGTATTCAATTTTTTTATGTTGTACTTGATGATGATACACTTAAGTGATATACATATTATTATTCATGTCGGTACTTTTTTTTATGTTGTACTAATTTCGTTTATTCTTTGTCATGGCAGGTGTTGAAAGATGGTGGGCGCTGGTCGGGAGCGCGCCGAGGCCCCTTCTTTGTCAGCGCGTGGTGCGAGGTCTTCCATTCCACACGCACATCTCCGCCGAGCGTTGCTGGACAGTATGGCGACACCGCCGGGCCCTTCTTCGTTGACCGCGGTGCCCAGCAGGGGACGATGTAAGAAGAAGAGAGGAGGTGGAGCACGTGGTCGCGGGAGAGGAGGTAGGGTGACTCTTACGGCGCCTTCCTCGTCGCCGCCCCCAGCTGTTTCACCCGAGCACGTGACTGCTAGGGTGGACTCGTCTGAGGAGGAGGCTACACGGACTCCGGTCCATGAGCCTTCGGTCCACGGGTCTTCGGCCCATGAGCCTCGGGTCGACGGGCCTTCGGCCCACGAGAGTTGGGCCCATGAGACCTCGGAGGAGCACACGTCTGGATGGGGTACTTGGTTGGGTCAGCCTGAGGAGCCGAGTGGCCATGCTGATGATGGCGGGGAGCCGAGTGGCCATGCTGATGATGGCGGGGAGCCGACTGATTTTGAGGAGGAGGGGGAGGAGGGGGGCAACGTCTACCAGCGTGGTGCTACACGGCTCCCGTCCGTGCCGGTGACCGGCGAGCAGAGGTGGTTGATTTTCCCTGATGGGGATAGGTAAGTGCATTTAATCTTTTTGTACCTTCTGCATTCACGTTTCTTCAAATAACTAATGCGTTGGCCTTGTCATGCTGTAGGGGTTGGGACCACTATGAAAGTGTCCGTCGGCCCAACTCCGTCCTTGGAGTTCTGATTCGGCAAAACTTCCCGGGGTTTGTCACGTTGCCTGGTGAGGGTCGGCTTCCAGAGGTTGGATTGAGTTGGGAGCACTACTTGGCTGCCCCGGCCCCGCCGGGTGAGATTATCGACGGTGTCTTGTGCAAGACGAGGGCAGACGTGGTGATCAGAAAGTTCTGGGTAATTTCTCCTTTACACAATTAAAAATCTTCAACTACCTAGTTATTAATTGTACTAATCAATATTGCCTCATTTGATTGCAGACATTCTATAGGTGTGAGGAGGGATACGAGGAGGAGGCGGCAGATATTATCGACAAGGAGTGCAAGCGCCTACTTCAGAACTTACGGCATGAGGTTCGGGTGCAGGCTGTTCGAGACTACTACGCCGGGCGTGGTATCAAGAAGCCCAAGCAGGAGTGCCGCGATAAGTTCTTGAGTAAGGAGCAGTACATGAAGGTAATTCTTAAGGCCTTGTACTTACTTCCTTCATTTAGTAATTCATAGCCGTAGCGCTGAAGTTTCTATTTGCTAACTTAGGCCCCTCCGAGATGGTGTGCGGATCTGATGGATTGTTGGGAGGTGTTGGTCAATGCATGGTGCTCAAAAGAATGGCGGGCCACCCACAACGAGGCCAAGGACAAACGTGCCCAAATGGAAGGTGTGCCACACCACCAAGGCAGCTCCAACTTATTTCAGTACGGGCGGAACTGGGTATGTGGTTTGCTTCATGATTCATGCAATTCATTCATCATGCTAGCTTTAGCCCTTTAATTACTAATTTACTTTGTTTCTCTCTTTCAGGCACGCTACAATAAGGCGGATAATGTGCCAGAGGTGTACGACATGTATGCCATGGCCCACACTGGCCCTTACAAGAAAGTCAAGGCATTCTCCGCGTCTGACCTCGATGATCCAAAGAACTTCACCAACATCTCCGCCCACGACAAGCTCGTGAAATATAGAGATCAGGGGAAGGCGAGGAAAGGGGAGGACTTTAACCCGAGCCAGGGTCCCATTGATACAGAGCTGCTGATGATATCTAGTGGTGGGAGGTCCCATGGCTCCATAGCCATGGGAGATGGACTTATCCGTTGTCCTAGCACTCTCCCGGAGATCAAGGCGCGCCAGTCGAGCTCCGCTCCTGAGATAAGGCGTCGTGAACGGCCAGTCCAACTCGCCTTCAATGTTAGTTATACGTACTCAGCTATCTTTCTCCATTACATTGTGTGCGCTTCCATCAATGATTACAAATGGTCATGTGAGTGGTGTTGCAGGCTGCTATACAGAGTGAGAGAGATAGAACGGAGAAACTTCTGGCGGAGGTGGCGGAGAGGCAGCAGGAGTTGGAGGAGAGGACAACAAAGATGTTGGAGGAGGAGAGGGCACGGAATGACATGCAGGCAAGGGCCATGTACGAGCTCCTTGTGGTAAGTTTCTTCTGCAGATTACTTGCTAGTCTTAACATTTGAGTCTCATTACTAACTAGTATGACTCTGTTGTGAAAACCAAATGTGCAGTCTGTGTGCGAGAAGTCCGGTCAGACCGCTCCGCTGATGCCAGTGATTGCTCCTGGGAGCACGGTGAGTTTAATTTGAATGGACATTACTTGCTAGTCTTAACATTTGAGTGTCATAATGCTAACGAGACATTGGATATAAGAAAAACAGAATAAAAAAGAGGCAGTGCAGGCTCTTTGCCGTCCGCGGCAGACGACAAAGACCCCTTTGCCGTCGGTGGCAGACGGCAAAGAGGGCACGTGGCGCCCACCTGTGCTTCCCGAGAGATGGGCCATTTGGCAAATTTGCCTACCGTGACGGACGACAAAGCTAAGCTGATGGCAAAGACTTTGCCTTTGCCGTCCACCATGGCGGACGGCAAAAAACAGCGGGCGCTGACGCATTGCTGACGTCAACTGGCGGACGGCAAAGAGGCGCTCAAATTTTCCGTCCGCTGGCGGACGGCAAATGCCGCCGTTAGCCGCCTAATGGACTAACGCTGGCGGACGTCCAGTATTTTGCCGTCCCTCCTCTTTGCCGTCCACCGCTGTAGGCAAAGGACTCTTTGCCGTCCGCCATAAAAAGCAGATGGCAAAGGACCTGTTTGCCGACCCTGTCTTTGCCGTCCCTCTTTGCCGTCCGCCGCTGACGGCAAAGCTCTTTGCCGTCCGCCGTGGCGGACGGCAAAATACTGGATTCCTGTAGTGGTTGCTGCAATCAAATATTCCATACACTTGTGCTTTCAATTCCTTTATAAACAGCAAAGCTAGCGAGATTGACAACCTTGCTAGTTTCATGGGGGGCAAGGTAGTATTGTATCTATGTGTGCAGGTGTTGATCATTAGATGTGTACTCAAACTCCTATTGGTTCAATAAACCTTCTAGTCACTTGAGGAAAACTGCTGCTTGCTGCAAACCCTTGCACTTGGGGGGCTAGCACCTTCCTAGTTGATAGGAAGCAGCAAACCTTCTTGTGTTTTCCTCCTCAGCGTCTTCGACTGGATCTTGCTCAACGGTGCCAAAGGAGGAACTCCCATCTCCTCGGCCGCGTTTGACCAACTCGAAGGCGCCGACGTCGACCTCCTCGGTCTCACTGCCGGACTCTCCCACGGTCTCCTCAGGAAGGCCATCGATGTCTATCTCCACTAGGGTGCCTTGGCACGAGTTGCGCGCGTTGAGGTGGCGGGATCCTCAGTTCGGAGCCAAATTACCTTGGCCGCCCATGAATGATACATCTACAAAAATAAACAGAGGGCCAGTTCAAATTTCCAAATGACATAAGCTGACAAAACTTAAGTAAATACTCACCTTAGGCACGGGCACGTCGGCAGAGAAATCGATGTTGGTCGGCTCTTTGGGGAAGTTGGTCATCTTGCCCTTGAACATCAGGGAGAGCATCACCCACATCGGCTTGTTCTCAAAGAAGACTCATTGGATGGCTCTGATGGGATCGGTCTCCCAGTGTACTTCCACATCGGGTGCGCCCGAGCTTGTAGTGGTTCGATTCCTTAGTTGAGGGCCATGTGTATCCCGTGCACAAAGTCAGACCCTTGTCGTCCAGCCCGACCACCTTTTGGCTCAACCTTTAGATCGACTTGGACTTCGCGGCGTTGTTCTTTGTACTCTAGGAGTTACGTCTCGTCGAGGGAGCCCTGTTGAACGGTGTAATGATGCCGGCCCAAGGAGGGTTCTCCAGTTATATATTCGAAATGTAGAACCACTCCTCCTACCACTTCTTGTTCGTGTTGACGAGATCATCGGGCAGGTACTGGGAGTCGTGTTGATGATTTTTTAAAAACACAAAATTTAAAAAGCTTATGAATTTGAAAAAAAAATCACAAGTTGAAAATGTTTCATAGGGCTCGCATAGAGCGATAAGTATCATTGAGACCTCCTATGCTACTTATAGCTCTAGTTAAGATTAATGGCGCTCACATGCGCGCTTGATGGGTCGCGGCCTATGAGACCATTTAACCAGTGATATTTTAGACAGTCACCATTGACCATTGATTCTTGATAGTTGACCTTTGACTATTGACTTTTGGAAAAGTTCATGAATTGGTTTATTTTTAAGTTCACTAATTTGAAAAGGTCAAGGATTTTGAAAAAAAAATCGTAAATTCAAAAATAACCAAGATTTTTTGAATCACAAATTTGTTTTTTCCTGAATTTCTATATCTATATCTATACCACTATATAATACACATTTTTTTGAACTTGGTAGTGCCACTGCAGCATCTCACCAAGTTCCCACCGGATAGATCCAAGACGTTAGGCGTCCTTTGGTTCATAGGATAGGAATAGTATAGGAATAGGAAAATCATAGGAAGTGAGATGACATGCATCTCAATCCTATAGATAAAGAGATGTCATTATAGGATAGGAATTTTTTCATTGAGTCTAGGCCAATGTTTTTTTCTTTAAAATATGAAGGATTGATTCCTATCGTACATAGGAATAGGAATCCGTTCCTACAAACAAAAAGGCTCCAAAGAAATTTTTTCTACAAAGTTCCCATCCTTTGCAATTCCTACAATATTACTACGAACCAAAAGAGGCCTTATTTGCAAGTTAGGATTGCTATCCACCACTCATCACAGTGCTACTCAACAAATCAGACGGTTGAAAATGATTGGATTCGCCACCATGCCTTCCCGCGTGCGAACTTCTCTGTTGAAGCCGCTGGACCTTTCTGGACAGGTACATCATGTCAACAATAAAGTTCCACTATCTGCGATTAGTACACGTGAATTGGGCTTGTGAGCTGGGAGATCGACATGGTCATACACCTCCCAAGATCTTGTGTGAATGGAGACATTATGGCCTACTCCCTCCGTCCGGTGAATAGTATACGTTTGGTTTCAAAATTTGTCCACAAAAAGTGTAGTACATCTATCTTCCCAATGCACTTTAAAGTACAAAAAAAAGTTTATCTCTCATCACACGGTAATCAAGATCAATAACATTCTACACATGGTCTTTTTAATTTCTATATGCACTTAGCTCATTGGGGGTTGGGTAATTAAAAAAGAGAGATGGTGGCTTACACCTTTTCAATGCACTTTTTACTCCATAATTTGTCCTGAAATTTCTATATGTACGCTTTTCACCGGACGGAGTAAGTACGGTACAACCAATATACATTTTTTTTCAAGAAAGCTTCCGAGAAAACTTCCGATCGATTCATCAACTGTTAAGGTAGTACAAGGAACACTAGAAGTAAAATTTACATCTAGGTCTGTAGACCACCTAGCGACGACTACAAGCACTGGAGCGAGTCGAAGGCGCGCCGCCGTCATCGCCCCTCCCTCATCAGAGCCGTGTAGACATTGTTGTAGTAGACAGTCGGGAAGTCGTCGTGCTAAGGCCCCATAGAACTAGCGCACCAGAACAACAACCGCTGCCGATGAAGAGAAGCGTAGATCAGAAGGATCCAACTTGCAGACACACAGACGTAGACGAACGAAGACCGGATCCAGTCGGATCCACCGTAGACAAACGCCGACCGGATCCAACAAGATCCGTCGAAGACAAACCTCCACACGCCTTCCGACAACCACTACAAAAAAAATACACTTCCGTGATGATACGTGTTTGTCACAGTAGGTCGCGTTTTTTGTCATGCATGTACATCCATGACAAATTTATGACAGAATCAAGATAGTCATACCTGTGCTGTCGTAGAAGTGTTCCATGACATTACCAAAATTATCATCACGAAAGTGTCCACTTCCATGACGATAAATCGCGCGCCACAGAAGTGCTTTCGTCAAGGGTGACCGACACGTGGCATCCACCGTAACGGAACGCCGTTAAGCTATCGGGTCGGGTTTTGGATCCGATAACCCGTTAACAGCCCCGACCAATGGGGATTTTCCACGTGTAAAATCATCATTGGCTGGAGGAGACACGTGTCAGGTCCGCGCTGGCACAGGTGTCACTCATCCAATGGGCGAGACGCGCCTATGATATGTTGACACATGGACCGGCCCATCAAGTTTAAATGGGCCGGCCCAACTAAAGGCCCACAAGATTTTGCGGACCATAATGGGCCGGCCCAGCTAAAGGCCCACGAGATTTTGCGGGCCATAATGGGTTGGCCCAGCTAACGGCCCACAAGATTTCGCGGGCCATAATGGGCCGGCCCAGGAAAAGGCCCACAAGATTTTTGTTTGCCATAATGGGCGGGCCCAAGTAAAGGCCCACAAGATTCTTGCGGATCATAATGGGCCGGCCCGGCTAAAGGCCCACGAGATTTTGCCGACATTAACGGGCCGGCCCAGCTGTAGGCCCACAAGAATTTAAGGGCCCTAGTAGGCCGGCCCATTAACTGGCTGCCATGTTTTGGGCCAAATGCCGGCCCATATTTGATCCGGTCCATTAATGGCCTGCCATGTTCCGGGCCTAATAGTGGCCCATATGAGATCCGGCCCGTTAAAAGCCTACCACGTTCTGGGCCAAATTACGGCCCAGATCAGGTACGGCCCTTTAAGAGGCTATGGGCTCAATTATGGCCCATATCAGATTTGGCCCGTCAACTGGACACTATGCTTTTGGGCCCACTTGCTAGAGGCCCACTTAGTAATTCGGCCTGACATTAGTTTTGGCCTCTTAAGGACCCATTTAACATTTCAGCCCTATATTAATTTCGGCAAATGCCCGTCATATAGTTGGGCCTAACTACGGCCCGGTTTGCATCCGGCCTACTCGCAGCCGATATCTGATTGGGCCAAATAAGGACCGAGACAATTTTGGCCTGTTAAAAGCCCGTGATTTGATTCGCACAATCATGGGCCGGAGTTCATTTCGGGCTGCTGCCGGCCCGTTAGCTGTTCGACACGTTTCAGGCCCAACCTACATCGTGATTGCATGACGGCCCGATTATGTACCGTAATTTTACGGTTTGGCCGGTTTACTGCGAAGACAGTAAAATAACTGCAGCATCGTGAATAAGAAAAAACCTAGACTATACAATAAAGAAATTACAGCATATTACATCCACTGGGCATCAAAGTTCACCACTATGATAATAAAGCACAAGCAGACAGCAGATTACGTACACTGGGCATCAAAGATCGCCACCAGTGCAAATAAACACGCCGACAAAATAATATACAAAACCGACAGCACTTCAATAGAGTTCAAGAAAGGTTAGCCCTGCTGGGGAGCTGCAGCGCAAGCAGCTGAGCAAGATGATGAGACTGCGCTTGTTCAACACTTAAATCTTCCTCACTCTGAAAGATAAACAAGCAGACAGATGATAGGTTTTGCACATCAAAGTATCAGTGCTGACAATTCATCACATTTCTTACTGACGAATAAAGTGACACAGTTTAAAATTGCATTAACACAATATGGTATTGTTCAGGTCAAGACATGGCAAGAAATGACATTGTGAAGGAGTTGGCAGCTTCACGACACCACTGGATTACAGATCAAGAACTCATAAGTATCAATGGTTAGTGTGCTGTCAATTTATCCTATTTCAGATTGGCAAATAAAGAGACGGTTGAAATAATACTCCCTCCGTCTGGAATTACTTGTCATCAAAATGGATGTGTCTAGAACTAAAATACATCTAGATACATCCATTTCAATGACAAGTATTTTCGGACGGAGGGAGTAGTAGAATGATATGACATTGTTCATAGTTAAAACATTGCAGAATATGACATTGTGCTGTAGTGGGTAGGTTCACCACACCACTGGATTATGGATGAAGAACAGAAGCATACATGCAGTGCAAAAGAAGATCACTTGCTCTGTATACTTTAATTTACATGGTATGAATAAGGAACTTGGTTGTACAACTGAAAACTTAAATTGAGAAAGGACAAACTTTTGTTTATGAACTACTCCCTCCGTTCTAAAATAGATGACCCAACTTTATACTAACTTCAGTACAAAATTGGGTCATCTATTTTGGTACGGAGGGAGTACATAATAAACTTTAAACATGCAATTTGATGCAAACACCAAAAATAAACAGCTGTTGCAGTCATGCCTAACCAAATATATACAACAAAGTTTGAAGGCTTGAGATGGACAAACTTACATTATTGGTGAAGACAGGCTCTATAAA
>LR880967.1:935839408-935856565 GCA_904067115.1 Aegilops sharonensis
GTATACGTGGAAGGAGAAGAGACAACATGTTTGATGAGAGAGCTGGAAAAACATGGACGAGAGGGGAAGGATCTCATGGGTTGAGGGATTGACAATTTTGTGCGGGGGAGAGAGGGATTGGTAATTTTGTGCAAGAGAGAGAGAGGATGGGGGGAGGAGTCAGTCAGCCGTCGTCACATCACCCTGCTTCCAAATGACCCCACATTCTCTAGCGCGGTGTGGTCGCCGTCTTCGATCTGCTCGATGCCCTCTTTGAAGATTGAGGTGTTGTGCATGTTGGGGTGCAAAGAAGCACAAGCGAGAGTGGTCGCCGTATAACCTTGGATGGGGATGAATTGTGTGCTCGGGGGAGTGTGTGTGTGTGTGTTGTGCTGCGTGCGTGCGTGCGTGTGTGTGTGCGCGCGTGCGTGCGTGTGTGTGTGTGTGTGTGTGTCAGATATTGAGCGAAAACAAACCTAAGGAGAGAAATGGGTATTCACGAAGAGATTGCGCGGGCCTTGAGGTGGGCAGGGGCCGAGTGAGGGTGTCAAAATGTGCGCGTTGATGCATATGTTGCATGCGATCGTGCGAGGGACGGACGAATCGAGAGAGATGGTTGTTGTGTTACGGATGCTCCTCTCTCTCTCTCCCTCTCTCTCTCTCACACACACACACAAGTAAACTAGAAGACCGTTCTCTCATGTATACACAACGTATCGACATCTGTCTATGTCTCACTCATGCATGATCGTTTGCACATTCACACCTCTCTATGTCTGTATCACACGCACACCGTCTCCACATTGCCCTTCCGCCACAACACACATATGGACACATACACACATTCTCTCACAGTCACACACACAAAATAAGTATTAAAAAACTAGGGCGCACCTAAAACGTCCAAATCCAAATAAACACAAACTGGAGCTAAATTCAAATATATGGAAATATTGCAGCGTCAAGAACTTTCCCAGGAAAAAAAAGTTGAGTAATATTCGAGGATTGTTTTCACACACACAAAAAGGTTCGGTGGATGTCCTTCGAGCGCGACACAGTGACGCACCGTTCGATCGACCGCGCGGCCGCGGTTCACGCGCTTGCACAGGATTCCGTATCGTGGCTGTGGTACTAACTTAAAAAAAAAAGCGCTGCCTAAGTCTAATGTTTACGTGTACTAGTACGGTTTTCTTTTAAGTTTGACCAACCTCATATAAAACTAAAGTAAGCTCCCATACGCGCACACATCAATATGCCGCCGCCGCCGTTGCGCATGCTGGCGCCCGCCTGCTCCGGCCAACAATTTCTCGCCCATCACCGCCGTGTCGCCGCCATCCCTGTGCCATGAAGCCAAAGGCTCGCCCACTCACGTCGTCTGCAGTCCCTCCTTGCCATGCTGCCGTGCTGCCAAGCACGCGAGCAGCTGGTGGAGCCGCGTCTATGCACGCAGCGTACGAAGAGGAGGACGAGCGCGTGCTCCAGCACGTCGGTGAGGAGGAACTAGCGTATCATTATCGTCTCCGCCCGCGCGGAGGAGGCGCGCATGGTGGCTGTCGCGGCAGAAGCCGGTCGCGCGCTCGTCGAGCCTGCAAACCGGGTGCGGACGCGGAATCTACCTTCGAGACCTTGAATGCCACGTGGATCTTGCAATCCGAAGGAGCAATTTGGGTCACTCGACTCATGTGAGCCGTTTGATGCAACATGGATGGCTAGAAGGGCTTCTTCCACCTCTTCTGCCGTCTTCTTCCTTCGCTCCGTCGAACTTCTTTCACAAATCGACTGACCCAAATTATACTACTAGTACGAACGTATTAAGTACAGTGGGAACACGAAGGTACAAGCAGTAGTACCAACTGCAATAAGAACAGTAGTAAGACATAGTACTAGTACTACTCTACGTACTAAACAGTTCAAATAACGAGAAAGAACATAAACATAGTTCTGCTGGGGCCTCAGCACAACACACCCTTGAAAATAAACTAAGCAACTAGTCAGCTTGACACTGCAGTAGAACCAGCATGAGCGACGACACTGCCACCTACTCGGAGTCCGAGTCCACGTCCTCGACTTCGTCCTCGTCCCTCTTCCTCTTCCTCTTCGCCGACGCTTCTTTGCTTGAACCGGACACTGGGATCTGCTTCTTCATCCAACCCATGTAGATATTTAAACAAAGGTAGGCATCCATTGCTGCGTACAGGATGTGATCTTCATCTAATGTCTTCGACTCCCATGCATGATGAAACTCCTGATGAGGTTTCTTCAGTTTAGTGTATGAAGGATCAATCATGGCTGCTGCCAGGGTCAGCATTGAAGGTTGAGAGGAGGACACCAGGCTTGCCTTCTGGAGATCGAAGGGCTGGCCTATAACGAGACCTATCCGACGCAGGACTTCTTTGTCGTTCTTAAAGCCTACAGTAACGAATTTCACTCTTTTGTCCTTGAGGAAGTTCTTAAAATCCTGGCACTCAACGTCGGCATGGCATATGTGGTAGACCAAGCAAACGTTATGTACGCAAACCTGGATCACGGCGGGCTTCTTCCTCTCTTTGCCCTTTAGATCCTTCTCTCGTCCCAGGACTGTGGTGTACTCAACATCTAGCCCAGCGACCCACTCATCCGTTGAACTGTTGAACATGCGTAGGAAGCGAGCAAGCCATGCTTTCACCGTCGCGGATCCACGTGTGTAGATGACGATGAACTGATCGCTGGTGATGGCTCTAACCTGGTACTCAGCGGCGACCATGGAGATTTGGGAGGCCATGGATTTTGGAGGAGGGTTAGGAGAAGTTGAACTATTGTACCCTGCAAAAACTGGGAGCGAACTAATGTGAAAGGACGGGATGACTGGGAGCGAACTGTTGTGAGCTAGAAGACGGGGACGAGTAGGGCGTGCGAACGGCGTGGGATTGCTGGCTTGCCCGGTGGATAAACGGCTGCAAGCCCCCAAAGAGTTCTCGAGAACTATGCGGGACCCACTAGATGTCATGTCTACTAGACCCATATCGTAGGCCTGACGGTATAGCTTCTGCCTGTTCGCACGCCATGCCGGTGCGTGGATGTAACTTCACTTAATTCCGTCAACCGTCACGCCTCCCATGAACTTCACCTCCCTTGCGCGGTCGCGCCCTTTGAGAATTCGACCGACTAAAAATGAGCAATTTTTTTTGCCTACTCCGCATGCATGATACTCCCTCTGGTCCTTTTTACTCCTGTCAACCGTTTGCAAAGTGTTTGACCAAATATATACTTTTTTTCAACACCACCTTATATTAATTAACCAGCCACACCAGTACACTCATTCGATACAATATTCACCACACAGGGCGGTACGTTATTTACAAGAATACCATCTAATCTATTGTCAAAGCTATACTTAGCGATTAAGTGTGCCACCTTATTGGCCGAACGACTAATCTTTGACAATTGAAGATTGTTGATCAACTTCGAGATGCTCAACGCTTTCATCTTCAGGTCACGCAAGAGACGCTACCACAAAAGCGCAATCAGTCTCTAAAATTACAGGATAATTTAGTGCACCTTAAAATATGAACATGTGTGGGGCGTGTATGTTTTTAATGGCTTGAGACTATACCTAGCCCGGCATGCAAGATGACTTATTATGCACCGTTCCCCATACCTGCAGGAAGCCCGTTTGTCTCCAAATCTTTTCCTCTCCATGTGTGGAAACAATATGCCTGCCAAACTCTCCTTCCCCCTCCGGCGGTCCCACCACTCCACCCCGTGTGAAAATATCTGCATGCATGACTCTCCTCCCCCACGCTCGTCCAATCCATTGTGACCAGCAATATTTCCACCCCTTCGCTCCCGCGTAATTTACTCCAATAAATATGCCCACGTAGCTTTTACTTAACTTCAGGTGCATTGGGTCACTGACATACGGGCCCAGCAGTGTACTGGCCCACATGTCAGTGACGCAACTGGACATGCAGTTATGTCAGTGCAGCTCAGTCCATATCTTACGCAGGTGTGCCATTGCTCGCTATAAATACTGCGCCTCCCACGACATCGCTATCTCCTCCCCCTCCCTCTCACGTCGACCACCATGGCATCTCCCCTCCCAAGCCCTAGGATCCCCTCGCTGCACCGCGCGGACGGTCACATGTCACCTTTCCGTTCCTCGCCGCCACTAGTCGAGGAGGAAGCGTCGGCGTTCCGCTCCTCGCCGCGACGCGACGCGTCGCTGTTCCGTTCCTCGCCGCCACTAGTCGAGGAGGACGCGTCGGTGTTCCGCTCCTCGCCGCGACGCGTCAAGGTGGACGCGTCAGCGTTCTCAATCTCACCGGCACGCGCGGCGGAGGACGCGTCGGCTCCCTGCTACGAGGAGAACGCCACGCCGCCCGCCGAGCCCCCCAACCTTGAGGAGCTTTGGAAAGAAATGGATGTCGCCTTGTGGGAGGCTTTGCCTCCAGCAGAGCGTGCCAAAATAGAGGCAGAGAAGAAGGCCGAGGAAGAGAAGCGCACCGCGCAACAAGCTTTCTGGGAGATCTATGTCGCGTCTGAGAGAGTCAAGCAATTGGTTCTTTGGCAGAAGGCTCGTGCGAGGGCCGTGAGGGTGGCGGAGGACGCCCACGCCGACGCCCTGAGTGCAGTCGGGCCAAGCGCCTCATCTACGCTTGGCTATACGCGGACCAGGTGCACGCTTCCAGCCAGGAGGAGTACCTGTTGTGGTTCTAAGTCTGACAGTAGAATGGGGGGTAGGTATGGAGAGGCAAGATCCTAGCTATGGAGTAGTTGTATACGCAAGATGTTTACGAGTTCAAGCCCTTCTCGGAGGAAGTAACAACCCTACGTATCGGAGCCCGGAGGCGGTCGACTGTATTATGTGCGTATGAATTACAGGGGTGCGAACCCTTTACACTGAGGAGGGGGGTGGCTTATATAGAGTTCGCCAGACCCCTCCAGCCCTCAGTTATGTAGGGATTAAGGTACATTAAGATAGGGAGTTACTGGTAACGTCCCACATAAAGTGCTATGATGACCATAAAGCCACTTAATGACCGACCGCTTGCGTGCAGACTGACTGTAGATCTTCTGGCGGTCGAGTGGTTGGCTGATGGTCGAGTGTCTTCAGGTCCGTCGAGTGGAATCCTTCCAGGTCGACTGAAAGGTGTTTTCTTCAAGAGATGTCCTTGGGGAGGGTATCTTGGATAGGTCCATGACCCTACCCTAGGTACATGACTTCATGAGTAGCCCCCAAATGGATCGAGGTTTGAGTGGGGAAGGAGTTGAGAACTCTTCTGACCCACTTTTCGTGCGATGAGCATGTTCTGTTCTGGATCAATGAGCTTAGGTGACGACTTCAACTTCTTTTTCAGTCGCCTTGATGCATTCTTTGAATCCGTCGAGTGTGTTTTTCATGCTTGGAGAAGTCCGAATGACAGGACGAAGGAAATATTTTGTCTGGTGATTTGCTCTGTGGCGCGCGGATTTAGCGGGATTCGAATTTCGGGAAGTGAGCGGTGCGAAAGGAGGCCGCAGTATCGGACGGGATAAGGCAGGGACGCCTCGATCTCCGCGCCACCTTTTTCACCACGTATCGCGCGGATGACTGTTGCGGGATTTGACAAGATCGCCCGGGCCTACCAGTCAGTCACTCGGAAGCAACCTCATATAAGGCCCCGGACGGGGGTTTTTGAACAGTGCGTTCCCCTTTCCTCCTCCCTTCTCCAGATTCATCCGCCGCGTGCGATTCCACCTCAGCGTTGCTACTCTGTGCGCGTTTCATCGGCGACAATGGTGAAGGACAAGACGGCGACTTTGGAGCGGGCGAAGAAGGTGACGGCGAAGGCGAAGGGAAGAGCGACCAGTCGAGGCGGATCCTCGTCGAGGGCCGGCTTGCCGCAGGGCTGGATCCAGGCCGATTGGATCCGCTCGACGATCAGCCAGAAGGATCTCAACGACATGGCCAATGAGGGACGGATCCCCCATGGATCAGCGCGGCTCCCGGGGAAGGAGTGGGAGCCACAACCTCTGGAGGGTGAGTGTGTTCTCTTGGCCACCCATGTCGACCGCGGGTTTTCTCTGCCACCTTACCCTTTCTTTCGGGGATTTCTGAACTTCTTCGGGGCACAACTTCACCACTTCACTCCCAACTCCATCGTATATCTCGCTGCTTTCGTGTCTTTGTGCGAGAATTTCTTGGGTTGCCGGCCTCATTGGGATCTTTTCGAGCACATTTTCACTTGTCGCTCCCAGACGGTGAAAAAGGCCAATCCAAGTGATGAGAGAACTCAAGTGATTCAGATGTGTGGGGGTCTTGGGGTTCAAATGAGAGGAAAAAGTTCCTTTCCGGCCATAATCTTACCCGAGTCAGTCCGTGGATGGCAGTCGACTTGGTTCTACTGGAAGGACCAGCCAACGCCAGGGCAGTCGACTGGACTCCCTCGTTTTTCCATGGACCGAGTGAGCAAGCCATCTTCTTTGAAGGTAATACCGGAAGAGAGGGCGCAGGTGAAGGCGTTAGTCGAACGAGTTGTCCAGCTCATCTGAGATGGGGTGACTGGCATGGATCTCTTGGAGGTCTTCCTTCGACGACGCATCCAACCGCTTCAAGCCCGAGACAATCCGATTTGGTTGTACTCCGGCACTGAGGACACCACTCGGATCCACCCGGAGGAGATCGAGGATGCCATGCTGGAAAGGTGTCTTGCGGGCATCACAGGAAACAAGGACAACCCTCGAGGAGCCAGGAGGATCCCTCCACTCGACCAGTCATACGAAGTAGACAAGGTCTATTCCTGCATCTTTGACTGTGATCCCGCTTTCTCCATTTTGTTTGCTTAAAATCGGTCGATTGACTTTTGTTTTGTTTATCGTCTTCCAGGCCACCACTGAGATGTACTCGATGCCCAACGGGGCGCAAGAACCAGTTGAGGAGGAGGAAGGGAGCGGAGGTGAAAGCCAGGAGGAATGGCAATCTGACGGTGCGGAGGACGAAGACGACGACAGCTCCGACGAAGAGGAGGAGGAGGAAGAGGAGGAAGAAGTCGACCCTCCTCGCATGGAAAGGCGGTCCAAGCTCACCCATGACCCCGCGGTCGAGCGTGGCAAGGCTATCGCGCCTGTCGGGCAGTCGACGAAACACCCTCGGACGACCTCTCCGGCGCCGACTGAAAAAGCGCTGAAGCAACCCCGAGCGACGCCATCAAAGATGACGAAGGCTTTGCCCAAGATGAAGATGGCCATTCCCACCATTTCCGGGTACAGCAGAACTTGTGTTTTCTTGTTCAGTATGGATATACTTTTGGTCGACTTGTTGACTGATCAACTGATTTCTTAAATCTGCAGCGCTGCCACCTCCGAGACCTCAGCCAGGAACGAAGACCATGAGATGGAAGATGCTGCTACCTCTAACCTTGGTATGATTGCTGTAGTTTCGCTTTTGGTCGATTGGATTTCCGTTTTTAACTTTGAATCTTTCCTGTAGTCCCTCCTCATGTCATTGATCTCCCTGATGATGACGATGAGGCGCCGCTGAGGCGGAGGAGGAATAAAAAGGCGGCTGCTGGCAAGACTGCTCAAGTTGTATCAGTGCCTGAGATGCTGGTTCATGAGGGTGGCAACATCACTCGGACTTCTGTGTCTTTCGCGGTGCCGCTGACGAGCATCCGGCCTTCATCGTCGACTGCTGATCCGCCCTCCATTTTCGCCACACACCACGTCCCAAAGGACCAAGTGGGTGCTGCTAAGGAAGCTATACGCCAGGCGGGGATCATGATGGAGCAAGTGAAGGTGGTCCGGGAGGCCAGCCAGGAGGCCTATGATGCCAGCTCGGCTCTTCAAAGCAATGTCCAGGTTAGTTGATCACCACTTGTTCTGTTAGGATATGCTACCTGAAAACTCTTCTTTCTAGAGATCTTCGTATCTATACACACACTGGGTGTGTCGATTGAATTTTTGGATTGGTGGGGCACGCTGAGTGCACCCATTGGGTGTAGTCCCCGAGACTATGGTGGACTGCTGGCAGTCGACCGTAGTCTTTATACTTCGAATTTCTTTGGTAACTTCTTCACTCAGTCTGGTCGGACCATGTCGAATGGAATCTTGAAACCGGTGGGGGCACACTGAGTGCACCCACTGGGTGTAGTCCCCGAGACTATGGTGGACTGCTGGCAGTCGACCATAGTCTGAAGAACTCTCCTTTTTTTCCCCGGTCGACTGATCGAACCGAGTCGGTAGAATCAGTGGGGGCACGCTAAGTGCACCCACTGGGTGTAGTCCCCGAGACTACTGTCGAATATTTTGATTCGGCTGTAGTCTTAGAAACGCAACGATTTTTCTTTAGTCACTCGGAAGTAACCTATCTTTGATGTCTGTCGATTGATTCTTTGCAGAAATCCTGCGAGCTTGTGGCTCGCTATACTGAACTGGAAAACAAACAGATCCAGCTCAACCTTGACTTGAAGCTTGCTCAGGAGAACTTGCAGAAGGCGAGAGACGAAGCAAAAGGTATGGCTGGTGAGAACTTGTCGACTGTCTTTGTCTTTCTGCCCCTTCCTAATTCTGATCTCACTATCATTTTGCAGAAAAAATGGAGGAGACTCCGAGGAAGAAGGATCATGACCTTGCCGAGGCGCAGAAAGCGACTTTGGACAAAACAAAGCTCGCAGAAGAAAAACTGACTTCACTCGGTAAACTTGAAGAAGAGAACGCCAATCTGAAAGCTGCTCTCGACGCGGCCAACAAGGAGGTTAGCCGACTGAAGAATGACAAGATAGCTCTGAGTGACAAGGCTGGCGAACTGGCAGGGAAGAGGAACGATCTGGAGGCTTATCTGGGAGGGCTCGCCAAGAAGTTATTCCTCATGCTTGAAGGTAATTCCTTTTATCCGAGTGACTTGTTATCACCGACTCATCATAGAACCATTAACTTGAACTCGAGTTGCGTTTACAGAATTCTGTCAGAACTTCGAGGAGGAGACTAGTCGAGTGGAGACCAGCCTGGACCCCATTAACTCTCCCGTGAAGGATAAAGCCGCTATGAATGTGCTCCGACTGGAGTCTCGTGTCACTGCTGTGGTGGACTACCTTGCTCGACTGAAGGTTGTGGTGTCGCGGATCGACTCGACACTCTGGCCAAGCGAGACACTTCAAAATGAACTCAAGTCTTTAATGACTCAACTGAATGACATTCCAAGTTGAGTGCAGGAATGGAAGAAGTCTTCTGCCAGATGTGGTGCCGATGTTGCTCTGTCCCTGGTCCGCGTTCACTGCAAGGAGGCGCGAGAGGAAAATCTCGCGTCCGTCAAAGTTGCCAATACCAAGAAGTACGACTTCCGATCTTTCATGGAGACTTTCATTGGTGCTGCCACCCGGATCGCTGACGGGATCGACCTGGACCAGTTTGTCGCGCCTTCCAGTCCTCCACCTGAGGAGTAAAAAACTTCTATGATTCGTCTTAAATTTGCCTCGGAATGCCGAGTGGTCTTGTAACGATAAACTTTAACAGGCTTGATGCCAGGGTACTTCTGCATCCGTAGGATGTTATCCGAACTTGGCTTATCGTCGAATATGCTTTCATTTGCCTTCGAGCGAACTTTGTTCTTCACTTGGAATATACTTCAGTGCTTGAGATGCTGCTCTGAGGTGAAAAATCCAGTCGACCTACACTTCATTGTTCTTTGCAGGTAGAGATGGAGCACGGATTGTACTTGTGGCGCAGCTCCGCAGGAGAAGGTAACAGTCGACTTGCACCTCGTCGTCCTTGCGGATCGAGATGGAGCGCATGTTGTACTTGTGGTGCAGCTCCGAAGGAGAAGGCAACAGGCGACCTGCACCTCGTCGTCCTTGCGGATCAGGATGGAGCGCATGTTGTACTTGTGGCGCAGCTCCGAAGGAGAAGGTAATAGTCGGCCTGCACCTCGTCGTCCTTGCGGATTGGAATGGATTTCATACTTAGGCGAGTACTGGACTGCAGCTAAGCCTCCGAGTGGGAAGGTTGCTCTCCACTCGGTAGGATTTTCAGATACTTAGGCGAGTACTGGACTGCAGCTAAGCCCCCGAGTGGGAGGTTTGCTCTCCACTCGGTAGGATTTTCAGATACTTAGGCGAGTACTGGACTGCAGCTAAGCCCCCGAGTGGGAGGTTTGCTCTTTACTCGGTAGGATTTTTAGATACTTAGGCGAGTACTGGACTGCAGCTAAGCCCCAGAGTGAGAGGTTCGCTCTTCACTCGGTAGGATTTTTCGAACTTAGGCGAGTACGGGACTGCAGCTAAGCCCCCGAGTGGGAGGCTGGCTCTCCACTCGGTAGGATTTTAAACACTTAGGCGAGTACTTGGACTGCAGCTAAGCCTCCGAGTGAGAGGCTGGCTCACCACTCGGTAGGATTTCAGATACTTAGGCGAGCACTTGTACTGCAGCGAAGCCCCCGAGTGGGAGGCTGGCTCTCCACTCGGTAGGATTTTAAACACTTAGGCGAGTACTTGGACTGCAGCTAAGCCTCCGAGTGAGAGGCTGGCTCACCACTCGGTAGGATTTCAGATACTTAGGCGAGCACTTGTACTGCAGCGAAGCCCCCGAGTGGGAGGCTGGCTCTCCACTCGGTAGGATTTTAAACACTTAGGCGAGTACTTGGACTGCAGCTAAGCCCCCGAGTGGGAGGTTTGCTCTCCACTCGGTAGGATTTTCAGATACTTAGGCGAGTACTGGACTGCAGCTAAGCCCCCGAGTGGGAGGTTTGCTCTTTACTCGGTAGGATTTTTAGATACTTAGGCGAGTACTGGACTGCAGCTAAGCCCCAGAGTGAGAGGTTCGCTCTTCACTCGGTAGGATTTTTCGAACTTAGGCGAGTACTGGACTGCAGCTAAGCCCCCGAGTGGGAGGTTTGCTCTCCACTCGGTAGGATTTTTCAAACTTAGGCGAGTACTGGACCGCAGCTAAGCCTCCGAGCGGGAGGATTTTTTTGTGTCGTAGCTCTGAAGGGGAAAGCAACAGTTGACCTGTACCTCGTCGTCCTTGCAAAGCGCACATTGTATTAAATACTTAGGCGAGTACTTGGACTGCAGCTAAGCCTCCGAGTGAGAGGCTGGCTCACCACTCGGTAGGATTTCAGATACTTAGGCGAGCACTTGTACTGCAGCTAAGCCCCCGAGTGGGAGGCTGGCTCTCCACTCGGTAGGATTTTAAACACTTAGGCGAGTACTTGGACTGCAGCTAAGCCCCCGAGTGGGAGGCTGGCTCACCACTCGGTAGGATTTTCAGATACTTAGGCGAGTACTTGTACTGCAGCTAAGCCCCCGAGTGGGAGGCTGGCTCACCACTCAGTAGGATTTTTAAGTACTTAGGCGAAACAGATTCGCAGCTAAGCCCTCGAGTGGGAGACTGACTCTCCACTCGGCAGGGATTTTTTTTACAAACTTAGGCGAAACGGGTTCGCAGCTAAGCCACCCACTGGGGGGAAATTTCTCACGTAAACAAAAAGTAATAACATTCACTGGGAAAATTATAACATTCTTGTCTTCGATAAACAAACTACAGAGGTACTTTTATTACATCTCACTCGAGTGGGTACTTAAGTATAAAAGGGGCTGAGCAGCTCCGCATTCCAAGCTCGAGGCTCATCAATCTGGCGATCGACATTGTAAAGATGGTATGCTCCATTGTGGAGAACTCTGGTGACGATGAAGGGACCTTCCCAAGTGGGAGCGAGCTTGTGTGGTTTCTGTTGATCCACTCGGAGGACCAAGTCTCCTTCTTGAAAGGTTCGGCTCTTCACATTTCTAGCATGGAATCGACGCAAGTCCTGCTGATAGATGGTCGAGCGGATCAGGGCCATCTCTCTCTCCTCTTCAAGGAGGTCGACTGCATCTTGCCGGGCTTGCTCCGCTTCATCTTCAGAGTAGAGTTCGACTCGGGGTGCATTGTGAAGCAGGTTACTCGGCAGAACTGCTTCGGCTCCATAGACCAGAAAGAATGGAGTTCTCCTAGTCGACCGATTAGGAGTGGTCCTCAATCCCCAAAGAACTGACGGGAGTTCGTCGACCCACGCTCCTGCTGCATGCTTGAGATCACGCATCAGCCGGGGTTTCAGTCCTTTGAGAATTAGACCATTTGCTCATTTAGCTTGTCCATTCGACTGGGGGTGAACAACTGAAGCATAGTCGACTTGCGTGCCTTGAGAGGCGCAAAAGGCTTTGAACTTGTCAGAATCGAAGTTTGACCCATTGTCAGTGATGATGCTATCCGGAACTCCATATCTGAATATCAACTCTCTGATGAAACTGATAGCAGTGCACGCATCGAGGTTCTTGATATGTTTAGCTTCGATCCACTTCGATCTCTCGGATAAACTCTGTTGCTAAGAGCCGAGCCACCTCCTCGCCAATGGCCGTTCTCTTCTGGACGGCAGACCGTTGAAGATGTTCTTTGACAGGTTTAACTTTTGAGTTGACTCGTAGATGATGCTCAGCCAGTCCCCTGGGAACACCCGGCATGTCAGCAGGCTTCCATGTGAAGATGTCCCAGTTCTCAAGGAGGAACTGGATGAGCGCTTCTTCCTATTTGGAGTCGAGTGTTGTTGAGATGTGAGTCGGAGCAGCATTGGGATCGGTCGGGTGAATGTGAATCGGTTTCGTCTCACCGGACGACTGAAATGCTGACTCCGTGGCGGGCTTCTTGGCTTGCAACAAATAACTCGGGTCTGCAGTTTTCTAGTACTCTTGCAGTTCTACCACTGCCATCTGAGCATCAACGATCTTAGAGCCTTTCTGAAAACACTCTTCTGCTTTCTTCCGATTGCCAGTGACAGTGATCACACCTTTGGGGCCTGGCATCTTCAGTTTAAGGTATACATAACATGGTCGAGCCATGAAACGAGCATACGCCGGCCTTCCCAGAATAGCGTGATAAGCGCTCTGGAAATCCACGACCTCAAAGGTCAACTTTTCCTTACGAAAATTCTTGTAGTCACCAAAAACCACATCGAGAGCAATTTGGCCGAGTGACTCAGCCTTCTTTCCAGGAATGACTCTATGGAAGCTCATGTTGCTGGTGCTGAGTCTGGACATCGGAATGCCCATCCCTTTCAACGTCTCTGCATACAGTATGTTCAGGCCACTGCCACCGTCCATCAAAACTTTAGTTAGTCGAGTGCCTTCGAAGACTGGGTCGACCACCAATGCTTGCCTCCCAGGGGTGGCTATGTGTGTCGGGTTATCAGACTGGTCGAACGTGATGGCGGTCTGTGACCATTTCAGATAACTGGGTGTCGCCGGAGCGACCATATTCACTTCTCGGTTGATAACTTTCAATCGACTTTTGCTTTCAATGTCAGCAAAAATCATCAGGGTGGAATTGACCTGGGGGTATCCACCGTCACTATCTTCCTTGTCCACAACTTTGTCCGACTCCTTATCCTTATCCTTGGGCTGCTTCCCATGGAACTACTGAATCAAGAGCCGACACTGTTGAGTGGTATGTTTTGGGTAAATGAGTTTACCCTCTTCATCTTTCTTCGTGTGAATGTGACATGGCAAGTCCAATACATCATTTCCATCTTGGTCTTTCACCTTCTTGGGTTCTAAGGTCCCTTGGACTTCCCCTTGAACTTTCCTGGAGTCACGACCAAGGCTTCTCCAGGAGCAGCTGGCTCGGCTTTCCGCTTCTGCTTCCGACTGGAGTTCCCTCCCCCGGTTTCATTAGCGGCTGACTTGTACTTGCCACTCCGGAGCCGATCCTCTTCTTCACCATTGGCGTACTTGGTGGCAATCTCCATCATTCGACTCAGGGTTATGTCTCCGGTCCGACCGAATTTCAAACTTAATTCTCTGTTCTTAACGCCTTCCTTGAAGGCACAGACTGCCTGATGATCAGATACATTCTCTACCGTGTGATGCAATGTGATCCATCTCTGGATGTAATCCCTCAGAGTTTCATTTGACTTCTGCACACACGACTGCAACTCTGTCAACCCTGCTGGTCGCTTGCAAGTTCCTTCAAATGTCCTGACAAACACTCGGGCAAGATCTTCCCAAGTGTAAATGCTGCTGGGTGCTAACTGATTCAACCATGCTCTGGCTGAGCCCTCCAACATAAGAGGCAGGTGTTTCATGGCCACTTCATCGTTGCCGACGCCAATCTGAACAGCCACTTGGTAGTCCTCAAGCCAAGTATCCGGCTTGGACTCACCAGTGAACTTACTGACTCCAGTCGCCAACCTGAAGTTGGGAGGAATCACCGCGGCCTTGATGGCTCTGCTAAAACACTCTGGTCCTGAGACGTGTACTCTGCTGCTGGTGGGCACATCTCTGTCATGGCCTTCTCAGTGAGCTCTGTTCCTGTCGACCAGACCTTGAACGATAATGGATCTCGCATCAAAGCCTAGTTCCCTGGGGTCGACTGGAATCCTTCGCCCAACACTGTGATGGCGTCTGTCATCTTGCTGTCGAGGCGCGTATGACCCATCCCTTGGGGGAGGAGTGGGCACTCGACGTCGATCAACACGATCGAATCGGTCCTCATACTGATCACGCCGGCCTCCATGTCCCTCACGCCTCGGGGGCGATCTTGGGCTATGTGCCGACTGAACTGTATTCGCAGCGACGGATCTGCTGTGAATCCTATTCCGCGACTGCGATACAGCTGAATTTTGATCTCCCGCTGCCCGGAGTAAATCTCTGATCTGTAGCAAGCCTCTGCCAGCCTCTGACTGGGAAGGTTGAATGGACTCCGCTATACGGGCTGCAGCTGCTAGATTCTGAATTGGAGTTCGGTATACCTGAGTCGGTTGTGGAAAAAGTTGACGTCGACTGGACGACGGGACCCGTTGTTGCGCTCGTTCGTCGAGCACTCGCTGGAGATTTTCCAGTCGAGTGCGCTCAGCCAAGTTGGCCAAACGTGCGTCTTATAAGGCACGGGCCTCAGGGGTTTCTCCAACGATAGGAGTGTGAAGCGCATCCATGTTCCGGTGGCGAAGCTCCTCCCTCTGTAGCGAAGCAAGGGGCTCGGGTTGATACTCTTCGTGAACCTGCGTCGGCTCGCCTCCGCCAACGCCTCCGTCGGAGCGGGGAAAACCAGGAGGACTACGTGGTCCGTCGACCATCAGAACCTCCACCGCTGGATCACTGCTGTCGCACTCGGATGCAGTCTTTGCGGAGCCAGTCGACAGATCGAACATGCCATAGAGAGATTCGTCGGGCTCGATTGCCGCGACTTGGGGAGTGGCCGACTGGCGGGCCACCGCGTGCCTCACCCACCGCTGAAGCCTCGACCGACTGGAGCGCTTGCGCTGGCGAGAGACTGGGAGGGAGGACGGCACGGGAGCCGACCGATACTGGGTCGATGGTTGCCGTAGGAGGACGCCGCAGACGCACGCGCGAAAGTGCATTGCCCCGCGGACGGGGAGTGCGTCGACGTCGAGTGGAGCCTCCTGCAGCTAAGCAGAGTCATCGGCGATGAACGTGAGCGCACCGAGACGGATCTCGCGGCCCTCAACCAAAACTCCACCTGAAACCATGATGAAGGGGATCGGAAAAACTGCAACTTCTCCAACAAGTCGCTAAGACACCTGCCCCACGGTGGGCGCCAACTGTCGTGGTTCTAAGTCTGACAGTAGAATGGGGGGTAGGTATGGAGAGGCAAGATCCTAGCTATGGAGTAGTTGTATATGCAAGATGTTTACGAGTTCAAGCCCTTCTCGGAGGAAGTAACAACCCTACGTCTCGGAGCCCGGAGGCGGTTGACTGTATTATGTGCGTATGAATTACAGGGGTGCGAACCCTTTACACTGAGGAGGGGGGTGGCTTATATAGAGTTCGCCAGACCCCTCCAGCCCTCAGTTATGTAGGGATTAAGGTACATTAAGATAGGGAGTTACTGGTAACGTCCCACATAAAGTGCTATGATGACCATAAAGCCACTTAATGACCGACCGTTTGCGTGCAGACTGACTGTAGATCTTCTGGCGGTCGAGTGATTGGCTGATGGTCGAGTGTCTTCATGTCCGTCGAGTGGAATCCTTCCAGGCCGACTGAAAGGTGTTTTCTTCAAGAGATGTCCTTGGGGAGGGTATCTTGGACAGGTCCATGACCCTACCCTAGGTACATGACTTCATCAGTACCTGTTGGCGCCAGATCACCACACTGGTGAGATCGCTCTCGCCCGCCGGCAAGCCGCCAATCGTCACCTCGTGAGTTGAGAGGCCGAGGAAGAGGCGTTGTGTCGGCACGCTGGGAAATGGCCGCGCACCAGGGCACTCGTGGCGCGCCGCAAGCGCTCCTGCGAGCGTTGTGGCTTTTAGGAGGAGTATAATTTTTGTTTCGTAAGGCGATCTCATTAGTTTTGGGACGCAAATGATAAATCCCGAACGTTTAGGAATTTTTAGCGTCCTTAATTAAGTATGTAAAAGGGAAAGTTTGGAAACGTTGTGTAATATTACGCATTTTGCAAGTACGTGCA
Organism: Aegilops sharonensis; assembly: GCA_904067115.1. Lineage (NCBI taxonomy): Eukaryota > Viridiplantae > Streptophyta > Magnoliopsida > Poales > Poaceae > Aegilops > Aegilops sharonensis. Next base: position 935,855,801 of record LR880967.1, read on the forward strand.
TATAGCACAAACTTTACTATATACTATCGGACTACACGTCTCTCTCAATATATGCTTGCAGACTGTGCTACTCCCTCCGTCCAGGTCAATAAGTCATCTTTGGTTGTGCACGGTGACCAAGAAGGAGGGAAGACTTGTACACCTAGACGGAGGGAGTACTACTATTACTTATGTACGTGCAAATGCACGTTTGAACATTACGATGCGGTTTTTGTAAAAGTGGAAAAACAGCACTAGTCAAGCTTGTGAAACGATTCAATGCAAAACAAATGCAAAAATGCTCGTTTGATTGTTTACTTTTAGCTTCCTTCTCTGTGGTTATTTCTCTGTGCACCGTGACCAAGGAAGAGGAGAAAACGAGAAACATTAATGTTTATTTGCTAATTAATAGTATTGCATGCAATGAACTAACCACTGCATGTCGTGTTTGATATCTCAAGTCATTAAAAGCATGCACACTCTTTATCTCTTATTGGTTGATATGTCAAGAAACAAGAAACGAGGTAGAAGTTAATGCACCGCGCCTAAGTGTTTTCGGATTATTTGGTTTTCGTAAGATGACTTACACACCTAGATGCACCGCGCCTAAGTGTTTTGAGTAACATTTTATCAGTTAAATATTTGGTCAAAATTTAGCACAAATTACAATGGTGAGGAATAAACCAGGACGGAGTAGTAGTTTAGAAGCCCAAATAAATGAGTGAGGCGCCTTATTGTTACTCTCCACTGTGACTAGTCTTGTGGGAAAAGCTGGGGAAGCCGCCA
>LR880967.1:935901441-935912676 GCA_904067115.1 Aegilops sharonensis
GTAGTACAAGAGTGGATCTACCACGAGATCAGAGAGGCTAAACCCTAGAAGCTAGCCTATGGTATGATTGTTGTTCGTCCTACGGACTAAAACCCTCCGGTTTATATAGACACCGGATAGGGTTAGGGTTACACAGAGTCGGTTACAATGGTAGGAGATCTACATATCCGTATCGCCAAGCTTGCCTTCCACGCCAAGGAAAGTCCCATCCGGACACGGGACGGAGTCTTCAATCTTGTATCTTCATAGTCCAGGAGTCCGGCCAACAATGATAGTTCGGCTATCCGGACACCCCCTAATCCCGGACTCCCTCAGCGGGGTTATGTCTGAGAATATGCATTTTCATCTTATGCTTCCAACTAGCAAAATTTGTGCCATCAAAGTAAGGACCTCTACGGTGATAATTTCCCTCGCTAGATGCCATACTCTCCTAGGTTGTGAAACCAAGGCTATGACCACCAAAAGCTATGAAATCAAAGCAAATGGAGACCAAAGCTCTGATACCACTTGTAGGACCTTGAATTATGTCTAGAGGGGGGGTGATTAGACTACTTGACCAATTAAAAGCTATGCCTTTTCCCAATTTTAGACTTTGGCAGATTTTAGCTATCTTTAAGCAATCATCACGCAATTCAAGCAAGCATGCAAAGAGTATATAGGCAGCGGAAAATAAACATGCAACTTGCAAGGATGTAAAGGGAAGGGTTTGGAGGATTCAAACGCAATTGGAGACACGGATGTTTTTGTCGTGGTTCCGATAGGTGGTGCTATCGTACATCCACGTTGATGGAGACTTCAACCCACGTAGGGTAACGGTTGCGCGAGTCCACGGAGGGATCCACCCACGAAGGGTCCACGAAGAAGCAACCTTGTCTATCCCACCATGGTCGTCGCCCACGAAGGACTTGCCTCACTAGCGGTAGATCTTCACGAAGTAGGCGATCTCCTTGCCCTTACAAACACCTTGGTTCAACTCCACAATCTTGTCGGAGGCTCCCAAGTGACACCTAGCCAATCCAGGAGACACCACTCTCCAAGAAGTAACAAATGGTGTGTTGATGATGAACTCCTTGCTCTTGTGCTTCAAATGATAGTCTCCCCAACACTCAACTCTCTCTCATAGGATTTGGATTTGGTGGAAAGAAGATTTGAGTGGAAAGCAACTTGGGGAAGGCTAGAGATCAAGATTCATATGGTTGGAATGGAATATCTTGGCCTCAACACATGAGTAGGTGATTCTCTCTCAGAACTGGTAAGTTGGAAGTGTAGGTTTGTTATGATGGCTCTCTCCACGAATGAAGAGGAGGTGGGGGGTATATATAGCCTCCACACAAAATCTAACCGTTACACACAATTTACCAAACTCGGTGGGACCGAATCATAAAACTCGGTCAGACCGATTTAGTAAACCTAGTGACCGTTAGGGTTTTCGGTGGGACTGACATGCAACTCGGTAGGACCGATATGGTTAGGGTTAGGGCATAACGTAATCTCGGTGAGACCGATTACACAAACTCGTTCAGACCGATTTTGGTAATTAGCTAACCAGAGAGTTGGTCAGGTAAACTCGGTGGGACCGATTCGCTCTTTTCGGTGAGACCGAAATGTTACGAAAGGGAAACAGAGAGTTTACATTGCAATCTCGGTGGGACCGATCGCTCACTTTGGTTAGACCGAAACGTTACGAAGGGAAACAGAGAGATTCCAATCCCATCTCGGTGAGACCGAGATCCCTATCGGTGAGACTGATTTGCCTAGGGTTTGTGGCAGTGGCTATGACTTTTGAACTCGGTTTCGCCGGATAGAAAGAATCGGTAGGGCGAGTTTGACTTTAGGTTTAGGTCATATGTGGGTGTGAGAAAGTAGTGGAGGATTTTGGAGCATATCACTAAGCACATCAAGCAAGAGGCTCATTAAGCAACACCTCATCCCTCCTTGATAGTATTGGCTTTTCCTATAGACTCAATGTGATCTTGGATCACTAAAATGTAAAATGTAGAGTCTTGAGCTTTTGAGCTTGAGCCAATCCTTAGTCCTTAATATTTTGAGGGATCCACTTTCATCATCCATGCCATGCCATTCATTGAGCTTTCCTGAAATATTTGTCTTGGAATAGCATTAGCTCAATGAGCTATATGTTGTTATGAATTACAAAAACCACCTAGGGATAGTTGCACTTTCACTAGGGATCGAGCGTCGGAGATGAACAGAAGAAAGTAAATGCAGAGAGATGAAATGCAAAAAAGACGGAGGGATGTGATGGTTGCTTGTCCGTTTATTTTACCAGGCCATTTATTACTGGGAGTGGTTGGGTTTTGTGATATGACGGCTTTACTGCCGCGCCACGAGCGGGGTGAGAGGTGAGACTCCCATGCAGCGCCGCCCTCTACACTTGTACTACATCGGTCGTGGTTTATTAGTCCCCCATTAAATTTGACTGAAGATTTAACTGACAAAATGTTAGTGCATGTCAACAAAAACTATATCGTTGGATTTGTATTTGAACATAGTTTTGAATGATATAATTTTAGGTGACATGCATCAGTATTTATCGTACTTTATATAATGTTAGTTCAATTTTTGGTCGTACTAATCTATAGTAGTAAGGTGCCCGTGCGTTGCACCGAAGAGTGAAATGCATTGACCGGGGAGTTGTTTATTTTGACAAAGGATGTGGGGGTCATCTCATGTGTAACGGGTATCGATAGGTTTCTTCGGATATTATCTCATCTCTAGAGCTCACAAACATCCGGGTGAAATAGATAAAAAGGTATCTTTTGCAAACAAAAGCGTTCAACTGTTCAACCTGCATCCAAAACTTGTGAAGAAATAACACTTATTGTGCTTTGCAGGAAATGATCTTTAAGAATTAGTTTTTGAGTATCGATTGTTATACATGTTGGCTCTTCTACTCTACTCTTCTACTCTACTCTAGCAAGCTAGGGCATAGTACTGTAGTAGGTACTGTAAGGAGTACCAGTACTGTGATCACTCAAGCAAGTTGTCTGGCATCGATATGACCCTACGCTGCTGGTATGTGTCTCGTAAGTCAAGCGGCGTGCTGTAGTCATCATCACCTGTCCACTTCCCGCAGCACATATTCGCTTCTCCATCTTTGTCCGCACATAATCTCGTCCAAGCTTCCATCCCCGCTAAGGCGCCTCCCCCCCCTCGTCTGAAACCCAAGCACTAACAATGGCAGAACCGAGCAGCGTCCGCTGAAAGAATGGCTGGAATTCGCTCCCCACAGAGGTAATCAAGCTCATTGTTTCGCGTGTGGACAATCTCAGTACCATGCCGCTCACCGCGTGCTCGTCGGGGTTGTACCGTTTACTCAAAGCCCTCAGGCCGGAGCTTTTTAAGCCAGCTCCTTGCTTGCTGATGCCGCCTGATCTTCAGAAACGGCGTGTCACGTAGCATAACGATCATAGGGTGGCGAGCATCAACCCCCTTCACTGCGATCCGATCCCCGTCACCCTCAGCTACATTAACTGTATGTACTGGGTCGGCATGAACACGTCTTGGATGGTGCTCGTCGACGGTCGCGGCAGCTGGATGCTCGTGGAGGTCTACACCCGGCGATTGATCCCCCTTCCTTCGATTAACACTGCACTGCTTTGGCACCGCGGCCCAGAATACTCGGAATCTTACAGTAGCCAACATGATACCAAGTTTGATTTGCTCAAGGTTGTAATCTACCAAGTGCCCACAAGATCTGGGAATTATAAAGATTTCAGGCTAATTGCGTTCTTCAACTGCGGTCTCGCCTATCTGACAGGTCACTGCGGTAAGTGGATAAATCTGCACGTCCATCACAGGATCATACATCCTCCATGGTTCTCTGATGCCATTGAACACAAGGGCTTCATTTACACTGTCGACTCCTTCTATGGCTGGACGTATTGCTGGCCTACTCCAGTCATCGCTACAAACGGCTGTTACAGCAGTATGTTACTTTCCTATGATATCATGATGGCTTGCTTATATTACTGTCAACATTTACTGAAAAAATATTCATGCTCATAACATGCTGTTCTTAAGATTGACTAAATAAAGAGCCCTTTTTTATTTGACTCCAACTTGATATGATGTTGTAGGCCGCCTAGTGTCCCTACCCTTCCTAATCCCAGAACCTTTCAAAGAAAAGCGGCATGGCAGTTGCAGGTGGCTCCTGGCTCGATCAGACGACGGCGAAAGAATGATGATCGTTCGCACGTACTGGACGTGTTGTTTCGCGAAATGCAATCACAGTCACTGCAAGGTCTTTGAGCAGGATCCCAGCTTCTCTGGGCCTTCAGGAATTTTTGCCTGGAGGCTGGTAAGTAGCCTTGGCACAAGCTCTCTGTTTGTCGGACTGAATTATCCGATTAACCAGGAGATAACCGACAGCAAGGATCATGATGGCAGCGCGGTTTCGTTCATCAGGCAAAACTGTGTGTACACAGCGTACCATGCGTCTCTGCATGCACCATACCCTGATATGTGCCGCCACGCTCTGCAGCCCAAAGTAGGAGAGAGCGTCGCAAGTATCAGACCTAGACCTGCTGGCTGGAGTTTCCACCGTCAGGCACCCATCTGGTTCAAGCCGTCAGCCAATCTCCATAGCTTAATAAATAGTAACGTCTAACTGAGCCAGTTAGTTAGATGCGTACACTTGGTGTAGTAGGATCTTTATTTAGTTTGTTGCATACACTTGTTCTTTTTTGGTAGCCCTTTTGTAATGATGGCTGATGTTTGGTTTGGAAGAGAGAGCTGCGTCTTCACTCTTCTGGCCTGCTTACTCCTTCTGTTGCACCCCCAGCCCTGGTTGCTGCTGCTGTTTTCAATGTACAATCAGTAGTATATTTCGTCTATTGGTTGAATATAAATGTGTTGTTAGAACGACAAACACAATGTTTTGGAAGTCATTGCACGGTTCGATCCTTTAGTGCCCCGTACCGTACGTAGCTCATACTATTTTTCGTACGGAACACATTCTCCACTTGTTGATAACATGCAGCCCACTGATGAAGGCCCAATAGAGAAGAGCATAATTAACTGGAAGGGACGCTCTCACATGAATCCGGCCCAGGTACATGCTCATGGTCCCCTAAACATAAATAAGTAAGTAAATGAATAAAGCTAAATGCTTATGCACCAGTTCTTTGGGAAAAATAGGTAGCCCAGTATTTCTTTTTGAAGAATACCCATGCTAGGCCTATTTGTTTTCTCCGAATTACTGGGCTGCAAATCTTTCAAGACGAGCAAATGGGATATTAGTTTTTTTTTTTGAATTTTGTTCTTCACTGATATCTTATACGTATTTCATTGGATTTAACATGACATAGTACTAACTTATTTTTAAATTTGTTTTAGTATGGCTATTAATTTTTGGATTAAGAATATTTCGTTCCCCGGCAAAAATTTCCCACATATTTAGTTAATTTTTTGACCCTGGTCCTGACCAGAAAATGGCCGGCAATTCTAAAAATGGAAAACGGGCTGCAATAAATTCCATATGAATTAGAAAATGAGTAAAAATTATAAAAATAATAGCAAATGGGCTGTACACGCCACATATTTCGAGGCTGACTTGTTTACGCAAGGCTTTGTCAGTGAACACACGATTCTAGCCGCCGTGCTTCTTCAATCTCTGATCTTCCTGCTCCAGCCGCCTAAACTAGCGCCGGCGGGACTGCCTGCTCCCTCCTCTTGTGGCCCGCTGTGATGCCGGGCAGGCTTCCCCGGCCCACCCTACTCCCTCCGCTGGCCTGGCCGCACGCAATCAACTGCTTCCTTATTATGCGAAAAAATGATTCCTCCCACTGACATCTGGGGTGCACCGGTTGGGAGGCTGACCTATGGATTTAACGTTGACGCGTACGCAGGGCTTGTCAACTTAGTCAACAAACGATTCTAGCAGCAGTAACCGTTGGATTTGAATCGAACGGTCCTGCTGCTTCTTCAATCGCTGCTCTTCTTGCACCAGCCGCCCAAACCAGCGCCGGGGAGATCGCCTGCTCTTGCCACCAGTGGCCGGCTGTGCTGCCGTTGAGGCCTCATCGCCCCCTACTACTCCCACCGCTAGCCAGGCCCTGCGGTGACGGCAGCCTCACACCGCAGCCGAACCAGTGAACCCTGGTACTCCTCTCCGCGTGGGCATCCACTGCCGCGTCTTCCCCTTCCTAGGCCTCGTCGTCGTCCACCGCCTTGGTGCTCTCGGCGTGGCGTGGTCAATGTGGTCAACGACTTTCCATGGAGAGAGTACTGTACGTGTAGAGTCTGACAGCTGGGTCCACGGCCACAACCCAGTTTTTTTGTGATTTGCCAAGTAAGTCGCTTTGTCAGGCCTGTTGGGCTGCAAATCTTTCAAGACGAGGAGAGCTTTCATTCGGCTGGCCGAGAAAATGGCCCATCAGTAATGAGAAATGGGTTGTACATTTTTAAAACACATCAAACCGGCAGTTAGTTTCAAATATCTTTTTTTCATTTTGATATTTTAAATTACATTAATTTTTATGCGTGGAGAATTTGTTGGATTTTATATTGATATACATTTATTTTTAAAATCAGTTTGAATGTGAGTCGAAATTTCAGGATTAAAAACAGTTCGGACCGCACCAAAATATGCAAAATTTCGTATAAGTTTTTAACCGTGGCCACGATATGGGTTGTAATGCTAACAAAAAGAATATGGGCTCTATCAGTGTCAAAACCGGCGGATCTCGGGTAGGGGGTCCCGAACTGTGCGTCTAGGTGGATGGTAACAGGAGACAAGGGACACGATGTTTTTACCCAGGTTTGGGCCCTCTTGATGGAGGTAAAACCCTACTCCTGCTTGATTAATATTGATGATATGGGTAGTACAAGAGCAGATCTACCACGAGATCAGAGAGGCTAAACCCAAGAAGCTAGCCTATGGTATGATTGTTGTTCGTCCTACGGACTAAAACCCTCTGGTTTATATAGACACCGGAGAGGGTTAGGGTTACACAGAGTCGGTTACAATGGAAGGAGATCTACGTATCCGTATCGCCAAGCTTGCCTTCCACGCCAAGGAAAGTCCCATCCGGACACGGGACGAAGTCTTCAATCTTGTATCTTCATAGTCCAGGAGTCGGCCAAAGGTCATAGTCCGGCCATACGGACACCCCCTAATCCAGGACTCCCACAGTAGCCCCTGAACCAGGCTTCAATTACGACGAGTCCGGCGCGCAGTTTGTCTTCGGCATTGCAAGGCGGGTTCCACCTCCGAATACTTCATAGAAGATTTTGAACACAAGGATAGTGTCCGGCTCTGAAAAATAATTTCCACATAACACCGTAGAGAGAATAATATTTACACAAATCCAATCTGCTGACGTATTCTGCAGCGTGCCATCACACCACGGCCAAGCCTTTATTCGAATCGTTTTTACTGTCCCACCTCAGCACGTTTAGCGAGGCGGTTCCCTTGGCATGTCTTGACAAAGCAGAGATCGTGTCCCCTTATTCTGGGATTCTCATCAATACGGGCGTGGGTAACCGAATCGCGCCCGTTGGCACGTCTCCTCTATCGAAGGCGAGTCCCAAACGGTCACGGGGGAGGGCTCTTGGTATTCAACCTCTTTATAAAGAGACCAAGGCTCTACTCCTTTCTTTCAATCTCAATCGAATCCGCCCCTCGCCTCGAGTTCCAACACCCAAAGCTCTAGATTTAGGCGCTTCGGACTTTCGATGATGTCCGGCTCCGACCTTCAAGGCCGGTGGATGCCTTCCTCCGTTACGGAAGAAGATGTGCTAAAGCTGAGAGATGCCAGGTATTTAACCGGCGAAATCACGCATAGGCTGCCTGCTCAAGGGCAGGTTACTCCCACTCCCAAGCCTGGTGAGAGCATGGTGTTCGCGTCTCACTTCCTTCGGGGGTTAGGCTTCCCGACGGACCCCTTCGTGAGGGGGATCATGTTTTATTATGGGTTAGAATTTCACGACTTGGATCCGGAGTCCATCCTCCACATCTCATCGTTCATCGTCGTGTGCGAAGCCTTCCTCCGCGTTACCCCTCACTTCGTATTGTGGCTCAAGACCTTCAAAGTAGAGCCGAAGATGATCAAGGGGCGGAAAGCGGAGTGCGGAGGGGCTGTTATAAGCAAGAATGCTGACGCTCCATGGCCCGAGGGCTCTTTTCAAGAGGAGTTCAGCTTATGGCAACGAGAGTGGTTTTATATCACAGCGCCCAGGGGCACCAAGTGGGTGGCGCCTCCTGTCTTTCGCTCGGGCCCTCTGATGTAGGGTGGAACCCTAATCGGAGATCTTTCACGTTTGGAGGGGATCCTACGGGGAAAACATAATGAACGTGCGGAAGAACACAAGGAAACACACACAAGAGGAACACTAAACCGACAAGTTTCGATTACACAAGGGCTAGATCACCAAACACATAAGGTAGCACAAGATTCAAAATCAACAAAGGAAAGATACACAAGTAGCCAATCTTCTCCGAGACGAGGTCTTGATGGTCTTCCCTCGAAGGGGTCTTAAATCCGCTTGGGGGATCTTCTCCGAAGAGGTCGTGAACTCCGAGGAGAAGTACCAAGTGGATGAGCAAGGGCTCTCACACCAAAGATGAGCTAAACCAATGCTAACCCTAACTAGGAGGAGGTGGGAGAGTATTTATAGTTTACGGGACGAAAGGGTACACGGGCCTCGGCCCAAGTGGCTGCACGCAGGCAGGGCCAGAAGTTCCGGGCGCCGGAAGGTCCGGGCAGGGTCCGGCCTAAGCCGAGAGTTGACGTTGGTGGAGCTGGGCTGGCTTCCGGGGGCCAGAAGGTCCGGGCGGGACGAAAGTTCCGGGGGCCGGATGTTCCGGGCCGGGTTCCGGGCAGGTTCCGGGCTAACCAGAAAGTGGGCAGGCCCGGACTAGTCGATGTCGTCGGGGGCCGGAAGCTTCGGGCTGGCCGGAAGTTCCGGGGGCCGGAAGTTCCGGGCTGAGGCCGGAAGTTCCGGGCTGTCTAGAGTGTTGACGCTTGTCGTTTCTTCTTCAGCTCCTGGTTCCTTGGCTTGAACGTTGTACCTGATCACGCATAGTGTCTCGGACTTAGGTAGTAGCCATGTCTCACTGGAAGGAAAAGGGAAATCCAATAGGAGTGATGTCACCTCGGATTGAATAGCACGAGCTCTTGCTCTTGTCATGGGTCCACTTGGAGCTTGGATAGTTGATGGAAGGTCCATGGGGATGACCGAAGGATGCTCCGCATTATATCCCCCCCCCCCTGTGAAAGATCCGACCTTGGATCAAGATCTTCATCACCATGGTACGGCGCGAGGTCCTTGACGTTGAAGATGTCGCTCACATTATACTTGTCTCGTGGTAGGTCGATCTTGTAGGCGTTGTCGTTGTAGCGTGCTAGCACCTTGAAAGGTCCATCGGCTCGAGGGAGAAGCTTGGACTTGCGTTCGTTGGGGAAGCGGTCCTTGCGAAGGTGTAGCCACACTAGATCACCAATGTTGGAGACCATGGGTTGCTTGTTGACGTTGAGCTTGGTCGCTAGTCGTTATACTTGGTGCTCGATGGTTTGTCTTGTATCCTCATGCATCTTCTTGATGTAGCTTGCCCGTGCACTTGCAGCCATGTTGGTGTGCTTTTGTAGAGGAAGTGGTAGAATGTCCAATGGTGACAACGGGTTGAAGCCGTAGACGATCTCGAAGGTGACTTGCTGGTAGTCGAGTGTGTCGAGCGATTGTAGGCGTACTCGGCGATGGGTAGACATGCCTCCCACTCCTTGATGTTCTTCTTGATCAAGACGCGGAGTAGAGTGGAGAGGGTGCGGTTCGTCACCTCCGTTTGGCCGTCGGTTTGAGGATGGTATGCAGATGAGAACAAGAGCTGGATTCCGAGCTTGGCGCATAGGGTCTTCCAAAAGTAACTCAAGAACTTGACGTCACGATCGGAGACGATTGTCTTTGGTACTCCATGGAGTCGCAAGATTTCCCTACAAAAAAGATTTGCAATATGTGAAGCATCGTCTATCTTGTTGCAAGGAATAAAATGTGCCATCTTGGAAAATCTATCCACAACAACAAACACGGAATCCTTTTCATTTTGAGTTCTAGGCAAACCAAGTACAAAATCCATGCTAATGTCTTCCCAAGGTTGATAGGGAATAGGAAGAGGCATGTAAAGACCATGAGATTGAGCTTTAGACTTAGCTTTGCGACATGTAGGGCAACGGTTGGTGAAGCGTGAGACGTCGCGGAACATCTTGGGCCAAAATTAGTTCTTGGAGAGCGTGGCGAATGTCTTGTCACGTCCAAAGTGTCCCATGAGTCCGCCTCCATGAGCCTCTTGCAAAAGGAGCAAACGAAGAGAAGACTCGGGAATGCATAGTTTGTTAGCTCTCATAAGATAACCATCCTTGATATAATATTGTTCCCAAGACGTATGCGTCAAACACTTAGCATAAGGAATAGCAAAAGATGGGTCATTAGCATACAAGTCTTTTATGTGCTCAAAGCCAATAACATTCAACTCAAGTTTAGTGACAAGCGTGCATATGCGTGAAAGTGCATCGGCAACTACATTTTCCTTACCCTTAATGTATTTGATGACATAAGGAAAAGATTCAATAAATTCACTACATTTGGCATGACGCTTGTTCAACTTAGTTTGACCTTTTAAGTACTTAAGCGTTACATGATCGGTATGGATGACAAACTCATGAGGTCTAAGGTAATGTTCCCAAACATGTAGCACACGCACTAGAGCATATAATTCCTTGTCATAGATGGGATAGTTAAGTTGAGCACCGGAGAGTTTTTCACTAAAATATGCAATTGCTCATTTCTCTTGCATCAAAACTCCACCAATCCCGGTACCACTTGCATCACAATGAACCTCAAAAGTTTTGTCAAAATTGGGCAAAGCAAGAATCGGAGCATGAGTAAGCAAAGACTTGAGCTCATCAAAAGCGGTGGATTGCAAAGATCCCCAAACAAAAGGAGTATTCTTCCTACTCAAGGCATGCAAGTGAGCGGCAATTGTGCTAAAGTTTTTCACAAAGCGACGATAAAAACCCGCAAGACCAAGAAAGCTACGCACTTGTTGCAAATTGGTGGGTTGGGGCCAAGTTTTAATTGCTTCAATTTTAGATTCATCAACATGGACACCCTTTGAGGATACAACAAAACCCAAGAAAACCACTTTGTCAACACCAAATGTGCATTTTTTTCATGTTTGCATAAAGACTTTCCTTGCGAAGGGTTTGCAAAACAGCCCTA
>LR880967.1:935918415-935939920 GCA_904067115.1 Aegilops sharonensis
TGGGGCTATTTTTGGTGGGGAATTTTCGTATTTAGGACGAAACAACAAAATCAAGCTAGAAAACGCGGGGTAGGGGCTCCAAAAACGTGATCAACGTGTCTCATGATACCATATGATGTAGGGTGGAACCCTAATCGGAGATCTTTCACGTTTGGAGGGGATCCTACGGGGAAAACACGATGAACGGGCGGAAGAACACAAGGAAACACACACAAGAGGAACACTAAACCGAGAAGTTTCGATTACACAAGGGCTAGATCACCGAACACATAAGGTAGCACAAGATTCAAAATCAACAAAGGAAAGATACACGAGTAGCCGATCTTCTCCGAGAGGAGGTCTTGATGGTCTTCCCTCGAAGGGGTCTTAAATCCGCTTGGGGGATCTTCTCCGAAGAGGTCGTGAACTCTGAGGAGAAGTACCAAGTGGATGAGCAAGGGCTCTCACACCAAAGATGAGCTAAACCAATACTAACCCTAACTAGGAGGAGGTGGGAGAGTATTTATAGTTTACGGGATGAAAGGGTACACGGGCCTCGGCCCAAGTGGCTGCACGCAGGCAGGGCCGGAAGTTCCGGGCGCCGGAAGGTCCGGGCAGGGTCCGGCCTAAGCCGAGAGTTGACGCGGGTGGAGCTGGGCTGGCTTTCGGGGGCCGGAAGGTCTGGGTGGGCCGGAAGTTCCGGGGGCCGGAAGTTCCGGGCCGGGTTCCGGGCAGGTTCCGGGCTAACCAGAAAGTGGGCAGGCCCGGACTGGTCAATGTCGTCGGGGGCCGGAAGCTCCGGGCTGGCCGGAAGTTCTGGGGGCCGAAAGTTCCGGGCTGAGGCCGGAAGTTCCGGGCTGTCCAGAGTGTTGACGCTTGTCGTTTCTTCTTCAGCTCCTGGTTCCTTGGCTTGAACGTTGTACCTGATCACGCATAGTGTCTCGGACTTAGGTAGTAGCCATGTCTCACTGGAAGGAAAAGGGAAATCGAATAGGAGTGATGTCACCTTGGATTGAATAGCACGAGCTCTTGCTCTTGTCATGGGTCCACTTGGAGCTTGGATAGTTGATGGAAGGTCCATGGGGATGACCGAAGGATGCTCCGCATCACCCTCCCCCACATGGGTCAATAAAGGGCTCGACTGGGGGCCATCCAAGGATGTGCCCTTGTTGTAGGGCCGCGTTCAAGATCTCCTGGAAAGAGATATCAACCTGGCCGTAGTGGCACAGTTCATGTTGATTCGCCGCACTTTGCCCTGCAAACTCCGCCCCGTACGCCCGTGGGAGTTTAATCCGGAGGGACCACGAGCTCTCCAACATTTTACGGGCATGACGCCCATGGAGATGTATAAATTGTTCTTCGGATCACAAGCAATGTGTCCGGACTTGACCGAGGACGCAGGGCTAAGCTGCAATCGCCCGGATACTCAAGTAAGTAGCCATGTACCCGGACACGTTATCCGTATATTCGTCATAAAATTGCCCTTAAAGGAGTTGTCCCTTTAAACAGGAGTGGATAGCGAAAGCAAAGCTGATCAGGTGTCCGGCCCCCCTCCCCAAGACCACGCCGGATCCCGTGTTAACCAGGATGCTGGAGGTTGTGCCTTTGGAAGAAGGCGAAGGGGGGAACAAGGAAGCTACCGTCTCTTCGAAGGAGGCTATCCGGAAAGGAGGGATCGAGAATCCCTCCATCCAGGGAAAGAAGAGGACCACCCCTGAAGACTCGGAGACCATGGTCTCAAAGCGGGGGAAGAGATCTTCGTCAGAGGGTCCTGCGCCGGGAAGTGCCTCGGCCACATTGTACCCTCAGGGGTTCAGCCCTCCAGCGAGCCGTAAGTAGAAAGGGGAGTTTCCAAATAAGAGACATCCCTATTTTATTCCTGAGAAAGACAACTGAATTTTTACCATGTAGTTCGGATCTCCGCCTTTCGCAGCAGAGCTCATCTTTAGGGGATCTTCATCCGGAGATGATGGAGAGCGGAACGCCCCCTCCTGCCGTACCGCCTTGCGAGGCGGGCGACCCTGAGGTGTCATCGCAGAGGGTTTCTCCAAATCCGGCAGGGCCGGAAAGCAGCCATATAGCTCCCCAAAGCCCTCCGTGCCCGACCTACGAAAAAGGCCATCAGACGAGTCCGGCACCGTCCGATGCATGGTCAGAGGATTTGAAGGATCTTCTTGGACGAGCGTCTATCTCAGAAGAACATCGTGCATTGATGGGCACGGTGATTGAAAGGATTTCATCCGCGGAGAGCGGGTTGCACGAGGCCGTCAGGAGTTTACTGACAGGTTTTGAGGTACGCGAAATGATGTACCTTTTGATAGTTCCGCATATAAAAAGATGCGCCCTGTATAGATAGTAGCCCCTGAGACTCGGTGTGTGGTCAAATATGACAGTGCGCCGAGGATCATAATCCCAGGTATAACATGTCGCTTTTCCTATGTAGGTGGCGAAGTGTCCGGTGGTTAGCCGGACTGATGAATTTGCCGAGCTAAAGCGGCAACTTGACGTGGCGGATGCCGACATCGCGCTTGTCAACAAGCGGTTGGACGAGTCGCAAGGTATGAAATTTCTCCGCGGACACCTGGTAAGGGGGCTTGATAACCTTGCCTTACAACATGTATGCTTGATGCAGATGGTGCCGCTGCCATGGAGAACCTTCGGGCGGAACTCGCTCGAGCCAAGGAGCAAGCCAGAAAAGGTGATGCGGCTGCCTTGAAGGCGGCCGAAGAGCTGAAAGCCGAACAAGCTGCTCACTGCCGAAGCAGGAAGGAAATGGCCGAGATGGCGGTGAAGTTGAAGGATGCTGCCGACCGCTGCAAGCTTCTTGAAAAAGAAGATCGGGCGGAACAAAAGGACCTAGATAAGGCCACTACCGAGGCCAAGGATGCTCGCTCTGCAATGAGAGCCATGAAGCAGGAGCTACGTCAGGCCGGAGATATCGCAGCTGGAAAGCCCTTTATGCTGCGGATGAAGTTCGCGGATCCTAAGTATGCTCAGTTGGACCCTTAATGCTGTGGATGAAGTTCGGGGATCCTAAGTATGCTCAGTTGGACCAGCTGTGGAGTGCGGCGGATACTTATCTGGATTTGGCGGCAAGTGCCGCGGACGCGGCCGAACACTTCCGAGATCAAAAGGATCACAAAGTGGAAAAGCATTTTTGGTCGCAGTTCCACAATCTAGAGCGCCCACTTCCATTATCCCAGCGATTGGCCGAATGGGCGGAGCTGAATAGGTTATCCGGACTTGCCATGAAGAAAGTCGTGAGTCATCTGTGACTGGAGGGGCCTGAGCCGAAGAGTTATTTTGGTTTGGTGCAGCAGTTCCTTGGTGCGGTGCCCCATATCGACGCAATTAAGAGGTCAGCATGCATAGAGGGTGCGCGGATGGCTCTAGCCCGTGTCAAGACATACTGGGCGGAGATGAAGACCACCGATGTTGCATCCCAAGATTCTGACGGGAGCCGAATACCTGTCGAGCACTATTTTCAGGAAGTTATGCAGGGTGCTCGTTTAATAGAGACGCAGTGCTCGAAGGACATCATGTTCGAATAACATGTATAATTGTAAGACAATGTTTCGATGGAATATAAAGGCTTTTTATACTTGTGCCTGCAAGAATTAAAATACCTCCTGTGCGGCCGTTAATGTATATGTGTATATAACCTGAAAGAAGGCAGTCTTCGGCTTCAGCCCCCACGCATATAATGCGGGGGTGTTCGCAAAAGGCGCATTTTCACACTTGATCGAACGTCTTGGTCCTATAAAGGAGGTGATAGCGTAGCGAACTAGGCAACCGAACTATATAGCCCCTAGGGGCACCGCGCTCGCCCGAATTCGGGGCGCGTGTGTGCCTAACCGGGAAACGGCCCTTCGTTAATGCGGAGGAATCCTCAAGATTCCGGTGGATCATCGAGTGGTTGACCAGTCTCACGCTACATCATGACAGTCAGTTTTCGGCTTTCTCTACTGAGGTGCTCGCCCGGCCGAACCGGGGCACAATCGCAGTAGTTCTCCTGGTGCCGCCTTAGCCGATAGAGCGGAACGTAAGGCAGCAAAACACAGGAGCCGGGCAAACCCAACATTTGACCAAAGACATGATTCGGAGCTGATGCATATAAGGCCAAACTCGCGACGCCGAACACTCCCTAAGGTATTCGGTCTTTATGAAAACGGGCTGAACAACGCCCTTATTAATAAGCCCCTGGTGTCCAGGTACGCGCAAACGTCTGACGTGGCCGATGCCAAGATGCCAGCCTCCACCTCGGTTATAGCAAGAAGCCGGGGGATGTGTATCAACAAGAGACAGTAAAAAGGTTTACGCAGGGTCTTAATCTGAAAAGAATCCTTGCAGCGGGTCCCTACTGCATGTCTGCGCCTGTGTCTCCGTTGTGCCGTATCCTGGACGGGTGTAGCACGGTGTTCATCTGTAAAAGAGAGGAACTTAGTTGAAAAAGATCGTGCGAAAATGTATGTTACATTAAATAAACAAAGTAAAAAAATGAATAAAATTGAGCTTTATTGTCTCTTGTTGTACATGTGCGGAGCCCCTTGAACGAGGGCATGCGGCTATTAAGCCCTTACGCCGGACTCGTCTAGCCATATCCGGGGTCTGAACGACCTGTTTAAGTGCTTTGCCTAATGAGGCCGGTTTAGTGTGTGGTTGTTAATGCAGCCGCACAATCTTCCGTGCTCGAGGAACACTCAATATTTCCCTTTAATGAGATGATGCCTCGTGGACCGGGCATTTTAAGTATAAGGGATGCATAATGCGGTATTGCGTTAAAGCGGGCGAAAGCCTCGCGTCCCAGTAGTGCTTGATAGCTGCTTGTGAATGGGGCGATGTGGAAGGTTAGCTTTTCGCGGCGGAAGTTGTCGGGTGAGCCGAACATAACTTCTAACCGGAGAGAGCCCGTACAATGGGCATCTGGGCCTGGCGTCACCCCTTGAAAGGAAGTGTTGCTTTGGCGAATTGTTGTTGGATCTATCCCCAGTGTGCGGATTGTGTCCTGATATATCAGGTTTAAATCACTGCCGCCGTCCATTAGGACTTGTGTAAAGTGGAGTCCGTCAATTATCGGATCTAATACCAAGGCAGTCCAGCCTGCGTTCCGGATACTTCTAGAGTAATCCTGATGGTCGAAGGTGATTGGTTTTAACAACCAGTGGCGGGACTCCTCTGGGATAGGCCGTGTGGCCCGTATCTCTATAGGCGCCACTATTTCTCCCTTTTTGTCACGTGAAGTGAATTCACTGTCTTTACTTCTTGTGGGAAGTTCTTTTGTTTTCCAGTGCTCTGCTTGTTGGGTTCGTCAGCGTCCTCGCTTGGTGTGTCGAGCCCCTTGTGTTCGGCGTTGGGTTTGCCGGATTGCTTGAAGACCCAACAATCTCTGTGGGTGTGGTTTGCAGGCTTCTCGGGAGTACTGTGTATTTGACATATCTTGTCCAAGATTTTGTTTAAGTTAGCTAGCTCGTCCCTGTTATCTTTGGGGGCAGCTTTTTCTTATTCTACCGAAGGATTTTGAATCCGGCGTTAACTGTCGTGCTCTTCGGGTTGTTTCCCTCGGTCCGGTGCTGGTCCTTGCTGTGTCGCGGTTTCCCGTTTCCATCCCTAACTTCGGATGTACTTGGGTCGCTGGTACTGCATCTTGCCAACCAGCTGTCCTTTCCTGCGCAAAAGCGAGTCATGAGGCTTGTTAGTGCGGCCATTGTTCTTGGCTTTTCTTGGCCGAGGTGTCTGGCGAGCCATTCGTCTCGGACGCTGTGTTTGAAAGCTGCTAAGGCTTCGGTGTCCGGACAGTCGACTATCTGGTTCTTTTTTAGTAAGAAATCTGTTCCAGAGTTTCCGGGCTGACTCTCCGGGTTGTTGAGTTATGTGACTTAGATCATCTGCATCCGGAGGTCGGACATAAGTCCCTTGCAAATTTGCCCGAAAAGCATCCTCGAGCTCTTCCCAACTTCCGATGGTGTTTTCAGGGAGGCTTTTGAGTCAATGCCGGGCTGGCCCTTTGAGTTTGAGTGGTAAGTATTTTATGGCATGGAGATCATCTCCTCTAGCCATGTGTATGTGTAGAGGATGTAATCCTCAACCTAGACTCCAGGGTCTGTTGTTCCGTCGTATGCCTCTATGTTTACGGGCTTGAATCCCGCTGGAAATTCATGATCCAGCACCTCATCGGTGAAACATAGGGGGTGTGCGGCGCCCCTATATCTGGGCGTACCGTGATGTTCGGATATTTGATGTGTTGCATTGCTGGCTAGAGCTTGCTTTCTTGGCCCATAGATAGATCTGGCTGGGCCATCATTTTGATGCGCATCCTTGTGCGGATCGCGTGCCGGCTTGTGTGCGGCGTCCTTTGCTGCACTGTGTTGGCCATGGGGTCGTTTGTCCGACCGGGTGGCTTCCTTACTATTTTTGATTGCGGGGGCTCTAAGGCCTCATCATCGAATTCCGGCAATAATTTTCGCTTCGGATAGCTCTTTGTGCGACGACTGTCGCCGTATTTGTCTGCGGTGTTGAGTAGTTTGCTCCATCTAATTCTAAGTGCATCTTCCGCTGTTTTGAGCTTCCGCTTCTGCTTTTTCAGGCTACGCGTAGTGGCGACGAGCCTTTTTTGGAGGTTCTTCTGCTCCAGCAACTTGTCCGGCGTGACGTCGTCCGGACTGTTGTCTTCGCCGGGGACGGGTTGTTTATCCAAGTTGCCCTGTTCGGGCGGTTGCTCGATGGCATGTTCTTCGTCCGCCGGTTCGCCCTGCTCTATGGCTGGGTCTGTATGGCAGTTTTCTCTGTCGAGGTGGGGTTTGGAGCGGCGCTTACGCCGCCGCTTTGATTGCTTTTCGAGGGAACGGTCCCTCGTTGCGTCCCTTTGTTCCTCGTCGTCGTTTCCTTTAGGTGTATCAACCATGTATATATCGTGAGATGGAGTGGTTGTCCAGTGGCCTATAGGCGCTGGTTCCTGTTTGTCTCCTACATCATCATCCATACCGTCGATGTCTTCGGAGTCGAAGTTAAGCATGTCGGTTAAATCATCGACAGTGGCTACAAAGTGGGTGGTGGGTGGGCATTGAATTTCTTCGTCGTCCGCATCCCAACCTTCCTGACCAAAGTCCGGTCGGGGCTCTCCTGATAAAGAGAGAGACTTTAGTGACTTCAGAATCTCGCCAAAAGGAGAGTGCTGAAAGATGTCCGCGACGGTGAACTCCATTATCGGCGCCCAATCAGATTCGATTGGCAGGGGCGCGGAAGGTTCGGAGTCCAGAAAGGAGTCCGGCACCTTGGAGTCACGAGCGTCGCAAAGGAAGGGTATGGTGTTCGGCTCGATCACCGTAGAGATTGCAGCCCCCGAGGCGGTGTCCAGCCACCCATCCTCGATTGGCGCAGTCGGCTCCGAGCTAAGGATCGGAGCGAACACTGGTGCGGCCTCCAGCACACTGTTCGGCGGCAGAGCTAGATCGTGCCCATCGTAACAGTGCGGCGCGCTTGGCTGTGGCTCGAACCCGTCGAAGATCAAGTCTCCGCGGACGTCGGTCGTGTAGTTCAAACTTCCAAATCTGACCTGACAGCCAGGGGCGTAGCTTTCAATCTGCTCCAGATGGCCAAGCGAATTGGCCCGCAGTGCAAAGCCGCCGAATACGAAGATCTGTCCAGGGAGAAAAGTCTCACCCTGGACCGCGTCGTTGTTGATGATCGAAGGAGCCATCGGGCTTAAAGGTGACGACACAGAGGAGCTCTCAATGAAAGCACCAATGTCGGTGTCAAAACCGGCGGATCTCGGGTAGGGGGTCCCGAACTGTGCGTCTAGGCGGATGGTAACAGGAGACAAGGGACACGATGTTTTTACCCAGGTTCGGGCCCTCTCGATGGAGGTAAAACCCTACTCCTGCTTGATTAATATTGATGATATGGGTAGTACAAGAGTAGATCTACCACGAGATCAGAGAGGCTAAACCCTAGAAGCTAGCCTATGGTATGATTGTTGTTCGTCCTACGGACTAAAACCTGTTGGAAATATGCCCTAGAGGCAATAATAAAAGGATTATTATTATATTTCCTTGTTCATGATGATTGTCTTTTATTCATGCTATAATTGTATTATCCGGAAATCGTAATACACGTGTGAATAGATAGACCACAATATGTCCCTAGTAAGCCTCTAGTTGACTAGCTCGTTGATCAACAGATAGTCATGGTTTCCTGACTATGGACATTGGATGTCATTGATAACGGGATCACATCATTAGGAGAATGATGTGATGGACAAGACCCAATCCTAAGCATAGCACAAGATCGTGTAGTTCGTTTTGCTAGAGCTTTTCCAATGTCAAGTATCCTTTCCTTAGACCATGAGATCGTGTAACTCCCGGATACCATAGGAGTGCTTTGGGTGTACCAAACGTCACAACGTAATTGGGTGACTATAAAGGTGCACTACAGGTATCTCCGAAAGTGTCTGTTGGGTTGTCACGGATCGAGACTGGGATTTGTCACTCCGTATTACGGAGAGGTATCAATGGGCCCACTCAGTAATGCATCATCATAATGAGCTCAAAGTGACCAAGTGTTTGGTCACGGGATCATGCATTACGGTACGAGTAAAGTGACTTGCCGGTAACGAGATTGAACGAGGTATTGGGATACCGACGATCGAATCTCGGGCAAGTAACATACCGATTGACAAAGGGAATTGTATACGGGGTTGCTTGAATCCTCGACATCGTGGTTCATCCGATGAGATCATCGAGGAGCATGTGGGAGCCAACATGGGTATCCAGATCCCGCTGTTGGTTATTGACCGGAGAGCCGTCTCGGTCATGTCTGCATGTCTCCCGAACCCGTAGGGTCTACACACTTAAGGTTCGGTGACGCTAGGGTTGTATGAATATGAGTATGCAGCAAACCAAAAGTTGTTCGGAGTCCCGGATGAGATCCCGGACGTCACGAGGAGTTCCGGAATGGTCCGGAGGTAAAGAATTATATATAGGAAGTGTTGTTTCGGCCATCAGGAGAGTTTCGGGGGTCACCGGTATTGTACTGGGACCACCGGAAGGGTCCCGGGGGTCCACCTATCCCGGAGGGCCCCGTGGGCTTAAGTGGGGAGGGAACCAGCCCCTGGTGGGCTGGTGCGCCCCCCTTGGCCCCCCCCCCCCCCTGGGCCTAGGGTTGGAAACCCTAGGGGTGGGGGGCGCCCCACTTGCCTTGGGGGGCAAGCCTCCCCCCTTGGCCGCCGCCCCCCATCTAGATGGGATCTAGAGGGGTCGGCGCCCCCCCCCCCCTGGGCCGCCCCCCCCCACCTGGGGGGGTGTTGGGGGGGCGGCGGCCCCCCCCCCCCCCGGGGGGGGGGGGGGCCCCCCCTTGGCGCCCCCCCCCCCCTGGGCCGCCCCCCCCCACCTGGGGGGGTGTTGGGGGGGCGGCGGCCCCCCCCCCCCCCGGGGGGGGGGGGGGCCCCCCCTTGGCGCCCCCCCCCCCCTGGGCCGCCCCCCCCCACCTGGGGGGGTGTTGGGGGGGCGGCGGCCCCCCCCCCCCCCGGGGGGGGGGGGGGCCCCCCCTTGGCGCCCCCCCCCCCCTGGGCCGCCCCCCCCCACCTGGGGGGGTGTTGGGGGGGCGGCGGCCCCCCCCCCCCCCGGGGGGGGGGGGGGCCCCCCCTTGGCGCCCCCCCCCCCCTGGGCCGCCCCCCCCCACCTGGGGGGGTGTTGGGGGGGCGGCGGCCCCCCCCCCCCCCGGGGGGGGGGGGGGCCCCCCCTTGGCGCCCCCCCCCCCCCCATGGGGCCTATATAAAGGGGGGAGGGAGGGCAGCCGCACCCTGAAGCCTTGGCGCCTCCCTCTCCCCTGCTACACCTCTCCCTCTCGTAGAAGCTCGGCGAAGCTCTGTCGGAACCCTGCTGCATCCACCACCACGCCGTCGTGCTGCTGGATCTTCATCAACCTCTCCCTCCTCCTTGCTGGATCAAGGTGCGGGAGACGTCATCCGCTCCGTACGTGTGTTGAACGCGGAGGTGCTGTCCGTTCGGCACTTGGTCATCGGTGATTTGGATCACGACGAGTACGACTCCCTCAACCCCGTTCACTTGAACGCTTCCGCTCGCGATCTACAAAGGTATGTAGATGCACTCCTATCACTCGTTGCTAGATGAACTCATAGATGGATCTTGGTGAAACCGTAGGAATTTTTTTTATTTTCTGCAACGTTCCCCAACAGTGGCATCATGAGCCAGGTTTATGCGTAGTTCTCTATTGCACGAGTAGAACACAATTTGTTGTGGGCGTAGATGTTGTCAACTTTCTTGCCACTACTAGTCTTATTTTGCTTCAGCGGTATTGTGGGATGAAGCGGCCCGGACCGACCTTACACGTACGCTTACGTGAGACAGGTTCCACCGACTGACATGCACTAGTTGCATAAGGTGGCTAGCGGGTGTCTGTCTCTCCCACTTTAGTTGGAGCGGATTCGACGAAAAGGGTCCTTATGAAGGGTAAATAGAAGTTGACAAATCACGTTGTGGCTTTTTCGTAGGTAAGAAAACGTTCTTGCTAGAACCCTATTGCAGCCACGTAAAATATGCAACAACAATTAGAGGACGTCTAACTTGTTTTTGCAGCAATTGCCTTGTGATGTGATATGGCCAAAAGTTGTGATGTATGCTGATTGATATATTGTGATGTATGAGATCATGTTCTTGTAATAGGAATCACGACTTGCATGTCGATGAGTATGACAACCGGCAGGAGCCATAGGAGTTGTCTTAATTATTGTATGACCTGCGTGTCATTGATTCAACGCCATGTAATTACTTTGCTTTGTTGCTAAACCGTTAGCTATAGTAGTAGAAGTAATAGTTGGCGAGCAACTTCATGGGGACACGATGATGGAGATCATGATGATGGAGATCATGGTGTCATGCCGGTGACAAGATGATCATGGAGCCCCGAAGATGGAGACCAAAGGAGCTATGTGATATTGGCCATATCATGTCACTACTATATAATTGCATGTGATGTTTATTATGTTTATGCGTCTTGTTTACTTAGAACGACAGTAGTAAATAAGATGATCCCTTATAATAATTTCGAGAAAGTGTTCTCCCTAACTGTGCGTCGTTGCTAAAGTTCGTCGTTTCGAAGCACCACGTGATGATCGGGTGTGATAGATTCCTACGTTCACATACAACGGGTGTAAGACAGTTTTACACATGCAAAACACTTAGGTTAACTTGACGAGCCTAGCATACAGACATGGCCTCGGAACACAAGAGACCGATAGGTCGAACATGAGTCGTATGGAAGATACGATCAACATGGAGATGTTCACCGACGATGACTAGTCCGTCTCACGTGATGATCGGACACGGCCTAGTCGACTCGGATCATGTAACACATAGATGACTAGAGGGATGTCAAATCTGAGTGGGAGTTCATTATATAATTTGATTAGATGAACTTAATTATCATGAACATTAGTCTAAAATCTTTGCAAAATGTCTTGTAGATCACATGGCCAACGCTCATCCACCACCACGCCGTCGTGCTGCTGGATCTTCATCAACCTCTCCCTCCTCCTTGCTGGATCAAGGTGCGGGAGACGTCATCCGCTCCGTACATGTGTTGAACAAGGAGGTGCTGTCCGTTCGGCACTTGGTCATCGGTGATTTGGATCACGACGAGTACGACTCCCTCAACCCCGTTCACTTGAACGCTTCCGCTCGCGATCTACAAAGGTATGTAGATGCACTCCTATCACTCGTTGCTAGATGAACTCATAGATGGATCTTGGTGAAACCGTAGGAATTTTTTTATTTTCTGCAACATTCCCCAACAAAACCCTCCGGTTTATATAGACACCGGAGAGGGTTAGGGTTACACAGAGTCAGTTACAATGGAAGGAGATCTACATATCCGTATCGCCAAGCTTGCCTTCCACGCCAAGGAAAGTCCCATCCGGACACGGGACGAAGTCTTCAATCTTGTATCTTCATAGTCCAGGAGTCTGACCAAAGGTCATAGTCCGGCCATCCGGACACCCCCTAATCCAGGACTCCCTCAGGCTCCAAAAAAACCTTAAGAATTAGCAAATGGGCTATAAATTATTAAAAATAATGGCAGATGGGTTGTATGATGTTTTCCACAGATTTGAGGCTTTCCTAGAAAAAAGGTTGACGCACAAGCAGTGACTGTTGGATGGCCATACAACGGCCGTCGTGCTTCTTCAATCTCTGCTCTTCCTGCTCCAGCCGTTCAAACAAGCGCCGGCGGGACTGCCTGCTCCCTCCTCCCCGCGGCCGGCTCTGGCAGCTCGGACCCACCAGTTATATCTTCGTACGCAAGGAAGTGCCTCCTTATTACGCACAAAAAAAATGAATACTCCCCCTGTTAGTTGGGACCCGGTATAGTGGCAGGCTGACTTGTGGGCCTACTAAGTTGACGGGGACGGAGGGCTTTGTCAACTTAGTCAATATGCACGATTCTAGCTCCAGTGACCGTACGATGTCCATCCAACGGCCGTAGTGCTTCTTCAACCTCTGGTCTTCTTGCTCCAGCTGTCGTGGTTCTAAGTCTGACAGTAGAATGGGGGGGGAGGTATGGAGAGGCAAGGTACTAGCTATGGAGTAGTTGGTACGCACGAGTTTACGAGTTCAGGCCCTTCTCGGAGGAAGTAACAGCCCTACGTCTCGGAGCCCGGAGGCGGTCGACTGGATTATATGCGTATGAATTATAGGGATGCGAACCCTTCTACCTGTGGAGGGGGGTGGCTTATATAGAGTGCGCCAGAACCCCAGCCAGCCCACGTAGCGGAGGGTTTAAGGTACATTAAGGCTAGGCGTTACTGGTAACGCCTTACATAAAGTGTCATCATGACCATAAAGACTACTTAACTACAGACCGTTTGGACACCGAGTGGCTCTTGAACTCCTGGTGGTCGAGTGGGTCTTCATGGTCGAGTATCTTTGAATCTGTCGAGTGGAAACCTACCAGGTCGACTGGTAGGCAGTCTATTCTAAGGATGCCCTTATGGAGGGTATCTTGGACAGGTCCATGACCCTACCCTAGGTATATGACTTCATCATTAGCCCCCGAATGGATCGAGGTTTGATTGAGGAAGGAGTTGATAATCTTTCTGGCCTGCTTTTCGCGCTGCGAGTGTGCTTTACTCTGGATCAGTGACCTTTCGGTGACGGTGTCAACTTTTCTTTCAGTCGCCTTGATCCATTCTCTACATCTGTCGAGTGAACTTTATGAACTTGGAGATTTCCGAGCGACGGATCGGAGGAAATCTGTCGTCTGACAAGTTGCTCTGCTGTTAGCGGATTTAGTGGGATCCGAATTTCGGGAAGCGCGTGAAGCGGAGAAGGCCGCGACACTCGGATGGGATAAGGCAAGGACGCCTCGATCTCCACGCCACCTTTTTCGCCACGTATCGCGCACGCGACTGTTGCGGGATTTGACAGGATTGCCCGGGCCTACCAGTCAGCCACTCGGAAGCGACTTCATATAAGGCGCCGGGCGGGGGTATTTTGAACAGTGCGCCCTCATTTTCCCCTCCTCCATCCTCAGATTCGTCCGCCGCGCCCGTAACCTGCTCAGCACTGCTGCCCCGCTCCTGCCCCGCCGGCGACAATGGTGAAGGAGAAGACGGCAGCCTTGGAGCGGGCGAAGAAGTCGATGGCGAAGACGAAGGGGAGAGCGCCCAGTCGGGGCGGATCCTCGTCGCGGTCCAGCCTGCCGCAAGGTTGGGTCCAGGGAGATTGGATCCGCTCGACCATCACCCAGAAAGACCTCAACGATCTGACCAACGAGGGATTGATCCCCCACGGGTCAGCAAGGCTTCTGGGGACAGAGTGGCAGCCACAGCCTCAAGAGGGTGAGTGCATCCTTTTAGCCACCCACGTGGATCGCGGATGTTCTCTTCGACCGAATCTTTTCTTTCGGGGTTTTCTGAACTTCTTTGGAGCACAACTCCATCACTTTACACCCAACTCCATTGCCTATCTCGCCGCTTTCGTGTCATTGTGCGAAAACTTCTTGGGTCGTCGACCACACTGGGGCCTCTTCAAACACATATTCACTTGTCGCTCTCAGACGGTGAAAAAGGCTAGTCCGAATGATGAAAGAACCCAAGTAATCCAGATGTGTGGGGGTCTTGGGGTCCAGATGAGGGGTAAAAGTGCCTTTCCAGCCATGATTCTTCCCGATTCAGTCAGAGGGTGGCAGTTGACCTGGTTCTACTGCCAAGACCAGTCGACGCCAGGGCTGTCGACTGGACTCCCTCCTTTCTCCATGGATCAAGTGAACAAGCCGTCCTCTCTGAAGGTGCTTCCGGAGGAGAAGGCCCAGGTTAAGTTGTTGATGGAGCGTGTAGTCCAGCTCATTCGCGACGGAGTGACCGGCATGGATCTTCTGGAGGTTTTCCTTCGACGGCGCATTCAGCCGCTCCAATACCGAGGTCACCCAATGTGGATGTACTCTGGTACCGAGGACACCACCCGGGTCCACCCAGAGGAGGTCGACGACGCCACATTGGAGAGGTGGATGACTGCCATCACAGGGAACAAGGATAACCCTCGCGGGGCTAGGAGGATCCCACCACTCGACCAATCTTACGAACCAGACCAGGTATGACCACTTATCTCCGACTGTAATCCTGTTGCATTTGCTCTGTTCCGCTATGAATCGATCGACTGACTTTCGTCTTGTTTTGCTGTCTTCTAGGTCACCACTGAGATGTACTCGATGCCCAACGGGGCGCAAGAACCAGTCGAAAAAGAAGGAAGCGGAGGCGAAAGCCAGGAGGAATGGGAGTCTGAGGAAAACGACAGCTCTAATGAAGAGGGGGAGGAGGAGGAGGAAGAGGAGGGAGACGTGGATCCACCCATTCGGAAAGGCGATCCAAGCTGATGCATGATCCGATGGTCGAGCATGGTAAGGCTATCCCGCCCATCGGGTGGTCGACGAAGCGCACTCGGACGACTTCTCCAGTGCCAACTGAGAAACCGCCAAAGCAACCCCGAGCAACGTCATCAAAGCCGGCGAAGGCCTTGCCCAAGATGAGGATGGTCATTCCACCATTTCCGGGTAATCAGCAGAACTTGTGTTTTCCTGTCTACCATGAGTGCACTTTTGGTCGACTCGTTTTGACTGATCAATTGACTTCTGAAATCTGCAGTGCTGCCACCTCCGAGACCTCGGCTAAGCACGAGGATCAGGAAATGGAAGATGCCGCCACCTCCAACCTTGGTATGATCTCTGCAGTTTCGCTTTACGGTCGATTGGATTTCTGTTTTTACCTTTGGATCTTACTTGTAGTTCCATCTCATGCCATTGATCTCCCTGATGACGACGATGAAACACCGCTGAGGAAGAGGAAGGACAAAAAGGTGCCTGCTGGCAAGGCTACTCCAGTTGTATCACTGCCTGAGACGCTAGTTCACGAGGGAGGCGACACCACTCGGACTTCTGTGTCCTTTGCTGTGCCGCTGACGAGTGTCCGGCCTTCGTCGTCGACCGCTGACCCGCCATCCCTTTTTGCCACACACAACGTCCCGGAAGACCAAGTGAGTGCTGCCAAGGAGGCCATACGCCAGGCAGGGATCATGATGGAGCAAGTGAAGATGGTCCGGGAGGCCAGCCAGGCGGCTTATGATGCAAGCTAGGCTCTTCAGAGCAATGTCCAAGTAAGTTGCTTGTTCTGTTAGGATATGCTACCTGAAATTTCTTCTTTCTGAAGATTTCCATATCTGCATGAATATTTGAACTGGTGGGGGCACGCTGAGTGCACCCACTGGGTGTAGTCCCCGAGACTATGGTGGACTGCGGGCAGTCGACTATAGTCTTTACACTTTGAACTTCTTCACTCGGTCTGGTCCGGCCATGTCGAATGGATCTTTGGAACCGGTGGGGGCACGCTGAGTGCACCCACTGGGTGTAGTCCCCGAGACTATGGTGGACTGCGGGCAGTCGACTATAATCTAAGAACTTTTTTTTACACAGCTGACTGCTGACAGTTAGCTATGTTTTTAGGATCATAACCTTTTTGCTTCTTTCGGTCAACTAGTCGAACCGTATTGGTAAAACCAGTGGGGGCACGCTGAGTGCACCCACTGGGTGTAGTCCCCGAGACTACTGTCGAATGTTTTGATTCGACTGTAGTCTTAGAAATGCTACGATTTTTCTTTAGTCACTCGGAAGTGACCTGTCTTTGATGTTTTGTCGATTGACTCTTCGCAGAAATCTTGTGAGCTCGTGGCCCGCTATACCGAATTGGGGAACAAGCAGATCCAGCTCAACCTTGACTTGAAGCTTTCTCAGGAGAACTTGCAAAAGGCGAGAGACGAAGCAAAAGGTATGGCTGGTGAGAACTTGACGACTGTCTTTGTCTTTCTACCCATTCTCAACTCTGGACTTATTGTTATTTTGCAGACAAACTGGAGGAGGCTCTGAAGAAGAAAGACCATGACCTTGCAGAGGCACAGAAGGCGGCTTTGGAGAAAACAAAGCTCGCGGAAGAGAAACTGGCCTCAGTCGGAAAACTCGAAGAGGAGAATACCAAACTGAAGGCTGCTCTCGACGCGGCCAACAAGGAGGCTAGCCGACTGAAGAATGACAAAGTTGCTCTGACTGACAAGGTTGGCGAACTGGCGGGGAGGAGGAACGATCTGGAGGTTTATCTGGGAAGGCTCACCAAGAAGCTATTCCTCATGCTTGAAGGTAATTCCTCTTATCCGACTGACTTGTCATCATCGACTCACCATAGAACCATTAGCTTGAACTTGAGTCGCATTTGCAGAATTCTGTCAGAACTTCGAAGAGGAGACCAGTCGAGTGGAGACAAGCCTGGACCCCATCAACTCTCCCGTGAAGGATGAAGCCGCTATGAACGTGCTCCGACTGGAGTCTCGCATTGCTGGTGTGGTGGATTATCTCGCTCGACTGAAAGCTGCGGTGTCACGGATCGACTCAACCCTCTGGCCGGACCAGACGCTTCAGAATGACCTTGAGTCCTTAATGACTTGACTGAATGAGGTTCCAAGTCGAGTGCAAGAATGGAAAAAGTCTTCTGCCAGGTGCGGTGCTGATGTTGCTCTGTCTCTGGTTCGTGTCCACTGCAAGGAAGCGCGGGAGGAAAAGCTGGCGGCCCTCAGAGTTGCCAACACCAAGAAATATGATTTCCAATCTTTCATGGAAACTTTCATCGCGCTGCCACCCGGATCGCCGATGGGATCGACCTTGACCAGTTTGTGGCTCCTTCCAGTCCTCCACCTGAGGAGTAAAAAACTTTTATGCTCTACCTTAAATTTGCCTCGGAATGCCGAGTGATTTTTCTAACCGATAAACTTTAGCGGGCTTGAGGCCTGGGAACTTCTGCATCCTTAGGATGCTATCCGAACTTTACTTATCGTCAAAATATGCTTTTGTTTGCCTTCGAGTGAGCTTTGCTCTTCACTCGGATTATGCTTCAATGTTTGAGATGCAGCTCTGAGGTGGATCCAGTCGACCTACACTTTGTGGCTCTTGCAGGTGCAAGAGAAGGAAGTAGTCGACGTGTACCTCGTCGTCCTTGCGGATCGGGATGGAGCGCACGTTGTACTTGTGGCGTAGCTCCGAAGGAGAAGGTAGCAGTCGACCTGCACCTCGTCGTCCTTGCGGATCAGTATGTTTTCAAACTTAGGCGAGTCCCGGACTGCAGCTAAGCCCCTGAGTGGGAGGTTTGCTCTCCACTCGGTAGGATTTTCAAAACTTAGGCGAGTACTGGACTGCAGCTAAGCCCCCGAGTGGGAGTTTTGCTCTCCACTCGGTAGGATTTTTCAAACTTAGGCGAGTACTGGACTGCAGCTAAGCCCCCGAGTGGGAGGTTTGCTCTCCACTCGGTAGGATTTTTCAAACTTAGGCGAGTACTGGACTGCAGCTAAGCCCCCGAGTGGGAGGTTTGCTCTCCACTCGGTAGGATTTTTCAAACTTAGGCGAGTACTGGACTGCAGCTAAGCCTCCAAGGAGGATTTTTGTGTCATAGCTTTGAAGGGGAAGGCAACAGTCGACCTGTACCTCGTCGTCCTTGCAAAGTGCACATTGTATTAAATACTTAGGCGAGTACTTGGACTGCAGCTAAGCCCCCGAGTGGGAGGTTTGCTCTCCACTCGGTAGGATTTTTCAAACTTAGGCGAGTACTGGACTGCAGCTAAGCCCCCGAGTGGGAGGTTTGCTCTCCACTCGGTAGGATTTTTCAAACTTAGGCGAGTACTGGACTGCAGCTAAGCCTCCAAGGAGGATTTTTGTGTCATAGCTTTGAAGGGGAAGGCAACAGTCGACCTGTACCTCGTCGTCCTTGCAAAGTGCACATTGTATTAAATACTTAGGCGAGTACTTGGACTGCAGCTAAGCCCCCGAGTGGGAGTCTGGCTCACCACTCAGTAGGATTTTAAACACTTAGGCGAGTACTTGGACTGTAGCTAAGCCCCCGAGTGGGAGGCTGGCTCACCACTCGGTAGGATTTTAAACACTTAGGCGAGTACTTGGACTGCAGCTAAGCCCCCGAGTGGGAGGCTGGCTCACCACTCGGTAGGATTTTAAACACTTAGGCGAGTACTTGGACTGCAGCTAAGCCTCCGAGTGGGAGACTGGCTTACCACTCGGTAGGATTTTAAACACTTAGGCGAGTACTTGGCCTGCAGCTAAGCCTCCGAGTGGGAGGCTGGCTCACCACTCGGTAGGATTATAAACACTTAGGCGAGTACTTGGACTGCAGCTAAGCCTCCGAGTGGGAGACTGGCTTACCACTCGGTAGGATTTTAAACACTTAGGCGAGTACTTGGCCTGCAGCTAAGCCTCCGAGTGGGAGGCTGGCTCACCACTCGGTAGGATTTTAAACACTTAGGCGAGTACTTGGACTGCAGCTAAGCCCCCGAGTGGGAGGCTGGCTCACCACTCGGTAGGATTTTAAACACTTAGGCGAGTACTTGGACTGCAGCTAAACCCCCGAGTGGGAGGCTGGCTCACCACTCGGTAGGATTTTAAACACTTAGGCGAGTACTTGGACTGCAGCTAAGCCTCCGAGTGGGAGACTGGCTCACCACTCGGTAGGATTTTAAACACTTAGGCGAGTACTTGGACTGCAGCTAAGCCTCCGAGTGGGAGGCTGGCTCACCACTCGGTAGGATTTTGAATACTTAGGCGAAACGGATTCGCAGCTAAACCCCCGAGTGAGAGGCTGGCTCGCCACTCGGTAAGGAATTTTTTACAAACTTAGGCGAAACGGATTCGCAGCTAAGTCACCCACTGGGGGGGGGGGATTTTAACAAAAAGTAATAACAATCACTGGGAAAATTGTAACCTTCTTGATTTAGATAGACAAACTACAGAGGTACTTTTATTACATCTCACTCGAGTGAGCTCTTAAGTGTAAAAGGGGCGGAGCAGCTCCGCATTCCATGCCCGAGGCTCATCGATCTGGCGTTCGACGTTGTAAAGATGGTACGCCCCATTGTGAAGAACTCTGGTGACGATGAAGGGACCTTCCCAAGTGGGAGCGAGCTTGTGTGGTTTCTGTTGATCCACTCGGAGGACCAGATCTCCTTCCTGAAAGGCTCGGCTCTTCACATTTCTGGCACGGAACCGACGCAAGTCCTGTTGATAGATGGTTGAGCGGATCAGGGCCATCTCTCTCTCCTATTCAAGGAGGTCGACTGCATCTTGACGGGCTTGCTCTGCTTCAGCTTCAGAGTAGAGTTCGACTCGAGGGGCATTGTGAAGCAGGTCACTCGGCGGAACTGCTTCAGCTCCATAGACCATAAAGAATGGAGTTCTCCCAGTCGAACGATTAGGAGTGGTCCTCAATCCCCAAAGAACCGACGGAAGTTCGTCAACCCACGCTCCTGCTGCATGCTTGAGATCACGCATCAGTTGAGGTTTTAGTCCTTTGAGAATTAGACCATTTGCTCGTTCAGCTTGTCCATTCGACTGGGGGTGAGCGACTGAAGCATAGTCGACTCGCGTGCCCTGAGAGGCGCAAAAGGCTTTGAACTTGTCGGAATCGAAATTTGACCCATTGTCCGTGATGATGCTGTGCGGAACTCCATATCTGAATATCAATTCTCTGACGAAACTGACAGCAGTGCACGCATCAAGGTTCTTGATAGGTTTAGCTTCGATCCACTTCGTGAACTTGTCGACTGCCACAAGCAAATGAGTGAAACCACTCCTGCCAGTTCTCAGCGGTCCAATCATATCCAACCCCCAAACCGCGAAAGGCCAGACGAGTGGAATGGTCTTCAATGTTGAGGCGGGCTTGTGTGACATATTGGAGTAGAACTGACATCATTCACATTTGTCGACTATTTCCTTTGCCATTTCATTTGCCTTTGGCCAGTAAAATCCCGCTCGGTATGCTTTAGCCACGATGGTCCCAGAGGACGCATGGTGACCACAGGTCCCCGAGTGGATATCATCAAGGATTATCTGACCTTCTTCTGGCGTTATGCACTTCTGGCTGACTCCAGTCACGCTTTCTCTGAATAACTGTCCCTTGATCACAGTAAAGGCCTTGGATCGACGGATGATCTGTCTAGCCTCTTCTTCATTCTCCGGGAACTCTTTCCTCAGGATGTATGCGATGTACGGTACTGTCCAGTCGGGAGTGATGACCACGACTTCCATGACTAGGTCGACCATCGCTGGGACCTCAACTTCAGTCGGATCAGTGGCACTTTTTGGCTGTGGAGCTTCTTCAGTGAAAGGATCCTCTTGAATCGACGGTGTGCGGATGTGCTCCAAAAACACATCACTGGGAATGGCTTCCCTCTTGGACCCTATTTTCGCCAAATCATCATCAGCTTGATTTTTCAGTCGGGGTATGTGATGGAGCTCTAACCCCTCAAACTTCTTTTCTAGCTTCCTCACTGCATTACAGTAGCCAGTCATGGCTGGACTTCTGACGTCCCACTCCTTCATCACCTGATTAACCACCAGATCTGAGTCACCATAGACCATGAGGCGACGGACGCCGAGTGAAATGGCCATACGCAACCCATACAACGTGCTTCGTATTCTGCTTCATTGTTGGAGGAATCAAAGTGAATCTGGAGCACATATCTGAGCTTATCTCCTCGGGGGGAAACCAATACTACCCCAGCACCGGAACCATTCAGTATCTTGGAACCATCAAAGAACATAGTCCAGTGCTCCGAGTGAACTTGAGTTGGTAACTGTTGTTCAATCCACTCGGCGATGAAATCTGCTATTGCTTGGGACTTGATGGCTTTCTTTGCCTCAAACTTGATATCAAGGGGAAGAAGTTCAATCGCCCATTTCGCCACTCGACCAGTTGCGTCTCTGTTGTGCAGAATCTCTGATAACGGGGCGTCGCTGACGACTGTAATGGAATGATCAGAGAAGTAGTGAGCAACCTTCTTTGCGGTCATATAAATCCCATACACAAGCTTCTGATAATGAGGGTATCTTTGCTTCGACGGGGTTAACACTTCAGAAAGATAATATACTGGGCGCTGAACTTTGAAGGCTTTTCCTTCCTCTTCCCGCTCGACCGTAA
>LR880967.1:935948223-935984224 GCA_904067115.1 Aegilops sharonensis
AGCAGTAGCGAAGGAATCGCTCCATCGGGTTCAGTTAACAGCCATCAATCGATCACTCGGGTTCAGTAACGCGTAGCATGCAGTGCAATTGCTCGGGTTCAGTTAGAGCCCAACGCCTCGCACACACGCGCGTACGTACGGGAGAAACGCGCATCGCTCCGCCCCCGACCTCCCACCGTAACCGGCAATTCCCCGAAATTTTCCTCCCGCTCGCTTCTACCACGGTTTTTTCCGTCATGGACGGCCCAAAGAATGTCATGCAGCTGCGTCTCCGGCCCGCCCAGGATGAAAAGCCCATTTTCTGTCATGATTTTTTGTCATAGAAGTAGGAGCCCACCACATCTATGATGATACCGGGTTTTGTCACAGTTATCGTCATAGAAGTGTCATATGTATGGCAGAAAAAAAATTCGTTCGGCCCAAAATGTCACGGATGTGTCTTTTTTTGTAGTGAACGCTTGAAACATCATCGGAACGGGGGCTAGGCAGGGGGGACCTTATACCATCTCCAAGAAGCCATCGCGGCCTCGTCTTCTTGAGCATGACACAAACCCTAACCAAACTCAAAAAAACACATGAAAACGAAGCCCTCCCGCCAGCAACGGCCGGGATCCACCGCGCCTTCATGGTCCAAGAACCATAGGAGACGAGGCAGACCGGCGGCGGCGCTGGCGAGTGGCAAGGAAACCCTAGATGAGAGTTCCTAGGAGGGCATGACTGGTACAACCAATGTACATGGTGACATTATCTACAACAATAGCTTTGTAAATAAACTACTCCTACGATAGCTCCCTCAAAGAAAAATAACTAATACTGTTGTTGTAG
Organism: Aegilops sharonensis; assembly: GCA_904067115.1. Taxonomy (NCBI): domain Eukaryota; kingdom Viridiplantae; phylum Streptophyta; class Magnoliopsida; order Poales; family Poaceae; genus Aegilops; species Aegilops sharonensis. Next base: position 935,949,049 of record LR880967.1, read on the forward strand.
AGACATGACATTTTGTTGTTGTCAAACTCAAAACATGACTATTTAATCATATCGATTTGTTTTCATGCGAATATTAGCATACATAGATTACAAAAATGTGAGAGTGATAAAATGATATCAAACTACCATGCATTTGACAGTTTGCCTATGGACCAAATTATCCATCAATTGAATCATTGGACGTGTAATAATTTTTCAACAAAAAAAATGTGTTCATTCCCCCTACATCACAAAAGGAATATAGACTCACACTTACCCCAACGTGATTACAAATATGTGTGAATGATAAAATATTATTTGTAATACATATTAAATAAATTTGATTGTTCATCTCATACCGAACAAAGGAAAATGTTCATTCCGTGGAAGTTCTCATTTTTGCGTTCATGTCATTTTTCTTATTTATTTCAGAACTATAACGTGCGTAGCACGTGCAATTTACTAGTGAAATATAGTCCACGAATTTGAAAAACTGTTCATGCATTTTAAAAAACTGTAGTTCAATTTGAAAAATGTTCTTGAATTTAAAAATGTTCATGAAATAAAAAAAATGTTTGCGGATTGAAAAAAAATTCATGATTTCAATAAGTTTGTATATTCAAAAATGCTTGCGAATTGGAAAAATTGATCATGAATTTTCTAAAATTATTCATGAATTTAAAAATATTTGTGATTAGAAAAATGTTATAATGAAAGCAAAAATTCATGTGGATTTGAAAAATTTCATGAATTCAAAATTTTGCGTTCATGAACTTTGCAGATTAAAAAATGCACGAATTTTAAAATGTTCATGAATTTTAGTAATGTTCTAGAATTGGGAAAATGTTCACCAATTCAAATAATGATCACGGATTTGTAAATTGTTCATGGATTTTGAAACATGTTTGGGATTTTGAAAATTCTTCACAAAATTGTCAAAATGTTCATGAATTCAAATTTTAGAAATTTGTGAATGTAAGAAGAAATGGTAAGAGGGGAGAAGGAAATGAAAATACAAAGAAAGTGAAAAAGGAGAGAAAAGCCAAAAAAGATAAAAAAAACAAGAATACCGGGAAAATAAAAACATAGAAGGAAAAAGCACACCTAGAAGCTTCCCAAAACCAGATGGAACCATTCGAAACCAGTTGACAGCTAAACGAGATGAAATCATTCCAAACCAAGAAAATAAAAACAAAGGAGAGAACACCGAGAAGGTTCCCAAAACCAGATGGAATCACTCCAAAACAACAATCGTTCCGCTTAGTGGGCCGACCCACTTGATGTATGTAGGCAATCATCATGATTAGGGTCGCATCATTGAGACCTCCTATGCAGCGCTTATAGCACCCATTAATATTGCTGGCTCTCACGCGCGCTAGATGGGCCACGGCCCACGAGACCAATTAACCAGTGATACTTTGAACACTGACCATTGATCATTGACTGATGACTTTTAACCTTTGACCATTGATTTTTGGAAAAGTTCATGAATTTTCCTTTTTAAGTTCACAAATTTGAATAAGTTAATGGATTCGACCTTTGCCCACTAGATGGGCCGCTGCCCCTGTGACTTTTAAACAGTGATACTTTGAACACCGGCCATTGACCTTTGATTGTCGACCTTTGAGCACTAACTTTAGGAAAATTTCATGATTTTGTCTTTTTAAGATCACAAATTTGAAAAAAAAAGTGAATTTGAATAGTCACAAAATTTTAAAAGTTCACGGATTTGAAAATAGTTGACAAAATTGAGAAAAGCTCACGGATTTAAAAAATGTTCATGAATTTGAAAAAGAAAAAGGAAATGGAAACTAGGTTCCAAACAAACCGAGAGAAACCAGCCCCAAAACACCTGTGGCAACTTTATACAAGGTTCCTAAAACCGGTGCAAGGAGAGATATTAGTATGGGCCGGCACACTAAAAAACATAGCGAAGGGGCTTGGGCGCCCTGTAGGAGTAACGGAGCAAACAACGCTACCGGCGCCGAATAGGAAATGCCATATCTGATCCTCAAGAAAGAAAAAGGTAATGCCATATCTTCTTCTCAACAAAAAAAAAAGGAAATGCCATATTGTTTGCTTACTCCATACTTTGCTAGTCTAGAAGAAAAAAGAAAACACAGCTTACTCCATACACCGACGTTTGACTTAACCTACCTGGCCCATGTTTCCTCTCACCCAATCTTCCAGTACCCTGCTTCTTTGATTCATAAGCATATCCTTGCAGCTGTACCCACGTTTTTTCCAGCCCGTTTGGCACGTAGAGTATTTTTTGTTCCTTGCATTGTTCCAACCCAAAGCAAAGCAAAGCCAAGCCAAGAAGCTTCGTGTTCCAAGTGCACAGCTGGGAAGACTTCCCCTGGAACACGTTTTCCTGCTGGCCTCCATCGAGTTGTGAACCATGTGGGAATTCTCGCTGGAAGCACCGGTCGATGGGTCAACACCGAGAGGCGGTGGCTAATTATATTTTCCAGTCTTTGAATGACACGTACACACGAGCAGCAGTTTCTACCACACACACACACACAAGACTACTCATGCTGCTTCTACCACAGTTTCTTTGCTGCCAGATTTTCTTCTTCTTCTTCTTCCTTGTGTACAGAGAACCAAGATTTGCCTCTGCAACTTAAGATGTTTTTGCTGTGTGCATCTTGCGATGCATAGGCCGGGTACTCTGTTTCTCAAAAAAAAAGTTATATCATGTTCTCGCAAAAAAAAAATTTATCATCAAATTGTTCAGAGCCATGCGGCGGCAGACAGCTTAACGAAAACGAAATGTCCAATCCAACCAAAAAAATAGGACTCACGTATGTAACATGGACAAAAACTCGGTTAGGTCGTCTTGATTAGCGCAATCCCAGGGGACTGTTTGTGCACAGCAGCCTACCTTGCCAGCCCGGACGCCTGAGCCCATCGAGATTTGGCAGCAGCTGCCAACAAAGTCAAAAGAAGTTTGTTATGAGCATGTGCGGATGGGTGTACCACGACCACGACCCCATATCATTGAGCTGCCACTGAAGAGAAGAAAATGACCCATAATAGTCCGTAATCTGTACCAGAGTTGGACTAAAATCGGAGTCGGTTATCTGCAATTGTCCTGAGCATAACTGGCTCTCAAGTGGTTTAGGTTGATCTGATGGGTATCCTGTACTAATTACGGCAGGTGCATTGCTTCACGTAATCGTGTTGCGAATCGATCTCTACAGCAAACGACTCGATGAGGAAAGCCACGCTCGCAATCAACCGATACTTGCCCATGCTTCCATCGCTTAATGTGGTGGTACTTCCAAGCAAAGCATGTTATGATCATCAGTATTCAAATTAAGTCCCATCGATATAACTTGAAAATGTGGTTAGCACTACTTACTCCCTTGATGAGCTAGCCTCTAAAAGCCTGAAATCACGTCAGGTCAAGGTGCCACTTGCCATTTAAGAGCATCTACAGCCGGATCCCTCAAACCATCTCTCATATGCCGCGGACGCGCCCGGTCATTGACCGGACATGAGAGAGAAGAAAAAAAGTGACTCAACTGGACTTCTCATATCTTCCCTATATGTCCGGCCGGGCTGTCCGCGAACCCTCTATCCATCTCAAATATGGGAAGAATATGAAGGCTCGCTGATACGCCTGCACGCACCCGTTCAATCTGTCACATAGGACGTGGCCCTACCCCGAACCACATTTTCTCTTTCTCTCTCTCTCTCTTCATCTCCACCAATCACGTTCAAGTGACCAGACATATGAGGAAGAAAATAAGAAATGTGACCGGGCGGATGGATAAATAGGGGCTTAAAACGGACATGCCCAGCCATTGACCGGGCGCGTCCGTGGGCGTTTGAGGGGATGAATTAGAGGTAAGGTACGTGGTTGAAGATGCTCTAATACAAGCGGGGCATTTGCAAGCGAAAGTTACATATGATTTTGGTTGGGCATCGTGATGTGGCCACCCACAAATTACAGCGGGCGTCGTTGCGTCACGTAACACTGTGGAGAATCTCCGCAGCAAGCGACTCGTGGAGGAAAGCCGTCGCCAACGCGACGTACGGTACTTTCAAGCAAAGCATATAGGAGTATTTATTACCGATTTACCGCCACCACAACATTCGATCCAAGTCCCATCGGCATAACCTGAAAACGACTCAGCCTTGAGCATCGCATACAAGCCACTTGCCATTTGCCGTCTGCAAGGAGTCCGACAGCAACACTTGCCGAATGCGCAAGCCACCAAGCCAAACTGCCATATTACGCATGGAATCAAGAATCAAGACCCAATCGAGCCCGCTGCAGTTTCATAATCGCCATCGCCGGGTCGACCGGAGCATGTGGAGCACAGTGCAGCGGCTGTTGCGGAGCATATAGAAAACTGCAACCGGCAAGGGTTGGGTGGGGAAAAAGCACTCCGCACTCGCCTTTCTGCCGAGCGGGAAGGGGACGCCGCACGCTCCTGTTGAAACTTGAAACCGCTGGCCTCTTCTCTCCTGTCGGCTCCTAACGGCAGATGTTATTTTCACCACCCGCCATGGCAGCCAGCCATTGCTTGGCTTGGCTTCTTCACCTTCACCCCGCCCGGCCGTCGCTGTAAACTCCACCAGCACTGTTAATTCCTCCCCCATTCATTGGCGTGGGACTAAAGCATGATGCGTACTAGGCGACAACGCGGCAACAACTTCTCCATCAACCAAACCGGCTGGTGCTCATTAAACAAGGGGCGAAAGAGGAGATGTTAATTGGGGCTTAAGTGCAGGGGAGGTGTGTGAGGGAGACCGGTGAGGGAAAAGGGAAAGGCAAAGGCTCCACCTAATGGCAACCTAAACGTCGCTTTTCTATGATGATTAATGCCATGACCTAGCTAGCTAAGCTCGGTTAGCTAACTAAAAACGAGCATATGGCATCATAAACTACGCAAAGGCCGGGACAAAAGTGGGGAAAGTGGCCAACAATGTCAATCATGCTATGAATGGATGGAGATGTAGGTCTAGAGAATTGGTGAGAGTGCCACTGGTCTCAGTCTAATTAATTAAGCCCCTTTCGCTGAATGTTTGTTATTTCCCTGTTCATGTCCATGCTTCACCCAACGGTTAGCGAATGTGTCACACCAGGCACAATATGATTAGCACATTTAGGGCTTTGGAAGAGGTCGTGATGTGTGATCCGTTTTGAAGTTAGCATGGAAGAAGGAAATGTCATGCTCAATCCAGAGTGGATTTTCTGCTCCCTTTTTTTCATAAAGTTAAAACTAAGTTGAAAAGGTTCATATTTTTTTTTTAAATGCTCTCTAGGTATTAGAGTGAGTCATGTGTCAGAGAATTTTTATGAAAAGTATCGTTGATTTCCATTCTGGGTGATAAAAATACAATAGTGGAGAGCTAGAGTATCGTACTTCTCAGGCTTTAAAACGGAGTTTATTCCCCTAAAAAAACGGAGTTTACTACAGAGTTTGTTCTTTTTCCACAGCTCCCAAGTGAGCTAGAGCTAGAGTATACGAGATTTTTTTACAGATCTTTTGTATGAGTAGAAATTTATGTTTTGAAAAGCATGCAAATGCACCGGAGCACACCTTAGGGCATTTCTAGCCGACCCCCTAAAAGTTAGCGGGGTATCTGACCTAGATCGGTTCTAGCCGATCCCCTAAACTCAATGGAGTAGAAGTAAATTTGCAAAAATTCAATCAAATTTCAACAGAAAGGTGCATGCATTTAAACATAACTTCACAATAGATAGTCTTCGCAACCAAACATTAAACATAAGTTTAAAGTTAAACTAAACTTCACTAAAAACTTAACTAAACTACACTCAAATTCGGTTGAGGTGGAGGTCGAGTCACCCTTCCTTGTGAGACCACCCTCGGTGAGAGCTGGGTTCAGGTCGGTGCCGTCGTCGTCGTCGCCGGGGAAGATGCCCCACCACTCTTTGACATCGATCTCCTCCTCGCCGCCCTTATTGCCGCCCTCCTCGTCATCGGAGATGACGATGAGTTCGCCATTGACGACGTATCGCGTGCTCCTCCTCGACGAGCTCTGGGTGTTGCCGGCGGAGGTCATCCATGTAGGCCTCGGCGGCGGCGGCCTCCGCCGCAAGGCGCTGCCTCGCCTCTCAGTCCTCCCGCGCCATCTGAGCGCTCACCGCGCCCGGCTCCAGCGGGTCGAGGTGGGCCGGCGCCGTCCCGAACAGGAAATTCAGCTGGGAGTCGGTGTCGTGGTACCTCACCTACCACCGGTCGTACTCCATGGTGGCGAGCTCGGCCGTGTGAAACGACCCAATCCACTGGCGCTGGCTGGTCTCCTGGTCGGTGATTTTAGCCACCCACGTCCCCCACGACCGTTGCCGGACACCGAGGTAGGTCCTCGTCAGTGGCCGCTGCGGAGGGAGCTCAAGGAAGTCCTCGAATCGGGTGAGGGGTGCGACGGCGGGCGGATCGGGCAAGCGGCGGCGCACGATGACCCGCAGGCATGGTGGCGCGGATCCGCGCTGCAGATTGGTGGAGGGCAGCATCGGCCGCCGTGTCCGCCATTGGGAGGAGAGGAGGCGTCGGATCGGGGCGGGGGACGCACAGATGGCGGCGCGGAAGGAGAAGAGGAGGCGGAGGAGAGGAAGAGAATTTTACTCGGCCGCCGTGAGCCGGAGTAAATATGCTTGGATGAATAGGGATGGAGTAATTTTTTTACTCCACTAAGAGCATCTACAGCCGGACTTGGCAAATCCGGCCCCTCAAACGCCCGCGAACGAGCCCGCGGGCGTGGGCACTGACTGGGCACTCCTCAAAAAAATGCAATCCACATTCGGACACCTCAATTACCATATGTCAAATCCGTACAAACTCATGCAACTACGTCGACGCGCACGCATCGTCCGGCTACTCCATCACACTACACTAAACATGCCATCGAACTACCAAAATTTGGCATGTTTGGCTATGGTGGAGTCCATCCACGGCTGCCCTTGCCCTTCCCGACGCCCCTGCCGTCCTTCTCACAGAAGTACCGGTCGAAGATGCAGTACAGATCGAGCCGGATCTGCTCATCGCCAGAGCTGTCCTCACCGTTGTTGTCCTCCTTCTCCTCCTTCGTTGGCAGTCCGGCCATGGCACGGACCGCCCGATTCTGCTCACCGGCAAGGGCGCGCGTGTTCCTCCGCTGCCGTTTCTTCACAATGTCGACGTTGATGGCTTCCTCCTCTGCGGCCGCCCGCACCGCCGTCATTTCCGCCGCGAGACGGGCCTCGGCGGCCCTTATCCTCTCGTTCCCATGGCGGGCCGCCCGTTCCTGGGGGGACTCGTACTCTGCCCAACCGGTGATGGGGAAATAGAGGTGTTCCGGCCGGGACCGCGAGGATCCAGCACCAGAGGACTAGAGCACCCGATGAGCCGACGCTATGGCGTCGCGGCGGACGGATGCGTCCGTTGGCCGGGCACTGTCCTCCCGGAAGCGGCGGAGTGCAATGCGGACTGCCATTGCCTCCTCCAACCCACACGGGACGACACCCCAGTCGACGGATTCAGACTGGTCGGAGTCCGATCCGCTGCCTGCCATGGCGGAGAAGGCCGCAAACCGCCGGAGGTGAGCTCGGGTGACGGAGGGGAATGGAGGGGAGGGGAATGAAGTGGCTAGGGTTTGGTCCGGCGAGAGAATGGGGATGAATATAAGTGCGGCCGGTGGGCCAGCATGGGCCGGGTCCGACATGGCGGGGGTGCCGGTCAGCCCGGGCGTTCGAGGGCCGTTTGAGAGACCCATCTGGGTCCAAATTTTGTGACCGGGCAGCGACCGGGCTGCCTGCCCGGGCGTTTGAGACGGGTTTGAGGGGTCCTATTATAGATGCTTTAACCGTTATAAAAGGGATCGGCTAGGTGTGACTTAGAGAAGAAAAAACTCAAATATACTCCCTTGTACCCCGATAAGGGATAGAGTTTTTCCATGCCAATCATGATATGAACTGAGCAGAAATTGCACGGATCCCACTCGTCCCAAACGAAACCCCTCCCCCCCAACAAAATCTCTGTTCACGTTCATGTTTCACCAGACGGTCAGCATGTTGTTTCTGATTAGAAAGAAACTGTCAGTACGTCACACCAAGCACGATAAACATTACACTTGAGAAGACGTCAAATGTGCACGGTCCGTTTTAAAAGCCACTCACGGAGGAGGGAAAGTAGCGAACCATGCCAATCATTCTTACGAACGGATGGAGCAAAATGCTTAATTAGACAATCGGAGAGGATGCCATGCCACTGGTCTCCGTCTAATTAAACCCCTTTTCCCCGGCATTTCTTATTGTGCTATATATATAATCCTGTTCACGTCCACATTTCACCAAACGGTCAGTAATTATGTTACTCCGGATGGTTTCTTTCTAATCAGATGGAGTATTTTGGACATTTGAGAGAAAGGAACCGTCAGGATGTCATAGTCACACGAAGCACAAAAAAGCAGCATATTCAGAGTCCAGAAACACGGTCAAATTAAATGTCAATCCGGTCCATTTATAAAAGCTATCATGGGAGAAGGAAAGGAGAGCGTGTTGGGTTAAGAAATCCTGAAATTATACTCCCGCCATGGATTGTTTTTTAAGCACAGTACAGACGCAAACGCTCATACATACATGCACACACTCATCCGTATAAACACACACACGCACACCCTACCCCTATGAACATCTTCGAGAGACTGAGCCGGCATATCATCTTAATATTTACGAAGTCAATATAGACACCTCGTTGTTGACAGGAACATCTCCTCACACTGAAAACGCATTGCCGAAATTTTGAAATTAATTCAGACATAATGCGAGCAGCAGGACTTGAATCTTGATGGGCTGAAGATATCACTGTCCCTCTGACCACCTAAGCACGGATTGGTTCGCGTAATGAATTATTGTTGATATCCCCGTGCAGTATATGCAGAGGCAGGCCACTAGGCTAGCTGTTTTTTTTCATGATAATACATGTTTCATTCATATCATGTGTGGCTAGCTGGTTGTTGGAGCGCCGCTTTCGCCAAACGTCCGGCCAAGCTGCGTAGGTGCCGCAACTTGCAAAGCCCGTACGTACGTATCTGTTCTGAACTCCACGACCAGATTTCTTTTTAGATTACGCCGCGTTCGTCTCCGGCCGGCTCGGTAGCTGTTGACCGTTCATCAGATCAGATCGATCGACGGGATGAGGCGTAACTAACTCTAGCGGTTCAGCTCCACCGGTACTGTGCCGGACCGACCTGGTCAGTATTTTGTTTCTTCATCAAGCCAGATCAATCAACGCGAGGCCGACTGCACGGCAGCGGTCGGGTCACGCCTCAGTTCGCCGGCTACGTCGTACCGATTTCAGGTTCTTTTTCCCTCCCGCGAGGAGTAAATGTGGCGTTTCTTTTCTCCAAAAGGGATGGATGATCTTTCTTTGCGCCCCATGCCTTCAGTGCACATCCTGCGGCTTTTTTGAGGGGAATCCGAGTGAGAATATTTTACAGCGTCGAAATAGCGTTTTCGCGTCCTGGTGGGGTGTTTTGCTTTAGCAGGCGCTGGAAATTTTAGCGCGTCGTTGTAGTTCCAACAGTCGCTGCAAAACCCAGGGCACGCACACCACAAACAGTTTCCATACGATGCAAAAATAGTTCAAATTCATAGCGAACTAGTTCAAATTGATAGCAAACAACACATAAAATTCAAGCGGCATACCACAAACTAGTTCATACAATGCAAACAAAACTAGATAACGATTGCAAATAAAACTAGACTACTCCTTGTCCTCCTCGGTGGTGTAGTCCGACAACATAAACGCGTCGGTCCACCAAGGATCATCCTCGTCCCAGGTCGACGCAGGTCCAAGCTTGCACCTGGCTTCCGCCGCGGCCTTCCGTGCATGCTTGTACGCCCGACGCGCAGCTCGATTCGCCCTCGTCCGCTCCCAGAACCCGGCCTCGGCGACGACGTCCTGCAGAAAGCGTTCGCGCCACACCGCCATGACATCTTGAACTACGCAAAGGCCAGGACAAAAGTGGGAAAGGCAGCAAACAATGTCAATCATGCTATGAGTGGATGGAGATGTAGGTCTAGAGAATTGGTGAGAGTGCCACTGGTCTCGGTCTAATTAATCTCTTTATCTGAATGTTTGTTATTTCCCTGTCCAGGTCCATTTTTCACCCAACGGTTAGCGAATGTGTCACACCAAGCACAATATAATTAGCACATTTAGACTTTGGAGGAGGTCGTGATGTGTGATCCGTTTTGAAGTTAGCATGGAAGAAGGAAATACCATGCTCAATCCAGAGTGGATTTTGTGCTCCCCTTTTATCATAAAATTAAAACTAAGTTGAAAAGCTTCAGATGTTATCTCGCAAAAATAAAAATTCAGATGTTTTTTTTCTTTTCAGAATAAAATTGCTCTGCGGATATTCGAATGAGTCATTTGTTGGAGAGTTTTTATGAAAAGAACCATCGATTTCCATTACGGGGATAAAAACACAATAGTGAAGAGCTAGAGAAGCGTACTTCTCAGGTTTTAAAAACATTACTCCATAGTTTGTTATTTTTCAACAACTCTCAAGTGAGACAGAGCTAGAGTATATGAGATTTTTTTTACAGATATTTTTCATGAGTAGGAATTTATGTTTTGAAAAGCATGCAAATGCACCGGCGCACACCTTCATGTTTCGCCAAACGGCCAGTATGTTATTTCCGATCTGATTAGAAAGAAACTGTGAGTACGTCACACCAAGCACGATAAACATTAGACTTGAGAAGACGTCAAATGTGCAAGGTCCGTTTTAAAAGCCACTCACGGAGGAGGGAAAGCAGCGAACCATGCCAATCATGCTTACGAACGGATGGAGCAAAATGCTTAGAGAATCGGAGACGATGCCATGCAACTGGTCTCAGTCTAATTAAACCACTTTCCCTGAGCATTTCCTTCTCATTGTGCTATATATATAATCCTGTTCACGTCCACGTTTCACCAAACGGTCAGTAAATATGTTATTCTACTTGAGACGGGAGAAAGAAACCGTCGGGACGTCACAGTCGCACCAAGCACGAAAAACAGCATATTCAGACTCCACAAAGACGTCAAACTGAATGCGCATCCGGTCCATTTATAAAAGCTATCCTGGGAGAAGGAAAGGAGAGCGTGTCGCATTAAGAAATCCCGAAGTATATATCGCAGGCTACTCCGGCCACGAATTGTTGTTGATATTCCAGTGCACTATGCGCAGGCAGGCCGACTGGCTAGCCGGTCGTTGGAGCGCCGCTTTCGCCAAACGTCCGGTGAGGGCCACGCCAAGCTGCGTAGGTGCGGCAACTCGCAGAACCCCCGCTCCGGCGCATACGTACGTGTCTAAACTCTACGACCAGATTTCTTTTATAGATTACGCACGCCGCGTTCGTCTCCGGGCGGCTAGCTGACGGCGACAGTTGCTGGCTAGCCTCGGTAGCTGTTGACCGTCCATCAGAATCAGACGAGATCGATCGATCGACGGGACGAGGCTTAACTGTAGCGGGGTCAGCTCCACCGACACTGTTACCGATCTGCTCTGTAATTTGTTTCTTGAAGCCAGATCAATCAACGCGAGGCCGACTGCACGGCGGCGGTCGGGTCACGCGTCAGTTCGCCGGCTACGTCGTACCGCTCGATTTCAGGCTCCCTTTTTTTTCTCCCGCGAGGAGTAAATGTGGCGTTTCTTTCTTTCTCCAAAAGAGATGGATGATCTTTCTTTGCGCCTTCAGTGCACATCCTGCGGCTATCAGGAGGGGAATCTGAGGGTGTGAGGGCCATGATGGATTGTGAAGGCTGCAGGTGCACGGTGTGGATAATGTCCTCCTGCTCTGCTGGGAAATGACGGCGGCGCTTAGCAGAAAGTGGAACTGAGAAAAGCGGGAGAGCATGATGCCCCGCACGGTGAAATCCGTAAATGAGATGCCTGCATGTGGCTTGCACGTGAGTGCTGTGCCGTCCCTCAAGGACTGGGGGTATTTTGCTAGACTCAACCCCAGATCGGTAATAAAGCAAAAGGACACAAATTACAGTGGGCCGCATGCCTTGATCAAAGAAAAGAAATACTCCCGCCGTTCCGAATTACTTGTATTAGATTTGTTTAAATACGGATGTATTTAGTATTAAAATCAGTCTAGATACATCCGTATCTAGACAAATCCAAGACAAGTAATTCGGAACGGAGGGAATACGTGCAGGCCGTACCGTACGCGTATGATTTTTAACGGAAGTTTTCTATGGGCAAACAAAGTGTACAAAGCTGCGATCTACGGCCTCGTAAAATGATTCACGTGTGGAAGGCAGAGACAGACATGCATAACTGACGCCCTTCCCGGGATTCGTAGCCAGATTCATTCCCGGGATCATGTCCATTGGCCCTGTTTGGATCCCAGGGCTAGAGCTACTTTAAGCTATTTGGGGCTGAACTAACTCTTAAAATATCTACATACATGAGCTAGTTTGAGTTAGATTGTAACTAACCCACAAAAAAACTATCCCTGTGAAGAGGTGCTAATTGGAGCTAGTTGTGGTGGGGCCCTAAAAAAATTCTTTTTCTGTCGCATGCAGCCGCACCGGATCCTATCCATTCGTCCTCGTTGCCTCTCGTTCTCCTCCCCCGCTGCATCTCGTTCTCCTCCTTCCGCTGGCCCTGTCGCCCTGCATCGCCGGCCGCGTCCGCTCGCCCACACCGGCCGCGTCTGCCCGCCCCCGTCCGCCTCCATCCCGCCGCACCAGTTTGTCCGCCCGTCACCGTCCCTTCCGCCCGCCCCAGCCGGCCTCGTCCGCCTCCATCCCGCCGCATCAGTCCGTCCGCCCCGTCCGCCTCCATCCCATTCCCATCCATCCACACCATCTCCGACGCAACCTTCGCCGGCCGCGGCACCGGTCACCCACACAAGAGCCGGCCACAACAATCCTGGTTAAAAGAGTCAAATGATTGAAAAAGTGCATTTATTTTCAAACTTACCCTCTCATCCAAACACCACCAAAGGTTAGAGTTAGTTTAAGGTTAGTCTAGAGTTAGAAAATAACTCTAACCTCTAACCAAGTTAGAGTATTCAAACAGGGCCATTTGTCCTACTGCCCCTCGTCCTGGACGGCTGAAATTCTGCCCCGACGCAAAGAGAACAAGCAATGCATTAGTTGTAGCGTGCGTGTGTTAATCCGATCATGTCAATACAGAGAACACTAGAGGTAATAAAAATTAAAATCAGATTCATGGATCACCTAGCGATGACTACAAGTACTGGAGCAAGACGAAGGCACACCACGGTCATCACCCCTCTCGCATCGGAGTCGGACAAACCTTGTTATAGTAGACAGTTGGGAGTCGTACTAAAGCCTAAAGGACCAGCACACAAGAGCAGCAACCACCGTCGATGAAGAGAGTTGTAGATCGAAAAGATCAAACATGTCACCACATGAACGAAGACGAACAAAAACTGGATCCAAATAGATCCACTAAAGACCAGCACCGACCAAATCCATGAGATCTGACGAAGACACATCTCCACACATGTTCCGACGACGCTATTCACACCATCAAAACGGGGATAGGACATGTGAGAGATTATTCCTACTGAGGGACATCGCCACGGCCATACAATACCAACCAAGACGTTGAACCTAACAAAAACGAGAACGGGGTCCATCCCGACGGCCAGGGGCGATTGTGTCCTGGATTAATGGGTACTCACCACGTTGGCCTATCATTCATGGGTCGACCGAGGACCACCGACAACCGAAGAATGGGCCGCATCAGCTATGGCCCTCAGCGTACTCAAGCTGGAACCCTCCGTAGACTTGGGTATACTTCAAGGCATATTCAAATATTCGGCATGTTCATCTCTAGATGCAACCGACCATGTGTAACCGTAGGTATCCCTGCGCTCCTATATAAGCCGAGGGTTTTATTTAGTCTGTAGAGACAAGATTAGATTCATTCGTACGATCTCAAGGTAGATCATCTTGTACTTTGTACTCCATCCACAATCAATACAATACAAGAAGGACCTAGGGTTTTACCTTTTCGAGAGGGCCCGAACCTGGGTAAATACTGTCTCTCTACTTTCTGTTAACATCAAGCCAAGATCACGAGCTCGGGACCCCCTACTCGAGATCCCTACTCGAGATCTGCCGGATTTAGCTCTGACGGAGGGGCCGAGGTCCTCCGCACCTCAACGGCCCAAAGGCCCTTGAAGGTGGGGTGGATCGTCGGCGGCGCCAGCGGGAGGAGGAAGTAGACTTTTTTTAGGAGGAAAGACAACCTCTTGAGGAGGGATTGACTTTTCATTTTTACTTTATTTTGTTTCTTCAAGCCAGATCAATCAACCCAAGGCCGACTGCACGATGGGCTCGGGTCACACGTTAGCTCGCCGGCTATGTCATACTGCTCGATTTTAGTTTTTTTATTTCGCCAGAAATAAGGCATCTTCAGCGCTAACCTGCAAACCGGACACTTTATCCGTTCGTGGACCAGTGGGGTCAGTCTACGGACAAGGATGCGGGTGCTGGACATCCAAAACTATCCACATACATTCCAAACCGGGTTTCAACTAACCGGATGAATTTCATCAAACACGACATAATTCACAAAGTTTAGATAAAAAAATAGCACAATCTATCCATAAATAGCATGCAAATATGTCAAGTACAACAATAATTTAAATTCAACGAGATTGTCCAGATGTTCGATATGGATATATCAAATTCAACGATACTATCTCCAGTTACGGCACATGTTGTCCCACACATATTGTCCCTTGAGCTTCAACCAATAATCCATGTGCGTGAATGGTCTGCCCTACGACTCGTAGTACATCACAGCAGCTCGTGCAAGCTACACAACGTGTAGAGCAACAATGAGTGAATGAATCAATCAACATGTAAAGCAAAAAGAAGCAAAACCTACGATCTCCATGGTTGCCGCGCACACTGGCGATATTGCCTCCAGGCGATCAACCGTGCCATAAAACTTTGTGACGGAGTTTTGTATGGTGTACCATCAATACGCTAACGACTTCACATTGCGTTCATGGATAATGTGTATGTCATCGGGCAGAATATACTTTCGCGCATGAAACAAACCATGCACCCGTTGTCAAAATTGCCCCCTTCTGCTCCTGCCTATGAAGTCCATAGATACCGCCAAACCACTCATCACACAACAACTCATTCTCCATGCCGAGTAGCCCGCCATCCTTCTTACTCGGAAAAACGACATGAAGTTTGAAAATAAGTGCAATGGCATTGGACCGAACACCTGTCGGGGACATGGTGTCCGCCATGGACGTCGTGGATAGGGGGACGGAGGGTATTTGGATGTGGACGGATCCTGTCTGGATGGCAGCGTAGTACAAGGCCAGTGGGCGCGTGGGTGGTTGTTGCGGATGTCCGACAATATTTGGGTGGCGGGCGAAGAGGTACAGCGGCGTCGGCGAAGGAGGAAGGCGCAATTGCAAAGTAAGAAGGAACTGGGGCGGAGTGGAAAAGAATGGGACCGGCAGGCGGATTTGAGTGGGCTGGAGGTGTCAGAGTCCTACTTGGCGGTGATCCGACTCCCGCAAAGCCCCCAATTAGCTTCCAATTAGTGAAAATAAACACGTCCAAACCGTCGAAAGGACACATACAAGACTGCATTGGATGACAAAACATGTCTGAACAAAGACGGTTGCGGGCGGTTCAAGGGTTAAAGTTGGAGATGGCCTAAATGTGGTGTTTCTTTTGATGGATGATCTTTCTTTGCGCCCCCATGCCTTCAGTGCACATTCTGCGGCCTTTTGGTGGGGAATTTGAGTGAGAGTGGCTGGCACACAGGGCCATGATGGATTGTGAAGGCTGCAGATGCACGGTGCGGGGTGTGGATAATGTCCTCCTGCTCTGCTGGGAAATGACGGCGGCGCTTAGCAGAAAGTAGAACTGAGAAAAGCGGGAGAGCATGATGCCCCGCACGGTGAAATCCGTAAATGAGATGCCTGCACGTGGCTTGCACGTGAGTGCTGTGCCGTCCCCTCAACTCAAGGACTGGGGCTATTTTGCTGGACTCAACCCAGATCGGTAAATAAAGCAAAAGGACACAAATTACAGTGAGCCGTATGCCTTGATGAAAGAAAATAAATGTACGTACCGGAAGTACCGCACGCGTATTAATTTTTTAAGTTAAATACACCACCAGTGCCTTAACTTATCCCTCACGGTCAGTTTAGTATCTAAACTTACAAAATACATAAAAGTGTGTTATAACTTGTCCTTCCGTGCATATACGGTGCCTCTGGCTGTATGCGACCGTATGGGCTGCCCGCGTGGAATGCGAGCTGGCGGCTGGCCCACTTGTCACTGGACGAGCGATTTTCTTTTGCAGAAAATACCTCATGTTTTATTCAAATTAGAAATATAGATGTCATATGTCAACAGGACAGAGAGAGAAATCGCTTAAATAAATTACAGGTAGACCTACTGCTTAGTGCGGGCATGAGCAGACCATCCGGCAGAACATGATGCATTCTAGTACTCCCTCCGTCCGGAAATAGTTATTATTAAAATGAATGAAAATGAATATATCTATAACTAAAATACATCTAGATACATCCATTTTAATGACAAGTATTTTCGGACGGAGGGAGTATTAGCTAGTACTCATATACATAGACCTAGTCCGCGTATTTCTCTGCACTTCCTTCACATGTTTTCTTTTTGTTTATTTTTTAGTTCCTGTTTAGTTTTTATATGTAAATTTTACCATCAAAAAATACAAAAAAATATAAGTAGGCAATTATTGTGCATTTTAATTCTTTAATCTATTTTCATTATTGTTACTTTGAAGAGGTAAACATGAACTTTTTCCAAATTTTATGTGGATTTAGACAGGTCAACGTATATTAAAAATTATTGTGTAAATTTATGTATCCTGATGCAGGACCACAAGCACGGACAATTATTGCCTATATTCATTGATTTAAAATACTACACAATTGCAAAAAATTGACAACGTAACTGTTCAACGTGTATTAAAAGTTATTGTCTAATAATAGTAATTCTAGAATGTATTAAAACATGTTAAAGGTGTTTGTAGAAATATAAGAATAATTTTACACAATAAATTTTCTCAATACACGTTGAACATGTTTTTAAAATACATGTTGTCAAGTTTTTGAATGCACGGCAAACCTAAGGTAACCACGAGGCAGGACACCACGTGATGACTAAAAGGAAGAAATACTGTTTACATTGACAAATAAATCAGCAGGAAAATTCCAACTAGATGCTCTAATGGGATAAATATAGTTTAGACCGTAATGAGATTGTTACGTATGGTAACAAGTGAATAATTTAGGTGCGTCAAACAAATAAATTGTCACTGACGTGTGCACGTATGCATACCACGCACACAAGGTTCAGTATTAAGAAAAATAATACTACAAATGATTAGATACAACACCAAAAATAAATATGATAATTTTATATTTTACATAAGATGGTGTTCCTCTAAATTTAGCGTAAAATCTTGCTTGGTTTACTAGCTAGCTTACAAGGCTGGCGCGACTGAGCTCCTGAGTTCGAACTTTGAATCCCCCTTTTCTTTCTTATTTTTTTTATTGTTCACACTGTATCATTGTTATAAAAGCCGCTGTATCTGCCATTTTACACATACTGATGTGTTTGACGTAGTGGTTAACATGTATGTCTTGTGCATGCGAGGCACATTTATTTTTCTTTTTACTATTTCATTCATCCGCTCGCATGAGCTGATATGCGGGACCGCATTAAAATTAAATCTGAGGGGGCTGGCTGTAAAAAATGTGGGACCATATTAAAAATAAATCTGAGGGGGTTGGTTGTAAAAAATGCCCCACACTTACATGTGGGCCACCTTCATGCGGGCGTGCCATGTGGTCAAGGCGGTACGCCCGGATACGGTAAAAGGCACCGTATTTGAACAACCAGACAAGTTCGAGCATTACATTTATGTATTTTACAACTTTAGGCACCAAAGTGACCACGCAGGACAAGTTTAGGCACCCACGATGTATTTAACTCTAATTTTTCTACGCAAGTTTTCTGTGGGCAAACAAAGTGTACAAAGCTGCGATCTACGGCCTGCTAAAATGATTCTCGTGGGAAGGCAGAGACAGACATGCATAACTGCCGCCCTCCCGGGATTTGCGGCCAGATTCATTCCCGGGATCATGTCCAGTGTCCTGCTGCCCCTCGTCCTGGACGGCTGAAATGCTTCAAGCTTTTTCCAGTGCTCATCTCGTACGGGCACTACACAAATGCCACTGCCAAATTGCCAATAATAAATGAAGAACGTGCTTCTGCCCCAACGCCAAAAGTACAGGCGATGCATTCTACTCCCTCCGTTCCTAAATAATTGTCTTTTTAGAGATTTCAACAAGTAACTACATACGAAGCAAAATGAGTGAATCTACGCTCTAAAATATGTCTACATACATCCGTATGTTGTAGTTCATTTGAGATGGCTAGAAAGACAATTATTTGGAAACGGAGGGAGTAGTTGCAGGGCACCGTGCGTTAATCCGCCACAGCAGAAATGAATAGTAGGTGCCACCTTACTATAGCTGGCATTCACCAGTAACGCCACTGTTTGCTAACACTGTTTTCACTCAAATCCTGTACGTGTTAATCCTTCGTTTCACCAAATAGTGCATGTAATTTTACAAACTTTCGCAGAGTTCATAAAAAATTATCTATATATATTATTTGATAAATGCTGCTTTTTATTGACTCATAATGCCGCATAAGAAAAATGCAAGAATCATTAGTACACACCCGGCCTCTACATGACTAGGACCTAAAACCAAACACCAAAACACGCACACGCAAAAGAAAAAAAAAATTGACCTCCAAAAGTTCCATCGAAGCGAACTCAAGAATGTAGCAGAAGCCATAAAAATCAACCACCACCGATGACAACTTCTGTATCATGGGAAAATTGCTTCAACAAAACGACGCCTCGAAGAAGAAAGCTACGCACGAGCGCTACTGTCATCGGATCCATCCATGAAGACTAAATCTTGGGTTTTCACCCCAAAGAAGTCAACTTCACACAATGCCTCCACCAATGGGTGGATCTGAAACACCACCATTACAAGGTACTAGACCTAGAGTTTTGACTTCGAAGCTTAAGACCATGTGCTTACGAGCACCACCAAACGTAAAGTCACATTGTGCAGTCGCCCCTACTTTCAATGAAGAAGTCATCGTTGTAAAATAGAACGTCAGGCCTCGCAATTGTACATGCTCATAAATATTGACGTGGACATCATCATGCAACATGGCATACTATATACGAGGAGCACATCAGAGCATGCCCGCCAGCATAAACAAGGTCATTGGTGCCACCAAGAACCCTTCATGGGCCAACCCTTCATGGGCCAACTGACAACCCCCCAAGTCGTAGGCAGTGATTGGACCCTAAATGCAAACAAAAAGTTGTCGGTGCCACCAAGAAGCCTCATGGCGCCATCTGCCAGCCCCGTCATGTCTTCACCGAAGTAAACCAATAGTGGTTCGGGGAACGAAAATGAGCATTCAAGTAGGACGAACTGGTGAGGAGGTCACGTCAGGGCCCGATCACCCACCGTTCGTCGCCGCCATATACGACACTCTGGTCGACCACCGGTTGCCACACACCTCGTGTCTGCCGCTATCATGAATGAGTTGAGCATCCATGTGCCACACTCGTGCCGATCCAGCTCTAATGCACACCTTGTGTCTATTGCCATCGTTCACCGCACGCCGCTGTCAAAAGGGCCAGGTTGTGCCGCCATAGCACGTCCAGGAAGGCAGTCGCCACCTTGGTCCACTGCCCCCTCAATCCTCCATGGGAAGATTTGAGCGACCGCCAGACCATGTTGGCGACCCCGACCTAGCCATGCCCTGATCTAGACGAGGGTAATCAACCTGAGGCGGCCGACGAATGAAGTTGTACAACGGTGTGGGAGCATCTCTAACGCTGACCACTACCGAACAACGCAAATGTCTGTTTTTTATGTCCGGACGTGGTCCGTGAACATGATGCGGGAGAGAGTCATTGAAGGCTATTCATAAAATAATCCAGTTGGGAGGAGAGAGAGGAGAGTGGACTACGCATGTGTGGAGAGAGAAAAAAAGAGGAGGACCACGTGGTGGCTTTTTGTTGGTCAAGTGGATGTCTTGACTCCTGCATAGCTCCCAGGTTTGGTTCCAGTTAGCAAGAGAGCCAACGGTCGGACTACTTCCTGAACTGATAGGGTCCCATTGAATTAAATTTGACAAAAATAGGCTGCACACAGTAATCCGAACATATACAAAAGATTTGACGACCTTCTTTGGAGATGATCTAGTTTTTTCATGCCAACCATGCTATGAACCGAGCAGAAATAGCTGAGTGGGGCGTGCAACACCCCTTCCTTATGGGTGGATGCAACTCCGGGTACTATCGCCTAAATCTTTAGCGGAAGATGTAAATATTATTCGAGTTTAATAAAACTAGTCAGGAAGGCCTTTTTGTCAAATAATAATAATAATAATAATAATAAAATGAACCGAGCAGAAATAACAAAATTTACAAGGATCACATATTCCCACTAGTCCCAAGGGAAATCGGCTTTCCCCAGCAAATTTGTATTGCGCCATCGCTGTTCACGTCCATGTTTCACCAAACGGCCAGTATGTTATTTGTGAGAAAGAAACTGTCAGCACGTCACACCAAGCACGATAAAACATTAGGCTGCAGAAGACGTCAAATGCGCATGGTCCATTTAAAAGCTATACTCGCATCATGGAACAAGGAAAGGAGAGCGTGTCGGACTAAGAAATCCCAAAATAATGCCGGCTCGTTGTTGTTATTCTCGTGCACCATTGCAGGCCGACTTGCTGTTGGAGTGCAGCTTTCGCCGGTCCGGTGAGCGTCACGCCAAGCTGCGTAGGTACACATATACGTTCGCGTCTAAACTCTACGACCGTCGATCAGATTAGATTTTAGATCACGCCGCGTGCGTCTCCGGCCGGCCGACGGTGACACTGGTCTGGTACGCGTCTCGACTGATTTGTTTATTGGGCAGGTACAGTGGTTAGCTGGCTGGCCTTGGGGCCATGCTACGTGCCGTGGTCTAGCTTAGGGCAGCTGTTGACCGTCCATCAGAATCAGATCAGACCCACCGACCGGACCGGACGAGGCGTAACTGTGGCGGGGTCAGATCAGATCCACCGGCACTGTACCGATCTGGCCTGCATTTTGGCTCCTTGAAGCGTCGGTATCGCTCTCACGCGTCGGTTCACCAGATACGTCGTACCGCTCGATGCCAGCCTCTAATTTATCTTCGGGTTCAGAATGTGGTGTTTGGTTCTCCAAAAGAGCCGATCTTTGCGCCTCCATGCCTTATTTAGAGGGTGATTCTGAGTGTGTGTCTGGCACACTGGGGCCATGATGGATTGCCAATGGCTCAAGGCTGCTGCGGATAAATGACGGCGGCGCTTAGCAGAAAGTGGAAGGAACTGAGCAAAGCGGGAGAGCATATGATGCGCGCACGGTGAGATACGTAAATGGGATGCGTGCATGTGGCTTGCACGTGAGCGCCGTCCCTCGAGGCGTGAATGTTTCTTTTTATTTTTTACTGAATGGACTGAGCGCAGCGCAGATTAGTTCGGGAACGACGGCTCTATCCTGTCCGGCCCCGTCCGTTTGGAATAAAACGAACTAATAGCATGGCCCAGCGCACGGCCTCAAACGGACAAATGTCCGGATTCCGTTCGTTTTCGACCCATCCCCGGCCCAAACTTACGCTCGGTTTGGGGTGAAACGGACGCGCGCGGACGGCCTGGACGCACGCCCTTGTCCCCCCCGTGGCCCGCCTGTCAGGGACACTAGCAGTCCCTCCGCTTCCAACGCTTCCACCCTCTTTCTCCCGCCCCGCCCCGCCGCCGGCTCCGCCGCTATTCTCCGGCCGCCTCCTCACCACGCAGCCTCCTGCCTCCCTACCAAACCACTTCTCGACATGGCCGCCACCACACCCGTGCTTTGGCCGTAGTTTTGGCCGTCGATCGGAGGTTTGGCCGTCGCCATCTTTGCCGGCCGCAGAGTGGACAGGACCGCCGGCGACGCACCACGGCGGCCTCGGCAGCTTCCGACGAGAGCTCCAGAGCGGCCAGTATCCGGCCGGCAACCACCCCTGCTGCGTCGAGGTGATCATCGCGGCCTCTTCGCCACCACGACCGCAAGGTGTTCGGCATTTTGCCCACAAAGGTATGGACAGTGGAGACGAGTTTTTCTTCCATCACTTCCTTTGTTCATCGGACGATTCGTCATCGGATGATGAAGATCTTGTGGTGGCTGCACTGGTCGTTCACGACCACATTCAACGGCAGCTTCCTCGGTACAGGGAGTCAGTCCATGGCCGTGCTCCCAACCTGAACCGCAACAGGGAGAGAGGCCACGCCCTGCTCTATGCCGATTACTTTGCCAACACCCCGCTCTTCAAGTCGGATAAATTCCGTCGCCGTTTTTGAATCGCAAGGCATGTGTTCAATCGTATCCGAGAGGGAGTGGTTCCTCATGACCCATACTTCGAGTGCAAGACGGATGCCCTTGGCAAGCTTGGATTCTCCTCTTACCAGAAATGCACCGCAGCCATCCGCATGCTTGCATATGGAATTCCAGGCGATCTGGTGGATGAGTATGTGCGTATGAGTGAGACAACATGTCTGATGTCAATGTACAAGTTTTGCCAGGCTGTGATCAAGGTGTTTGGCCCAGAGTACTTGAGGCAGCCAACTGCCGCTGATACAGAGAGATTGTTGGCGACCAACGCAGTTAGAGGCTTTCCAGGCATGCTTGGCAGCATAGATTGTATGCACTGGGAGTGGAAGAACTGTCCATTTGCTTGGCAGGGCCAGTACAAGGGGCATGTTAACGGGTGCACTGTCATATTAGAAGCGGTGGCACCGCAAAATCTTTGGATATGGCATTCTTTCTTCGGCATGGCAGGTTCTCACAATGATATCAACGTGCTGCAGCGTTTTCCAGTCTTCACGAGGCTTGCAGAAGGCCACTCCCCACCAGTCAACTTTGAGATCAACGGTCACCATTACAACAAGGGATACTATCTAACAGATGGTATATATCCTCAATGGTCAACTTTTGTGAAGACAATCTCGAAACCCCAAGGTGAGAAGAGAAAGAGATTTGCCCAAATGCAAGAGAGTGTTAGAAAGGATGTGGAATGTGCTTTTGGTGTGCTTCAATCCCGACGGGGTATCGTTCGAAAACCTGCACTGTCATGGGATGAAAGGAAGCTTTGGGAGGTGATGACTGCTTGTGTGATCATGCACAACATGATCGTCGAGGACGAGCGTGATGAGAGTATCTTCGACCAAGGATTTGATTATCAAGGTGAAAATATTAAGCCCCTGCACCAAGACCCGGCCATATTTGAACAGTTTGCCCAATTCCACCGTGAGATGCGTGATTGGCACACTCATTTAAATCTTCAAAATGACTTGGTTGGGCACGTGTGGGATCACATTGGCAACCAATAGATGTATTGGTCCATTTTATGTTCAGTCAAGACAATTTCGATTTGGTTGTAAAACTATTTTATTAAAGACAATTTCAATTGGGTTGTAAAGCTATTTTAACTTTCAGACAAATATTTGGGTTGGAAACTAGTTTTGATGCAAATTTGGGCATTTTTGGCCCTGACGGATAGGATGGGGCAAATGGATGCGGCCGCGCACTGGGCGCACGGCCACCGCATCCCAGGACAGGCCCGGACACGACCCCAAATCCCTACCCAAACGGACAAAAACCGGACAACGGACGTCCGTTTGGGGTCGTGCGGTGGAGTTGGCCTTAGCAGAAAATAGAACCGAGGAAAGTGTGAGAATCAAGGGCGGAGACAGGGGTGCCAGCCACGGCCTGGGCCCAGGCCAACATGCAAATATTTCACTAGAACACTGAGTATTTCTGCTAAAACAGTGTATTAGCTTTGTATTCCGTTGGTCTGGCCCTCCCCAAGCTAGTTTAGAGGCTCTTGGCCCTGTCCATTCTGGTTTCTTGGCTCCCCCACACTAAGAGCATCCATTTATGCACTGAGAGCATCCATTCATGCACGGTAAACGTGAAAGCCGCATGGCTGCACGTAAGTGTCATGAATGCCTGAAGTACAAGGAAGATGATTTGTGGCCCTCGGGTGCCACACACCCCTACATGAATATGGCATTAAAAACACATCAGAAAATTTTCGAAAATTCTGAAGTTTTGCTATATGGAACCTGGGTGTCCGCTGTACACATATGCAGTTCATGAGGACGGGTGTCGTGGTAATGTCAGTAAAAAGACCAAAACATCGTATGTGTAGAAGAAAAAAACTGGGTGTAACGTATGTCGGACCGTAATTCCTGCGCCGCAGATACCACGGGCACCCATTCTCCACGAAAATGACATGGGTGTACAATGGGCACTCATGTTTGTATCCCAAATTTTCAGTTTTTTTTAATTCTGATTTCTTAATGCTATTTTCATATAGGGGTGTGTGACTCCCAAGTGCTCCAATGCATTTCCCTGAAGTACACCCGCTAGTTTGCTCAACCAAGCGCAGCTCAGCTAGCCAAAAGATACCAATCAAAGTGATCTAAAAGATCATATATTTCTTTACAGAGGAAGTACTGTTTTTATAAAACACCATTCATAATGTACTAAGGCCTCTGGTTGGAAGAATAATCCGCATCAATGAGTCACAATATCACTAGGTATAGGGCTTGACGTGTGCTGTGCTAGGGGTAAAACCACTCTCATAACCATCCAACTGATTGGCTGATAGAAGTTCACTATTGAATATTTGAATAAAGGCAGAGTTTAGAAAGAAAGAGAGCTAATTTATATTAAAACATCAGTGGGAGTATATTATACACAGAAGGACTTGAGAGGAAGAGAAATTACTATTCGGTTCCTTACTTTTTATGGAGAACACTAACAAATGAGTGCGCTAACTGTGAACTATTATGTTTTTAAACGTAACTATCGAACACCTCCATCATCCCTTTTAATTACATGCGTGCACGCATTAGAATGACTTCCTCGGTCGTGTGTACTGCCTGAACAGATGGAACAATATGGGGAAATGAGAATTATTATCTATCCTTATACGACTTATGGTCGTATAATCGACGCCAGAAAAAGATGGATGCCTCGTCTTCGATGGATGGAAGGATTATTTTGCAAGTACAAAATGGCAGTTGGAGACAGACTCATCTCGTGATCCACCATGGAGGTGATGAGGTTCTCCTCTTCACTACACCCATGCTTGCTCAATTTGTTTAGTCTAAAACATCCGATAAAGAGTAGTTTTGTCCTGCTGCTATACTTCCGGATCATGCTCGATCACTCCACTCGTGCTCGTGTTGCCAGTTACTTTTGGTAATGGCGTGTTGATGTATCAAATGTTTGTTCTATGTGTGAACGTCTAATAGTATACGTTGCCGCCAGATTTTGGCATGGTCAAAAACGTAATTAAAAAGGCTTTAAATGGAAAAGTGCTCAAAGCGAGAAAGTTCCGTATCGTCAAAAGGAGAAACTTTGATGTTTGGGCCGTAGCCATCCGATCTAATCTCTAAGGCCGAAGTTGTGTTTGAAGTACTGAGATTTTGCATTCAGAACACTATTCGGCTGATTATGCCCTCAAGATGGCATCATATGGGAAACGTTTCTACATGGATTGTCTTCGCCCCGTCGAAACGATCGATTTTGATATAAGAAGCGTCTAAATCGGAGCTCGTATGCAAAAGTTAGATCCAAAACGGTGTGCTGCATAAGTCTGCCCCGGAAGTTCCGGGCAAAACTTCCGGGGAGGTTCTGGGATAAACCGAAAGTTTGCACGCGGTGCGCCCCGAAACTGGAATTTTAACATTATTTGTAGATTTGCGGGGCCGATTTCAATATCAAGATGACCTTGGATGAAAAAGTGATCAACTAAGAAATTTTTCTGCATTGCAAGATCTACAGCTTTACTTTTGGGACCATCGTGATCCGAAGCCATATGCGACCTGCAGGAGCTGTGCAAGAGGGCTACTTGATGTAATTTTAGCCCGAAAGTTCCGGGCTGACCGGAAGTTCCGGCCCTCGTAGTCCGAGTTAGGTTATGTTTTGATGTTTTGGACGTGATTTGAGTCCTTTTCTTATACGGGAAGTCCAGCCGCCTAATATATATGTAAGGGGTGACGGCCGATTGAACAACACACAATCGAACAATCAATCTATCATCTTTTATCTTTACCTTTATCTCTCTCCCTTGTTCTTCTTCTTCCTCGTTCTTCGTTCGTTCTTCTTCACTGCAGGGCGGCGAACCTCGAGGCCCTAGGGGCGGTCAGGCCGACCTAGGGCAGCCCTTAGCTGCCACGCGCCCTGACGGGGTCCCTCCCGGGCGTGTGGGGTTTCGGGTCTACAAAAGCGCCCGCCGGATTGTCTTGCGTACCGCGCTTCCGGCGGGTCTCCTTCGACGTGAGCTGCGGTGCATCACCCCCGGCGCCGAGGGTACACGGTGACGTGTTCGTGTGCGAACAGTATATTATTCTCTGGGATCATATTTTCTCATCCATGCTTTATTACAGAATTAATATATCATTTCGAAGTTAAGTACAGTGAGACGTACGGAAAAAGTCAAAAAAAAAAACGCAACTCGTAACCCATACAAATATGATTTTAATATGTTCAAAACTCTGCCATGGCAGAAAAACCTGAAACTATGTTTTGAAACCCGCCGCATCATTTTTTCCCATCCTTTCTCTAACCCGACGAACATTTTCTGTGATCCTAAAAATCATCGCAGAATATGCTCATGCCTAGTGGTAGCCAAATGCATTGCCTAAAATCAGGGCAGAACATCATCAAAGATGCCGAGGGCGCTGCTCCAGGATGAAATCAGCTCGTGGCGGTTTTCGAAACAGAAAATGATCTTAGGAGATGTTATTTTTTCCGCGAGAACGATTCTCATCACAAAATAGCACACATTTTGTAATGTCATCAAGGGAGCCAAGCTGAGGCGGACAGACCCACCGCGACGTCGTCACCACCCTCTCCACGACGCCTCCATCCTTATTTACATGATCCACGGGAATTGTCGTAGTTCCGCCATCTCTGGAGCAGCCCATAGAGGGGAGGGGAACCGGCGGAACCGTCGACGATAGAAGGGAAGGCAAAAGTTCCTCCCTATAGCACTATAGCAAGGGAGCAAAACAGGAAGCTGAAATTTACTCTAGGTAAGAGCATCTCTAGACGATTCCCGCAAAAGCTCGTTGTCCCATAAATCTCCGGCCAATTTGTGGGATAGTGCGAGATCCCTAAAATAGCCCGACCCGTATTTTTTTATCGGCAGCCACAAAACACCCCTCCGGCGCTATATCTACGGTTTCAGCAGGGATTTAGGGTTAGCAAACCTTATCCCTCTGCCGCAAAATCGTCCACCCTGCCGCAAACCATCCAGGCCTCTGGCGTAAATTCCCTTTCGAATCCGCCGTTTTTCCTCGTCCCCCATGGCCGGATCTTCTCGTAGGCGTGGCCACCGTGGTGGTTCGCAGTCGCGCAAGCTCGCCCTGCACGGCGCGGAGGCCGGAAGCTCCAGCCGGCCCGCCGTTGAGCCATGGCAGTCGAAATAAGCGCATGATAGCGACCGCCTCTCTCGCAGTGGCGGACAGAGCACGTGGGCCCTCTTCGATGAGCTCCATGACGCCCTTTTCCCGCACACCGTGCGGTGCCGGGAGGCCAATGAGGAGCTCTTCCCCATGGAGCGCGCAGTGGCAGCGGAGAAGAAGGTGCCGTCGACCGAGTCGCCGCCGCAAAGGAGGACCACGCTTACGCCCATGCGTGATGCAAGTGGGGGGGGGGGGTGGGAGAAGTTCTACCTCAACATCGATGATTGAGCCCGGCCTTCCCTAGGTTTAATTTGTAGTTTGATGTATGTTTAGCTATGTATGAACTCCGGTTGTGTTGGTGAACTTTGTTGCGCTAACTGGTTTTTGAATTTGCAGTACAAATTATAGCTTTGCCAGGACCTTCGAGATCCAGCATAATACCGGATCTGCCAGAGATGCTACAATGGCATCTCCAACGACGTAACTCAAATCATAAAAACTAAACGTCTGCAGACACGGATAAAGGAGTCGGCCATCCAACCCAGTGCACCAATTAAAAGCATACATGACATTTACATTAACATAGGCTATTCTTTTCCGGAATTGCTGTGCGTACTATTTTCGTACGACATGATCCCACTCGTCCGTGGGATTCATCGAACGGCTGCTGAGGCCGTTGTACATAAATTGTACAATAGTTCGTCATATGTGTAGCATGACTCATTCTTTTTACGTAGAAAAAGTTTTCTTAGTCTAAATCTTTGCCGCCAGTGGGCACGTCCATGTGGGAGGTCAACTGCAGCTGATTATCTTTCCCCCGAAATTCCCGGGATGCCGCTCCTTAGCGATTAGGGTTTTGAGGGTGGATCACGGCGGCGCGCGCTGATCCTCGGCGAGGCGCATAGGATCGTAGCCCGGGGATGGAAGCATCTTCAGGGCAGGGCAGAGGGAAAGATCCCTTGTCGCCGAGGGAGGCTAGGGAAAGACTGGCGGAGGCTCTGGGGAAACTTGACATNGTGTTGGTGAACTTTGTTGCGCTAACTGGTTTTTGAATTTGCAGTACAAATTATAGCTTTGCCAGGACCTTCGAGATCCAGCATAATACCGGATCTGCCAGAGATGCTACAATGGCATCTCCAACGACGTAACTCAAATCATAAAAACTAAACGTCTGCAGACACGGATAAAGGAGTCGGCCATCCAACCCAGTGCACCAATTAAAAGCATACATGACATTTACATTAACATAGGCTATTCTTTTCCGGAATTGCTGTGCGTACTATTTTCGTACGACATGATCCCACTCGTCCGTGGGATTCATCGAACGGCTGCTGAGGCCGTTGTACATAAATTGTACAATAGTTCGTCATATGTGTAGCATGACTCATTCTTTTTACGTAGAAAAAGTTTTCTTAGTCTAAATCTTTGCCGCCAGTGGGCACGTCCATGTGGGAGGTCAACTGCAGCTGATTATCTTTCCCCCGAAATTCCCGGGATGCCGCTCCTTAGCGATTAGGGTTTTGAGGGTGGATCACGGCGGCGCGCGCTGATCCTCGGCGAGGCGCATAGGATCGTAGCCCGGGGATGGAAGCATCTTCAGGGCAGGGCAGAGGGAAAGATCCCTTGTCGCCGAGGGAGGCTAGGGAAAGACTGGCGGAGGCTCTGGGGAAACTTGACATCACCGATGAGGAGACCATGCCATTAGTGCTTGATGATGCGTCGCCGGTGAAGTGGATATTGGCCGGAAAAGTTGTCCACAGGAATCTCCTCCACATCCAAACCATCACCAACGCGCTCTGCCCGGCGTGGGGAAACCCGAAAGGTCTTAACTTTAGATCGGTGGGGGAGAACACGTTTGTGGCTGAGTTTGCAAACCAGAGGGATCAAGACATTGTCTGGCAAGGTGCGCCTTGGCATGTGAGCAAGAACACCGTTGTTCTCTCAGAGTTCGACGAGTGCATGTGCCCTTCAGAACTTCAGTTCGAAAAGATTCAGATGTGGGCTAGGGTTGTCAACTTGCCCTTCAATATGCGTAATGACAACTGGTGTGCTGCGATTGCTAAACAGATTGATGAGCATGCTACTGACGTGGGTTTTGACCATTGTCGTAGAATTAACGCGTCAGATGTCCTTAGTGTGAGGACTTAGTCGCGAGGCCAATGCATCTATGTGGTAGCTTGAGAGGGGTTGAGCAGAATCGAGAAACGCAACACAAGACAAGGGTTTAGACAGCTTCGGGCCCCGGGAAACATCATCCGGTAACAACCCTACATGTTGTTTGAGGCTAGATCTCATTATCATCACGAGGGAGTCGCCGTAAACCGGCTCTCCTCTAGTTGTGTCTAGCCCTAGAGATTGTTTCTTGCTTATCCCTCTTTGGGGAGCCCTGCCCCTCCTTATATAAGTTGAAGGGGCGGGTTACATGTAGAGTCCATCTCGGACTAAGACTTAAACTATTTTGACTTCCTTTCCTGGGCTTCTTAACGTCTGCCGGTTTAACATTTTCTGCCGGTTTAACATTGTCTGCCGGTTTAACATGGTCTACCGGTTTAACATGGTCTGCTGGGTTATGATTGACTTAACACCTGCCGGTGCTACCATCTGTCTTAACTCTGCCGGTTTACCGTCTGTCTTAGCCATCTGTCTTGACTCTCCGCCGGTTTACCATCCGCCGGTTTACCAAGTCCCAGCCGGTTTACAACTCCAGCGGTCATACCGCGGGGTATATCCCCGACAACCATGCTAATGGATTCTTGCGAGCCAGAGTCACATTGGATGTGAGCAAGCCACTGAGACGATGGATCCTGATTGAATCGACTAGGAGGAAGAGTACGGATCCCAATGATATTCAGTATGAAAACATACCACACTTTTGTTTCTCGTGTGGCCGGTTGGGCCACTCTGATCTGCATTGTCCAACATCGGGTGCCAGAGATGCTAATGGTGATTTGCCTTTTGGGAGAGGTCTCCGCGCGTCGGACGAGCGCAAAAAACCCAGCTCTGGTGAGAACATGTCCAGGGAGCACACCTCCAATCAGAACAACAAGGCCGAGACAAGAAGTTCCAGCACTGCTGCGGATAAAGGAGCTGAGGTGCCCTCACCTGTAAAGAACAAGCATCAGAATAAAAGGAAGGGGGGCCGCAAACTAATAAGCAGGTTTACAGAAAGGTGGAGATGCCTTTGCTGTCTAATGAGGCCTTCAATACTTCCGACCAGATCCAAGTTGTGAACAACACAGAAGGAGATGTTTCCAATCAGTCAGTTGATGCGGATGGAGAGAGGATCCCTAAGTTGGAACTGCCATTGACTTGGAAACCCAGCGTAAGTTCGAGAACTTCGCAGTGTTGTGAAGCAGGAAGGGCCCCGTCTCCTCTTCTTGATGGATACGAAAATCCCCGCAAAACGAGTTGAAAATCTGCAAGTTACTCTAGGTTTTGCAGGATATTTTGCCGTCGGTAGCGACGGCTTAAGCGGTGGTATTGGATTATTTTGGTCGGCCGATATAAATGTTCATCTCAAAAGCTATATTTCTTGCCATATTGATGTTATGGTGCAGAAAAGTGACTTAAGCGATGATCCATTGAGGTTCACGGGTTTCTACGGTGCTCCAAGAGTGACCGACCGTCATCATAGTTGGAGATTTCTTCGCACACTAAAGGAAATACAACACTCGGCATGGCTGTGTGTTGGAGATTTCAACGAAACATTGTATGCCTCGGAACACTTCTCGCGAGCCGCTAGTCCTGAATGGCAGATGCGAGCATTCCGGGAGGTCATTGATGAGTGCTTGTTTCAGGACCTGGGTTGGACGGGTACTGAGTAAACATGGAGAAATGGACAATAGGGCGGTGATAATGTCAGAGCTAGGTTGGACAGAGCCTTTGGGAGTCTAGACCTAATGCATCGGTTCGGACATACAAGAGTGAGACACATCAGCACAATCAATTCAGATCACGGTTTCGTTCTGGTGGAACTGAGGGCACATGATACTGAGTACATATCAAGGGGGGCCAAGCAGTTCCAGTACGAGGATGTCTGGCAAACTCATGCAGATTACGACCAAGTGGTGATGAACATGTTGGAAATATGCCCTAGAGGCAATAATAAGATGGTTATTATTATATTTCCTTGTTCATGATAATTGTCTATTGTTCATGCTATAATTGTGTTATCCGGAAATTGTAATACATGTGTAAATACATAGACCACAACATGTCCCTAGTAAGCCTCTAGTTGACTAGCTCGTTGATCAATGGATGGTTACGGTTTCCTGACCATGGACATTTGATGTCATTGATAACGGGATCACATCATTGGGAGAATGATGTGATGGACAAGACCCAATCCTAAGCATAACACAAGATCGTGTAGTTCGTATGCTAGAGCATGAGATCATGCAACTCCCGGATACCATAGGAGTGCTTTGGGTGTACCAAACGTCACAATGTAACTGGGTGGCTATAAAGGTACACTACAGGTGTCTCCGAAAGTGTCTGTTGGGTTGGCACGGACCGAGACTGGGATTTGTCACTCCGTATGATGGAGAGGTATATCTGGGCCCACTCGGTAATGCATCATCATAATGAGCTCAATGTGACCAAGTGGTTGGTCACGGGATCATGCATTATGGAACGAGTAAAGTGACTTGCCGGTAACGAGATTGAACGAGGTATTGGGATACCGACGATTGAATCTCGGGCAAGTAACGTACCGGTTGACAAAGGGAATTGTATACGGGATTATTTGAATCCTCGACATCATGGTTCATCCGATGAGATCATTGTGGAACATGTCCAACATGGGTATCCAGATCCCGCTGTTGGTTATTGGCCGAAGAGCTGTCTCGGTCATGTCTGCATGATTCCCGAAGTCGTAGGGTCTACACACTTAAGGTTCGATGACGCTAGGGTTACTAGGAAGACTTGTATGTGATTACCGAATGTTGTTCGGAGTCCCGGATGAGACCCGGACGTCACGAGGAGTTCCGGAATGGTCCGGAGGTGAAGATTTATATATGGGAAGTTGTCATACGGTCACCGGAAAAGTTCGGGGGCATACCGGTATTGTACCGGGCCACCGGAGGGGTTCTGGGGGTCCACCAGGAGGGGCCACCTCTCTCGGAGGGCCTTATGGACCGTAGAGGGAAGGGAACCAGCCCCTAGGAGGGCTGGGCGCAACCCCCCCTCCCCTAGGGCCCATGCGCCTAGGGTTTGGGGGAACCCTAAAGGGGGGCGCCTCCCTTGCTTGGGGGGCAAGCCCCCTCCCCCTTGGCCGCCGCCCCCCTCTAGATCCCATCTAGAGGGGCCGCCCCCCTTCCCCCTTCTCCTATAAATAGAGGGGCGAGGGGAGGGCTGCGGCACCACATCCAAGGCGCATCCCCTCCCCTCCCCAACACCTCTCCTCCTCTGTTAAGAGCTTGGCGAAGCCCTGCCGGAGTACTGCCACTCCATCACCACCACGCCGTCGTGCTGCTGTTGGAGCTCTCTTCCTCAACCTCTCCCTCCTCCTTGCTGGATCAAGGCACGGGAGACGTCTCCACTCCGTACGTGTGTTGAACGCGGAGGTGCCGTCCGTTCGGCGCTAGGATCATCGGTCATTTAGATCACGACGAGTTCGACTCCATCAACCCCGTTCTCTTGAACGCTTCCGCTCACGATCTACAAGGGTATGTAGATGCACTCCTCTCTCTCTCTCGTTGCTAGATGACTCCATAGATTGATCTTGGTGATGCGTAGAAAATTTTAAATGTTTGCTACGATCCCCAACAGTGGCATCATGAGCAAGGTCTATCCGTAGTTTCTATGCACGAGTAGAACACAAGTTGTTGTGGGTGTCGATTTTATCAATTTACTTGCCGTTACTAGTCTTATCTTGATTCGGCGGCATCGTGGGATGAAGCGGCCTGGACCGACATTACACGTTCGCTTACGTGAGACAGGTTCCACCGACTGACATGCACTAGTTGCATAAGGTGGCTAGCGGGTGTCTGTCTTTCCCACTTTAGTCGGATCGGATTTGATGAAAGGGTCCTTATGAAGGGTAAATAGAAACTGGCATATCACGTTGTGGTTTTGGCGTAGGTAAGAAACATCCTTGCTAGAAATCTATAGCAGCCACGTAAAAATTTGCAACAACAATTAGAGGTCGCCTAACTTGTTTTTGCAGCATATGCCGTGTAATGTGATATGGCCAAAAGGATGTGATGAATGATATATATGTGATGTATGAGATTGATCATATTCTTGTAATAGGAATCACGACTTGCATGTCGATGAGTATGACAACTGGCAGGAGCCATAGGAGTTGTCTTAATTTATTGTATGACCTGCGTGTCAATGAATACCACCATGTAATTACTTTACTTTATTGCTAAACCGTTGGCCATAGTAGTAGAAGTAATAGTTGGCGAGACAACTTCATGAAGACACGATGATGGAGATCATGGTGTCATGCCGGTGACGATGATGATCATGGTGCCCCGAAGATGGAGATCAAAAGGAGCAAAATGATATTGGCCATATCATGTCACTATTTGATTGCATGTGATGTTTATCATGTTTTTGCATCTTATTTGCTTAGAACGACGGTAGCATAAATTAGATGAACCCTCATAATAATTTCAACAAAGTGTTCCCCCTAACTATGCACCATTGTGAAAGTTCGTTGTCTCGAAGCACCACGTGATGATCTGGTGTGATAGATTCTATCGTTCACATACAGCGGGTGTAAGCCAAATTTACACATGCAAAACACTTAGGTTGACTTGACGAGCCTAGCATGTACAGACATGGCCTCGGAACACAAGAGACCGAAAGGTCGAACATGAGTCGTATAGAAGATACGATCAACATGAAGATGTTCACCGATGATGACTAGTCCGTCTCACGTGATGATCGGACACGGCCTAGTTGACTCGGATCATGTATCACTTAGATGACTAGGGGGATGTCTGTCTGAGTGGGATTTCATTAAATAATTTGATTAGATAAACTTAATTATCATGAACTTAGTCTAAAACTTTTGCAAAAATGTCTTGTTGATCAAATGGCCCACGCTCATGTCAACCTCAACTTCAACGCGTTCCTAGAGAAAACCAAGCTGAAAGACGATGGTAGCAACTATACGGACTGGGTCCGGAACTTGAGGATCATCCTCATAGCTGCCAAGAAAGCATATGTCCTTGAAGCACCGTTAGGTGAAGCACCACCCCCAGCGAACCAAGACATTATGAACGTTTGGCAGTCGCGTGTTGATGATTACTCCCTGGTTCAGTGCGGCATGCTTTACAGCTTAGAACCGGGGCTCCAAAAACGTTTCGAGCAGCACGGAGCATATGAGATGTTCCAAGAGTTGAGAATGCTTTTCCAAGCTCATGCCTGGGTCGAGAGATATGAAGTCTCCGACAAGTTCTACAGTTGTAAGATGGAGGAAAATAGTTTCGTTAGTGAGCACATATTCAAAATGTCTGGGTTGCACAACCGCTTATCTCAGCTGGGAGTTAATCTCCCGGATGACGCGGTCGTTGACAGAATCCTTTAGTTGCTTCCACCAAGCTACAAGAGCTTTGTGATGAACTTCAATATGCAGGGGATGG
>LR880967.1:936011238-936021307 GCA_904067115.1 Aegilops sharonensis
TCAAATAACAACTCCTTGTTCATGGTTAGGAAACATAACCATCTTTGATTAACAAGCTAGTCTAGTAGAGGCATACTAGTGACATACTGTTTGTCTATATATTCACACATGTATTATGTTTCCGGTTAATACAATTCTAGCATGAATAATAAACATTTATCATGATATAAGGAAATAAATAATAACTTTTATTATTGCCTCTAGGGCATATTTCCTTCACCAAGATCATAACTGTTATGTGGGCTATATGGACATCTCGCAACAATATAGCACATGACAAGGTTAGTCTGAAACTGGACCAATCCTTAAAGTGCATTAGGGAAACTCTAATGTTATTGGAGCTACCGTTGGAACACACCAGGATCCTATCTGGATATGGGTGGAGGCCGCCTGACCCGGACTACATCAAAATCAACACGGACGGCAGCGTTTCGCTGAATGAAAACAGAAGCGAGGCGGGAGGTGTTGCACGGACCCCCTCCAACTTCATTGCTGCCTGGAGCAAGCCGCATGAGAATATGATGGATCCACTCACCGCAGAAGCA
The DNA here is from genome assembly GCA_904067115.1 of Aegilops sharonensis. Taxonomy (NCBI): domain Eukaryota; kingdom Viridiplantae; phylum Streptophyta; class Magnoliopsida; order Poales; family Poaceae; genus Aegilops; species Aegilops sharonensis. The sequence goes on from LR880967.1 coordinate 936,011,784, forward strand.
CTGGCTCTGCGAGATGGGGTTATCTTTGGCAAGCTTCGGGGTTTTTCTTGGGTGATCCTCGAGGTCGATTGCTTGGAGATGGTTCAGCTCTGGAACTCACGACAGTTCTCGCGCTCTGTTATAGGGCCTATTCTTCTCGAAATTGGAGGGCTAGCCTCATCGTTTGATTACTTTGACATTCATCATGTAATGAGACAATCCAATACCTTAGCTCACCTGTGTGCGAAACATGCAAGCACTCTAGGCGTGTCTGATTGTTGGATGGACTCTCCCCCTGGCTTCCTCGTGACCAGCCATATGGCTGATCGCGCTGGTGCTGTTAGTCCTTGTACAATGCAAGCTGCTTAAGGGAGGTGCTTAGAGAAATAAACCTGGTTTTTTTTAAGCATCGGTGTTTATTTGTACAGGATAGACGCTTAACTAAGCTCTCTCATATAGAAATAGGCACCGATGCTTTAAAAAAAATTGGTTTATTTTTCTAAGCACCTCCCTAAGCATCTCCCATTGTATAAGGCCTTAGTGATTGAATAAAGCTCGATGATTCCCGCAATAAAAAAAGAAGGCACGTCCGTGTTCCATACACCGCCTCCGTGTCCACCTCTACCGCGTTCTCCTTGAACAGGCGGTCGCGCTCCTCCGCGTTGATGCGGAGCCGACCACGGATGGGGCAGACACCGGCCATGGACTCGTACAATGCCCGCTGCTTATGCATGATGCCCGAATTCTCCACGATTATGGCCACAACGGCCACCTCCTTTGGCAGCTCGCCGGCAAACTGGCCCGCCCTCCGCTCTTCTGCGGTGTGGTAAAATCTTGGCGTGGAAGTACAACGAGAAACAGACATTCCCGGCGCTCTCCCCGGGATCCAGGGCCAAATTCGTTCCCGGGATCATGTCCAGTGTCCTACTGTCACCCCTGTACCGGACGTCGGGAATGCTTCAAGCTTTCCTACTGTAATCTCGTACGGGCACTGCACAGATGCCACCCCCAATAATAATAAATGGACAACGTGCTCCTGCCCCAACGCCAAGGGAACATGCAGGTGTAGGGCACCGGGCGTTCATCCGTCACAGCAGAAATGAATACCTGCCACCTCACAGCTGACACCCACTGTTAGCCCCACGGTTTGGCACCTCAGTTTTCACTCATTGTCGGTGCAAACTGGATTTTGACACCGGCAGACGTACGAGGATAGAGGAAGACGACGACGAGAGACGATTGTAAGCCGCTTGGCGCTGGTAAATTCAACGATCTGCCCGTCGGTCCGGCCAGAACCGCCGAAATGCTGCAGCATTTGCTCCCGCGTTCGACGCTCCCACCCACCTCCCGCCCCACCATCCCCAGTCGGCGGTCCTCCTTGGCCGGGCCACAGCCACAAGCGGACGAGGGGAACCCGACCGACGGCGCGCCCTGTGTCTCCCTCCCGCGTGGCTCCGCGCTGCTGCCAATTGCCAAGCCGAACTCGCCACGAGCCCACCGCTCCACCTCACCCTCACCATCCACTCCACCACCAGCTGCTGAGCAGCGCGGCGCCTTTTGTTTACCGGCCGCTGCTCATAATTGCGTGCCCGCGTCGTTGCTTTTCCCTCCCGCCCCCGGCCCCGGCCGCCTACCCCCGCCTCCTCCCCCCAGCTCTCTTATATCACTCGCCACCGCCGCCCAGCTCGCCCGCTACTGCTCCTAGCTCGCTCCTACCCAAGCTGTAAAGCACCACCGTGGTACACCTACGCGGTGTGTGTGTGTGTGTGTGTGGCGTCTCTGTTCGGTCGCTCCGGCGAGATGAAGCTCCCGCTGTCGGCGGGGTCGCCCGACGCGGCGCCGGAGATGGCCAAGCCGTCGCTGCCGGCGACGTGGCTCATCCTGCACGCGCTCTTCTGCGCCACCTCCATGGCCGTCGGCTTCCGCTTCTCCCGCCTCGTCGTCTTCCTCCTCTTCCTGCCCACGCCGCCCATGAACCCCTCCGCGCACCTCGTCTCCCTCGTCACCCCGCCCGTCATGCTCGCCAGCTCCAACGCCACCGCCACCATCACCACGACGACGACGACGACCACCACCGTCACGACGACGACCACGGTGGCTGAGAGCGAGGCCGGCGCCAACGCGCACCACCAGGTCCACCACGGCCCGGTCTTCGTCGGCCGCCACGCCATCCGCGTCCGCAAGTGGCCGCACCCGAACCCCGGCGAGCTCCTCAAGGCCCACAGCATCCTCGCCGCCGTCCAGGAAGCGCAGCGCCGCAGCCGCAACCGCCTGGCTGACCCGCTCAGGCCCGTGATTGCCGTCACCCCGACCACCACCTCCGCGCTCCAGGCGCCGTCGCTCACGTCCCTAGCGCACACCCTCCGCCTCGTCGACGCCCCGCTGCGGTGGATCGTCGTCGAGCCTGGCCACCGCACCGACGCCGTCGCCGCCGTGCTCGCCCGCTCCGGCCTCGACTTCCTCCACCTCGTCGCCTCCGACGGCGCCTCCACGGCGCGCCTGCGAATGCACGCCCTCAGGTACTATCACATGCTCCTCTGCTCGCCGCTCTAGATCTCACTGAACGCCCCTGCCTAATACGGGAATTGATCCCCGCATCCGTTCCTCGCTCACAATTTGGATCTGTCCAACAACTGCAGGGAGATACGGAAGGAGAAGATGGACGGCGTGGTGGTGTTCGCGGACGAGAACGGCATCCTCCGGACGGAGCTGTTCGACGAGGCGCAGAAGGTTAAGTCCGTGGGCGCCGTGCCCGTGGGCATTCTGGGCGAGGACGAAGGCACCAAGGAGTCCTTCCTGCAGGCGCCGGCGTGCGACGAGGCCGGGAAGCTGGTGGGCTACCACGTCTCGGAGGAGACGCTGCTGCCGGCGGCGCGGAGCGACATGCTGCTGTCCACCCGGCTGGAGTGGGCCGGGTTCGTGGTGAACGCGCGGGTGCTCTGGGAGGGCGCGGCGGAGCGGCCCGAGTGGGTGCGCGACCTGGACGCCGTGGACGGCGGCGCGCACCTGGACAGCCCGCTGGCGCTGGTCACCGACGCCGGCCAGGTGGAGCCGCTCGCCAGATGCGCCCAGGCGGCGCTGGCGTGGTCGCTCCGGTCAGACGCTCTGCATGAAGTCAAGTTCCCGCATGAGTAAGCTCCTTCCTCCTCCCCGTTTGCTTGCCTGAATTTCACTCCACTCCACATGGCGAAGACGAAACCGGACGAAAATTACAGCGTGGTCTGGACGTTGATTAGAGCCTACGTTAGTCGGTCGCGCTCCGAGATCAGATCTAAGATTTGGTTTTGATGGCGCGGCAGACACGGATGTAGTACGTTGGGTCCTGCAGATTGTGGTTGGCCACGACGGATGGCCATGGCGTTCCTGATGGGGCTGCTGGTGGGTGCGTACTGCGTACCATCCCTGGAATCAATTCCAGTTGGCCTTAACCACGTGACGGCCGGACATAATCAGCACTTTTTGGTGAACAGACTCTGCCTGCCCTGCCCTGCCCTTGGTATAGTAGTATCATACGGAGTATACTAGCACAACGGACACGCACAGTATACTAGTATAGACTCTGACATGACAGTAGTATATCTCAGTTTCCTGCGGATTTCAGTAAATATTTTCAGTTTTCTAGCCTCCTGTCCTGATCTTGCAAGCGGACGGCGCCGCGACCGTCCATGAAGCAAAAAATTGAACTAACACGGTTATTAAAGCAATTTCTGCTTCGCGAACGGTCACGGACATGCGGATGCCGTCCGCTTGCATCCCTAGCTCCAGCTCTAAGCCCATAGCTTGGCCTCCTCCAGCTCTAGCCCATAGCCAACGGAAGGCGTCACACCACCGGAGACACATCCATTGCGATGCTTCCAGAGCCACCAACCGTAAGCAGAAGAAGCGACGACGAGAGCCCCTTACGCGAGGCCGGAGGGTCAGACCATCCAAGACGCATCGGTGGAACAATGTGTGTGTGATGAAGAGTACAAGCAAGATGCATTCCTTTTTGAACACGTACAATCGTAAAAATGTCGTCTCCCCCATCGTTTCGTGACGTTTACGGTGTAACTCTTAAGTCGTTCTCTTAGGAAACTCTTTACTTATTTGATCGGCAAAAGGGATATACCATCACATTCATCTTCCTTTCTTCAAAAGACAATTTTAGATGCTTCCGCATGCTCACCTAATCTAGCCGTGTTACGCTTTCTGTCAAAGAAACTTGAGCCAGGTCATTCCAAATATGCATACCTACCCTTTCGAATAACGTACCATTTCTAGTGATGAAACCTCTTGAAACCCAACTACTAGAACCTGATTCAGGTTGGACGGTTTTACTAGTGTGCAATTCTCTGTGTCAAGACAGACGAGTGTTTTTGGTACTTTAGATCTTCATGTGAAAATAGTTTTGAACAACATTAAAGAGGTGGATCAGTTTTCTCGCTGTTCTGATCTTGCAGTATGGACACCCATGGTAGTGTACCATGATAGTACTACCATTCTCTAGAATATCCTATCCTGAAATTCTGCCATGATATTAGGATTTGGTTGATATTAGTGGAACAGTGTGTAGATATGATAAAGAGTACTGTACAAGCAAGCGGCATTGCTTAAAAATGTCGTTTCCCCCATCGTTTTGTGATGTTTACGGTGTAACTCTTAACTTATTTATATAGGAAACTCTTAACTTGTTTAATCAGCAAAGGGGATATACTATCACATTCATCTTCCTTTCTTCAAAAGACAATTTTAAATGCTTCCACATGCTCACCTAATCTAGCTGCCTTAAGCTTTGCGTCAAAGAGAGTTGAGCCAGGTCATTCTAAATATTCATACCTATCACTTTCGATTAACATACCATTTCTAGTGATGAAATCTCTTGAAACCCAACTAGTGGAACGTGCGCAATAATTCAGTTTTTTTACTGGTGTCTTTGTGTGAAGACAGAAGAGTGTTTTTGGCACTTCAGATTTTCATTTGAAATAGTTTTGGACAACATTAAGAGGTGGATCAGTTTGCTGGATATGTCATATCACCATGCCATTTTTGCATGAATGAGACTAGTACCTAACTATCTTCCATTTTGTGCAGGTGGAAATTTGATGCTCCTCTAGTAAGCGCCGCTTCGCGTCAGCAGAGCAGCGTAGTAAATACTGAAGATGGTCACTAGAGCAGCAAAATTTTTGTGGGCAATAGAAGTCAGGGCAAAATCAGACTGCTACGGCTCGTCTGATTCGTGTGAGTCTCCTCTGATGCATCCTTGTACCAAGACATCTCAACTCTTGAGTAACATAAGGCAGCTCAGCTCATTTGTTGGGACCCTACAGAAAATCACAGACGATACACCTGAATCCATATTCTGTATCATCCTGTAAAAATAGATAAAAAAAGTTTAATTATATGCACCATTCATGGCTTCTCTAATAGGAAGAGTTCTCTTAGGCGCATTGTTTTCGTGTAATATAGGTCAGAGCAGATGGGCTCGCCAAATTGGTCTGGGGTTAAGACATTTGTTTGTGTAATGGTGTGAAATATTAACGATCCAGCTCTCAGTTTTCTAATACTCCCTTTGTCCTACAATGCAAGGCGATTTTGCAAGCTATGTTGCTTGCAAAAACGTCTTATGTTGTGGGATGGAGGAAGTACTACATACATTCTTTTTCTTTTATATAAAGAGGAGGCAAAAGATCTGCCTGCTTTTCATTAGTTAAGGAGAGTGAAACAGAGTATCATTAGTTAAAACACATTGGAGGTTGGAGGTTGTATTCATCCGTCTTGGACCCAATCAGGAATTTTCTGAGGAATTTTTCAAAATATGTTCTGAACAATATAGATTTATAGGGAGGGAAATGTTTTCTCTATTGATGCAGAGGATAGAAATAGAGGAAGATGATGTCAGGCAGAGGGTCTCGTGATGTAGGATAGGAATAAAGGGATTATTTATACGCACCTTAATCTAGCCACAGGTACTCTCTAGTTGGATTACCGCCACGGCCTTGTCCTCCACACTCTCTCTTCTTAGTTTGGACTTTGGAGCAATTTCATGTAAATTTTGTTCTCCTCCAATGCCTCAAACAAAATACAAAACAAATACATATGTGATCACATGTTGGAGCTGCATCTCATGCCTCCTCTTTCCTCTCTCACAATCTCTAGCATCTCTAAATGTTTCTCTCAAGAACACAGACATACCAAAGTGAACTACATTTTTACTTCTATCCTCGTCGGCTATTTCCTCTTCTCTTTGTTTCTCTTATATAGCAAACCAGACTACATGCACAGGCTGTTTAGCCACAACCAAGCTCACGCCACATGACTCGGCTGGTCACTCACACCATTCTACATGGGAAACTAACCACTGCCAGATCATGTCGATAGGAAGCATGCTACTTGACCGCCCTCACGCAAATTTTGTTCTCCTCCAATGCCTCAAACAAAGCTGCACCTCAAAACTCCTCGCTCCTCTCTCACAATCTCTAGCATCTCTGAATGTTTCTCAAGAACAGAGGCACACCAAGGTGGGAAAGCGCCGATGCATCTCTTTTTGGTGAAATGAACAGCTAGTACATTTTGCTTGTGCTCTCACTGCCTATTCCCTCTTCTCTTTGTCTCTCTTATATAGCAAACCAGACTACATGCAGGTTGTTAGCCTCAACCAAGGTCACGCCTCACGCCACATGACTCGGCCAAATGCTCGCTGGTCACGCACACCATCACTGCCAGATCATATCGATAGGAAGCATGCTACTTGACCGCCCTCATGTAAATTTTGTTCTCCTCCAACGCCTCAAACAAAGCTGCACCTCAAAACTCCTCGCTCCTCTCTCACAATCTCTCGAGGTTTCTCTCAAGGACACAGACACACCAAGGTGGGAAAGCGCCGATGCATCTCTTTTTGGTGAAACGAACAACTAGTCTACATGCACGGGTTGTTAGCCTCAACGAGGCTCAGGCCTCACGCCACATGACTCTGGCCAAATGCTCGCTGGTCACTCACACCATCCTACATGCATGGGAGACTAACCACTGTCAGATCCATAGGAAACATGCTACTTGACCGACTCAAGTAGCAATTTATTTACAATTAATCACATGTTTTAATATGATGTGATAGAAATGACCTCAAAATATATATATATGATGTGATAGAAACTAGGCAAACGATTCTGTTGATATTTCCTTCCAATAATTCACTGAGGTGTTTGTTTCGCTGGACGGTAACGCAAACGGTAAGGGTATCAGGTCGCAGCGGGATTGAAGTTGTAAGTTGTAACGATCCATGTGAGGATTTGTTTGGGCCAGAGTAGTAACGTTAGTGTTTGTTTTGGCACTGTAACGTGAATACATCAGAAGCGTGTTGTATAATTCCACGTACAGATCTTGGGAGGGGTGATGACGGATGAGTACGACGACGTGGACAAAAGAACGGCCGGTGGTGACCGGCGGCGGCTGCTGCTCCTCACTCTGGGCGGCTGCTGCTCCTCACTCTGGTTTTTGCAAGGAACGAGGTTGGATGATGGGCTATCCATGCTCCTCCCCGGTAGATCTTGGGCCGAGGAGAAAATAAGGGGCGGAGGTGGAGGCGACCTTGGGAAGACGGGGAATGGTTGGAGGCGGAAGTGGAGATGGACCTCGGGGCGGGGGGATTTCCGGTGAGAAGATTGGGGTTCGCCGGAGGAGGAGATCACGCGGGGTCGCTGGTGACGACGGAGGAGAACGAATGCGGGGGGAGGGCTTCACTTTGATAATTTGCCACTCCTTCCATTCTGTTTGCCACGTGGAACACTCTGTTTGACAAAATGATGCTTATGCACATGATCATTGCCGAAGTCAGCAGGAGCCTACCGGGCCCGTGGCCCCACAGGCCCGGCCGGGCCCTCAAAGGCCCGGACAGCTCCCGCTTCCGCGCAGCAGCTGGCACGCCGTCGGTGTCGCTGTCCCAGTCCAAGCCGCTCCCCTGCCTCCCCATACAGAGAGCGTCGCGGTCGCGCCGGAGCCGACCCGCAAGGACCCAGAAGGGACCCTACGGACCCAGATCTGGGCCGGGGACGCGCCACCGGCCGTCCAGCACCACCGGACCGCCCCGCCGCCAAGAGGCAGCACCACCACGGCGAGCGCCGCCGGCCTCCGCACCAGGACGTCGGACAGCCACCGGCCGAGGCGCACCGCCGTCGGCCATCACCGCCCGAGCAGGGGAGGGAAGCGCGCGGCGAAGGGCATGCCCACCGCCGCCAGCACCACGCAGCCGAGGACCGGCGGCGCACGCTGACGGCGGCGAGAGGAGGGAGGGGCGCGGGGGAGGGCTGGAGGAAGGGCCCCCAGCCGCCTCGCTCGGGGAGGCGGCGCGAGGGTACGGTGGAGTGGAGGGGGTGGGGGGAGGAGGAGGGGAACGGGAGGGGGAAGGGGCTGGCGGCTTCGCGCGGGGAAGCCGGCGGCGGCGGCGGGAGAACCCTAGGGGCGGGGTAGCTCGTTGCTTTATAATATAAAGCGGGGGAAACCCTTTTTCGTAAGTCCATCCTTCTCCCTGCCATCTTGTTCTTCGACACCCATCGACTAGCGGCCCTTCCACATGTATACCATACAAATGAGCCCTGCTTAACATCATTTAAAAAATTAGAGTTAATTGCATCCATGGTACATGAATTTGCACGACGGGTACATATTGATACAACAAATTGAAAAATGACACAAATTGGTCACATAACTTGAGTTTCGTGCCGTCAATGCTCCGTAACTCTACCTACATGGCACACGAACATGGCAATCGGCCCACACTTAACCTCACTTCATTTCGCAGGTCCCAACACCACATTTAGAAAAAAACAAATAATTTCTCCTGGTAGCTGACAAGTGGGACCTACACAACAAAGTGAGGTAGAGCGTGGGCCAATTGCCACGTTTGACGTGCCATGTAGGCAGTGTTACGTAGCTTTTTAATGGCAATAAACGAAAATGTGTTGGAAATATGCCCTAGAGGCAATAATAAAATGGTTATTATTGTATTTCCTTGTTCATGATAATTGTCTATTGTTCATGCTATAATTGTATTAACTGGAAACCATAATACATGTGTGAATACATAGACCACAACATGTCCCTGGTAAGCCTCTAATTGACTAGCTCGTTGATCAATAGATGGTTATGGTTTCCTGACCATGGACATTGGATATCATTGATAACGGGATCACATCATTAGGAGAATGATGTGATGGACAAGACCCAATCCTAAGCATAGCACAAGATCGTGTAGTTCGTTTGCTAAGAGCTTTTCTAATGTCAAGTATCATTTCCTTAGTGTTGGAAATATGCCCTACAGGCAATAATAAAAGGATTATTATTATATTTCCTTGTTCGTGATAATTGTCTTTTATTCATGCTATAATTGTATTATCCGGAAATCGTAATACACGTGTGAATACATAGACCACAATATGTCCCTAGTGAGCCTCTAGTTGACTAGCTCGTTAATCAATAGATAGTCATGGTTTCCTAACTATGGACATTGGATGTCATTGATAACGGGATCACATCATTAGGAGAATGATGTGATTGACATGACCCAATCC
>LR880967.1:936047648-936059047 GCA_904067115.1 Aegilops sharonensis
ATTTGTCCAAGATTTGATGGAACCCTTGATTTGCTTGATTTGCTCGATAGTGTTATTGATTAGTTCACAATATATGATTCTTGTTAGTGAAACCCTAGGTTGTTTAGTTTTTTTAGATATATATGAGATGCCTATTTTTATAGATAACTATGAGATGTTGATTTTTGTAGAGATGTTTGTTTAGATATATATATATGATGTTGAGTTTATTTCAAATATTAGATGTTGAGTTTATTTCAAATATTAGATGTTGAGTTTATTTGAAATATTAGATGTTTAGTTTATTTGAACACATATGACATATTCATTGTGTGAGAAGGAGATGTTGAGATTCTTGTAGTTGAACGCATGTTATATGTTTAGTGTATACCGATATTTGAGATGAAGATGAACTCTTATATGTTTATTGTTTGAAATTGTAAGGATGGTTTGGCTTCTGGACGATGTCTACGACGTGCAACACCGGGCCTACATGATGCGCGAGAAGGAGAAGGTAATAGTGAGTAATCTAAATATTTTGCAAATTAGCCTTCAGTTGAAATTTACATGCCCTAAGATTTGTCATTACTTGTTTTTTGCAGAAACTTGAACCTCTGAAGATTCGGTATCACGGGGTCTCTGGTCCTGCCATGCCTTACGATGAGCGGTACACACCGTACATCAAGCAGGCAGGACTACTCCCATGGATTCTGTTGGTCAGCCGGTCCACGCCGAATCTGAACGCTCCACTGGTGTCCGCTCTTGTTGATCGGTGGAGGCCGGAGACACACAGTTTCCATCTTCGGACCGAGGAGATGACCGTGACGCTCGAGGATGCCTCGTTGATCACCGGTCTTGCTATCGACGGGAGGCCTCTCTGTATGAGCACCGATTCTGATGGGTGGCGCGAGCAGATGATTGCTCTTATCGGTATGGCTCCTAGGCTGAGGCTGATATAGAGTAGGGAGAAGAGAAGAAGAAGAGGGAAAGGAAGCAGCCAGAGCTGCTTTCACGTGGATTCAAAATAACTTTGCGACGTGCCCTCCGGATGCCACTGATGATGTGATCCAGACACATGCTCGTGTGTATATGTGGTACGTTGTGTCGAGGACTTTGTTTCCTGACTCCACTGGCAAGAACGCTCCATGGATGTGGCTGAAGGCGTTGACCGTCTTCGATAGCAAATGGAGCTGGGGTTCAGTGAATCTTGCCTACTTGTACCGACAGGTAGTTGGTCTGTTTTGTGATCAACTCATTTCTTCATTAGCAATGCAAGCTTGCTGTCAAGTTAACATTGTTTTTCTTTCATATGCAATTGGATGATGCGTGTTGCAGGATCACAGATAGTGCAGGCATTGGTGGTAATCTGCTTCTACTTTCTGTATGGAGCTGGGAGCGTCTGCCTGTTGGACGCCCGAAGAGCGTCAGGTTTAATCCTTGGTATGTAGATGAACATGACGAATTACGGCGCCCCACGTGGGCTTACAAGTGGGATATCGTTTCCGAGATGACGAACGATGTCAATCTCATGTACCAAAAGTACATTGCCGAGTTGGACACGATTACGCCTGAGCAGGTAAGGAGGTCATTACTTCAGTCCTTTCTCATGCTTGCTTGAAAAATAGTCATCAAATTTGCATTGTTGCCCTATTTCATAGGTGGTATGGCAGCCATATGGCGCGGGTGAGAGGTTGGGGTACACCGAGGAGTTCCGTCTCAACCCGATGTGCTTGCGGGATAAGGATCTCTGGCTTATGCGGTGCTCACTAATATGCAACTGGGCGGTTGAGTTTCATTTGCTGCATCGCGTGTATCGTCAGTTTGGTCTGTTCCAGCCTTACCCGCCGGATTGGGTGGACACGGACAAAGCACTTCATAGGTAAGAGAGCATGTCTGCGTATTGACTAAGCATCGGGACTCCTTTTGATTGTGCTAATGTTTGGTTTTATACCACGCAGGTTGGACAGGAGAAGGCAGCAGAAGATAAAGGACTGGGACAAGCATCATGCTCCGTATGTTACCCGCTTCCAGCTTTGTGTGGAGCAAGCTCGTAGCACTGCACGCGCCCCGCTTCATGAGCACAACCCACTTGCTTTTGATAACTATGTACGATGGTTTATTGGAACTCCTCGAGTTGAGATATGCCCGACGGCATATAATGAGGATATTCTTGAAGAACCCGTAAACTTTGAGGATCTAGCAAAGGGGAAGTACAACAGAGATGTCAGGCAAGGGCAAGGAGTCCCTGCTGTTTCGGTGATTAACTATGTGGTAAAGTGTTCCCTTCTTTACTTTCCCGTTGACCGTATTACACATGTTTGAATGGCTAACACATTCATTCTTTCTCATCCGCAGCGCACCGAGATCAAGAAAGCAGTTGATGAGAGCCAGTCTATTCTGGAGAAGACACCAGTTGGAAACGGCAATGATGATGGTTCACTACGAGCATTCCTCAAGGTACATATCGCATTCACTATGAGAGCCAGTCTATGTTGCGAAGTTTGATATCTTACACACTTGTTCATGTTACAGTGTCAGGCCAAGAAGTTAAGGCGGTTATCGAATCTTCTCGGTTGTCGTGATCCTGAATATGATGAACCATCTGCCTCTAGGTCTGGTACACCATCAGACCCCTTATCTCACCATCAGGGGGACGATGTGAGTTCCTCATATGCTTATATGGATGATGAGGGTGCAATCACCCAAGAGGCATGACTAATCCTTTAGATGTGATTCCCACTTGATTACGACACCGGCCTTCACCATATTGTTTGATTGTGTGATAGGGCCATGAGCTTGATGATGACATGATTTTGGCGGACGCTCAAGCTCGGTCCGCATATGTGTTCATGCCTAGGAAGCCCAGACGCTGGTACACGCCCAACGACTATGACAACAGAGGCAACCCAAAGGTGGTCGTAGGGACCTCGTGGATGGCTAACTTGGATGATGAGGTGGAGGCGGAGGCGGAGGCGGAGGCGGAGGAGGAAGTGCAGGAAGAGGAGGCTCGTCCTTCCAGGAAGAAGAAGATTGCCTGCAGGCGTGGCACCACATGCGCGGAAGGCATTAGTGCTTGTTCATGTTACTTGTAGACGTTTCATTAGGTTGATGAACTTGTGAGGTTATGTTATGTGTTGGTGAACTCTTACTAGTTTGGTATTTGTGTTTGCGAACTTGAAGTAATGTTGAATTGTCTTAAATGATATGATGTTCAAGTTATTAGTTCTCTTTGTTTAGTATGTGCATTTTACAGTACTTCTAGTGATGTTCAAGTTATGTGAGTGCTGCCGCAGGAGGCCAAAATGGCATCTATTTCTGCAGTTTAGCTTATAGCAGCACTGCATCGCCCAACAGTTAGGCAACCGTCTCCTTGTATGCAACCCAACGTTGCTCGTAGTTCACACGCATTGTCTTCCAACGGATGTGCATTCCAAAACCAACATTATACCTTCCCTCGAACTCAACAACGTCACTTGGGTCCATCCAATTCAAATCTTTCATCACTTGTTCCAAAAGCTCCGCATAGCTAGGACTACTCTCAAACACCATGTCAAGCTCATCCGGGTCCGTCTCAACATTGCCTTTCAAAAAGGCCTCTTTATCCACATGATGAACATAAACACATGTTCTCCCCATCCCTACAATAATCAAAAACACACATATATCAAGTAAGTACTTAACAAAAATATTTGCACACATATGCCCTAACATATATATGAATTAATAACCCTAACCCCCACAAAACAATTACCACAACCCTAACCATAGCATAACCCTAACACCAACATCAAACACACATAACCCTAACCCTAGCATACTATGGAAGCCTAACCAACCCAAATTAGCAAAGAAACATAACATCATTCAACACAAATTTGCAAATCCAAGCCAAAACTAGGGTTTCCCCAAAGTAGCAAGATTTGAGCAAATGTGACAATTCCTATGGATGAAAACAAGGGGATCAGAGGAGATTACCTTAAGGGAGGGGTTGGCTTCGAAATCCACGGTCAAATACTCCGGATTTGCAAGATTTGAGAAGGATTTGAGAGGGGGGAGAGGGGAAGAGAGGAGGGCCGCAAGTCTAAGGGTTTGGGTCGGGTGGGGGTGTGTGGGGTGGGGGTGGAAGGGGAGAGAGGGTGGGGCCAGCCCAAGTGGAACACAGACTGTGCAGCGCCCAAGAGCTAGGCGCTGCACATTACAGGTGTGGCGCCTAAGCCTTAGGCGCTGCAGTGCTGTCTGTGGGGTCGCAACTGGACCAGGGCTGCCACGCTGGCAGGAGGTGCGACGCCTAAGCCAGAGGCGCTGCATAGTAGTGTGCGGCGCCCAGCTGTCGGGCGCCACACGAAAGGGTCAGTAAAGTGAAATTTTTTCGGAAGCAGGTCAGTTTGTGATTTGATTTCGCCCTCAGGTCAAATATGTGATTTCTGCCGCTGTTGGAGGAGTAAAATGCAAGCACGGTCCTAATTCTTTCCCAAAAGTGTCGACTGGGTCCTAATTCTTTCAAAATGCACATTTGGGTCCTAATTCTTTCTAAGTTGTTCACCCGAGGTCCTAATTTCGTCTGACTGCCGCTGACCAGCTCGCGTGGCGCTTTGACCGCTGCCACGTCGACTCGAGGGCCCACGCGGGAGAGTTCCCGCGGTTGGAGGTTGGTAATTTAAGCAGTTTGGCCCTTGGAGTTTATCCTCTCTTCATTCCCCGACCCCTAGGTCTTCTGCTCGCTCTCTCCCTCTCTCTGGCGCCGCGCCATCGCCGCCATGTCCGCCGCCGCTAGCTTGTCTGCCGTGAAGCACCGCGGGAAGAAGGCTGCCCAAGTGCCTGCTCCACCTCCGGCATTAGCCCTTTTCTCGCCGCCCATCTCATCGTCGGCTGCCGTGGGTATGCTACTGTTGGTACCATGCCGTAGCTGCCGCATTCGATCTACAATTTGTCTTGTGTCAAAATCGGATGCAAATCCTGGCAGGATTTTCTACAAGTGCCCCAATCACCATGTAAGATCTACTACAAGTGCCCAATCGATTTGATGTTTCTGTGTTTCTTTTTGGCTGAATTTGTTTGCTCAATTTCTGTCAGATTCCACCAAATCCTTGCCAACATTATTATTGGGAAGATGGACCAGACAACTATTTTGATTTTTTGGTGAGAGCTGGGTATGTCAGCCGTGGATTGAGCAGTTTAGATTCGGTTGGTGTCATTGCAAGTGAAGAAACAGAGGTGCAAGAGGCTTGTGCAGGAGCAATGCATAGGACTGTTGAGACTGTGGCATATGCAGAAGCAATGCAGAAGATGAATGAGCTCATTTTTCTCTGTAGGAGTATTCTCAGTGCACTTGTTGTACTGATTGTAGTTGTGGTGTATGTAGGATTTAAGAAGTGATGTGGTAGTATGATGTATCCAGTGATCAATGCTTGTTGGTGTATCCAGATGTTGATGATGTACTGTTGCACTGAGATTGAACTAAAATTTGGCAGCATTTTGGTTGTTTTTCTGTACTTTGGCAACATTTTTTTACTAGCATTGACATCACAAATAAACAGTAATATGCAAGGACTTTCTTTTACTAATTGAACTTAAAAGCAGTCTGAAAGATAGATAGATGGACCCAACATTACAAGGTCTTGAAGTTGTGCAACAAAAGTATTACATTTCCATGGTTTGTGTGAAACCCAAAGCCACATCTCAGCATGAGGTTTCATTACAAACCACCTTGTTTCCTAAGCAAAAGAAAAACATCCTACACTGCTTATTTCCATATCATCTTTGTGGCTCTTCACTTCTGAGTTGTTGGGGCTTTGTTCTCCTTAGTTTTTTTCTTCACTTTCTTCCTTCTCTTCAAACCTAGTGTAGCAGTAGTATGGCTTCTTGGAGGTGGCAGGGCATCTCTGCAGTTTGCAATGAACTGGCTTTCTGGTAGAGGAGCTGGCGCTGCTGTTTGAGATTGTTGAGTAGCTATAGCCTACAAACCAACCAAACATGTAGCTAGTAATGTAGTTGAACAGATGGCATTGCATTTATTAACATTGCATTTGAATAAAAAGCTCTCACTTGGTCCTGTAAAATCTCAATCACAGTAGATGAAGCAAGATCATAATTCATAGAAGAAGATATCATATTAGATGTACTTCTGCCCACTTGTGGACATGCCTTTTTCTGCAAAAGAAGTAAGAAATGTTGTTGACTATTGCAATTTTATTTTTCAACAGCATTTAAGGGAAACATTTAAGGGAAATGCACCTTGCAACTGGGCCCTCTCTTGACTGGTAGTTTAGTTCTTTGTTGTGTTTCTGGAAGCACAACCTGAATTGGCACATGTTCTGTTGTTTGCACATGCTCTGTTGCTGCATGTTGTGCTGCTGGATCATGTTCTGCTGCTGCCTCTTCTGCTGCTGGCTCTTGTTCTGCTCCTGCCTCATGTGCTGCTGTTGGTTGTCCTCTACCTAGTTCAGGGCACTTTCTTTTGTTGTGTCCTGGTTGATTGCACACACTGCAGTGTCCAATAATGCCATGTCTGCTCATCCTAGTTCCATTGTCCTCCTCTAGTGGGTTCCTCTTTCTCTTCTTTCCAGGCCTACCAACTTTCTTCTCATAGTGTGGTGGCAGCATTTGAGGCCCATTAGTTTTAGGCCACACTCTAGGATCACTACATGGCAATCCTCCTTGCTCTAGCTAGCTTACTTCTAGTAGGTTGCATGTTCTAGTCCAATTGAACAAGTCTGCCAAAGTTCTGTAGTGTCATCTTCTCATCTGCTCTAAATGTTTCCGCATACTTGCCAGCCAAATATCTTGCTGTAAATTGCTTGAGTGCCCACTCTCTTTCACATGTATGCTCACC
This sequence comes from Aegilops sharonensis, assembly GCA_904067115.1. Lineage (NCBI taxonomy): Eukaryota > Viridiplantae > Streptophyta > Magnoliopsida > Poales > Poaceae > Aegilops > Aegilops sharonensis. The sequence continues at coordinate 936,054,460 of LR880967.1, forward strand.
CACATACTTCTTCACAACCCATGCTTTGGTCCTACTGTCAGGTGCAGCAAATAAGAACCAGGGACAATCTCCAACACAACCTGCCCTTATCCTCTACTTATCATTCTTTATGTAATGAATTTTCACTCTTTGCTTCACAATGTACTCTTGAATTGCTGCTCTTAGTTCAATGACAGACAAGAACACCATGCCTATGTGAAATTTGACTTCTTTCCTGTTCTCAGGCCTCCACCTTTTCAGCTTCACTTTCTTTTTCATTTTTTTCCTTCCTTGTGCATCTACTACTTCCACTTCCTCTGCTGAATCACTATCTTCAAGCTCTGAATCTTGTAGCTCCTACAGTTCATCTGTATCATAGTCACTGTCCTGCTCCCATTCAGATTTCTTCTTTTTCTTCTTCTCAAAATTTTCATCAACCCATTCTTCATATAGATCATCATCATCTTTGCCTACTTCATTGTCAGAGTCAACCCAGTCTGAATCCCATTCACTGTCATCACTGTCATTGTCACTGTCATTTTCATTGGGGATTTCTTGTTCTACCACAAGTTTCCTCCTGCTTCTTCTAAGCTCATGTCCAACATTTTGTCCCACTGGTGGAACACTGATACTCCCTTCATTGCTGCTGCCTGCATTAAATTGGTTCAGTCTGCCTTTATGAGCTTTCACCTTAAACCTGGGACTTCCTCTTATTCCACTGCTAAACCCAGGAGATTTAGGGCTTAGTACAGGAGGTAGCTCAGGTGTACCACTAACATGAATATCATCCATTACATTGTCAAAGGCCATGTCTTTGTGATCAACAAACAACTGAAAGTACTAGAATTTTGGAACAACTGCTGTCATGTGCAAAGTGTTAGTGTCACAGTCCACAATCCGCAGTCCATCGCCTAAATTCTTTCCAGGCAGTAACGAGTAAATAACATGCTTAGATTGGTCACTATATCCCAGTTGCTGCATAAAATCAGTGAGCCAGAGAGGAGACCATGTATCTACTTCGCAACCATCGAACAGAGCAACTTTCCCATTGACATACGTCTTCGATCAGCCAAATCCTCAGAAAAATCCACCATAGTTGATTTCTACGGTAAAAGCCACCTCTTGTGCTCCTATGTATCGAGGGATTCAGTCAAATACTACCATCGATTCGAGCTAAATCGAAATCCGCAAAAAAAGAGGATCGAGGGTTAGGGTTATGTGCACCGCACTGACCGTATCATGGAGGAGGATCTCCGGGTCGCCGATGCACGGGCGCCATCCTAGCGGCACCGCCGCCGGACAAGCGACTACGATGGCCGCCTGCCTCTTCTCACCAGACCGCCGCCGTCGATCTCCCCTATTTCGCCAGAGCAGAGAGAGGTGGGGAAGAGGAGAGGAAAAGGACTACGGCTGCGGAGAGATTAGGGTTGGGGGGCTCTTTTGAAAAAATGCACGGCTGGTCGTTATCCCGCATGGGCCCTCGAGTCGACGTGGGAGCGGTCAAAGCGCCACGCGAGCTGGTCAGCGGCGGTCAGACGAAATTAGGACCTCGGGTGAACAACTTAGAAAGAATTAGGACCCAGATGTGCATTTTGAAAGAATTAGGACCCAGTCGACACTTTTGGGAAAGAATTAGGACCGCGCTTGCATTTTACTCATGTTGGGGAGGGGAGAGAGCGGAGTGTTAAGCTAATGATGTCCACGTCCTATGTCTTGACTTACTGGTAGCGATGTTGTAGCCATTACTGCACGACTTGTGCACACGATGTATTGCAACCGCTGTTAATCTCTACTCCTAGGGCGTGTTTGGTTGCCTGCAGCAGGCCCAACCAGAACCGCGCGGGAAGTGAATAGGCTGATTGGTTGCCTGGTTTTACTGCTGGGCCTGCATAGCACGAAGCTTAAAGAACCTCTGGGCCTGGCTCGCTGGGAACCCAAGAATCGGCAGTTTTTGGCGAGCCAGGCCGAGGCGAGCGCAAGCCGGTGGGCCCTTGCACGAGTGGAGACCGGAGGGATGGGAGGTGATTACGTGAGTTCTTCTTCAACCTCAAGTAAGCTCCTCTCTAATCTCCTCCCTTTGATCTACACAACGATGCTTCGGTTCGAGGTAAGCTCTACACGAAAAAGATGCACCTCGATGCTACGGTTCCATTCAGGCGATCGGGTCGTAGTTTCGTCAGCCGTAAGTTCTTAATTTTGTCTTCCCGTTTGGAGCTATTCTGGACGAATCTTCTCAGATTCGTCGCGCACAATCGATCATTTGAAATTTCCTTTGACCAACAACATAATCTCGCAGTTCCACACAACATTCGTGTTGTAAGTTTTTGGTTTCGATGATGGGTGATAACCCGCAAGTATACGGGATAGTTGTAGCCTCTTTCGATAAGTAAGAGTGTCGAACCCAATAAGGAGCTAAACATAGAACAAATAGTGTCTCAAGTCCTATCGGCCACTGATACGACTCTACGCACGCTTGACATTCGCTTTACCTAGAACAAGAATGAAACTAGAGGTACTTTGTAGGTGTGATAGGATAGGTTTGCAAGATAATAAAGAACACGTAAATAAAAAGTAGGGGCTGTTTAGATAAAGAAGAAATAAAGTAAATATTAGTAGAGAGCTTTTTGTTACGAGAAAGTTATTTGTCCAAGGCAATCGATAACTAGACCGGTAATCACTATTGCAATTTTATTTGAGGGAGAGGCATAAGCTAACATACTTTCTCTACTTGGATCATATGCACTTATGATTGGAACTCTAGCAAGCATCCGCAACTACTAAAGATCATTAAGGTAAAACCCAACCATAGCATTAAAGTATCAAGTCCCCTTTTATCCCATACGCAAACAACCTACTTACTCGGGTCCGTGCTTCTGTCACTCACGCTACCCACCATAAGAAAATCATAAACATATTGCAAACCCTACAGCGGGGATCCCTCACGCTTGCGCGACACGGAGAGCACCATAGGACAACACCAATAATAAAACATGCAACTCAAACCAATCACGACCATCAATTAACCCGTAGGACAAAACGGATCTACTCAAACATCATAAGATAGCCATACATCATTGGGAAATAATATATAGCGTTGAGCACCATGTTTAAGTAGAGATTACAGCGGGTAAGAGAGGAGTTACACCGCTGCATAGAGGGGGGAAGAGTTGGTGATGAAGGCGGTGAAGTGGTTGATGAAGATCGCGGTGATGATGATGGCCCCCGGCAGCGCTTTGGCGCCACCGGAAGCAAGGGGAAGAGGGCCCCCCTTCTTCTTCTTCTTCCTTGACCTCCTCCCTAGATGGGAGAAGGGTTTCCCCTCTGGTCCTTGGCTCCCATGGCTTGGGAGGGGCGAGAGCCCCTCCGAGATTGGATCTATCTCTCTGTTTCTGCGTTCTCTAATTCTACCCCTTCACCGTATCTTAAATATCCGGAGATCCGTAACTCCGATTGGGGTGAATCTTTCGCCCAGATCTTTCTCATAAAATTAGCATTCTTGCGCCAAAAGAAGAGCATCAACCGCCTTACGGGTGGACCACGAGGGTCAGGGGCGTGCCTGGGGGGGGGGGGGGGGCGCCCCCCTACCTCGTGACCACCTCGGACACCGTCTCGCGTTGATTTTACTTCCCGAAAATCATAAATATTCCAATAAAATCTCCATCCGTTTTTATCCCGTTTGGACTCCGTTTGATATTGGGTTTCTGCGAAACAAAAAACATGCAACATACAGGAACTGGCACCGGGCACTGGATCAATATGTTAGTCCCAAAAATAATATAGAAAGTTGCCAAAAGTATATGAAAGTTGAATAATATTGGCATGGAAGAATCAAAAATTATAGATACGACGGAGACGTATCAGCATCCCCAAGCTTAATTCCTTCTCGTCCTCGAGTAGGTAAATGATAAAAAAAAAGATAACTTTTGATGTCGAATTCTACCTAGCATAATCTTGATCATATGTCCAATCATGGCATGAATATTAAGACACGAGTGATTCAAAGCAATAGTCTATCATTTGACATAAAAACAATAATACTTCGAGCGTACCAATAAAGCAATCATGTCTTTTCAAAACAACATGGCCAAAGAAAGTTATACAAAATCATATAGTCTAGCTGTTGCTCTATCTTCATCACACAAAGTATTTAATCATGCACAACCCTGATGACAAGCCAAGCAATTGTTTCATACTTTAATAATCTCAAACTTTTTCAACTTTCACGCAATACATGAGCATGAGCCATGGACATAGCACTATAGGTGGAATAGAATATGATGAGAAAGTCTCACATCGACTAGGCGTATCAACGGGCTATGGAGATGCCCATCAATAGATATCAATGTGAGTGAGTAGGGATTGCCTTGCAACGGATGCACTAGAGCTATAAGTGTATGAAAGATCAAACTGAAACTAAGTGGGTGTGCATCCAACTTGCTTGCTCATGAAGACCTCGGGCATTTGAGGAAGCCCTTCATCGGAATATACAAGCCAAGTTCTATAATAAAAATTCCCACTAGTATATGAAAGTGAAAGCATAGGAGGCTCTCTCTATGAAGAACATGGTGCTACTCTGAAGCACAAGTATGTTAAAAGGATAGTAACATTG
>LR880967.1:936080302-936100708 GCA_904067115.1 Aegilops sharonensis
TTTCTGCGTTCTCTGATTCTACCCCTTCACCGTTTCTTAAATATCTGGAGATCCGTAACTCCGATTGGGGTGAATCTTTCGCCCAGATCTTTCTCATAAAATTAGCTTTCTTGTGCCAAAAGAAGAGCGTCAACCGCCTTACGGTTGGACCACAAGGGTCAGGGGCGCGCCTGGGGGGGGGGGGGTAGGGCGCGCCCCCTACCTCGTGACCACCTCGGACACCGTCTCGCGTTGATTTTACTTCCCGAAAATCAGAAATATTTCAAAAAAAATCCCCGTCCGTTTTTATCCCGTTTGGACTCCGTTTGATATTGGGTTTCTGCGAAACAAAAAACATGCAACAGACAGGAACTGGAACTGGGCACTGGATCAATATGTTAGTCCCAAAAATAATATAAAAAGTTGCCAAAAGTATATGAAAGTTGAATAATATTGGCATGGAACAATAAAAAATTATAGATACGACGGAGACGTATCAATGGGTGCTGGGTGTATTTGAGGCGTGCATGTGCGTGCCTGCGTGGGAACAAGAAGACCATCAGAGAAGGAAAGGTGAGGGAAGAAGAGCAGGTAGAGGATGTGCGAGAGAGTACCTACCTTAGGTGGAGGAGAAGGTGCTGCTGCACTAGGGTCGGAGGAAGATCCATGGCGTCCCACTAGTGCAGCAGCACCTATGGGGAAGGAGAGGCCTTCCTCTCCCGACGCGCCACTTGCGGTCGTGTGGACGGAGGCGACCTCTGTCGAGGCCCAGCCAGGTCGACGGCGCTGGCGACCATGGCTGTCGGATCCGGCGTCGCCATGGCCGACCTCCTCCCTCATGTGCTTCCTGCTAGGTCGCCATGGCCGCGGGCTCCTTGTTCATGGCGTCCTGCTCCTTCCTCTGGTTTCGTAGCTTCATCTCCCCCTTCCTCTGCTAGCTCTTAACCATGTGTGCTAAGTGTAAGTGCTAGCTCTTAATCATACTCCATGTGGACCACCAAACAGCGTGTAGTTGCATGCGCCGAGACAATGCGGGCAACCAAACAACGTGCCAAAGTTGATCTCCTAATGTAGGAAGTCCATATGCAGGCAACCAACTCGCAGATGTCGCATATGAGGCTGTTTTTTCCAAACCAGGCTGAGTAGAGAAGCGTATGCAATGTAGGCACTGTTGCACATGACAACCAAACACGCCCCTAATGTCTCAGTTGGTAGTCTTCGTTCCGGGTTTATTTTCGTCCCACCATTTTCGTCCGGTTTTTTTCGCTGGTTTTTTTCGTCCTCTCCCACGCACTGAAAAAAACCTACGCTCCTCTCGATCCCCTCGACGCACGCTCCTCTCGCCCCTCCTCTCGATCCACCGTTTTCTCTTTCCCTCGTATCCCACTCCGCCGCCTTCCTCCACCGCCTCCCGCCTTCCTCCACCGCCTCCCGCCTTCCTCCGCTGCCGCCGCCTCCCGCCTTCCTCTGCCGCCGCCGCCCCTCGCCATGCCTGCCTCATGACCCAAAACCGCCACCCCTCTGCCTCTCCCTCTTCCTCTCCCTCATATTTCCTAGGGTGTGAATGCCGTCGCCGCCGCCGCTGCAAAATCCTTCGCTGCCGTCGCCGCCGCTGCAAAATCCTTCGCTGCCGTCGCCGCCGCTGCAAAATCCTTCGCTGCCGTCGCCACCGCCGCTGCAAAATCCTCCGCTGTCGTCGCCGCCGCTGCAGAATTCTTCTCCGCCGCTGCAGAATCCTCCGCCGTCTTGCTCCTCCCGCCTCACCCCTCTCCTCTCCCTCCAAACCCTAACCTGTGCCCGCCTCCCTACCCCCCGCCGTTATCTCCTTCGCCGTCAGGACCTCAGCCCAGGATGGCTGTCGCAGGGTTCCTGGCGGGCTTCCTCCTCGGCCTGCTCGCGCTCGTGGAGGCCGAGGTGGCCGCGCTGCCCTGGGTCGCCAGCCGCCTCTACCACCGGCAGGAGTGGGCCCCGGCAGCCGCCGTGCAACCCAGCGACCAGGAGCTCCCCGACGTGGTTCCCGCGACGGTGGTATGCTTTCTCCGACCAGGAGCTCCTCATTTACGCTTGGTTTGTTAACTGAAGAAGTGGTTTCAGGCTTCGCCTTGGTANCTGGCGACCATGGCTGTCGGATCCGGCGTCGCCATGGCCGACCTCCTCCCTCATGTGCTTCCTGCTAGGTCGCCATGGCCGCGGGCTCCTTGTTCATGGCGTCCTGCTCCTTCCTCTGGTTTCGTAGCTTCATCTCCCCCTTCCTCTGCTAGCTCTTAACCATGTGTGCTAAGTGTAAGTGCTAGCTCTTAATCATACTCCATGTGGACCACCAAACAGCGTGTAGTTGCATGCGCCGAGACAATGCGGGCAACCAAACAACGTGCCAAAGTTGATCTCCTAATGTAGGAAGTCCATATGCAGGCAACCAACTCGCAGATGTCGCATATGAGGCTGTTTTTTCCAAACCAGGCTGAGTAGAGAAGCGTATGCAATGTAGGCACTGTTGCACATGACAACCAAACACGCCCCTAATGTCTCAGTTGGTAGTCTTCGTTCCGGGTTTATTTTCGTCCCACCATTTTCGTCCGGTTTTTTTCGCTGGTTTTTTTCGTCCTCTCCCACGCACTGAAAAAAACCTACGCTCCTCTCGATCCCCTCGACGCACGCTCCTCTCGCCCCTCCTCTCGATCCACCGTTTTCTCTTTCCCTCGTATCCCACTCCGCCGCCTTCCTCCACCGCCTCCCGCCTTCCTCCACCGCCTCCCGCCTTCCTCCGCTGCCGCCGCCTCCCGCCTTCCTCTGCCGCCGCCGCCCCTCGCCATGCCTGCCTCATGACCCAAAACCGCCACCCCTCTGCCTCTCCCTCTTCCTCTCCCTCATATTTCCTAGGGTGTGAATGCCGTCGCCGCCGCCGCTGCAAAATCCTTCGCTGCCGTCGCCGCCGCTGCAAAATCCTTCGCTGCCGTCGCCGCCGCTGCAAAATCCTTCGCTGCCGTCGCCACCGCCGCTGCAAAATCCTCCGCTGTCGTCGCCGCCGCTGCAGAATTCTTCTCCGCCGCTGCAGAATCCTCCGCCGTCTTGCTCCTCCCGCCTCACCCCTCTCCTCTCCCTCCAAACCCTAACCTGTGCCCGCCTCCCTACCCCCCGCCGTTATCTCCTTCGCCGTCAGGACCTCAGCCCAGGATGGCTGTCGCAGGGTTCCTGGCGGGCTTCCTCCTCGGCCTGCTCGCGCTCGTGGAGGCCGAGGTGGCCGCGCTGCCCTGGGTCGCCAGCCGCCTCTACCACCGGCAGGAGTGGGCCCCGGCAGCCGCCGTGCAACCCAGCGACCAGGAGCTCCCCGACGTGGTTCCCGCGACGGTGGTATGCTTTCTCCGACCAGGAGCTCCTCATTTACGCTTGGTTTGTTAACTGAAGAAGTGGTTTCAGGCTTCGCCTTGGTAGTGCACCTTCAGACAGAACTTGGCAAGCTTCGTAAAAGAGTGAATATGAGCAGTCAATCAGGAAATTATTGTTCTACAAGTTTGGCCGGAACAGTTTGGTATACGTTATGGGAAGAGCAGACTAAACGCATAAGAGAGTGAATCCATCCAGGAGATTGTTTTGCGGTGTTCACTGAGTCTTGCGTACTTTATTGCTGAATAATGTCACCATTTGTAAGTACATCATAGACTATGGACCTAATGGTATTCCGATTTGTTAATGGAGGGGAAGCTAGAGGCAGAGAACCGTCGGTCTTGCATATGTCAGTGACGGTCGCCGATCAGGTTGTCGCGTGCGAATGACAACAATTGGTTCATAACGAACCAATGTGTAGGACATGTCGTTCGACCTTCTTATATAAGTGAACAATCATTTCCAGAGCATTATATTAGCTAGACTTTTTATGAGGTATGAGCAAGTTGAGAGTTTCGAGTGGGTATATTTTCTGAGTTCCTAAATATGATCAGTGGGCCGGCGCCAAAGTCCATCTTGACAGGTAGGTAGATTGAGATAATTTGTATGTCTCAAGGTTGTTATCTGGTTCATTAGTGTGCCGAGGCTCTGTAGATCAAAACAGAGCCATGAAGGTTGCTATGAGCAAACTATGTCCAGGGAATTGAACAACTATAGCTCACCTTACTGGTGGATCTGTTGTTAACATTTACTATTTCACTGCTCTGAGTTCTTTTGTTAGATATGTTGTGTGATTATACTGTGTATGTTTATTTGAGGAAAATGACAATTGATTGCAAGCGAAGTCTTGGGTATGTTTAGCTGAAATTTGCTGAAGTGAGCACTCGTGGGTAGTAACAGCGAAACCATCGTGTATTTGCCCAAGTGTTCAGTCTTTTAAATTGTTTGTGAAATGGTTAGAACTAAAAGATCGCCTTCATTTAATATTGATTTTGAGAGTAATGTTTTTAGAAACTTCAGACTAATTTGGAGGTGATTAGGATGACGACGACACTGCACCGTCGCACACCTCCATAAGGCGAGGACCACGCAGTCGTCGGGGCGAGGAGCCTACCTCTGCGCCACTCCATGAGGCAAGGGGCTCCCCAGAACTGCTGCTCCATTATGCTCCTCTCTTGAGGTATTTGTTCTTCAGCTTGAGAATTATTGTTCAGCTCCTGCACATAGTTCTCTATTTGCTCCATTGACAGTCAACTTATACATTAGCATATGAATTAGATGAACATGGAGCAAAGGATTATGCATGGTTGTACCTTGCCCATAATCATATATTTTCTTAGCCATGAATATGTCATCGTGATCCTCTGTACCGGCTCTAAGATGTACTAAAATATGGTTACATCAACTCCATTCACCATGGTGATAATCAATTTATTTTTTTCCCTTTCTATTGTTTGATTGTATTGCCTTTAAGTCATATATTAGAGATTTTAGTAGAGTCAGGTCTCTACCAGCGAAGGTCATGGCTAAGGAAACGGGACTGGCGGATTTCCCCCTCGTCGGGGACAAGACGTCATGACATAGTTGTGATGAGGTGTGGAGCAAGCGTGGCTGTAGGATCCCTCCTATGAAGCCAGGCAATGCCATCATCGGATCCTCACTGGTATGCAGAGCTATCGCGTGGATCCGACAGGTGGCAGGGGCGTGTGACTAATCAGGTACATGGCCTTGGTTCCATATATAATGTTACCAAGTTCTTAATCTGTCATATTGCTTCTACCATTCAGATATATGATGCCATTACAAATGGTGCTGAAGGATCTTGTAGTATGCAAGTATGGAGCAATTTCTAAAAAATGGCTTGCATGATGTCACTTGTCATCCTTGGCATCTATCTCTTTCGCACTACTACCTGCAGCTAGAGGCATCAGGCCTAGGAAGGTGATTCCGTACTGTTTTTCTGAAACCTCGGCTGTACTCGTGATTTCTTGTCTCATTAATCTCACGGCTACACAGGACAACTTCTGAATATATTACAGTTAATACCTTTCTTCTTGGAGCTTTTGTGTACTAGACTAGCATGATTTGTTGGGATGTGGATTGCGGTATGTGCAAATTTTAGTTTCAAGTGCTGCTTGGGGGTCTGCAATGAAAGCGTTACAGGTTTTATTTGTCATCTATGGTGTTTGTCTTTCATGCGTTTCCCCCTTCTACTATTTGAAATAGTGAATAATTTACCAAAACAGTTTGGTCTTTGTTCAGCTGATTTCTCAGCCATGGCATGGCTGTATTTAGTGTGGCACTACTTTATGCAACATTATATGTTTGGCTTGGAGTATAGATTCACCTGATTCAATGAAGGTTACGGACAGTAAGTAACTTGCAAGCATGAATTTTTTCCACCATTAAATATACTCCTTTTTTCCTATGTTTACATGCCACCACATATTTACGGGTTCAACTTTTGACCAACTAATCATGGGTTAGTTCATAAAAATTATGCCATTGAATTTCTATTATAAAATAGTTTCCAGTAGTATATATATTTTCTGACATGTGAATCATCCATTATTAGTCAATGTTCAAACACAAAACCCGAGGGCGCCATGCAAATAGAGACGAAGGTAGTAGTTATTAGTTTTCGCAATGTATACAGTTTTAAACTATTAGTTTTTTTTAAGAATTGATGCGTACACGTTCAATTGATGTCGCGAATTCAACAAGTGCTTTGATGTCTCTGTATACAAGTTTGTGAGTTAGATTGGTTCAGTAAATGGCCTAAACTGTTGAAGGAGTCTGTGGTTGTGATGGTACGTTCATACGTTGTCGTTGGTATCATTCGTTTCCTCCCCTGCAGTGCTCCATTATCGAGGGAAGGATCTCCTCGCCGATTTTTTCCAAACAAACATCACCCCGTATATTTGTTTCCATTCAAATTTCACTCCCATGACATGACAACCGATCCCTCCCCATCCTACTCTTTCCTTGCAAAAGCATAACAGAATCGAAACTTTCCTTGCCTTGACCGACACATTCCCAGCGGATTTCACAAATCAATCTTCATCCAATCCACCGCAGTTCCCGCTGATCCCCTTTCATCATCCCCGCCGCTCGCCTTCCAATTAGCCATATTCCATTGCAATCATCGAGCCCTACCATGCAAGCAGTCCTTCAAGGCTACGACTGTCGTGGTGCTGGTGGCCTCTAGCACGCTCGCCGGGGAACAGGGGTGGACTAAGTTTCGATGCTGTCTCTGGTGGAGACGACGGGGTGCGGCTGCGCGAAAAGAACCTGCAGAAGAAGATGCCGGTGTGGACGGAGAGGCGGACGCAGCAGGAGGCATGTGTGGCGCAAGCACGGGCTCAACTTGCGGGCGCGGATTAGGGAAGAGGCCATCTCGGTGGCAGCTTGTGACCTGGGGGACGCGCTAGCACGTGAGCCCGGTGACCATCATGTGTGCGTTCTGGACGTACCATGTGGTGTATGCCACAATGCCATGTGGGTTGGGCCTGCATGACATGCCGATCTGTAGCACATCCTCCATCGCCTCATCACTGGCTGCTCAAGGGCAGCATCACATGATCACCAAGGCCTGTGACAACATCTTCATGCCCAACTCTCACTCCGCTGTCGCCCATTCAGCGCACTCGCCAAGCCTAGGGGTGGAATGGTGGATGGTTCTTTGATGCTAGCACAGCTGACGGCAAGAAGCAGAGGGAGGGAGGCTATCGTGTTGAAGAAGACGTCGTCGCCCCAACAATGGAAATGTGGTTTCTCGGACCTAGCCGGAAGGAGGCCGATGGCTTACCGTTGTAGAAACGCGATGCTGAAGCGACAACACGCCAGGTTCTATTTGTACACCATTTTTCAATTACCAGTAATTACTCGAGTATGTTAACAAAATCCGGTGTGAACAAAATCTGAACTGTAAGTTGCGATATTTGCTATGTCTATAAGTTTACAAATAGAAAGGCGCCAATTCAATTGATTGTCAGATTTAGAATAGTACGTGTTCAGTAGCTTCTGTCTCAATCTGGTTTTTATGTTGTTTGTGTTTGAGTTAATTAGCACTTTGACCATCGTGTTTGTTCAGCCTTCAAGGTGATTAGCACTCAGCTAACTACGGGAAAGATGTTGGTACCTTGTTTTTTCAAGCTCTGAAGACATGCACATTCAAGAATAGGTATGGCTACATGCTTTCTATATCTGTCAGCTTCATAAATCATTTTGGAGGGGTGCCTCTTATTGGAGAGGTCTGGTATGCATATTTAACCAAAGAAAACATAAATTTTTGATATAATAAAGATTGATGAAAATTTGGACTTTAGACTGTATCAGGGACAATTTTAATGATAAATTATAGGATGTTTGTATCTTGGGGACATCTTTATGCCAACTTACGTTTAATATTAAGATATGTCCCCTCATGTGCCAGTTTTTGTTAGAAGTTCATGATCTGTTCTTAGTTCCAGCATGTTTTTTCACCTTTCTGTAGAGTTTTGAGTATAACTTAAAGTTCTAGATGCATATAAGCTTCTGAGCTAACGCAAGCTCACTTGATGGTTCTAAAAAAATTCTGCAAAAATATGACCATGACAACAAGATAAATGGAGGTTCAGTGGTAGAGTGGATGCCTACACCAACAACTTTATAAATTAAACTATGTTTTGCTAGATGACTCAAATTTTTGAATGCGAGCATCATGTTTTGAGAATGCAGTTAACAATAGAATCAAGTGAAGCTGAAAGCAAGAGATCTACTACTCAATATGGAATTTAATTCCTTTCTTGCAAAAGCACTAGAGATGAGTGAGGAGATTATTCAATATTGGATTTAATTCCTTTCTTGTACCCATGGTCGATCTATTGTTCCATACTGCTGTTGGGGAACGTAGTAATTTCAAAAAAATTCCTACGCACACGCAAGATCATGGTGATGCATAGAAACAAGAGGGGAGAGTGTGTCCACGTACCCTCGTAGACCGAAAGCGGAAGCCTTAGCACAACGCGGTTGATGTAGTCGTACGTCTTCACGATCCGACCGATCAAGTACCGAACGCACAACACCTCCGAGTTCAGCACACATTTAGCTTGATGACGTCCCTCGAACTCCGATCCAGCCAAGCTTTGAGGGAGAGTTCCATCAGCACGACGGCATGGTGATGATGATGATGTTCTACCGACGCAGGGCTTCGCCTAAGCACCGCTATGATATTATCGAGGTGGATTACGGTGGAGGGGGGCACCGCACACGGCTAAGAGATCCAAGGGATCAATTGTTGTGTCTATGGGGTGCCCCCCTCCCCCGTATATAAAGGAGTAGACCTGGCCAAGAGGAGGAGGCGCGCCCAAGGGGGGAGTCCTACTCCCACCGGGAGTAGGACTCCTCCTTTTCCTATTTGGAGAGGGAGAGGGAAGGAAGAGGAAGGAGGGAGGAAGGAAAGGGGGGCCGGCCCCCTCCCAATTCCGATTGGGCTGGGGGGGGGGGCCTCCCTTGCTCCTTTCCCCTCCTTTCCACTAAAGCCCATTAAGGCCCATATACCTCCCGGGGGTTCCGATAACCTCCCGGAGCTCCGGTATTGTCCCAATCTCTCCCGGAACCATTCCGGTGTCCAAATATAGTCGTCCAATATATCGATCTTTATGTCTCGACCATTTTGAGACTCCTCGTCATGTTCGTGATCACGTCCGGGACTCTGAACTATCTTCGGTACATAAAAACACATAAAGTCATAATATAACCGTCATCGAACTTTAAGCATGCGGACTCTACGGGTTCGAGAACTATGTAGATATGACCGAGACTCGTCTCCAGTCAATAACCAATAGCGGAACCTGGATGCTCATATTGGCTCCCACATATTCTATGAAGATCTTTATCGATCAAACCGCATAACAACATACGTTGTTCCCTTTGTCATCGGTAAGTTATTTGCCCGAGATTCGATCGTCGGTATCTCAATACCTAGTTCAATCTCGTTACTGGCAAGTCTCTTTACTCGTTATGTAATGTATCATCCTGCGACTAACTCATTAGCTACATTTCTTGCAAGGATTATAGTGATGTACATTACCGAGAGGGCCCAGAGATAGCTCTCCGACAATCGGAGTGACAAATCCTAATCTCGAAATACGCCAACTCAACATGTACCTTCGGAGACACCTGTAGAGCTCCTTTATAATCACCCAGTTACATTGTGATGTTTGGTAGCACACAAAGTGTTCCTCCGGATAATCTCATAGTTGTAGGAACATGTATAAATCATGAAGAAAGCAATATCAACATACTAAAACGATCAAGTGCTAAGCTAACGAAATGGGTCAAGTCAATCACATCATTCTCCTAATGATGTGATCCCGTTAATCAAATGACAACTCATGTCTATGGTTAGGAAACACAACCATCTTTGATCAACGAGCTAGTCAAGTAGAGGCATACTAGTGACACTATGTTTGTCTATGTATACACACATGTATTATGTTTCCGGTTAAAACAATTCTAGCATGAATAATAAACATTTATCATGATATAAGGAAATAAATAATAACTTTATTATTGCCTCTAGGGCATATTTCCTTCAGTCTCCCACTTGCACTAGAGTCAATAATCTAGATTACACAGTAAAGATTCTAACACCCAGGGAGCCTTGGTGCTGATCATGTTTTGCTCGTGGAAGAGGCTTAGTCAATAGGTCTGCAACATTCAGATCTGTATGTATCTTGCAAATTTCTATGTCTCCCATCTGGACATGGTCCCGGATGGAATTGAAGCATCTCGTGATGTGCTTTGTTCTCTCGTAAAATCTGGATTCCTTTGCCAAGGCAATTGCACCAGTATTGTCACAAAAGATTTTCATTGGACCCGATGCACTAGGTATGACACCTAGATCGGATATGAACTCCTTCATCCAGACTCCTTCATTTGCTGCTTCCGAAGCAGCTATGTACTCCGCTTCACATGTAGATCCCGCCACGATGCTTTGTTTAGAACTGCACCAACTGACAGCTCCATCGTTCAATATAAACACGTATCCGGTTTGCGATTTAGAATCGTCCGGATAAGTGTCAAAGCTTGCATCGACGTAACCATTTAGAACTAGCTCTTTGTCACCTCCATAAACGAGAAACATATCCTTAGTCCTTTTCAGGTATTTCAGGATATTCTTAACCGCTGTCCAGTGATCCACTCCTGGATTACTTTGGTACCTCCCTGCTAAACTTATTGCTAAGCATACATCAGGCCTGGTACACAACATTGCATACATGATAGAGCCTATGGCTGAAGCATAGGGAACCTCTTTCATTTTCTCTCTATCTTCTGCTGTGGTCGGGCATTGAGTCTGACTCAACTTCACACCTTGTAATACAGGCAAGAACCCTTTCTTTGCTTGATCCATTTTGAACTTTTTCAAAACTTTATCAAGGTATGTGCTTTGTGAAAGTCCAATTAATCGTCTTGATCTATCTCTATAGATCTTGATGCCTAATATATAAGCAGCTTCACCGAGGTCTTTCATTGAAAAACTTTTATTCAAGTATCCTTTTATGCTATCCAGAAATTCTATATCATTTCCAATCAACAATATGTCGTCTACATATAATATCAGAAATGCTACAGAGCTCCCACTCACTTTCTTGTAAATACATGCTTCTCAAAAAGTCTGTATAAAACCATATGCTTTGATCACACTATCAAAGCGTTTATTCCAACTCCGAGAGGCTTGCACCAGTCCATAAATGGATCGCTGGAGCTTGCACACTTTGTTAGCACCTTTTGGATCAACAAAACCTTCTGGTTGCATCATATACAACTCTTCTTCTAGAAATCCATTCAGGAATGCAGTTTTGACATCCATTTGCCATATTTCATAATCATAAAATGCGGCAATTTCTAACATGATTCGGACAGACTTAAGCATCGCTACGGGTGAGAAAGTCTCATCGTAGTCAACCCCTTGAACTTGTCGAAAACCTTTCGCAACAAGTCAAGCTTTGTAGACAGTAACATTACCATCAGCGTCAGTCTTCTTCTTGAAGATCCATTTATTCTCGATGGCTTGCCGATCATCGGGCAAGTCAACCAAAGTCCATACTTTGTTCTCATACATGGATCCTGTCGGTGTCAAAACCGGCGGATCTCGGGTAGGGGGTCCCGAACTATGTGTCTAGGCGGATGGTAACAGGAGACAAGGGACACGATGTTTTTACCCAGGTTTGGGCCCTCTCGATGTAGTTAAAACCCTACTCCTGCTTGATTAATATTGATGATATTGGTAGTACAAGAGTAGATCTACCACGAGATCAGAGAGGCTAAACCCTAGAAGCTAGCCTATGGTATGATTGTTGTTCGTCCTAGGGACTAAAACCCTCCGGTTTATATAGACACCGGAGAGGGCTAGGGTTACACAGAGTCGGTTACAATGGGAGGAGATCTACATATCCGTATTGCCAAGCTTGCCTTCCACGCCAAGGAAAGTCCCATCCGGACACGGGACGAAGTCTTCAATCTTGTATCTTCATAGTCCGGGAGTCCGGCCAAAGGTCAAAGTCCGGCCATCCGGACACCCCCTAATCCGGGACTCCCTCAGTAGCCCCTGAACCAGGCTTCAATGATGACGAGTCCGGCGCGCAAATTGTCTTCGGCATTGCAAGGCGAGTTCCTCCTCCGAATACTTCATAGAAGATGTTGAACACAAGGATAGTGTCCGGATCTGCAAAATAAGTTCCACATACCATTGTAGAGAGAATAATATTTGTTCCAATCTAATCTGCTGACGTATTCCGTAGCGTGACATCATGCCACGGCCAAGCCTTTATTCGAATCGTTTTACTGTCCCACCTCAGCGCGTTTAGCGAGGCGGTTTCCTTGGCGCGTCTTGTCAAAGCAGAGATCGTGTCCCCTTATTCCGGGATTCTCATCAATACGGGCGTGGGTAACCCAACCGTGCCATTAATCACGGCGCTTGGGAGATAAGCGAGTTTTACCAGGCTGGCGGGGGCACATAGTTTCAGCCGCCCATATAAGGGGATAAGAATCCACCCTTTCCATCTACGCCTTCTTCCTCCTTTGCTTCTCCATTTTCGCGCACTCGAGCTCCAGCGCCCAAGTCCGCACTTCCCACCTCAACCTTCTCCAACAATGTCCGGAGCGGGAGGTAGGTGGATGGCCTCCACCGTCACGGTGGGGCACATCAAAAAGTAGAGGAAGGCCGGATACTTGTCTAACGACATCGCGCACCGGCTCCCAGATGAGGGGCAGCTCATCCCCACCCCCAGGCCCCATGAGAGGGTGGTGTTTCTCACCCATTTCCTCTGCGGACTGGGCTTCCCATTTCACCCATTTGTCCGGGGCCTCATGTTCTACTACGGACTGGATTTCAACGATCTGGCCCCGAACTTCATCCTCAACATCTCGGCGTTTATCGTCGTGTGCGAGGCCTTCCTCCGCATCAAGCCCCACTTCGGCCTATGGCTGAAGACCTTCAGCGTCAAGCCGAAGGTTGTGGGCGGCCGGCAAGCGGAGTGCGGAGGTGCCATGGTGGGCAAGATGCCCAACGTCACATGGCTCGAGGGCTCCTTCGTGGAAACCATCAAAGGGTGGCAATCGGGGTGGTTCTACATCACCGAGCCGCGTGACCCTGAATGGGCAGCGGCCCCCGAATTCCAATCTGGCATCCCCACACGGCTCACCTCCCGGAAAGAGACGGGCCTGTTGTGGGGTAATCCGGAAGAGGTGACCGGACTCCAAACCTGCGTCCAAGACCTGGTGAACAAGAAGGTTAAACTTGTCAACGTAGTCCAGGTCATGCTCTTCCGCCGGACCCTCCCGTGTCAACGACGGGCCTTCAACTTGTGGGAGTTCGACCCGGCCCAACACCAGATTTTGTCCAGGCTCTTCGACACAAAGCACGAGGACGCCTAGAAGGTGCTATTCAAGAGCTCTGAGGTTTCCCTCCCGTCACCGAGGATCGCGGATTCTGCGCAAAGCGCCAAGCCACCGAAGTAAGCTTGTTTTATCCTTTACAGGACACTTGATTTTCATAGTTTGACTCTATGCGGGATCGAAACTCCCGCTCCTTTGACAGGACTGGAAGAGGACGTCCGAACAGTTTGACTGTCCGGCTCCTTTGCCCGAAGGCCCAGCAGATGCACGCTTGATGAAGCTGCTGGTCCCGGCACCTCACGTGGTGCCGGAGAAGAAGGCCAAGAAGAAGGCCACGGGGACTCGAAAGAGTTCCCGGCGCCTGGTGGTGTCGGATTCATCGCCCGACGACCCCAAAGCGCACTCCGCCTCCGAAGACGAGGAGGAGGAGGAAGCCTCTCCCCCTCCAACGGGGGGAGGAAAGAAAAGGAAGGCCGCCCCAACTGGGGAGGCCGGAGGGTCCAAGAAGGGGAAGACCCTTCTCCCGGACTACGCCACCGATGCCGAAGACGGCGGAGAGGAGTGGCCATCCAGGGCCAAGCCCCTGGCAACATCGTAAGTATCCGGATACCAGAATGACTCATGGCGTTCCTTTAATGCACATTACCTTCTGATGCCGAATATAATCATGCAGTCCGCCCAAGGCTCAACTCGACGATTCGTCGAGTGGCTCCCTGAATTCGTCGAATGTGAATAGTGCTTCGCTCCCGACTGCTACCTCCCCTCGCCCTACGGACGATGCCGAGGTGGAGTCCCAAAAGGGGCTAAACCAGGAGGAGGTGGTCCTAGAGGCGCCGCAAGGCGACCTCCCGGACTCCAGGTCCAAAGGGGATGAAGCCCCAGAGGGATCTAAGTCCGGCCCTGGGCCGGACACCGCTCCGGAACCTTCAGAGATTCCGGAGTCCGGCAGGCGGCCCCCTCGCAAGAAGGGCAAGCCTATGACGCCGGCGGCCTCCGTCCAACCGGAGGTGCCAGACAATTTGCTGGAGGTGCTTAACGGCGCCTCCATCGACGACGAGCACCACACTGTTATGAGTGCGGTGATCCAGAAGGTTCAGTCCGCCAAGAGGGGGCTGACCGAAGCCTGCGCCAGCCTTCTACCAGGCTTCGAGGTATGTATTTAAAACATGTAAAAATGTTGCCGCATAGACAGTAGCCCCTGATGCTCAGTTTGGTGTTCGGAAAGAAAAGCCGGACTGAGGATCTAAAAAGATATACGCAGGAGTCTAACATAAATATGTCAATATGGGAATGCAGGCTGCGCTGCTCACCTCTGCCGCACTGACTGCGGAGGTCGATGCATTAAAGCAGAGCCTCGAACGGTCCGAGAACGAGCTCGGCCGTGCCAAGAAGCAGCTCGAGGACAAGGAAGGTAAGTACCTTATGTAAGTATATAAAAAATACCTGGTTGCAAATAGTGACAGGACCAACGTGAATGTTGCAGGGGCCACAACCGAGGTGGCGACCCTGAAGGAAGCGCTGTCCAAGGCCAAAAACAATGCGGCCGTCGAGCGCACCGAGCGAGAGAAACAAGAGGCACAGGTGGCGGAGGTGCGGAAGAGCTCAATGCTCTCGTGAAAAAACATGAGAGTTTAGAGCTTGACTCAAAGACTCGAGAGTCCGAGCTTGCCGCGGCACTTGAAAGCACCAAATCTGCCAAGGCCGAAGCCCAAAAGGCCCTCCAGGAAATTGAGGCGATGAAAAGGATAGCGGTGGGTAAGGCATTCCTTATGCAAAGAAAGCACTTGAAAGTAAATTACCTGTTACTTACCCGAGTCCGGAGCTCTCCAGGAGCATTCGCAGATCTGCCCCGCAGTGTATCCGACGCCGCCGCATTCTACCGAGCCGAGGAAGGGAGCTCGACGGAGAAGGTGTTCTGGTCCCAGTATGCTGAGGCCGGAAACCCGGTGCCCCTAAGCGACCAGCTGAAGCAGCTGGTCGAGCTGCATAAGGCAGCCGAACATGCCATGAAGGGCTTTATAGGCCGGCTGCGGCCTGAGGAGGCCATGCCTGGAGCTACTTTGGGCTGGTGCGGCGGCTGGTGGATGCCTGTCCACGGCTTGAAGTCATCAAGCGCTCCGTATGCATCGAAGGCGCCCGTAGGGCCCTTGCCCGTGCTAAAGTGCACTGGGGCAAGCTAGATGCTGAGAAGCTGGTGACAGAAGGGCCACTGGAGGGGAAGGAGCATCGCAAGCCCGAGATGTATTATGAGGGCGTCCTGAAGGGTGCCCGCCTTGTGGCGAACGAATGTTCCTAGGATGTAATTTTTGAGTAAACTCGCTCGTGTTTATCCTGTGCACTGAAAACTTGTTCATATGCGCTAAGCAACTCTGTTTGAATTTAAAATATTACCTTCTGTGCGGCCGTTTATTAAATCTGAGAGATGCAAGTCGTCGGCTTCTGCCCCCATGACACAAGTGCTGGGGTGTTCGGGATAAACCTGAGCGCTCTTGTTCCCATTCTTGGGTCCTTCGAGGGAGGCGCTCAGCACAACGAACAAGGCAATCGGACTTATAATGCTTTATCACTCTCACTTAGCCATAGAATTTTATAATTTTAAATTTCGGCGAAGCCCCTAGTATTCGGAAGACCGAGTTCGGGGCGCTATCCATGCCTAGGCCGGACAAAGCCAGCTCCTCGCTCTAAGCGGCATAAGTCTTTAGGGACTCGAAAAACCTCTCGAACAGCGACCGGTCTCTCGCCCTATCATGACGGTCAGTTTTAGCTTTCTCTACTAAGGTGTTAACCCAGCTCAACTATGACACAATCGCAGTAGTTCTCCCAGCGCTACCTTAGCCGATATAGCGGAAGTAAGGTACCAAAACATGGGAGCCGGGCAAATGCAACTATTGACCCAAGACATGATTCGGAGCCGATGCATATAATGCTATAAATTCGGGGTGCCGCACTCATGAGAGTGTTCGGTCTTCTCACACCGTATTCTGGGGTACTTAAGCCCCTGGTGTATTGGCCGTACCAAAGTGTACGGTTGCATAATGTCATAACTGAACATATTTACATAAAAAATGAATGCAATAATAGACAAGAGCTATATATTGTTTATTAAAGGGCTTTTATGAAAGCGGAGTGATACAAATAGTGCAATAAGCAAGAGATGGGATTATTTGACATGTCCCCCTCTAGGGGCAAGCTGCGAGACTTTAAGTAGGACAGGTATTTAGCTCGTTATAGAGACCACCTGGACATTCGACGTGGCTTGCTGTCTCCCTGGCTGTTGCATCGTGTGTTCGGCGGTTGTACTGCCGGACAGGCCTTCCGAAGAATGGAGTCCTGAAAGTAAGAAAAGGAAAATGACAAAATCGGGAGCCCCTAGTGCAGTTGAGCCGCACTCCGGGCATGCCGTGGTTGTGCCCCTCCCCTTATGCCCATGGTATTTCCAGAGCGTAATTATGTACGCATGGTACTGGTTTCGCAATCTTGCGAGGGCTGGGGCTGGGGCCGCACTGCTATGCTTGCTCGGAACGTGCCAGACGGTCTTGTTGTAGGTTACTCCGGGCGCGCTTGACGGTTACCGGACGTTTAACAGCCGGACTGGGGAATTGCCTTGAGAGGCTACTTTGTACTTTTGCCGCTAGGGCCGCCGTGTGCTCCTCTGTTCGAAGAGAGCGTTCGGTGTTTCCATTGACCGTAATGACTCCTCGAGGGCCTGGCATCTTGAGCTTGAGGTATGCGTAGTGCGGCATCACATTGAACTTTGCAAATGCGGTTCGCCCGAGCAGGGCGTGATAGCCACTGCGGAACGGGACTATGTCGAAGATTAACTCCTCGCTTCTGAAATTATCCGGGGATCCGAAGACCACTTCGAGTGTAACTGAGCCTGTACAGCTGGTCTACACCCGGTATGACGCCTTGAAAGGCCGTCTTTGTTGATTTAATCCTTGAAGGGTCTATGCCCATTTTTCGCACTGTATCCTGATAAAGCAGGTTCAGGCTGCTGCCGCCGTCCATGAGGACTCTAGTGAGGTGAAATTCGTCAATGATTGGGTCTAGAACCAATGCGGCGAATCCGCCGTGACGGATTCTAGTGGGGTGGTCCCTTCGATCAAAAGTGATCGGGCAGGAGGACCATGGGTTGAACTTTGGGGCGACTGGCTCCAACGCATATATGTCCCTGAGTGCACGCTTCCGCTCCCTTTTGGGGATGTGGGTTGCGTATATCATGTTTACCGTCCGCACTTGTGGGGGAAAACCCTTCTATCCTCTGTTGTTCGGCGGCCGGGGCTCCTCCTCGTCATCGCTATGCAGCCCCTTGTCTCTGTTTTCAGCACTTAATTTGCCTGCCTGCTTGAACACCCAACAATCCCTGTTGGTGCGATTGGCTGACTGTTCGGGGGTGCCGTGTATCTGGCACAAGCGGTCGTGTATTCGGTCCAAACTGGACGGGCCCGGAGTATTTCTCTTGAATGGCTTTTTTCGCTGACCGGGTTTAGAGCCTCTGAATCCGGCATTAACTGCCATATCCTCCGCACTGTCGCCATTAATGCGACGCTTGTGCTTGTTGCGAGGCGACCTGCCATTGTTGTCCTTGGTATCCGAATTACCAGGGCTCTTGGTCATGTTATTACTACGAGCTAGCCAGCTGTCTTCTCCCGCGCAAAAGCGGGTCATGAGTGTTGTGAGGGCTGCCATAGATTTCGGCTTTTCCTGTCCTAGGTGCCGGGCAAGCCACTCGTCACGGATGTTATGTTTGAAGGCTGCAAGGGCCTCTGCGTCCGGACAGTCTACTATTTGATTTTTCTTGGTTAGGAACCGTGTCCAGAATTGTCTGGCCGATTCATCTGGCTGCTGAGTTATGTGGCTTAGGTCATCGGCATCTGGTGGTCGCACATAGGTGCCCTGGAAATTGTCAAGGAATGCAGCTTCCAGGTCCTCCCAGCTACCGATTGACTCTGCTGGCAAGCTGTTAAGCCAATGCCGAGCTGGTCCTTTAAGCTTGAGTGGGAGGTATTCTATAGCGCGTAGATCATCACCGCGGGCCATGTGGATATGAAGGAGATAATCCTCGATCCATACCGCGGGATCCGTTGTGCCATCGTATGATTCGATGTTTATGGGTTTAAACCCCTCGAGATTTGATGATCCATTACTTCATCTGTGAAGCATAGTGGGTGTGCGGCGCCTCTGTGTTGGGCTATATCACGACGGAGCCCGGATGAGCTTTATCTGATGTGTTCGGCCTGGTCGTATTTGCCATATCCGGCGTGACGGTTATCGTCACGGGTTGTGGGGCGCCCAAGCGATCCGTAGATCGATCTTCTTTGGCTTGCCTTGTCCTCCAATATGTCTCGCAGGTCTGGTGTGTTTCCCCGTGCCTTGGTACTTTTTGAGCGGCGCCGGGGTGCGGCTTGAATTGATGGCCGAGAGGCCTCTCTGTCGCGGCCACGGGGTGGCTGGTCGGCCGCGTCATACGCTGGTGATGTAGGTTTAGTTGCTTCCTCCTCTAATCGGGGTAGCAGCCTGCGCTTTGGGTAGCTCTTGGAGGGGCGTTCGGGTTTGTACTCTTCGGCCGCAAGGACTTCAGTCCATCTGTCGGCTAGCAAATCTTGGTCAGCTCTAAGCTGCTGCTGTTTTTTCTTGAGGCTGCTTGCCGTGGCCATAAGCCTGCGTTTGAAACGCTCTTGTTCGGCGGGATCCTCAGGCACGACAAATTCATCGTCGTCGACGCTTGCTTCGTCTTCGGAGAGAGGCATGTAATTATCGTCCTCGACCTCTCTGTCTGCCGCTCTCTCATGAGGGCTGGCTTCTCCATCCTCCTGTGCTGAAACCTGCTGGAGGGGGTTGTCTTCGGCACTGTCCGGGGTGTTATTGTCTCCGGTGCCGGAATCGCCGTGTTTGCTTTGGTGGGATTTAGAGCGGCGCCGCTGACGCCGGTGCTTGGGCTGCTTCTTGGAGGGGTCATCCTCCGTTGTTCCTTCGCCATTCCCTTCTTTTGGGGTGTCCACCATGTATATGTCATATGACGAGGTGGCCTTCCAGTGCCCTATAGGCGCTGGTTCTTGGTCGTCTCATGCATCGTCCTCCATACCGTCGATGTCTTCGGAGTCGAAGTCGAGCATGTCGGTTAAATCATCGACAGTGGCTACGAAGTGGGTGGTGGGTGGGTTTCGAATTTCTTCGTCGTCCGCATCCCAACCTTGCCGACCGTAGTCCGGCCAGGGCTCTCCTGATAAAGAGAGAGACTTTAATGAATTCAAGATGTCGCCAAAGGGCGAGTGCTGAAAGATGTCCGCGGCAGTGAATTCCATGATCGGCGCCCAATTGGGTTCGATCGGCAGGGGTGTGGAAGGTTCGGAGTCCGGAAAGGAGTCCGGCACCTTGGAGTCGCGGGCTTCGCGAAGGACAAGACTGTTGTTCGGCTCGATCACCATAGAGATTGCAGCCCCCGAGGCGGTGTCCAACCATCCGTCCTCGATTGGCGCAGTCGGCTCCGAGCTAAAGGTCGGAGCGGACACTGGGGCGGCCTCCGGGGCACTGTTCGGCGGCAGAGCTAGATCATGCCCATCGTGACAGTGCGGCGCGCTTGGTCGTGGCTCGAATCCGTCGAAGATCAAGTCTCCGCGGATGTCGGCTGTGTAGTTTAAGCTTCCAAATCCGACCTGATGGCCAGGGGCGTAGCTTTTGATATGCTCCAGATGGCTAAGAGAATTGGCCCGTAGTGCAAAGTCGCCGAATACGAAGATCTGTCCGGGGAGAAAAGTCTCACCCTGGACCACATCGTTGTTGATGATCGGAGAAGCCATCGGGCCTAAAGGTGACGACACAGAGGAACTCTCAATGAAAGCACCAATGTCGGTGTCAAAACCGGCGGATCTCGGGTAGGGGGTCCCGAACTGTGCGTCTAGGCGGATGGTAACAGGAGACAAGGGACACGATGTTTTTACCCAGGTTCGGGCCCTCTCGATGGAGGTAAAACCCTACTCCTGCTTGATTAATATTGATGATATGGGTAGTACAAGAGTAGATCTACCACGAGATCAGAGAGGCTAAACCCTAGAAGCTAGCCTATGGTATGATTGTTTTTCGTCCTACGGACTAAAACCCTCCGGTTTATATAGACACCGGAGAGGGCTAGGGTTACACAGAGTCGGTTACAATGGGAGG
>LR880967.1:936110253-936126854 GCA_904067115.1 Aegilops sharonensis
ATCTTTATGTCTCTACCATTTTGAGACTCCTCGTCATGTCCGTGATCACATCCGGGACTCTGAACTATCTTCGGTACAACAAAACACATAAACTCATAATATAACCGTCATCGAACTTTAAGCGTGCGGACCTACGGGTTCGAGAACTATGTAGACATGACCGAGACTCATCTCCGATCAATAACCAATGGCGGAACCTGGATGCTCATATTGGCTCCCACATATTCCTTTGTCATCGGTATGTTACTTGCCCGAGATTTGATCGTCGGTATCTCAATACCTAGTTCAATCTCGTTACTAGTAAGTCTCTTTACTCGTGATGTAATGTATCATCCCGCAACTAACTCATTAGTTACATTGCTTGCAAGGCCTATAGTGATGTACATTACCGAGAGGGCCCAGAGATACCTCTTCGACAATCGGAGTGACAAATCCTAATATCGAAATACACCAACTCAACATGTACCTTCAGAGACACCTGTAGAGCTCCTTTATATTCACCCAGTTACGTTGTGACATTTGGTAGCACACAAAGTGTTCCTCCGGTAAACAGGAGTTGCATAATATCATAGTTGTAGGAACATGTATAAGTCATGAAGAAAGCAATAGCAACATACTAAAACGATCAAGTGCTAAGCTAACGAAATGGGTTAAGTCAATCACATCATTCTCCTAATGATGTGATCCCGTTAATCAAATGACAACTCATGTCTATGGTTAGGAAACACAACCATCTTTGATCAACGAGCTAGTCAAGTAGAGGCATACTAGTGACACTATGTTTGTCTATGTATTCACACATGTATTATGTTTCCGGTTAATACAATTCTAGCATGAATAATAAACATTTATCATGATATAAGGAAATAAATAATAACTTTATTATTGCCTCTAGGCTACATTTCCTTCAACTGCAAGCACTCACCCGATCAGGTTTCTATTCATTTGTGTTAGATCCGTCGATGAAGAAAACAACACATTTCAAGATATGATGGTTTAGGTACTTCAAATTTTGCTGTACTCTGTCATTTGCCTTTGTGGGAACGACACTGCTCTATTGCTTGCTTATTTAAGATCATGGCAATAATTTTATCTAGCATATATGTTTCTAATTTTCTCCCCTTATTGTTGCATGTTAGAGTGCAGCTTTCAGATAACTTCTTTCTTTAGGATAGTTGGAATGCTATGACTAGATATAGAAGAGGCTCAAATGGTAATGTTATCAGTGTTTGCCCCTTCCATGATTTATGTGTAGCATGTAGACTATCAACGACAATTTGAGCCTCTTTGTGAAGTAGTTTTGTAGGGTATTGCTTCAAGTCAATAAAATGAATGGCCACAAGTGGGGCGTTGA
Source organism: Aegilops sharonensis (assembly GCA_904067115.1). Taxonomy (NCBI): domain Eukaryota; kingdom Viridiplantae; phylum Streptophyta; class Magnoliopsida; order Poales; family Poaceae; genus Aegilops; species Aegilops sharonensis. The sequence continues at coordinate 936,111,608 of LR880967.1, forward strand.
CTGACAATCCAAAGATAGTTTAACCGAAGAGCTTTTGATCTCTACATGTGAATGGTAAATTGCCAATTTTGTACTTTACTATTCTATATCAGGAAAATAAATAATTGCATCATGGTATTAGTGGCTTAATTATTTTTATGTGCATCGAACTATATATTTTGAAGCACTTAATAGTATCTTGCACGGAGGATCTAGGACTCCTGCCAATTTATTGTACGGAGTTGTTCTTTGCTAAAAAAACTTTGCTCAATTGCGCTTTTCCCCCAGTGTTATCATTAATTAATGGCCTAAACTGTTGACAACTTATCAAAAAAGAATAATCATATGCAGATGCAGAAGCATATTAGTTATACAGAAATAATCATATGCTGAAGGAAGGACTTGGAACTGTAACTAAAAACAAAATGGAAAGTGGAGGGGCTCTGATATTGCAATAAAAAGAAATGATAGATATTTCACTGGGAAGCGAACTCAGGAAGACAAAATAATATAATCCTTACATTTTCGGATTACTCTTATTTTCTTATGCATGTTCCTATACGGATTGGTCCTGAATGTTTGACTTTTCATAGAAATGAAACTACATACCGCCAACCTCAACTGTTGTGTCACCATCGAGGACATCTAACTGCTTGTTGTTCTTCAGTTACTATTGCTCTTAAGATTCATGTCTTAGATATTCTTAGGAGAGAAATTGTATGGAATTTAATGATCATTCATCTCAACAAATATACGTGATATTTCCTTGTAAAAGGTTGCCTTCCGAATTTATGGCCTACTATTAAAGGGGAGTTCGTTTCCACTTCCACCACCTCGTTCGATCCTAACCTCCTTTGGTTTTTTTCCCTTGCAGCGATTCCTCACTCCCACCGGTTTTTTTAGGAACGGATGCCTCTCCTCCCATGTCCAGTTTTAGTGTTGGTTTTTGGCTCTAATAATCTCGTTCGACCCACCTCTACAAATAGATGCCACACCGCTCCTTTTGTTACGATGGACTCATGTGAGGCCTCGACAGATCCACTTCCTTACAGCAAACGAAAACAATCAACCATCAATCAGAAAATCTCCCTGATATTTCTTTCCTTCAGATGCATATATAGCAGCCCAGGCCCAGCAGACCCACGTTTCCTTTCCTTCCCTTTTTTTGTTACACCTTTTCTTCTCTTCTTGTTATATCATTTTGAAAAGATTGATCTACACGATCGTCATCTACTCGAGACTCATCTAGACATGAAAAATATGTGCAGACTCTAGGATACAAATATGTGTAGACTCTAGCATGTCGGGTCGGCTCTAGGATACAAATATGTGTAGACTGTTACCCCCCAAGTTCAGAAAAACCAAGGGTATCATATGAATTGGATTATGTAGAAGACATAGAGATAAAAAGTACATTGTTGCATTCATATAGACACTGATTAGGAGGGCTTAATCAGGTCATGTATGGTTCATGAATCTTTGCTATTTCTTTACATTTTTTTGGAAGTTTCTAGATCATATGCCCAACATGTTTGATTAGGAGGTTAACATTGCTTTGAATATATGAACTTAAGGAGGCCCCGATGTTTTGAGCTTAGATGTGATAATTTAATTTCACAATTTGTCATAGAATTGTGCAGTAGTAGAACAGTTGTGACGCCTCTATACCAATTCTACAATTGAAGAGGTATTTTATTTACTATCTCCTCTAACTAGATATTTTTGTGGTTTGCCTGACCAAAATTCTGTTTTCTTTTCAGAATTATGTTATCTATCTTGCGCCAAATTAACCACTTCTTTCTGAAATGTAGAGTACATTATGTTTAATTTTATTATCATAGTAAATATTTTTTTATATTTTAATCATGATACCATGACAATGTGAACTAGGTATGCAAGATTATTTTCTCTGACTACTATTCTGTCATCCATTGTTATTGTGAATATGTTGTTGGAGTCAATCTTTGACAGATATAAATCAGCATTCGATCAGCTACAGAGGAATATGTTGTCGGAGAAGGTGCAGCGTTTCGGTGAGCAGCAGGTTGTGTCGTCGTGGTGGTCACCCTCGGCTACGATGGTGTGCACTCCTTGGCACCGGGAATCGGCCTGGGATGCCATGGAGTGGAGAGGAGGGGGCGGGCAACATCGTGGAGAGGAGGGGATGTGGCGTTGAGAGCATGGTGCAAGCTAAATGATGTGGCACCGATGGGAGGCGACAGTGAGAAGCCATGGTGGGTAGGACAGGCCGGGGTAATGAAATGTGAGCCTGACCGCCGCGTCATGCGATGAGTGGAGAGGGTGAATTGCTTTTTTAGGATTAGAAGAGAAGGAGGAGTTGTTTGTTTTTAAGGGAAAACCGGTTATTTGATATGATAGAAATGTCATATAATTTTTTATATAGTGAAAGATATCACATGCCCTAACCAGTCGTTTCTAAAAAATAATTACCAACAAATGATTTACAGGTGAGCCTACATATTATTATTCAAATTGGGATGTGACTCACTCCACTAAAAAGCACGATGTCGCTCATTTTGACTAAAAAACGGTCACCTACTTGCATCTAACAGCTGACCAATGAATATACATTGTATATGAGATTTGTTTAATATATGTTTATACGTTCACCTTTGTATATCTGATACTTTGAAAATGTTGATTGATAAAGTCACTACCATAACTATTTTGGACCGGACTAAAAACTCATTGAATTTTAGAGAATTGTTCTTCATGATAATTCAAAAGGTTCATTTCTATATATTTTATTTTTGTAGATTACATGAGAAAGATGAAGATGAATTATGTCAACGTATAAAAAGAAATCCAACGACAAGGGTCCAAGGCGATGCTGTTTGAAGAAGGCAAAAATTCACCAAGTTTAGTATATGTACGCAATAAAAAATTGAAAAGGCCCATAGCAACGCACGGGATTCTACTGCTTGATGTTACAAGTTGTTTAGGCCCTAGATCTCAAGTAGCAGCTCTAACAGGAAGGGAGTAAAGTGAACTATTAGTTGCTATTGATGTTACATTTAACCTTTGCGATTGCTACACAGTAGAAATAATTGAAATATTCTCTTCTTTGCTTTCCAATTGGTAGTATTCAAGATAACAAGAAATCCAATATTGTTGTTTCTTGTGAAGTGTAGTTCACTTTATTCCCTTCCTGTTAGAGCTGCTACTTGAGATCCAGAGCCTAAACAACTTGTGACCATAGACTGCTCAGAGTTATCATATTTGATCTTCAAGTGCAATCCTTCAGTTGTTCTATTGCATCTCCGAGCCATATTAGCATACATTTCCAATCAACAATTGACTACTGGGTTAGTTATTACTATCTCTGAGAAATTATTTCTTAATTTGTCCTATAAACAATTAAATTCATTATTGGTCATGAAGTTCACTGCAAATTTGTTGCGCAGTTTTTATTTCAGAGATACATGTGAATTTTTTTGTTTATTACTTTTGCTGAATATGAATAGTTCATTTGAGATCCCTCTAACAAAACACGATAAAAAGGGGAAGAATTGACCTACAGGGAGGCATGATCGAGGTCATTGCTCATGCATGTTTGATGGCATTGTTTCAGGCGCCCACCGACTGTGTGTATGCATGTTACCTACGGCGTCGTTGTTGCTTCCCTTCGTCGGGCGTGGTCCATCAGCCACTACATGTAGGCAATAGCATTAGGCCGGCAACTATCGCGGATCAAGGGTACAAATCAACCAGACTAGGAGAGGGGGTGGTGGTCTACGTAGTGGCAGGGAGAGGAGCCGGCAGATGACGCTATGGCGGGACAAGAGAAGCAGTGGCGGGGAGAGAAAGCGGCAACTATGCCATCTGAGTTTCTGAAGTTGTGCCTTGTGAGGTGGGGATAAGGGATTTGTGTTGTGCATGTGTAGTGAGAGGCGTGGAGTAGCTTTTCCTTTTTGAGGAAGGCTGTTTATTTGTCTAGAACAGATTAGCTTCTTTTCCTTTCTCCCTTGTGAACTGAGAGGAGTGGTTATTATGCCACGAGAGAAGTGTCAAATATTCTAGAAATAGCAAAAATTGTTCTGAAGATAATAGCCAAACAAGTGATCTAGAGAATGTCCTATGTTTCTACAAAGCAGGATGCGACTCACTCCACACATGCATACCATGTATATATTTTGGACTCAATCTACATCACATTTGGTAGAGAATAAAGCTATGGGATATTGAAATTACTGAGATTTTCAAGGGACTTCAATAACACACTTGAAATAGCATTTCACAATCTATATTCTCTATTGGCTGATATTCCAACGAGCACAAACAAGTATATTTATCTTTTTATTTTCATAATCAAGATACATGCAATTATTTTATCATCATTATATTTATATTCTAGATAATAATAATTTATTCGTTACAAGAGTGTGTTGGGTAATTTTATACTCCCGCCGTTTCTAAATATAAGTCTATATAGATATTTCTATACAAACTACATACGGATGTATATAGACATATTTTAAAGTGTATATTCACTTATTATGCTCCGCAAATAGTCCGTATTGGAATCTCTAAAAAAAACTTATATTTAAGAACGGAGGAAATATACGATTTTATGCTCTTCATGTATATGTTGCCAAATTACATTTTTAATACATTGCAACTAAAAAGAAATGATGGAGATGCAAGTGAAGTGGGAAAATGGAAATGCATTGCATCAAGTATATTTGTCGATTGTTACTGGAAATCTTTTCTACACATGTGAAATTTGAAGGGCATCATGTTTCAATATGCAACCAACAAAAATATTAGAAGGCCCGTGGCAATCGCACGAGCATTATACTAGTCAGCCTTTATGTACTACTGTCGCCCAAATCAATATAATACATTACAGTTTCAGTTAACATCCCCTTTTAGCATAGTATCAGATACTTCAGGCTAGCTCCTCCCCTTCCGCAAAAATGAGTCCCGCCGGGGCACACTCTGCCACCACCGATGACACCACAAACCTTGGCCCTCTTGGCCATCCACCTCGGGCGTTGCGGTCTCGGCAGCCACATTGACCTCGACACGCCGGCGGCAACGCACGACCCGCTCTGGGTCAAGGACGACTTTGCCATCCTGCAGTGGATCTACACACGGATCTCGACGGAGCTTTTCGGTCTCCTACCCAAGGACGCCACCGCCGCCGTCGTCTGGGACGAGCTGCAGCGCTTGTTTCAGGACAACCATGACGCCCGCATTCAACATCTGGAGACGGTGATGCGGACCATTCGACAGCGCGACGAGACGGTTGGTCACTACTGCCAGCGCCTCAAGGCGATATCAGATGAGTTGCGCGAGCTCGGTGTCACCGTCACCGACCGCACGCTCATCACCGCCCTCGTCGTCGGCATCACCGACAAATTTGCCAACCTGAGATCCGTCATCCCCATCCTTCGACCGTCGCTCTCTTTCTCGGACGTGCGGTCCATGCTGCAATTGGAGGATGGCAAGGAGGCGCAGACGGCTTCACAACCCCAATTGTTCTATTCCAACACTCGTCCCTCCGGCTCCGGCACCGGCGGCGCTACACTACCTCCTCCTCCGGCTCAACCACTTCCTCCGCGCTCAGCATGGCAGCCCCGACATGCCAGCGTCAGCCCCAACTACAAGGGGAAGAACCCAATTCCTGGCTTTCAGCACAAGAATGCCTCCGGCACTGGCAGCACCTCCGACAACCGCGCTCTTTCGGCTCCGGCAACGGCTACTACATGGCGACCGGTGGCCGATCCTTGGACCGGCCTTGTTCAGGCCTGGCAGGTCCCGTGGCAACTGCCTGCAGGTGTGGGCGCCGCGCCATGGCCTCCACAGACCGCGCCCACTCCGCCCTGGCTCCACTCGATGGCTCCTCATTGTCCAACTGGTGGCCCTGGGATCCTTGGGCGGCCACCTGCGCAGGCGTACACCTCCTATGTGCCGGCTCCACACCAAGCACCTCCACAACACCTTGTCCCGGCAGCGTACCAGACTCCAATGGCGCATCCCGCGTTCCAGACTCCATCGGCGTACCAGCTCGCACCGGCGCCGGCTCCGCCCGCGCCCTCTGCTCCCCTTACGGCTCCTACTACCTACGCACCGGCGCAATGGGGTCAGGCCTCTTTCTTACATGCCATGAACAACTTCACCCTTCACGCCGACCGTGGCTGGATCGTCGACTCAGGTGCGTCCGCTCATATGTCTGCTAATCTGAATTTGCTGTCAAAGTTAACACCCACCAATTTGACCCCACCCATAACTGTAGGCAATGGCTCTGTTATTCCTGTTACTCATATTGGCCAATCTCACATTAACTCTGCAAACCATTCTCTTGCTGTTAAAGACATACTTGTTGCTCCTCATCTAGTCCAAAACTTACTTTCTGTTCGCAAGCTTACTACTGACAACTGGGTTTCTATTGAGTTTGATCCCTTTGGTCTCACTGTGAAGGATCTGGCAACACAGGCAGTGATCGCTCGGTGCAATAGCCTTGGTGATTTATATCCATTCCATAATGCTTCAACCTCCACCCGCGCGGTTACCTTCATCGCCTCTGTCAACTTGTGGCATCGCCGCTTAGGCCATCCAAATCACGCCATTGTATCTAGTTTACTTACTGAATTTTCCATTCCTAGTTGTAAAGTTGGCCATGAACCGGCTCTCTGTAATGCCTGTCGACGTGGAAAGCATGTTAGACTGCCTTTTTCTTCTTCCTTGACATCCACTTCGGCTCCTTTTGAGCTGATGCACTGTCATGTATGGACTTCTCCTATTAGTAGTGTGTTGGGCTACAAATACTACCTTGTACTTCTTGATGATTACACACACTATATATATGGACTTTCCCCTTGCATGCCAAGTCTGATGTTCACTCTATCTTTATTCGGTTTCATGCCTATATATCTACTCACTTCAATACACCTCTCAAGTTCCTTCAGTGCGACAATGGCCGCGAATTTGACAACCTAACCAACCGCCAATTCTTCCTTTCTCATGGTGTAGTCCTTCGTTTCTCCTGCCCATATACATCACCACAAAACGGCAAAGCAGAGCGTGCTCTGTGCACCATTAACGATATTCTGCGTACTCCTCTTCTTCAAGCCTCCATGCCCCGTGTTTATTGGGCAGAAGCTCTTCGCACCGCAACCTACCTCTTAAACATCAGACCAACTACTAAACAACCTCACACCACTCCACTCTTCTCTCTTCATCAAACAGTTCCACCCTATGCCTCCTTACGGGTTTTTGGATGTCTTTGTTATCCCAACATGAGCGCAACTACTCCCCACAAATTAGCTCCTGGATCCAATCCTTGCATTTTTCTCGGTTATCCTAGTGAGCATCGTGGTTATCGCTGTCTTGATCCAGCCTCTTGTCGTGTCCTTATATCTCGGCATGTTACCTTCGACTTAAATACTTTTCCCTGCGCTCACATCACCAAATCGCTTCGGCAACCACAGCCCACTCCTTCTTCTTCTTCTGCTGATTCCCCTATTTTCCTCTCATCTCCACTACATCCTACTCCACCCAGCCCTACCACCGTTCCCATACAGCCCACACCAGCTCCCTCCAATACATCCTCATGTCCACTCCTGCCTCTGCCCATGACAATACCTCTCCATCTTCATCTTCCTCTGATTCCCCGTCCACACCCCTACCTTTGCCTACCAATGCCATTCTGGCTGTTCCTCCCTCTAATCCTCATAAAATGCAGACTCGTGCTAACACTACTAGGGAAAAGGCTAGCAGCAGCGCCGATTTTAGGTGTATCAGTAGCGCGGGGAGCGGCGCTACAGCTAACACATAGCAGTAGCGCATGGTCACCGGCGCTACTGCTACACAAGTGTAGCAGCAGCGCGGTTAGTGGAAGCTCGCTACTGCTAGTAGCTCTAGCGCGCTTTGCAAGGATGCGCTACTGCTATCGCGGCGCTGCTGCTAACTTTTATACACTCGCTACTGCTAATTTAACAGGTTTTTTGTTTTTTTTCGACATATTTGTTTTGTATTTGAACAGGCTTTATAGAAGAATCTTTAGCACATAGAAATGTCATCATGATACGCATACAAATGCCTGCGAGACCACAAATGTAATCATAGCATATACATACAAATAGTCTCATCATAATCATCATCCAACACAAAGTGGTCTCTCGTCATCATCTCGAAAATAGCGATACAAGTCCTCGATTACTTGCAAATACATCGTCATCCATCTAAACAATGGTATACGCAAGAAGAGCTATCACTTTGAGTACATGAGTTCGTATCCCTCTCTCGCATTAGCGTGAACCTAAACTAACTACTGCCTGTCGCTCGGAAATCAGAAACCGGTAGCACCTAGGCCTGACACTCCGGCCACTCGTCGTATATATACTCCTGGCGTAGCACTTCTTCGCCATCGATGATCTATGCACCTGCATCGTCACATGAGTCGATGATATGCAACATATATAGTTGAGCAACAGAAAGAGACAGACTTGACAAAAATAGAAACAACATATCATAAGCATAAATAACAAAGTTCGTCATACCCAAAATGCCCTACCTAGAGTGATCTTCGCTAGTCAAGGAGGAGGACGGTTTAATTACATCACAAATAAAGTTTCACTGCGCATAACTCAAAGTTTTGTCATACAGAAAGTATGGACTAAACAGACACATTGTCATATATCGACAATCACTCCAACATGCCGTGCCATCCATCGAGGTCAGGGAGATAGTCCCCGAGCTTAGTGAAAGGCTTCATGTCGAGTCGCTGAGAGGCTATCCATGTTCGGACGTCTTCCTGCGACATTTTTCCTTCTTCGTAGAACATCCCTGTTTTTCCGATGACCTCCTTCATGATGATTTGGGCAAGTTCGCGTTGGATGTGATAGAACTCAGCTCGAAGTCGATGATCCTCGATATCTCCTACATTGCAGAATATGGGCATCGCCGGATCTAGATGGCATGCGAAGGTTCTGGTGATCCCGTCTGTACTCCAGCATGTGGTGTAGGACATAGAATCCATCATTAATAGAATTGTTCGGTTGCTGGATGCAGCAGAAGTCGGTCTTATGGGCGAAGGTGACCCTGTCGCCCCTTCTCTTCTTGTCCCTGACCTCTCCACCCCTTGCTTGGTAGTAAACATAGCACTGTCGAGAACATCCTTGATGTGGGTGTAATCCTTTTTGTGAATGTTATTCGACGAGTCCAAGTAAAGAGCGTGGGAGAATTGGGGGTATAGGATGATGAGGACGGTGCGCCCGCCGCTGTGCAAAATAAGTACACCTCAAATTACTTAGCCTCCACCGTGCAAATGAATGATTGAAATCGAAGGAAGGATAGCAGCGCGGATGACTTACACGGGATGATAAGGCACGAGAATCGCCCCCTTGTCCTTATTGGCGAGCATGAAATTGAGGATGTATTCCCTCGCGTATACACGGTGCTCTGCGCAGACTCCCAAGAAGCCCTCGTGCATGTAGTACGGGTCAGCGACACAGATATGAGATATCTGCTCAACCCCGATTATGTAGTTCATGTGCAAGGCATAAAGGCGGACAAACGTAAAATCCAGCTTCTTCACGTGAAACATGTCGAATATGTAATCGAATCGGAAGAAGAACTTATCCGCGGGGAAGCTGTCGACGTACGACCTTTGCCGCGGAACGTTAACCACGTAGAGTGGGTATCCTGGATCTGTCGAGGCGATGAGGCCTTTCTCTACCCGCAGCACATCGTCATGAAGTCTCCTTAGATCGCCGAATCTGGCCTGTAGCGCTGTTGCAGGTAGGATTGGTTGACCGGGGATATGCCATTTATCCGCATCGGGGATATCTATACGGTCCTGAAGCCGAGGCTGCTGAGGCGGCTGGATCATAGAATCAGCTTTTTTGCCTTTCCTCGCTCTCTTCCTAGACTTCTTTGTTACAAGAAGGTCGTCCATAATACGTTGAGACGACAATTCAGGCACCGACTCATGACGCTCAAACCCTCAGGAGGCGCCAGTATAGACATATTGTTCAGCGCCACCGTCGTCCTCATCCTCATCCATGGCGATGTCATCAGCAACTAATGGAGCCTCCTCCTTACCCCGTCCGCTATCACCCAACCCGACACCCGACGCTAATTGGGTAGGTGGGTTGTTGATGTTCATACCTTGCTGAGGCTGCGTGCTCGTGGGTGTGCTCCCGACCGCCTCCAGACGAAGCAGACTCTTAGGCCACAACAGGCCCACCCATTGCAACAATCACCAAGCCGCCGCGGTGTCTCCTCGTCATCCACCAGTAGTGTTGGAGGAGGCAAATTCTCGTGGCCCAGTTCGACACTGGCCACGAAAACCTTGAAGACATTCGGGGGGATCGGCCGGCTGTGGAACAACGGTTCCTTCGGCTCCATTATCGTCGCCTTCCCCACGTCCACCTTCTGGTCGCCAATGGTGTACAATATGGTGCACGGGGTTTCGTCGGCCTGCAAAGAAAAGTATGCGACGTGAGACATCCGAAAGGCAACAAAAACGGGAGATTATACATTTATATTGAAGGGGGCCGGTGTGACAGATACCGTGAGGGCGTCGAGCTCAGCCAAAGACGAAGCACCGACGAGCACGTCCGGTGCGGGAGCTGGTGCGGGAGCAGGTGCTCCCAAGAAGTCAGCAAGGGGAAAGTCCTCTGCATTTTTTCTGGATTTTGCCTTGTCCAAGTGATAGCGCCCGTCACCAAGGAAGTAGACAAATCTGCAACCACCTGTTTTGCGGCAGCTACCGCTGTTGCGACTGTCTGAGATGATTTCTTCTCAACCGCAATCTCAACCTTCTTGTCGATGTTTTCTTCAGTTAACCTCCGTCTTTCCTTTCTCTCCTCCGTGGTCTCACGGTAGTACTTCTTCCACGTGGCGCCGTCTCCGACACCGTGCACGCGTCCATACGATGGTCGAGTATCCACCGGTTGTTGTTTCAATATGTTCAACGCCCGGTTGAATGAAGTGTCCCACTTGGGCCTCGCCAATGCCTCAGAGGCGAGTCGCTTTCGGCCGCAATCCGGTGCTGCTCTCTCTGCAAAAGGCACAAGGATCATTTACAAATATGACTAACGTGTGCAGTCGAATTGATCAGAAACTAAAATTACCAGCAGTCTCATGAACTCCGTAATGACCGGTGCTGTCTCGTAAACCTTCTTCACTGGGTCCCAACGGTGTCGGGCCCTCAGGGAGTCACGCTCCTGCGGGACGGTGAAATCCGCCAAGGGGTCTGGGATGCCCAGACTCGCGGCTTTCGCGTCCTCCTTGGCCCATTTGGACCTCTTTCCGCCGTAACCACGGCTTGCGAGGTGGTGGCTCCCAATGTTCCTCTCTTGAAGCCCCTTCATGTACTTAGACTTGTTTTTGGCAGCTTCGGCCTCGGAAGCCTCCTTGAATATTTGAAACTGGTCTTCCGTGATTGTCGGATTATCCTTTACAATCTCGGAGTAGGGTTCCTTCTTGTCGATGATCCTTGCTTTCACTCGAGTTTTCCAGGTGGCAACGCGTCGCTAAACTTGGTCATGGCGTGTTTGTTTATCTTCTTCATTGTCGGGTCCTCGTCTGGATCTTCATAATCCTTCTCATTCCGGCCCGGGAACAATAATATCTGGTGAAACTTCTTTAGGAGGGAGCTCCTCATATTTTCTATCTTCTGTAGTTTCTCATCATTGATGGTGGCGGTTGTCCGTACGATGCAGCCTATTTGATTGCCGTAGCACGAGCGAGCTTCCTCGGGTGCCTTTGTCTCAAAAATGTCGTCGTCCACCTCCGTGACCACCAGCCTAGTAGTCCTGAGTTTGTTAGGAAGCCGTTGCCTCTTTGCTTTCGGTTCTACACCGGCTCCGCTCCCCGAGGCAGTACCGGTCTCAGTCTCAGCGCCGGTCCCGATGCCGGTCTGAGTCTCTGCGCCGGTCTCAGTCTCAGCACCGGTCTGCGTGTCGGTCTCAGTCCCCGATGCCACCGGTGGGCCCAGCAACAACATCGGTTGATCGTTGGTAAGGCTAAAAAATTCGTCTGCCGCCCGGTAGGCGTCGACGCAATCACCAGAACCCTGTGCTTCATCGTTGCTAGCCATGTTTCCTATGATTAAATCTAGTCAATTAATTTTAGACCTAATAAAATGAATAATGACATAAAAAAGGCCTATTGTTTTGCAGGAATGTTGACTCCTTCCTGGTGCGGCAAATCCCGGGCAGTCGATATGTCCTAGTTTGTAGCACAAGTCATGCCGAAATTCACGGAAAATTTCGGCATGACCATTGCTGAAAAGTGGAAAAATCGAGAACCTGAAATTTGCCGGAACGGAAATGAATCAACATTTCGGCAAACACATAGGCCACTCAGCATCATTCCCTGGAAACAACAAAGCCCCTTGGGCACAATCGAATCACTTCAATGAAAAGATATAACATGACCACTTCAATGAAAAGATATAATCAACAATAAAAGTCTAGGAAGGGATCATCTTTAAAATAAAATTTGCCTAAATTCTTTTCCTAGTTAGTTAATCTAGTTTACCTACATAATTAACCTAATTAAACTAGTTAACACAGCTAGTTCTCTGTCAAAGCCGTAATAAATTTTTGCACTAATTAACCTAGATAATTAACCTAATTAAACTAGTTAACCTGACTAGTTCTCTGTCAAAGCCCTAACTAATTTTTGCACTAACCTAGATAATTAAGCTAATTAAACTAGTTAACCTAACTACTTCTCTGTCAAAGCCCTAACTAAAATTTTGCCCTAACCTAGATAATTAAGCTAATTAAACTAGCTAATCTATGCATGAGAGAGAGAGGAGGGGTGGGGGCTTACAGAGGATGGCTCCGGTGGTGGCGAGGGAGGCAGTGGTGGCGAGGGAGGCAGGGGCGTCTCCGGTGACGACGGGGGAGGCAGTTGTGGCGAGGGAGGATCCGGTGGCGTCGACGGCGGCTCCGGTGGTGTTGATGAGGCCGCGCGGCTCCGTGGCGTTGGGGGTGGCTCCGGTGGCGTCGACGGCGCACGACTCTGGTGGCGTCGACGTTGGCAGGAGATGGCGGTGAAGTGGGGCGACGGCGAATCAGGGAGACGGCGGCGGGGTGGGTCGAGGGATTTTGGGGAGAAGTGGTGGCCGGGAGGAAATGGTTTTTTGGTTAAGTCAAATTTAGCGGTAGCGCGTTTCGTAAAACGCGCTATAGCTAAGATAGCTACAGCGGTTTTTACAAAACGCGCTGCTGTTATAGCTATGTAATTTTCTTCCATTTTTTTATTTTCTTTTCTGTTTCTATAGCGGGGGTCTAGGACACGCGCTGCAGCTATGTTAGCTATAGCGCCTCTTACAAACACACGCTACTGCTATGCATTCCTCCGTTTTTTTGCTTTTTCAATTATTATGCTTTACATTTTATTTTTTCCTTTCTCCTTTTTCTATTTCTTTCATTTTCATTTACTTTTCTATTTGTTTTTCATCTTATTTTATTTCCATTAGTAGTAGCGCTCTTCGTGGGAAACGCGCTACTACTTATACCCTAGCGGTAGCGCGCTTCTTCCAAGCCCGCTACTGCTATGCGTATCCTATCATTCTACCAATGGGAATATTAGTAGTAGCGCTTTTGGTACTACACCCGCTACTGCTAAGATTGTATCTGTAGAGCGGTTTTTCCTCAATCGCTACTTCTATCTAGCACTAGCGTTCTTTTTTGACCCGCGCTGTTGCTAAATTTCTGTGTATAGGCTTTTCCCTAGTAGTGTAAGGATGGTCATCGCATTCCTGCTCGCTGCCTCAACCTTAGTGCCACCACCAACTCTGTATCTCCTCTGCCTTCCTCTTATCGCACTGCACTTCTGGATACTAACTTGAAGATGGCTATGCATGAGGAATATGATGCCCTCGTGCACAACTCGACATGGGAGCTTGTTCCCAAACCTTCTCATGCAAACGTGGTCTTCGGCAACTGGGTTTTTTGCCACAAGTACAAATCTGATGGCACACTTTCCAGATACAAGGCTCGTTGGGTTTGTCGAGGATTTTCTCAACAGGCAGGCATAGATTATGATGAAACCTTTTCACCCATTGTCAAGCCCAGCACGATCAGAGTCGTTCTGTCCCTTGTTGTCTCTTCTGCTTGGCCTATTCACTAACTGGATGTCTCTAATGCTTTTCTTCATGGCGCCCTCAAAGATACTGTCCACTGCCAACAACCACAGGGTTTTGAGGACCCAAATCTTCCCCAACACATTTGCCTGCTCAAAAAGTCTCTTTACGGCCTAAAACAGGCTCCGCGAGCTTGGTTTCAGAGATTTGCTATATTTATTAAAACCGTTGGTTTTCTCCCTTCACGTTCTGATAACTCCCTTTTCATTTATCACCATGGCGACCACACTGCCTACCTTCTTCTTTATGTGGATGACATAACACTCACTTGTTCTAGCACTGCTTTTCTTAAGAATGTCATTTCTTCTCTCAGTTCTGAATTTGCCATGAAGGACTTGGGCACGCTTCATCACTTCCTCGGCATCTCAGTGACTCGTTCTGCATCAGGACTCTTTTTATCTCAGCGGTAATACATTTCGGAACTCATTGCCAAAGCTGGCATGCAGGACTGTCACATCACCCGCACTCCTGCTGACACGGGCGGCAAACTTTCCTCTACCGGCACCCCTATCGCTGATCCAACCTTTTACCGTAGCCTTGCAGGTGCTCTTCAGTATGCCACCATAACTCGCCCTGACATAGCCTACACCGTACAACAAGCTTGCCTATTTATGCATGATCCCAAAGAAGAACACCTAACCCACATCAAACGAATCCTGAGATATCTCAAAGGAACCACCGATCATGGCCTTGACCTAAACAACTCAAAACCATTAACTTTAAAAGCTTATTCAGATGCAGATTGCACTAGTGGAAAAACAGGCTTTCCGTCCAGCCCATAAGTCGCGAAGCTGTAGGAACCGCGACTAATGGGACCTTTAGTCGCGGTTCTGGAGGTGAACCGCGACCAAAGGCCTGGGCCCTGGGCGCTCGGTGGCCAGCTGGTGCACGTGAGGGGCTTTAGTCGCGGCTGGCCAGGCCAACCGCGACTAAAGGCCTTCGGGCACCTTTAGTCGCGGTTGGCCTGGCCAACCGCGACTAAAGCCCCTCCCCTATATATACCCATCCAGCAGCCAACACTTAGCCATTTGGAGCCATTCTCTTCACAAGTGGGTGTAGGTTTGCTTTTGGTTCCTCTTATGCACATAAGGTGTTTGATGAAATGCCCCAAGAGCATGAAACAAACATGACATGAAGTGT
>LR880967.1:936154753-936171171 GCA_904067115.1 Aegilops sharonensis
ACTTGATGTATGTCTTGCCGTGCTTATCTGTGGTGACAATGGGATATCATGTGCCTCTTGATGTATGTTTTGGTGACCAACTTGCGGGTTCCGCCCATGAACCTATGCATAGGGGTTGGCACACGTTCTTGACTCTCCGGTAGAAACTTTGGGGCACTCTTTGAAGTACTTTGTGTTGGTTGGATGAATCTGAGATTGTGTGACGCATATCGTATAATCATGCCCACGGATACTTGAGGTGACAATGGAGTATCTAGGTGACATTAGGGTTTTGGTTGATTTGTGTCTTAAGGTGTTATTCTAGTACGAACTCTTTTATAGATCGATCCGAAAGAATAACTTTGAGGTGGTTTTGTACCCTACCATAATCTCTACATTTGTTCTCCTCTATTAGTGGCTTGGGAGTGACTCTTGGTTGCATGTTGAGGGCTTGTTATATGATCTATCTATGTTATTATTGTTGAGAGAACCTGCACTAGTGAAAGTATGAACCCTAGGCCTTGTTTCCTACCATTGCAATACCGTTTATGCTCACTTTTACCACTTGTTACCTTGCTGTTTTTATAATTTCAGATTAAAAAAACCTTTATCTACTATCTATTTTGCACTTGTATCACCATCTCTTCACCGAACTAGTGCACCTATACAATTTACCATTGTATTGGGTGTGTTGGGGACACAAGAGACTCTTTGTTATTTGGTTGCAGGGTTGTTTGAGAGAGACCATCTTCGACCTACGCCTCCTACGGATTGATAAACTTTAGGTCATCCACTTGAGGGAAATTTGCTACTGTCCTACTAACCTGTGCACTTGCAGGCCCAACAACGTCTACAAGAAGAAGGTTGTGTAGTAGACATCAGATGGACATCGTACGGTCAGTCGAGCTAGAATATTGCATATTGACTAAGTTGACAAAGCCCTTCGTCCCCGTCAACTTAGTAGGCCCACTATACTGGGTCCCAGCTAGCAGGGGGAGTATTCATTTTTTTGTGCGTAATAAGGAGGCACTTCCTTGCGTGTGAACATATAACTGGTGGGTCCGAGCTGTCAGCGGCGGTAACATTTTTTCGCGAAATACAGAGGCCCTTTCGGTGGGTCCCAGATGTCAGGTGGAGGAATCATTATTTTGCGCGTAATAAGGAGGCATTTCCTTGCGTGCGGCTGTGGACCCAGCTGTCAGCCTCTCCATGTACAGTCCACTTCAGATGCATGTCGGTCGTTGACCACGCCACGCCGAGAGCACCAGGGCGGTGGACGACGGCGAGGCCTAGGAAGGGAATGACACGGAGGCAGGGAAGACTCGGCAGTTGTTTACCACGCGGAGGGGAGTACGAATGTACAAGGGTTTACTGGTTCGTCTGCCGTCGCCGGAGAATAACAGCAGGTGTGGGACTGTTAGTGAGTAGAAGGATGGCTAGGCCAGCGATGGGAGTACGATGGGGCGGTGAGGCCTGCGTGGCAGCACAGCCGGCCACGGGGAGGAGGGAGCAGGCAGTCCCGCCGGCGCTTGTTTGAGCGGCTGGAGCAGGAAGAGCAGAGATTGAAGAAGCACGACGGCCGTTGGATGGACATCCAACAGTATACAGGCCATCTGTGGAAAGCCTCAAATATGTGGAAAACAGCATCCAACCCATCTGCCATTATTTCAAATAATTTACAGCCCATTTGCTAATTCTTACGGGTTTTTTTGGAGCCCATATTCTTTTTGTTAGCATTACATCCCATATTGTGGCCACGGTTAAAAAATTATATGAAATTTTGCATACGTCGGTGCGGTCTGAACTGTTTTTAATCCCGAAATTTTGAGTCACATTCAGACTGATTTTAAAAATAAATGTATATCAATATAAAATCCAATAAATTGTCCACGCATAAAATTCAATGCAATTTAAAATCTCAAAATGAAAAAAAGATATTTGAAACTAATTGTCGGTTTGATGTGTTTTAAAAATGTACAACCCATTTCTCATTACTGATAGGCCATTTTCTCGGCCAGCTTGATGAAGCTCTCCTCGTCTTGAAAGATTTACAACCCAACAGGCCTGATAAAGCGACTTACTTGACAAATCACAAAAAAACTGGGCTAGCCATTTTCAGAAAGAAAAAAAACTAGTGAGCTAGTCTGTGGTAAACATAAAAGAAAAGGTTGTCTAGACAGGCCAGAGTGTCCCGCACAGCCCAGTTGATACCCCGCTTCCGTCTCAAAAAGAAATTAGATAAA
Organism: Aegilops sharonensis; assembly: GCA_904067115.1. NCBI lineage: Eukaryota > Viridiplantae > Streptophyta > Magnoliopsida > Poales > Poaceae > Aegilops > Aegilops sharonensis. The sequence goes on from LR880967.1 coordinate 936,156,976, forward strand.
TGCCACTCCAATTATGGCGATTCATAAAAATGCCACTGCACTTTCCAAACTTTGAAAAATGCCACTGCAATTTTTGTGAACTTTGAAAAACGCCACTGCAGTTTGCAAACTTTGAAAAACGCCACTCCAGACTTCAAAAAATGCCACTAGAAATGGCATGAAATGGCATTTTTCAAAGTTTGGAAATTGCAGTGGCATTTCTCGGATACACCAGATTTGGAGTGGCATTTATCAAATTAACCCAAAACAAAAATAAGTGGTCGAGCTGCTGGGTCCCTGGTGTCAGCCGCTCGTTGTGCAATTCTCTCGTTTATTGACTACGTTGACAATGGCATGGGACCCGGATGTCAGAAATCCACTGGGAGGAGCCATTTTTATTGGCTTGAAATAAGGAGGCACTTGCTTGCGTACTGCCATGAACTTGGCGAGTCCCTGCTGTTATCCTCTCCACGTACAATCAGTTCCTGATTGTGTACGTGTCAACTTGCAAGGCCCACAAGTCAGCCTCTAATCCCGTGGAGGACAAATACAACCCATTTAAAAAAAACAGCCCATTCCATAAGTTCAAATGGAAAGTTCAACATTCAGAGCAAAGTAACAGGTCTGATCCACATATAGAGTACTGAACTTCCACGTTGACAACCATCATAGCCAAGTTAACTATCTACTCCCACTAATACTCTAGTAGCGTACAAGTACTAACTTACTCTTAGCTAACTAGACGATGCCGGCCGCCATCTGTGGTACACGCTAAACGCCGGCACCGGCGTCCTGCGCCTCGCCTCGGACTTGCAAGAGGTGCGATAGGGCGCGTTGCTCACGCGCGCTGGCCCTTTCCATGCCGGCGTGGTCCACCGAAGCTTCGGCTTCCAAGCGGGAAACCCACTTGACAAGCTAGTAGTAAAAATCGGCGTCGCGAACGCGTGCATGCCCGACAGCCTCCAGGGCTATTTGCCGGGCGCCGCCCTCCACGTAGTCGGCCTAGTTGTGGGCGCTCTTCTCGCGACTCAGAGCGTCGGTGCGCTGCTGCTCCATGTCCCGCTGGCGGCGCAAATCGACGATACGCTGCTCCTCCGCCAGGCGGTCGCGCTCCAACAACTCCTGCTCCTCCGCCATGCGGTCGCGCTCCAACAACTCCTCGATCTCCGCATTGCCATCTAAAGATAGATAGAAAGCTTCCTCCCCCCGGCTGCCTTCCGGTTAAAAACCGAACACTAGTTCCGGCGGTGATCGCCTCCGGCGTCGCCTACCGCGGACGGGCGGGGGCATGGCGGACGTGGCGAGCGACGTCGGGCCGGTGGGGGCTTATGAGGATATGGCGAGTTGGGTCACGGTGGCACCGGTGAAGGACGGGAAATAGTACTTATAGGGGGAAGGTAGCGCGACGATCATCGGAATTCAATGCATAATGGCTTAGCGCGCTAGCTTGCCGTGGAAAACTAGAGAAACTGAAATTATGACTGTGCCGTCCCGTCCCATCTGGGTCGCACGCCAGCATGGCGGTCAAATGAGTGCACTCGAATCATCTCCCTCCTTGTCAGTAATGATTCCACGGATTTAAAAAGCCCACAACAGTTAAAGCGTATCTTTTTTCGCATTAGTTAGCTGCCTTAATTACGGCCGGCTGCATGCAGGCACTCAGAATCGCTCACAGGCAGTACGCGAAGCAGCATGCAACGAGTAGCAGCCGAGGGCACGCATGCAGCCACTTAAATCGCTGGAATTAATTAGGCTTAAACTTTTGCATGCCATTAATTATTGCCATGACTTGGTCTTGCAGCTTTGCTCACGGGACTAATAAACCCGGACGGAGGGAGTACCTTGGTTGGTGAGAGGTTTGAATTAAGCCCTGCAAACCGGAAAGGAGGTACTAGTACGTGCGTGATCTGCTATTTATTCATGTAGGATCATGTAGGTCGTTTCTTGAATTGAGCCCTGCAAACCGGAAAGGAGGTAGTACGTGCGTGATCCGCTATTTATCCGTGTACAATTGATAGCGTAGCTTGTCAGTTTCTTCATAGGTAGGCATTTTTATCCGTGTAGGATCGATAGAGTAGCTTGTCAGTTTCTTCAGAGGTAGGCATTTTTATTCAAAAAACTGCCACTTCGCATCTTGCGTCGCAAATAAAACTGCGAGTAGCGTATTTGTAGGCTATCTAGTGATCGATCAGTAACTTATAAACACTGAGCGAACAGAAATAAGTAACTGTTAATGCATCTCAATGATTCACAGATCATATACAAATATGTAGCTCCAAAAGCAAAGATCAGCCACTTCGGATCTTGCGTCGCAACTAAAACTAACTAGTACGATTCCCATACATAAGATCAACATGTTAATGCATCTCAATGATTCACAGATCATATACAAATATGTAGCTCCAAAAGCAAAGATCTAGAAAAAACATTTGTTCTTCCTACTAACATGGATGCTTCTCTTGGCCAACATTCAGTATAGACTGAAAGACAAATTTGTTTGTGAAGTATACTATTCCTCTTGCAAACGTAAGTGGTTTCACCAACAGCTGGAACCATGAGAATGAACCACACATGATGGAGGAACATCCACTGCAATATGATTTGGTCTTCTCTCGATCACACCGCGAGACTATTTTCGGAATACAAACTTTAACTTATGCAAAATGATGCCCATTGTATAATCAGACCAAAGCAATGAAGCACCTAGTGTTGGCCAATAAATAGTACAGTACTACTTTTCTGCAGTCCATGAAGTGACTATCCAATCTTTCTGTGTCTATTTTCAAATGACACTACATGCAGTGACTATACTATTCTCTTGTGCAGTTCAACCAAAATTGTGGACACTTTGTTTGTTTGCCAAATAGCAACGAGCAGACATCTCTGTCTGCACAAATATCAAGCAGCTAGTAAACATATACCTCATGTATTTTCGGTTTAAACATGTCTCTTCCGCTTAGCATCTCTCATGTTCTGCACTGGACAATCTGATACAGTTATGTTTTGCCCTGGACAATTTAATACTGAATTGATTTGCTGGTTTAGAGCAGAAATATAGCGCCTATTCTTCATCAGACCAAGGGTATCCATGTTCGCAGTGATGGAAGAGGTGAAATCGATACAACTGAAATTGAGCATCCAATCATTGAATCATGTCCTGCACCTCCAATGTAGGTCCACCCTACCAATAAATTCACATGCAAACCACTAGTATTACTATCTAATGACAGTATAAAAATAGTGGCAAGATAGTAGCAAACCATGTACCTTCATAATGAACAGCTCATAGTGCCACCAATTGGATATAAAGGTTTGGAAAAAAACATGCTCCTAATGTTGAACTAGTTGGACTTTTTGTGCAGTTCCACTAAAATCGAGCATCCCAGTTTGCATAGATATTGAAAGTGTGATTACTATAAAAGTGGCACTAGTTGAAGCATAGACTCACAAATATAAGCATTCCAATTTCTTAATGGGAAAAGGTAGCAAGACTGTTTCTAACCACCTGTTTGAAGGAATAAATAAAGCAACAACGGCTGATGTCAGGAAGGCATACATAGTTTTTTCTAAAAAACTGACCCATTCCTGACCTTTCCTCTTCTTTTAAACAAATTTTGTGCAGTTCTACTAAAATAAAATGCCATCACCGCCTTGACAATTCAGTGACACTGTACAAAAGGAAATGACTTAACATTACATCATGATGTTAGGTATGTAGTCGACAGGCATTAGAGACAAACATACAAACCTCCTCCAAATAACATAATGAACATTAATTTTAACAAAGGTGTGACTAGCTTTATCGGGATAATTTGAGTGAACTCTACACCCGCTGTTCCTTAATATAAGACGTATTCGCGGTTCAATTTAAAAGTACCCAAACGTCTAGTATTTAGGAAAACAGGTAGTAGTTTTCTTTAGCACATATCTGGGAAAGCTTGCCACACTTTATTTATGTCCATACGCTAATGCAACACCATTCGAATACTACAAATATACACTGATCCAGTTGCTAGTGCAACAGTAGAGTAGTTAGTTTATTACAGGGTACAGTAAAATAGTTTTACTGAACAGATTTCAATATACTCTAGCACTAGAAGGTTTCTATAAGAATTAACAATACAAAATGTAAAGGTAACAAGTTTCAGCATTGGTATACTAGCTGTGCATGAGCATTAAACCAAATACAAAGTCTGAAGGTAACTAGCATTATTACCTAATGACAGTATAAAAAATTGCAAACCATGTACCTCCAAGGTAAATATCATTTCAAACTCGGGGGAACCCTAAAAGTTGCTATCCCAATCTTGATAATCGATCAAACATAAAAACTTGATCGAACGAATCAAGAGAACAGCCGGAGGAGGAGGTGCCCACTCTTGACCTTTCCTCTTGTCTTCATAATTGTCTATGCAGTTTAACCAAAATAAAATGACATCAGCGCCTTGGCATTTTGGTGACACTGTACAAAAAATTAACTTATCTCATGAAAGTGAGGTATGTAATCTATAAGCATTAACAGTGCAAAAATCTGAAGGTAGTAACAAGTTTCATCGTTGGTATACTAGTTGTGCAACAACATTAGAATGCCTTAGCTGAAAAATCTTTAATACATCCACAATCAACAGCTAACCCTGAAATAATCCAGTGACATTAAATGACATTGCTTAAATTTATTGGTGGCATTAGACTGAGAGCGGCATTAGTTAAATGTGGCATCACTTTAGGAGTAGCATTGCTTGACTTGACTGTTGGCGTTATACTAACAGCAAAAAAAGTTGCAATACGAGCATGGGAGGCCCATTCGGACAGTGGGCGCACCGGTACGGTGTACCTCCATGGACGCAGAGTGGTAAGGGAAGTATGGTTGCCCAGAGGAACAAATATCCTGGCAGCATATATGAATTACGTCCCATTTTTGTTCTCTTTAGCCACCTTTTTCCTATGTGAGGACAACAAACCGATTGACCTGGTCATTCTCTATTGCGTCATCATGCCTTTCTACCCTTCTTCAACCAAGATACACGAGACTCGTTCCTTAGCTACTGATTTTCCCCTTTTCAACCTAGATGCGGGTTCGATGCCTACTCTCTTGGACAGTACAGTCTCCCTTCCTTTCCTTATTCAACCCAGACATGGATTAGTCTGCATGAAGTAGGGTTTCCTTTAATAGTGCAAATTATGGTTTTCGTCTGCGTGGCCAATAGAGCAGAGGATAGCAAATTGGGAAGATGGTGGAGTGGAGAAAGATCCACATGCAACGATGTGGCAGATGGGGCAATTGAACAAGGGTATGGTTCGAAAAGAGGTAGCATACCCGAGGGTCGGCGGGAAGTGGCTTCGCTCGTGGTTGTCGTCCTCCGTACACACTACGGCAACGAGCTTGGGGACGGAGGCCATCCCGCGCAGGCGCTAGGTCTGAGAGGACGGCCTTGTCGTCAGTGCGTGACCTCGCTCGCCGACGACGAGTGCGTCAACGATGCACATCCTTTTCTTCCCCGGTGGATCTGTGACCACCGGTGAGGAGGGAGAGAGGGGCCGTCTTTTTTAGATCTAGAGAGAGGGTTGTAGTGTGAGAAGCAAGTGGGCAGCCCTTAGCAAGAAAGCGCTGAAGCTCCAGCCTATATAACTTTTTTATACTACTAGTACTGGAGGTGGAGTAGTGGTAGAGTAGTTTATATTTTCTCTACATACAGTACCAATTAGTCGTGCTTAAAAAATGAACTGCACGCCATTAAAAAAATAAAGGTCGATAACTAATGCGGCACCTCGGGCCAACGCGTCCAGATCGCATTTTGCACGAGAAATTACACACCATGTTTCATTGACATGTGGTCCCATTCCAACATATCAGTGAGACGACGGCGAGTAGTAGGAGTATTTCCGAACGGACGTGTAGGCCGGGGCGCCTCTTCGTGAACCATGGCGAACTGACAACCGTCCACCGACTCTTCGTCTTTCCCTCTCGATATGGAACTGCTGTCGCACGCTCTTCCTCTCCCTCCTCCATTTTCCTTCAGCCCTTCACCCTTTCTTCTGCCATTGTTCGATCGTCCTCTCCATGGAGGGAATAGGCCGGAAATGACCCCGTTATTCTTGCCCCGATCTGAAAGATGATGTGGTGGAGGAACTCATTGATCGGTGCGACGTCATCACCTCGGCTAGCATGGCAGGTTCGTTCAAGCCCATTCTCGACTCAACTAATAACATCATTACAAGGAACCCAAGAGTCAAGGAGCGGTTTGATCTCCCCTATCTTCTTCGCCGTGACCCTGATGACTGGCGCCGACATGACGGAGACCTCGCCCTGTGCAAGTTGATGTCGCTTGATAATGATACGTATGCTGTTAAGATGCCATCACTTGAGGGCAAGGCTTGGGCAGGCGCAAATGGAGATTGGGTTGTTTACATTGGGTCCCACTGTGAGTGGGAACTTGTGAATGTGTACACTCGTGACCGGGTTCCACTTCCAAAAATGTCAGTAGACTGCCTAGAGGTTGAGCACACCGGTATTGTACGCACGTTCAAATGCGATCATGGTGACTGTCTTCTACGGAAGATAGCAATTTGTCGAGTTCGCAACCTCTCTTGGAATTACAACAACTATGAAGTTGTTGCTATCTTCGACAAGCTTGTTGCTGTCCTTGGTGGTTTGACTCGATGGATATTGCTCAAAAATCAGTTTCCGTACACGGATGAGTACTATGATGCAATTCAATACGAGGGCCTTGTGTTTGCTGCCACCACTCGTGGCACTGTTTTTGCATGGCATCCTCGTAGTTTCGGTACGTTTGTCTTCCACCGTAATTATAATTGTTTCATCCACATGCATGCGGGTTAGCAAGTTTCCCTTTACTAATTAACCTTCTTCTTGTGTTTCCAAGGTCCTGTGAACATTCCACCACCTATACTTGAAAAATTTTATAACCAAGGGGGAGATGACGATGGTGATGATCACGAGCATGAGGACGAGCAGCGCCCATATACTCTTTGGCGCCTGGCAACTAATTCCGATGGATCACCTCTTCTTGTGTGTATACAGCCCACTAATGATGTTGCTGCTAAGGAAGCAGGTGCAGTCTCCCATGGTCGCACTCTCCGGACCTATTCCAACACCTGTTGCATGGTATTTGGGATGGATACTAGTGCGCTAGCGCCAACTCCTTCTCCCTGGTACAGAATTGATAGTCTTTGAGAAACTCGCTCTTCCTTGGACAAAACTATCCAATGATGGTGAAAGGCGATCCAACTATTGTTGACACAACGTTACTACCATTTATGAGAAGCAACCGTGTCTATACCTCGGACATTTGGGTGGTTCCCTACCCTGGTACTGATATAGTAGGCCGCTTCAGCCTGGATGACCAGTCCTGCGTTGGTCTCCAGATCGAGAATGGATGGCCCATCCCAGAGAATCACTTGTGGTTCAAAGCAAGCGTTTCCAATGCCGAGGAATGGTTGAGTTGAAGTTCATTTCATTGCTTGTTATTTGTTGTGTGGTGAAAACTTTAGTATTTATAATGTATCCTCGTTGTCGATGTGGGTTGATGACCTGTTGTATGTAATAAAATGATATGCCTGTGATAAACTTATGAATGGCTTTCGAGTCGCTTCTCTGAGTGAGTGGTGCGACGAGGCAAAAAAATATTTTTTGAATACATAATTGTACGTGCATTGCAATAGGTTATCGGATAAGGCCAATCAACAATAGTAGTACACTATTTGTACTAGCTTCACATGCTTCCGCGTCGGGCGGGTGTTTTTACTGTAGCCATATGTTAATGTGTTCACTGTACGTAACCAGCACCTCGAATCCTCGATACTAGTACTATATAGTAGGAGTAAGTAGTAGGAGTAGTAGGGTGGCATGGGCCAGAACAAGCATTCACGTCCAAGAGTACGGCACACGCCACCACCACGACATCCATCTGACACCATATTATTTCTTGGAGTCTGTGCTAGAGCAATCTCTTCAACCTTGTCATTTCTCTAACTTCAGCAATCGCGCGGCGGGCGAGGTGGGGGTTTGCCGATAGTCGGTTTCCTTAACTACGGTCCCACTTGTAAGGCCAACTCCAACGCACGATCCCAAACGGACCTCCATTTTGCACAAACTCCAACGATAATTTTGACTAGAAAAGCAAGACCAAAGAAAACAAGAACCACAAGAATACATTTTACTACTCCTGTAAGTTGGATTAGTGCCTTCTCGATGCATTCATTGTTGATCTGCAGAGGCTCGATCTTGCGTGCTTCTTTCTTCTTCGAGTGTAAAGAAGTAGGCGTTGCTTCCTTGCATCTAGTCTCATGTCTAGCCTCTATTCTAGTAGGAGTATCAACAAGTGCACTAATCTCATCTCTAGCCTCTGTGCTAGCTAAAAGTGATAGAACATCTACTAAATTGCGCTCTATCAATATATGGATGTACTCTTCTTCCCAATACAAAAACTTGCATCCATTCTGCTCCCTCCGTTGCACAATACATGCCTTCTATTTGTCAAAATATATATGTATCTAGACATGTTTTAGTATATAGGTACATCCATTTGTGGACAAATGGAAGTCAAGTATTTTAGAACGGAGGGAGTACACAATAAAATTTTTAAGTTAGCACAACTAGTCTAATCCGAGAGCACAACCGAAGATTTGGTCGGGTTCTTCCTCCTTCTGCCGACACGTGGGACATGCAGCATCCAGGTCGTGTCATGAAAGAAAATAGAGTGGTAGTTGAAGCCACGAGATGTGCATCTTGGGTTAAACTGTAAATAGAATCATACTACTCTTGAGTAACTCCAAAAGCGGCCACCGAAGATCTTTATTGGATTTGTTTTTCATCACCAGCACGTCAAGGTGAAAGATGTGCAGGTTCAGTGGGTCCTCTTGCGTTTTGACTGACATGGGGGACCGCATGTGAGCAAACAGACGATGGGCTCCGCGCGTCCGCTGGCTGGCTGAGAAGAGAGATAGAGGAGGGCTGAGCACGAACTGCAGGAAATTTGTTCTACATACCTCGATATAGGCTCGATATAGTGGGGTGGCATGGGCCATAACTAGCATTCACGTCTAGCAGTACGGCACACGCCACCCACATGAGTCCCATCCGACACCAATTTTCTTGGAGTCCGTGCTTCAACCATCTCTTCTCCCTCCTGTTTTCTCAGCCATCGCGTGGTTGGCGGGGTGGGGGTTTCCCTATAGTCGGTTTGCTCAACTGGGGTCCCACTTGTAAGTGAAAATGCAACACCGCATGCATTCCCGCTTGGGCGGCGTGCCAGATTAACCGTGTGGGGGTGCGACGCGAACACGGCAGGCTTTTCCTTTTGAACTCGTAACTTGTAAAATTTGGTTCTGCTCCATGGCGCGACCGATAGATAGAAAATAACGATTTTGCCTAGAGTAATGAGAAGTTTGGTTCTGGCGCTGTTCATGCATGGAGTACGTACGAAAATTATGAAGTTGATGCGAAAGGTAAGATAATTACTGTAGTATCATATACTACTACATGGATTTGATGAAAAGATAAAAATACATACGGATCCATCAACAACATCCTCACGCCCTTGTGCGCCGGGTCACCAACCGACATGTGAGGAGTAGCGGCGTTGGCGGCGAGCTCAATGTGCTTCTGAACAATGCCGACCAAGGTTGCCCTGTGGTCCAAGAAGTACAGCGTCCTATTGTCCTCCTCTTGCATGTAGTAGTCCTTGTGGACGATTTGTGCGTAGACGTGGGTGATTATGTCGATGGTGTCTTGCTGCGCCAGGGGCTGCGCGGTGAGCGCGACCTCGAGGTGGACATTCTCCGGCGCGACGGCGGGAAGTCGCAGGGCCACCAGTGCGTCGAAGAGGTTGTCACCATAGTGGCCGTTGAGGGTGGCGGGCATCGTAGAGCCTGGGCGCGTCAGCTGGAGGCTTACGTCAAAGTCATCCGCGAGCTTCTTGACGACGGTGAACTTGTCGTGGAAACCTACGAGGACCTCGTCGAACAAGGAGACGAAGTTGTCGTCCAAGCGGCCCCTCGCCTTGGCGGCCTCAAGCAATACTACCTGGAGACGTTCCTCAGTGCCGGGCCACATGCCGGCGTCGTGGACCATCTGGCACAGCCGGCTGATGCTCGTGCTCATCGCCTCCATGGGTCTAGCTTAGCTTCTAGTCAACTGATCTTGCGATTTGATTGATCACTCTTGCCCTTGGTTAGCGTGCGTAGGTGCGTAGGATGTCGTACTACTCCTCGGCCCTCTACTGCACCTGCCTTTGGCTATATGGTAGGTGGGCCAGCCACCCCTTGGGCCCACGTGTCATTCACCCAAAGGCAGTTGTCTTAAGTCAATGAAGCTGTGTCCCCCTCCGTGCCGGTGCAGTATAGTCATCTCACCGGACCTCTAGTTGGGGCCAAACAAGAGAAGTTTGATGTTTACTGGTTTATTGGTCCCCTTTGCATTTTGCGCCAAGTTTTGACCTTTGATTTAACTAATAAAATGTTAATGCATGTAAACAAAAATGATGTGTAAGTCACCTTACGAAAACCAAATAATCCCAAAACACTTAGGCAGGGTGCATTAACTCCCTCCTTGTTTCTTATTTCGTGACATATCAACCAATGAGAGATGTGGGCCGTGCATGCTTTCAATGACTTGAGACTACCAAACATGACATGTAGTGTTTAGTTCATTGCATGTAATCCTATTAGTACTCTAGTTAGCAAAAAAACATTAAGCTCTCTCGCTAATAGGAATAAAACACCGTGTATTTATTTATAGAGGGAGTAGTACATTTATAGTGACATGCATTACTAGATATTGCTAGTCAAATACTAAAATCCAGATGGACGTGGTAGTACTCCTAAATCTAGACGGTGGTGCTACTAGTACTAGTAGTAGTACTACCAATGTAGTAGTAGGAGTACTAGCACTGTACTACCCGTTGGTCAAATTATTACGTGATGCTCCTCACAGTGAAGTGACAAGACCCTGCGCCGGAGATGACACCTGAGTATAGGTGTCGTGTTCGGCATACCATAGTCAGCCTCACCGTCTGCAGTCACTATCATCATGGCTGTAGAGCTAGCCTGCTTACAACTAGCCCTGTTCGACATAATTTCCCGTGCGTAGATGCCCGTGCATTGCACGGAACACCAAGATTGGGGGTGGACGGCGCCGGCAGCGGCCATCATGCCAGATTTTTCCACAGCCTTCTAGATGTGGTGGGGAGGAGATAAGGCTGATTGTGAGAGACAAGAAGTTGTTTGTAAATAGGGAACAAGTGCGGGCATCTTTTTGCAAAAATGGAGAAGCTTGGTTCGTATGCGTCAGATCTAGATCCGACGGCTATTGGTAAAAGATGGGAGGCACAACATCATCACCAACTCAAGACCTATTTGATTCGCAGGATTTTGAAAACGCAGGAATAGGACACGGCAATATTACAAGTTCCAAACTGATATTACAAATGTTAGGAGTAATGCTGCACCTACGAAGAGGGAATTACTAGGAAGTTTACGTAAGAACTTTCGTTACTTTAGGTGGATGCAGCATTATCGTACAAACTAAAATCCACCGCCCTGACAAGTCACTAATGGGCAAATAAGTTTTCGAGTCTCTGGCCACTTGATGTTTCAAAAACAAATTCAGCTTCTGTGGAGACTTTGTCGTTTAGGCTTAGACGCTTGCGGCGATCAGCACGCCATTCATTGTTACGCCAGAGAACGCCAAACCTCATTACCTTGAGCACACTTGCTTCCAGAACAAAGAACCTGGCCAATTTAATCTCAGATGTGCTGGCTCGGTAGTCGATCAAATCAATTTTTGTAAGATGGAGATCAAGGCATTCGATGAGATTGTTATAGTGCAACACATTTTTCACTTTCGGGTCTTTTTTTATTGCAAAAGAAGAGAACATATTAGAGCAGCTGGCTGCATAAGATTGCCGTTTCATCAAGAGGTACAAATATCATTCGCTCATACGATAGGGTTGGCTGGCTAGTGATATTTTCTCTCTCTCTCTCTCTCTCTCTCCCTTTCTGTTTCCTCTCATTTAACTAGGAGCACGTGAAGAGCTTGGGCATTTGTTGCCTTCCACTATGTGGCCGATGCCATATTTCGCAAAAGTATGCCACATAATACGCATCGATGTCAAATCAAAAGATTTTGGCACCGCTCTCGCGATGTGAGAGAGTTGGCACCGCTGTGCACAAAGACCCACATGTATAAACAAATCAATCAAACCAACTACACCAGCCTCTCGCTCTCCCAAACAAGTGTTTTTTATTACCTCGATCCTCTCTCTCTCTCCCACGCAGTGTTTTTTCATTGCGTGAGTTAATTTGGCACCAGAGCAAAGTAGGTGATCCAGATTGGGGCACCAGGTGAGCAATGGAGGGGCATCGATGCCAAATGCATCACAAGTGAATTTGGCACATGTTTTGGCCTACATAGCCCACTTTTGTACTCCCTCCGTCCCAAAATTCATGTCATAAATTTGTCTAAATACGGATGTATCTAGTTACATTTTAGTGTTAGATACATCCGTATCTAAACAAATGTAAGACAAGAACTTTGGGACGGAGGGAATACTACCTCGTATTTATTATAAAATTTTTGTTGGAAATATGCCCTAGAGGCAGTAATAAATTAGTTATTATTATTATATTTCCTTGTTCATGATAATCGTTTATTATCCATGCAATAATTGTATTGATAGGAAACCCAGATACATGTGTGGGTACATAGACAACACCATGTCCCTAGTAAGCCTCTAATTGACTAGCTCATTGATCAATAGATGGTTACGGTTTCCTGACCATGGACATTGGATGTCGTTGATAACGAGATCACATCATTAGGAGAATGATGTGATGGACAAGACCCAATCCTAAGCCTAGCACAAAGATCGTGTAGTTCGTATGCTAAAGCTTTTCTAATGTCAAGTATCATTTCCTTAGACCATGAGATTGTGCAACTTCCGGATACCGTAGGAATGCTTTGGGTGTACCAAACGTCACAACGTAACTGGGTATCTATAAAGGTGCACTACGGGTATCTCCGAAAGTGTCTGTTGGGTTGGCACGAATCGAGACTGGGATTTGTCACTCCGGTTGACGGAGAGGTATCTCTGGGCCCACTCGGTAGGACATCATCATAATGTGCACAATGTGACCAAGGGGTTGATCACGGGATGATGTGTTACGGAACGAGTAAAGAGACTTGCCGGTAACGAGATTGAACAAGGTATCGGCATACCGACGATCGAATCTCGGGCAAGTACAATACCGCTAGACAAAGGGAATTGTATATGGGATTGATTGAATCCTCGACATCGTGGTTCATCCAATGAGATCATCATGGAACATGTGGGAGCCAACATGGGTGTCCAGATCCCGCTGTTGGTTATTGACCGGAGAGTCGTCTCGGTCATGTCTCCATAGTTCCCGAACCCGTAGGGTCTACACATTTAAGGTTCGATGACGCTAGGGTTATAAAGGAAGTTTGTATGTGGTTACCGAATGTTGTTCGGAGTCCCGGATGAGATCCCGGACGTCACGAGGAGTTCCGGAATGATCCGATGGTAAAGATTTATATATGGGAGGTCCTGTTTTGGTCACCGGAAATGTTTCGGCTGTGATCGGTAATGTACCGGGACCACCAGGAGGGTCCCGGGAGTCCACCAGGTGGGGCCACTGCCCCGGAGGGCTGCATGGGCCAAGTGTGGGAGGGTACCAGCCCCAGGTGGGCTGGTGCGCCCCCCCCCCCCTCACAAGGGCCCAAGGCGCCTAGGGTTTGGGGGAACCCTAAAAGGGGGCGCCCCCCTTGCCTTGGGGGGCAAGGCAACCCCCCTAGCCGCCGCCCCCTCCTCAGATTGGATCTGAGGGGGCCGGCCCCCCTCTCCCTTGCCCCTATATATATGTGGGGGTTAGGAGGGCAGCCGCACCCAAGTTCTGGCGCAGCCCTCCCCCTCTCCCAAGTCCTCCTCCTCTCCCGCGGTGTTTGGCGAAGCCCTACAGGATTGCCACACTCCTCCACCACCACCACGCCGTTGTGCTGCTGCTGGACGGAGTCTTCCCCAACCTCTCCCTCCCTCCTTGCTGGATCAAGGCATGGGAGACGTCACCGGGCTGCACGTGTGTTGAACGCGGAGGTGCCGTCCGTTCGGCACTAGGATCTCCGGTGATTTGGATCACGACGAGTACGACTCCTTCAACCCCGTTCTCTTGAACGCTTCC
>LR880967.1:936187701-936212149 GCA_904067115.1 Aegilops sharonensis
TTGCATTCAAATATTTAAATTGGAGAACATGTTGTCTGCAATCCACACATGAACGGATATATGCGTATATCAAACAAGTTCATTAATTTGACTTTCAACATGTTCATGGAGTACCATAATACTGTACAACATGCTACTCGATTGAGGTGTTCAATTTTGGATTTAGTTCACTATTTTGACCAACTGAACAAGCTATTTCATTGAATCGAGATATTTCATTTTGGGTTTGATTCGCGTTTTTGAGTGCGTCAACTATTTGTCATATAGTAAATCGCTAGCAACGAGCATGTAAAAACACATTACTCCCGAGCATCATCTCTCCATGTAAAAAAGAAGTGGCAAGCTAATATTTCAAAATTTGATTCGAATCGACTTGGTAAGGTAGACGTGGATGCTCGTTCTCCCAAAATTTGAACAAACCGTTAAACATCCTCTCTGCTCGGTGGAATTCGCCCAAGCAAATAAATGGGAGACCCGAAATTATCGTCCTATGTGGGACACGCATCAATTGGCCCGTTGTACATCGAGGGTAGGTTCGTAACTTCATCCAAGCGCGCCTTCTCGTCGGCCAAAATGACATGTGCCGAATAATTCATAATCCATGGTCGGCAAAACACGCTCTCCTCGCCCGAAATAGCTTGCGCCCACTATTTCAAAACACGCTCTGCTCGCCCAAAATCGATCGCGCCCACTATTGTTCAAAACACGCCCTCCTCGCCCGAAATCGCTCCCGCCCACTATTTGGGGAGAAGCAAAGTTACTCTACTATCCCCGACCCTCAGTACACAGACCCAAGCCGAGAAGCCTATAGGCAAGGGTAGGATTGTAACTCCCCCTCACATTTCAGACAAATTCGTCCGTAAAACATGGTTCCACACCCCTCCCAATTCCCCGTACCGCCAAACCTTCTCCCGGGGAAGCTCCCTTCTCCTGAGCCGCGAAACCTCATCCCCACCTCCATGGCACCCCCACCGCACCAATTTCACAGCCGCCCTCCTCCCTAATGCCGGAGACGCTGTCCATTTGCCGTCGTGCACTGGGCTGTGTGCCTCTTACTCCGTGCTGCTGGTGCTGCCTCGACGACGGCCGCGTGAACAGTACCTGAGCCGATTCACCCCCGTCGTTGTTCACGGCACCGGAGCGGCTCCAACTTCGGATCCATCCAGAGTCCTGGCACTGCTTCCCCGTAGCCGTCGACCGTCACGACATCGCTCTTTCCCTGTCGCGGGTCGCCACCGCAACCGCGCCAGCCTCATCGAATCGGCAGCTGGACCTGCCTACTTCACCATGCCGCCAGATAGGTCGCACCCTCATCTCAAATCACTTTATTTAGGCGTCAGTTGTCTGAATTTTTATTCTGGGCCAATCGATTCCCAACGGGAAGCAGCACCCCTCGAGGCAGCGAAGCTCCTAGGCTGCCGGTTGGCTGGTGTCTAACGTAAGGGTGCAGGGCCGCAAGTTCGCCGCGGAAGCAGCGCTTAGATGGCTATCTTTTAGAGTTGCGTGGGTTGAAGGTACTGTCGCCACCGGATCTAGATGACGGGGAGTCTTTGTGGATTGGCCCGGGGGCGGCGCAACCACGGCAGTGCGGTGGGGCGGGGAGCGGGGTTTTGGCCGGGGCCACAGACGGCGAAGGCAGGCTGCTCTGCTGTTGGTCGCTGGCTCTTCGGGGAAGATTCCGAACAGTGTTAGCCGGGAGGCACAAGACAGCCATCAAGCCATCCGGCGTAGATCGGTCAGTACTAAAATAAAATAAAATCGTGTGACCCCAATTTAGTCTTCAGTCAACAGACGTGTGACCACTCCCGTACCTTGTTGTTGATCTCTTAGTGTATCTCTTCAGATCAAAGAGATGTGTCGTTCTTAACATTATGCGTTATCTGCATCTTCAGATACACCGTCTTCCGACTCACCGCAGCTGCTCCAACAAGGGAAGCATACACCAGAAGGGAGCTATAGACCTCACTCAACAATTACCTACATCCAATGCGCGTGCCCGACATGGACAACCACAACAACTGCAGGGCCATCGACAAGTCAGCACATGATGCTCACTCCTATGGATGGCAGCCAGATAGGTTGTACCCTCATCTTACTTGTGTGCAACATTTATGGCTTTGTTATTCATCTAAGCATGGAAAATAGATCATCACATTTCATTGTATATTCATGCTGATCTCTTATGGGTCTTGTTCAGGAGTTAATAATGTTCCATAGTTCAGCTAAGATACTTGTTCTTTAGGTAACGCTGTTCCATAGTTATCATCCATCAGCTAATGCTATCCAACAGGCTGGTGATTATAGTATTATACCACTTCTAGTTTTACCTATGTTGTTCTTTAATACTTTTGTGTGCCATCTAGTTAATCTCGAGTACAAACGATACATATTCTGTAGCTTTCATCTGTGTTCTCCCTTTAGTTTATGAGACCTATTGCTGCTAGTTAACCCCAGTCCTACTATTTATGTCGTCTCCTACAGGCACTCATTACATAAATCTAACTACTAGTTGTCTTCCATGCATGTCAGATATAATTGCATACGCTGATATATCCACAAGAACCTCATGGAGCAGTGTAAAGGCCAATAAACTTGATGTCAATGATACCCAATATGATGGAACATGTAAAGGCAGTTCTTCAGAAGACTTGCAGAAAGATGATGAATCCTCTTCACCCCACAAGGTCCTTGCTCTAACTTGGCCAGTGATATGGGTACAACATGCATATAATGTCCTGGAGTGTATCTATTCTGTTGCAATGCCATGTGCTTAGCATGCTGATCATGCATGTAAATATGTCATGCCTTCCTGTTTTTCAGTACCTATTCCATTCATGATAACATGTTTTCAAATTCAAGTACTGTCATTCTACTCTATCGCAATGCCATCTGCTTAATTTGGACATCATGCTTCTGAATATCTTATGCGTTGTTATTCATCAGTATGTACTTCATCTGTCTACCATACCATGTTTTTTACATTGAAGTGTTGTTCTAGTGCTCTGTTGCAATGCCATCTTATTTTCCCAATCATACACGCGTATGTTTCCTTAGTTATTTCTGTACGTATCCCGCTAGCATACAATTTTACATTCAACTAGTGTTTTTTTTGTTGTGTTGTCCTGTCGTATCCCTTGCTCTTACACTACTCCCTCCGTCCGGATTACATGTTGCCAAAATGGATAAAAAATAATGTATCTAGAACTGAAATACGCCTAGACCCATCTGTTTTTTTCAGATGGAGGGAATACATGTCAATATGTCATGCCTTTCTATTCTTCAATACCTATTCCATCTCTCTGTTGTCGCATGTTTTATAATTAAGGCACCATTCTTCTATACAAGGCATGCAAGGGAAAGACGACTATGTTAGAATCTGAAGGGTTACAAACAAGGCCTTTGCAAAAGATCCAAATGCTAGAAGATAATAAACAAACTCCAGTTTTTATAGATACTGCTCCAACACAGAGAAACCCAACTCCTACTGATAATAAGCAGATTCCAGTGGCCAAAGAACTAGTCCGCTCCAGTCCAGCAAAAATATGTTAACTTCATTCTAAGAAGCGTGTGCGTATCCTTGCATCATGAAAGTTTATAGCATGCTGATCATATTTTCTACATGTTTCTTACCCATCTCTCTTTTAGAAAATAACCTTAACAGATAGAAGAATTTCTGCAATGGTATCGTTTATGAGGAAAGTTTCTTGCAGAAATTCTCTGTGCTCCAATGTAGATGTAAGTACCTGTTGTATATCACTATATTTTTACATCAGCATGTATTTTGTTAATCGACGTGAATCCAACCTTTATCTGATCTAAATTTAGTTGTAGCAAAATGTATGATTAAAGGCCACAATGTTGATTTTTGTAAGGAAAACTGCCTGGTAGTTTTGCATCCTGAGCTGCATGAGTGTACTATCTCATATTAGTGGGTTTGAATACTTTGGTTCTGCAGTGGGGTTTTCAGTGTTTCTTTACTGTGTTGTCCTGTCGTATCCCTAGCTCTTACATCATACTCCCTCCGTACGGATTATATGTTGCAGAAATGGATAAAACTGGATGTATCTAGAACTAAAATACACCTAGACCCATCCATTTATTTCCGGATGGAGGGAATACATGTCAATATGTCATGCCTTTCTATTCTTCAGTACCTATTCCATCTCTGTTGTAGCATGTTTTATAACTGAATCACCATTCTTCTATATAAGGCATGCAAGGGGAAGACGGCTATGTTAGAATCTGAAGGATTACAAACCAGGTGTTTGCAAAAGATCCAAACGCCAGGAGATAATAAACCAACTCCATTTTTAATAGATACTGCTCCAGCACAAAGAAACCCAACTCCCACTAATAATAAGCAGATTCCAGTGGCCAAAGAACTAGTCCGCTCCAGTCCAGCAAAAGAATGTCAACTCCATTCTAAGAAGCGTGTGCGTATCCTTGCATCATGAAATTTTATAGCATTCTGGTCATATTTTCTACATGTTTCTTACCCATCTCTCTTTTATAAAATAAGGTTAAACGATAGAAGACTTCCTCCATTGGGATCGTATTCGAGGAAAATATCTTGTGGGAATTCTCTGTGCTCCAATGCTGATGTAAGTACCTGTTGTATATCACTATATTTTTACATCAGCATGTATTTTGTTAATCGGCGTGAATCTAACCTTTATCTGGTCTAAAATTAGTTGTAGCAAAATGTTAAAGGCGCCAATGTTGATTTTTGTAAGGAAAACTCCCTGGTAGTTTTGCATACTGAGCTGCATCAATGTACTATCTCATATCAGGCACATTACTGAATTGTAGTGCTTCTCTGGTTGCCCATTCATTCATTGTGTCAATGTTGCTTTCGTATTACCTTACCTGGCTGATGATAGCTATGCCATATTTTGTTAATTTGGTGTAGGCTAGTTGCCCAAACGTTCGTTGTGTCAATTTTGCTTTCCTATTATTTGACTTGGCCAATGATAGCAATTCTAGTGTGTTAATTTTGTGCAGGCTGCTGAAGATAAGAAGACAAACTCTGAAAACAGCAAGGCAACCCCATTGTTTCTTTCCAGTAAATCTAGGCCAGGTAATATGGCCATAACTCATGATTAATCTGTTTGGTTCCCGTCCTAATTTAGGTTATGATGCAGTGGTCAAGACACTCTCCACTATCAGTAATACAAGCCTGCCAAAATCGCCATCTGAATCTGTTCAGTATCCTCTGTCTCGAATGCAACGGAATAAATGTATGTTTGTGGACCAATTAATGGCTGAAGCAATGATGGAAATGGTGGATGAATCAGAGGTGCAGAGTCGTGCGACACAACAACGGATCAATGTTTTCAGAGACAGTGTAGCAAACCAGCAAGAACTTGCCCACATGCTTATGGGCGTCATCTGTGCTGAGGTTGCAGATTGTGACGTTGCAGATGGTTAGGTTCTGCTCATTTATTTGCACTGGCATCAATCTTTGATTGCCCACTGGATGTAATTTCCTGTAATATATGCTGGATGTGCAACGTTATTCCCTGTATGCCGTACCTTCGCTTGATCGGTTTTGGTCCTGTGCATAATTTCTCGTCGTGATGGGCTCAAATTATCTAATTTGGCCTAAAGACATGTACGAAATTTCGTGGGCCCATTAAGTTAATGGGTCGTTACTACGCCGAAAGTTAATGGTCGGCCCTCTTACCTCCCGGGTCGTTAACAGGACGACATCGAAGCGGGCAACAGGTGGCCCCAATTTATTTCACGGGCCGCTAACAGGCCGTTACTAAGTTTGGGCTACATATGGCCCAACTATACTGTAGGCCTTTAGCAGGCCGAAAGAGACATCGGGCTTGTACTCGACCATGAAGAGCATGGGCCGCTAAGAGGCCGAAAGTCAGGTCGTATTGTAAATGGCCCAACTGTGTTGTGGGCCTTTAGCAGGCCGAAAGAGAAACCGGGCTGGTATTGGACCATGAAGGGCATTGGCCGTTAAAAGGCCAAAACTAAGGTCCGAGTACAAATGGCCTAACTCATTTATGGTCCGTTAACAGGCCGAAAGGCACACAGGGCCGGGAATTGGCCCAATACTTAAATGGGTCGCTAAAAGGCCAAAACTCAGGTCCGACTATAAATGGCCCAACTGATTTATGGGACGTCAACAGGCTGAAAGTAACACCGGGCCAGAAATTGGCCCAACACTTAACTGGACCGCTAAAAGGCCGAAAGTCAGGTCCGACTACAAATGGCCCATCAGATTTAAGGGCCGTCAACAGGCTGAAAGACACACCGGGCCGGAAATTAGCCCAACATTTAAATGGGTCGCTAAAAGGCCGAAAGATGTACATCCTGAAAATTGGCCCATACATTAAATGGGTCGTTAACAGGCCAAAATCTCATCGGACCGATATTGAGCCCAAATATATAGCGGGCTGTTAACGGGCTTGAACTGACGATGGGCTACAATGGTGTCAAATCTTTAACGGGTCGTTGACGGGCCGAATTGGCACATCTCGTATGGGTCATGGGCTTAAATGGACCTGACACAAGTAGGCCTTATATGGGCCGGCCTGCTAATTTTTATTGGGCCAGCCTTTTTCACCGAAATGGGCCACTGTTGGGCCGTGCCATGTGTCGACCTATCATAGGCGCCTCCTGTCCAATGAGTGGATGATATCTGTCCCAACGGTGAGGCAACACGTGTTTCCTGTGGCCAATGATGATTTTACACGTGGAAAATCCCCATTGGTCTGGGCTGTTAACGGGTTACCGGATCCAAAACCGGACCCGATAGCTTAATGGCATTCCGTTATGGTGGATGCCACATGTCGGTCACCCTTGACGAAAGCACTTCTGTGACGCGTGATTTATTTTCATGGAAGTGGAAACTTCCGTGATGATAATTTTGGTAATGTCATAGAACACTTCTACGACAGCACAGGTATGACTATCTTGATTCTTCATAAAATCGTCATGGATGTACATGCATGACAAAAAACGCGACCTACTGTGACAAACACGTATCATCACGGAAGTGTATTTTTTTTGTAGTGACTACTACTACCTCTGTTCATTTTTATAAGACATGTCTTATAAAAACAAAGAGACAACACTAATATTTGCTACAGAAAAATGTTAAAAAAAAATTTGCTACAGAAAGATGCTTGGTCTGGGTACAACTAGAAGTTTGTTCAATCTATCACACAGGCGGAGTTACCCACAAAAAAATAAAAATAAAAAAATCACATAGGCGGAGCGACACATTAAATTTTTTAAAACTTAGCTAGCTATGAGGTCTCACTGCGTTTTGACGTTCTGGTCCATAGGGTATGAAGATTTTTTTTTGAGACAAGGGTATGAAGATCTAATGGTTCCACTCTGACAGATGGATGGCCAAAGCGCGCGTACAGGCCTCCTTATCACGCGTATGCATGACAGGCTGACGTGGAAGGGCTGCTGCTCCACAAGCCAACTTTCACGGCCTCTTGTTCACCGGGTTGTGGTGTTTGAATTGGGCTTGGGTTCTCTTAACTAGCTGCGGCCCAACAAAATTTCCATCGTCCACCTTCTCTTTCTCGTTATTTTTTTTCTCGAATACGCATGAGTGTGCGTACTATATATTATAGAAGAGAAAGGGGGTAAGGAGCTTCTTCACTTTGGGTTTACATATACATAGACTCTGAAGATTCTCGAAAAGATAAAAACAAGGACTCTGCAAGAACCAATTTTGAGCATACTCTTCATTTCTAGCTCCTCTTTTTTTTCCAAATGGATACCTCATCTCTGGAGATTTACTATTGGCTTGGTTTTCCTGTTGTATGTGCTCAACTTCTTCCAGTAATCTGCAGGCAGTCTGAAAATCACATTTAAAGCTAAGCACAAAGAATATGAAAGAAAAACATCAGTTCCATATCCTTGTAAAGTGTCTGCTAAATGATGCACACATTTTTGTGAGAGATGCTACACCATTTTGTTGGTCTAAAAATGAACAGGGTATATTATTATCTTGGTATAGTTTGGAGCACTACTTTTTAGATCCTTCTACTTCAGACCCCTGGTTACTTTAGATAAGGCCATCTCATTGATTGTACTGGTATCTCCAGCAGGTTCATCCAATCCAACTCTACTTACATCCATGTCTAGACCATATATATTATTTTGTCTTCATCCCTTAGTATCTCAAAATACTATCCTAAATTATATTGGCCGTCATGCTAACAAACAGTCCAATCGGCTCATGTGTGAATATGTGTGTAATGATTTATGCATTCTTATGCTTAAAAATTATGCAGTCCTACGTCTAAAACTACACTTTCAACAGGAAGTCTAGTCCGCTGTTCCCTTTAAATGAAGTGCATACCATGAATCTCAAACCTATATGATTCCTACAATTTCCCTCCCTATCATGGCTACAGCAACATCTTCCTCAACATCTACCTTAGTGTTTGCCATCTGCCTAACGGCCTGCTCCAGTCTACCTGACATATGTTCTTCTTTTCTGTTAACAACGACCTTCGTGCAACCACAAAAAATATACTAGCGAAAAAGGGTTTCCCCTGTTTTGTATTCCAAAGCAACGAACACCATACACAAAGCATTGCTGGGGCGAGCAGCACATCAAGCCTAAAAGAAAAAAAGAAATAAATGCCAACAACGACAACTCGACAAAGCATGGATGAACCGCCACCGCGGCGCCCTCCGGAGACAAACCACCACCACCCGAGGCTCCGATCTGCCGAGTACCAAGCGGCACCTTCAAGAAGGAATGCGACGCCGATGACGCTGCCGCCCGGACAAGTCCTAGGGTTTCCCCAGGTACGCGGAGGGAAGTGGAGGATGGCTACACCGACACCCTCCAAGAAGGAATGGTGGCACCCGTCGGTGTCACCGCATCGGAGCCGGCCGAACCGGCAAGGATTTCTCCCGCACACCAACCCCACCGCTCAACCGGAGCCGACCAGCCAAACCACCGCCCAACACCATGCGCCATCGCGGTTGCGCCGCCACCAGGCTGTCTCACTACGAGCACCAACACGAGGCCAAGAAGACCGGAGAGAAGAGCCAAGCGACAGGAGCAGCAACACCAAGGTCAAGCGGGGCAAACCAGGCCACCCCTGGCCCGGCCAGGCCCGCAACGGGCCCGCTAAGCCCCGTCGGCCATGCTGCAGCAGGTTGGCGCCAGCGCCGCCAACACCTCACCGCTCAGCGATGTTCCCCCGCCTCCCGGAAGTCTCGCCGCGGATCCGCCCTGCCGCTGGCCCACCCAAGCCAAGATGGGGCCCGTAGGGCCCAGATCTAGGCCGAGCGCCGCCGCCAGGACCCACCGCTGCGCCATCCCGCCGCCACCGTCCAACCGCCCGCCCGCGGCGTGCCAGGGAACCCCGCCGCCACCCGGTCCATCGACGCCTAGGAGCACCCCCCGGTGCAGCTTCGCCCCGCGCCGGAGAGCCACCGGGAGGGGAAGGTCAGGGGGCCGCCGCCACCAGCAACCCCGGGGCCAGGGCGGCCGCGGGCGCCAGCGACGACGGCGGGAGGAAGGGAAGAGGTGGGGACTGGAGGAGGGAGGCGGCGATGCACGGCCGGTCGCCCGCAGGGGCGACGCGGTCATGAAAGCTCCTGGTTTCGCACAACAAAATATACTTCTACCATCAATCTTAAGAATTTCAAAATTACGTTCAGAGAGGTGTGAACAATACCCAAGTTATCTGTATATTCCAGCCCACGCATACACAGAAACCAGAGCAATGAGACCTCTCTTAGAAATTGTAAACAAGGAAACATACAACTCATCTTATGTCTGAAAAACGTATCCCGCCGCCGAAGCCACTACTATTTAGGATCCACTCGCATGAGGTAGACCACTCCAAAGCCATCATACGATCTGAGATGACTGGTGAGGATAAGAAGGAAACATGTTATTTCATCATTACATTAGCTGGAGGGAACTAAACATGATGACCAGATAATGTCTGAGCAAAGGCTCCGGAAGCAATATCACACAAACAGACCTGAACATCTGCACTTCTGGTAGCAATGAGCATATGCGTCGTTGTAATTGGAGACAATGCAACACTAAATACTTTTTCCAGGCATTTTAAATCCATTACTTTGTTCAAGAAAAACGACGACCATCTATGAAAATAAAACCATGCCAAGAATGACGCGAACATCGGAATCAACACCTCAACAGGACAAATACTAAGATCGACATTGCACAAAGCAATCAAAGGAGCTTAGAGGCTTAAAGGATCTAACAGGAATGAATGCACACGCAAGCACACACTGACACAAACATTTGCATGGGCGCACGCCTCTTCCGAATTCCAGGCATACCAAGCAAGGAAATAGATAGGGAGACAATCTAGATCATCCATCAAATAAATCCCGAAAATAACTACTATTGCTCGAAGGAATTCACTTACTGGAGAAATAATCAAAAATCTTCTGAGGACTGCCTCTTTAGTCAATCAACAGCTCACAATGCCCAATTCAGTAGCTAATAAATCCATACTACAACAAGCTTCTATAGAAAACAAACAATCAGATTATATATCCATAAAACATGGAATGGGAGTATGAAACACAATATTTCTGTATGAAAACTAAATGAGGTGATGTTGCCAAATACCATATATCCAAACAAAAAAACTACAATAGTCAATGGCTAGATTAATAGTACCTAAGCACACACACCCTAAACTTTAAGGTGCTCATTCAAAATCATTCATAATGGTAACGGTTTCATGCATAATTTGCTAGTACCTAAGTAAGAGATAAGAGATTAAGGTGAATATGCAGTACTTACCAGCTGAGAATTGCCTGCTGGATGAGAAGTTGAGAGAACTGACAAACTTTTCAATAGATTAAACAAAAAAACCGCCACAAAAGCAGTAATCATGTAGAAGAAGACTCCTCCGACCCTTGAACATATGACTCCACAATATGCAATGTAATCAGTACATCCATAACTAAATTCAGTAACAATGTTGACCATGATGATTTCTTTGCCAATTCTTTTATAAAACGGAACAAAAACCATCATCTAAGTAATGTACAGATCCGCATATCTGCAAGACACAAAAGGGCAAGTAGACTTACATGAATAGAGCATTATAGAAGATATCAGAAAATATATGATAGTGAATTTTCGGAAAAGCTTGAAGCCGGCAGCAACATGGACTGGTATGGCAGCTCATTGACTACAATAGGGAGATACTGCTAGTAAAATAATATATGCTATGAGAGGTCAGATTTATGGTTTGGAAACACAACAATGTCGTGAAATTGGCCATTCAACATAGCTGCAGACTTGTAGACAACTCCTAGACTTGAACACTTGCCCTGCAAAGCAAGGAACTAAATATGTGAATAAGCACATCAGAACTGGATCGAGCCAACACAAATTTCTTCTAAACTACTCCCCTTACAGATTAAGTCTGTATTTTTAGAATTCGACATGGCAAGTCCAACACGAGGCCACCCACCTATTGTTAGATATAATTCATTCACAATGTTTAAAGGAAAACATCACTAATATAAATTGCCTAGTAGTTCTGAATTATGGTTTATCCATGTACTATCTATTAATAGTTAATATTTAGATTACAAGTTCATTGGCACAAAAATATTCAGTAGCACTTTTTTTCCAAAAAAAACATTAAGCATTATTATGCAACATTCAAGGCTGCAGTCTACTAACTGAAACTCTGAAAAAAAGAAACATTAAGCATTATATCCTAGTGTATCCAACACCTCAACTATCATTGCAATTTGTAAAAAGACATTGCCAGGGAGAAGAACATAACTGAATGAGAACAATCACTGGCCTACAGCAGATATGAGCATGATTCTTCATTGCGGATGAACATTCATAGGCATTGACCAATCAAAACTACATGATTTACTCCTGCATATGAACATCAGCAACAAGGATTCTGACCTCGTCGCAACCTGCTCACTCTCTTTCCATGGTGGCGCAGGAGAGCACAAGAAAACGAGAGCGCGGGAAGAGCAGCGGGGTGGCAGGAAGAGGACGTGTGGCGATTGCGAGAAGCAACAAAAGACATGTGCGTTGGCTGTCTCGCAGACCACTTAGGACAAGGCACAGAGAGAGACTCCATCCATCAACCACACAAGAGGCGGTCCCAGATCAGCAGCAGAGCATGGACAGAATGGCGGCATGCCACCCAAAAGCCGACACCCCCTCTCCAACGACCACTGAAGCCCTCATCGCCTCCCACAAATCAGCCCTCTTTCTTCCCCTCACTCTCTCTCTCTCTCTTCTTTCTTTCTTTCTCTTTGTCAACGCAGAGCAAATTCGAGCAGCAAAGAGGACACGGGGCGTGAGGACTTTGACGACAAACCTACGAATCCACATATTGCTCATCCACAACACCAAAACAGCCTCGCAATCCCCACATGGAACTACCGGACTCGCGGGCTATGCCTACGGCCTAGGGCCGTCGGCATAGCCCCGTCAGCGTAGATCACGTCAGCGTAGTATAGCCGTCGGCATAGGAGCGTATGCCGACGGCTGGGGGGCAGCCATCGGCATAGTTTAGCCGTCGGCGTTGTTTTCCGTCTGACGGCAACGGACGGCGCCGTCAAAACCGCTGGCGATTCAGGAGACGACACGTGGCAAAGCTATGCCTACGGCAAAGCCGTCGGCACAGATTTAAATCTATGCCGATGGCCAAGCCGTCGGCATACCTTTGCCACGTGTCGTCCCCTGGCTTGTCCTGGCGGCAGGGCTATGCCTACGGCAAAGCCGTCGGCATAGATGGAAATCTGTGCCGACGGCTTTGCCGTATGTATAGCTCTGCCATGTGGCGCCTCCTGGTGGCTCCTGATCATATATATGCCGACGGCTTTGCCGTAGGCATAGTTTTTTGTTGTTGCATGTTTCCTCTTTTTCAATTTATTTGACAGCATTTCAAAGAAGAATAATATGGAATTATGCAGAAATATGACAGTTCATCATCATCATTTAAGCATAGTCAAGTTCATCATCTAAAGATCATCACCGGCGAAAGTTCACGAACATAAAAGTAGTGCAAGACATGAAACATCATAAAAGTTGAAACATGAAAGGCATGGCACGACGGCCGCATACACGGAATCATCATCGATATCAAGCACCACCGAGTCCACCTCCGCCAAAACCACCACCACCACCGAGTCCACCTCCGCCAAGTCCACCTCCGCCAAAACCACCACCACCACCGAGTCCACCTCCGCCAAGTCCACCTCCGCCACCACCACCACCACGACCCCCCCCCCCCCCCGCCCCCCCCCCCCCCCGCCCCCCCCCCCCCCCGCCCCCCCCCCCCCCCGCCCCCCCCCCCCCCCGCCCCCCCCCCCCCCCGCCCCCCCCCCCCCCCGCCCCCCCCCCCCCCCGCCCCCCCCCCCCCCCGCCCCCCCCCCCCCCCGCCCCCCCCCCCCCCCGCCCCCCCCCCCCCCCGCCCCCCCCCCCCCCCGCCCCCCCCCCCCCCCGCCCCCCCCCCCCCCCGCCCCCCCCCCCCCCCGCCCCCCCCCCCCCCCGCCCCCCCCCCCCCCCGCCCCCCCCCCCCCCCGCCCCCCCCCCCCCCCGCCCCCCCCCCCCCCCGCCCCCCCCCCCCCCCGCCCCCCCCCCCCCCCGCCCCCCCCCCCCCCCCCCCCCCCCACCACCACCACCACCGAGTCCACCTCCGCCAAGTCCACCTCCGCCAAAACCACCACCACCGAGTCCACCTCCGCCAAGTCCACCTCCGCCAAAACCACCACCACCGAGTCCACCTCCGCCAAAACCACCACCACCACTGAGTCCACCTCCGCCAAAACCACCACCGCCAAGACCACCTCCGCCAAAACCGCCACCGCGATCACCATCACTCTGCCAGATCGGAGTGACTGGGGTCGACGAAGCAGGAGTCGAGCCACCGGTCCCCTACATGTTTGAGAGAAGATTCTAACGGTAAATATGACATGATAGTGTTGAATGAACGAGAACTAGTTTGTCAGTAGTTAGGCAAATGTACTAACCGGACTATAACCGCCTAGTGCCAGCCATTCCTCGAACGTGGGAATGTGTGGGGCTTCTCCCGCAGGTGGTGGTGGGGGTCCAACTTGTGGTGGCTCCGTGCGGTTAGTCCAAGACGCCAACATAGCCTGGATGTTAGTTAAACAAGCAAACTAGAAAGTCAGAAGGAATGAAAGTGCAAATTTGAGCTTGGTTTTAAGAGGGCAAAATTAACCGCCATCACTTGACGGTTGTAATGATTGTTTGCCTTCACTCGTTGCAAGTACTCCCACACCTCAATATGCCTATGCTTGAGAAAGGCCTGATATGCCTACAAAATTGACACTACTAGGGAAAAGGCTAGCAGCAGCGCGGATTTTAGGTGTATCAGTAGCACGGGGAGGGGCGCTACTAACAAGGCGCTACAGCTAACATATAGCAGTGGTGCGTGGTCACCGGCGCTACTGCTACACAAGTATAGCAGCAGCGCGGTTACTGGGAGCTCGCTACTGCTAGTAGCTCTAGCGCCCTTTGCAACAACGCGCTACTGCTATCGCGGCGCTGCTGCTAACTTTTATACACTCGCTACTGCTAATTTAACAGGTTTTTTGTTTTTTGGGGCATATTTGTTTTGTATTTGAACAGGCTTTATAGAAGAATCTTTAGCACATAGAAATGTCATCATGATACACATACAAATGCCTGCGAGACCACGAATGTAATCATATATAGCATATACATACAAATAGTCTCATCATAATCATCATCCAACACAAAGTGGTCTCTCGTCATCATCTCAAAAATAGCGATACAAGTCCTTGATTACTTGCAAATACATCGGCATCCATATAAACATTGGTATACGCGAGAAGAGCTATCACTTTGAGTACATGACTTCGTATCCCTCTCTCGCATTAGCGTGAACCTAAACTAACTATTGCCTGTCGCTCGGAAACCGGAAACCTGCGTAGCACTTCTTCGCCATCGATGATCTATGCACCTGCATCGTCACATGAGTCGATGATATGCAACATATATAGTTGAGCAACAGAAAGAGACAGACTTGGCAAAAATAGAAACAACATATCATAAGCATAAATAAGAAAGTTCATCGTACCCAAAAAGCCCTAACTAGAGTGATTTTCGCTAGTCGAGGAGGAGGGCGGCTTAATTACATCACAAATAAAGTTTTGCCGTGCATAACTCAAAGTTTTGTCATACAGCAAGTATGGACTAAATGGACACATTGTCATATATCGACAATCACTCCACCATGTCGTGCCATCCATCCATGTCAGGGAGATAGTCCTCGAGCTTAGTGAAAGGCTTCATGTCGAGACGCTGAGAGGCTATCCATGTTCGGACGTCTTCCCGCGACATTTGTCCTTCTCCGTAGAACATCCCTGTTTTTCCGACGACCTCTTTCATGATGATTTGGGCAAGTTCGCGCTAGATGTTATAGAACTCAGCTCGAAGTCGATGATCCTCGATATCTCCTATGTCCTTTGCCCATTGCAGAATATGGGCATCGCCAGATCTAGGTGACATGTGAAGGTTCTGGTGATCCCGTCTGTACTCCAGCATGTGGTGTAGGACATAGCATTCATCATTAAGAGAATCGTTTGGTTGCTGGATGCAGCAGAAGTCGGTCTTATGGCTGAAGGCGACCCTGCCGCCCCTTCTCTTCTTGTCCCTAACCTCTCCACCCCTTGCTTGGTAGTAAAACATAGCACTGTCGAGAACATCTTTGATGTGGGTGTAATCCTTTTTGTGAATGTTCTTCGACGAGTCCAAGTAAAGAGCGTGGGAGAATCGGGGGTAGAGGATGATGAGGACGGCGCGCCCGCCGCTGCGCAAAATAAGTACACCTCAAATTAATTAGCCTCCATCGTGCAAATGAATTATTGAAATCGACGGAAGGATAGCAGCGCGGATGACTTACACGGGATGATAAGGCACGAGAATCGCCTCCTTGTCCTTATTGGCGAGCATGAAACTGACGATGTAATCCCTCGCGTATTCACGCTGCTCTGCACAGACTCCCAAGAAGCTCTCGTGCATGTAGTACGGGTCAGCGACACAGATATGACGTATCTTCTCAACCCCAATGATGTAGTTCATGTGCAAGGCATAAAGGCGGACAAACGTAAAATCCAGCTTCTTCACGTGAAACATGTCGAATATGTAATCGAATCGGAGGAAGAACTTATCCGTAGGGAAGCTGTCGACGTACGACATTTGCCGCGGAACGTTAACCACGTAGAGTGGGTATCCTGGATCTTTCGAGGCGATGAGGCCTTTCTCTACCCGCAGCACATCGTCATGAAGTCTCCTTAGATCGCCGAATCTGGCCCGTAGCGCTGTTGCAGGTAGGATTGGTTGACCGGGGATATGCCATTTATCCGCATCGGGGATATCTATGCGGTCCTGAAGCCGAGGCTGCTGAGGCGTCTGGATCATAGAATCAGCTTTTTTGCCTTTCCTCGCTCTCTTCCTAGACTTCTTTACTACCGGAAGGTCGTCAATAATACGTTGAGACGGTAATTCAGGCAACGACTCATGACGCTCAAACCCTGAGGAGGCGCCAGTATAGACATACTGTTCAGCGCCATCGTCATCCTCATCCTCATCCATGGCGACGTCATCAGCGACTAATGGAGCCTCCTCCTTACCCCATCCGCTATCACCCAACCCGACACCCGACGCTAATTGGGTAGGTGGGGTGTTGATGTTCATACCTTCCTGAGGCTGCGTGCTCGTGGGTGTGCTCCCAGCCGCCTCCAGACAAAGCAGACTCTTTGGCCACAATAGGACCCACCCATTGCAACAATCACCAAGCCGCCGCGGTGTCTCCTCGTCATCCACCAGTAGTGTTGGAGGAGGAAAATTCTCATGGCCCGGTTCGACACTGGCCACGGAAACCTTGAAGACGTTTGAGGGGATCGGCCGGCTGTGGAACAATGGTTCCTTCGGCTTCATTATCGTCGCCTTCCCCACGTCCACCTTCTGGTCGCCGATGGTGTACAATATGGTGCACGGGGTTTCGTCGGCCTGCAAAGAAAAGTCTGTGATGTGAGACATCCGAAAGGCAATGAAAACGGGAGATTATAAATTTATATTGAAGGGGGCCGGTGTGACAGATACCGTGAGGGCGTCGAGCTCAGCCAAAGACGAAGCACCGCCGAGCACGTCCAGTGCGGGAGCCGGTGCGGGAGCAGGTGCGGGAGCCAGTGCGGGAGCAGGTGCTCCCAAGAAGTCAGCAAGGGGAAAGTCCTCTGCATTTTTTTCTGGATTTTTCCTTGTCCAAGTGATAACGCCCGTCACCAAGGAAGTAGACAAATCTGCAACCACCTGTTTTGCGACAGCTACCGCTGTTGTGACTGTCTCAGATGATTTCTTCTCAACCGCAATCTCAACCTTCTTGTCGATGTTTTCTTCAGTTAACCTCCGTCTTTCCTTTCGTTCCTCCGTGGTCTCACGGTAGTACTTCTTCCACGTGGCGCCGTCTCCGACACCGTGCACGCGTCCATACGACGGTCGAGTATCCACCGGTTGTTGTTTCAATATGTTCAACGCCCGGTTGAATGGAGTGTCCCACTTGGGCCTCGCCAATGCCTCAGACGGCGAGTCGCTTTCGGCCGCAATCCGGTGCTGCTCTCTCTGCAAAAGGCACAAGGATCGTTTACAAATATGACTAACGTGTGCAGTCGAATTGATCAGAAACTAAAATTACCAGCAGTCTCATGAACTCCGTAATGACCGGTGTTGTCTCGTAAACCTTCTTCACTGGGTCCCAACGGTGCCAGGCCCTCAGGACGTCACGCTCCTGCGGGACGGTGAAATTCGACAAGGGGTCTGGGATGCCCAGACTCGCGGCTTCCGCGTCCTCCTTGGCCCATTTGGACCTCTTTCCGCCGTAACCACGGCTTCCGAGGTGGTGGCTCCCAATGTTCCTCTTTTGAAGCCCCTTCATGTACTTAGACTTTTTTTGGCAGCTTCGGCCTCGCAAGCCTCCTTGAATATTTGAAAATGCTCTTCCGTGATTGTCGGATTATCCTTTACAATCTCGGAGTAGGTTTCCCCGTCGTTGATCTTTGCTTTCACTCGATTTTCCAGGCGGCCAACGCGTCGCTAAACTTGGTCATGGCGTGTTTGTTTATCTTCTTCATTGCCGGGTCCTCGTCTGGATCTTCATAATCCTTCTCATTCCGGCCCGGGAACAAGAATATCTGGTGAAACTTCTTTAGGAGGGAGCTCATCATATTTTCTATCTTCTGTAGTTTCTCATCGTTGATGGTGGCGGTTGTCCGTACGATGCAGCCTATTTGATTGCCGTAGTGCGCGCGCTTCCTCGGGCACCTTTGGCTCAAAATTGCCGTCGTCCACCTCC
The DNA here is from genome assembly GCA_904067115.1 of Aegilops sharonensis. NCBI lineage: Eukaryota > Viridiplantae > Streptophyta > Magnoliopsida > Poales > Poaceae > Aegilops > Aegilops sharonensis. The sequence goes on from LR880967.1 coordinate 936,206,067, forward strand.
GTGACCACCAGTCTAGTAGTCCTGAGTTTGTTAGGAACCCGTTGCCTCTTTGCTTTCGGTTCTACACTGGCTCCGCTCCCCGGGGCAACACCGATCTCAGCGCCGGTCTCGATGCCGGTCTGAATCTCAGCGCCGGTCTCTGTCTCAGCACCGGTCTGCGTGTCGGTCTCAGTCCCCGATGCCACCGGTGGGCCCAGCAACAACATCGGTTGATTGTCGGTAAGGCTAAAAAATTTGTCTGCCGCCCGGTAGACGTCGTCGCAATCACCAGAACCCTGTCCTTCATCGTTGCTAGCCATGTTTCCTATGATTAAATCTAGTCAATTAATTCTAGACCTAATAAAATGAATAATGACATAAAAAAGGACTATTGTTTTGCAGGAATGTTGACTCCTTCCTGGAGCGGCAAATCCTGGGCACTCGATATGTCCTAGTTTGTAGCACAAGTCATGCCGAAATTCACGGAAAATTTTGGCATGACCTTTGCTAAAAAGTGGACAAATCGAGAACCTGAAATTTGCCGGAACAGAAATGAATCAACATTCCGGCAAAACATAGGCCACTCAGCATCATTCCCTGGAAACAAAAAAGCCACTTGGGCATAATCGAACAACTTCAATGAAAAGATATAACATGAGCAAACACTACTGAGGAATTTGCATATAACATGGCCACTTCAATGAAAAGATATAATCAACAATAATGGAATATGCAAATGAACATCAATGACATATAGCTACTGTTCTGTTTGACCAAGTTTTTGAAAAGAAAAACAATTCTGTTTTTTGTTTATAGCTAAATGCCATAGCTACTGTTTTTTATTTATAGCTAAATACTTTTGTTTTTTGTCTAAAGCTAAAAGTCTAGGAACTACATTTTCTCTAACCCTTTTGACCTCACCAGAATTTCCACAGCAAGGCCTTAGTACCTACACCCAATTTATTCAAAAATATTCAGGTCCATAGTCCAAATAATTCAAATTTCATTTGAATGAAATTTGGAACAAATTCAGGTCCATAGTCAAAATATTTTTTTATAGCTAAGTGTTTTTTGTTTATACCCTCTATTAATTTAAATCTAAATGCTACTATTATTTATATACCCTCTATTAGTTTAAAGCTAAATGGAATTACTGTTTAGGAATTTTCGTAAAAATTGCCCTAGCTAATTTCCTAAAAAAATTGCTAATCATTTTTCCTAAATGCTATAAAATGCCTACTGCCCAAAAAAATCTAGGGTTCATATGAACACCTAGGGTTCATATGAACATCAACACAGTATCAACAAATATATAATTGCCCTAGCAGAGAGAAATAGGAGGGTAGGGACAGGAGAGGCATAGCCTTACGGTCGGCGGCGAGGGCAGGCTCTGGCTCGGGCAGCGGCGATGAGATCGCGGGCAGCGGCGGCGAGCTCGAGGGAGGTGACAGTGAGGTCGACGACGGCCTCGGGCGGCGGGTGTGAGGTCGAGGGGGCGGCCTCGGGCGGCGGCGGTGTGGTCGAAGGCGGCGGGCGGCGGCGGTGTGGTCGAAGGCAGCCTCGGGCGGTGGCGTTGTGGTCGAAGGCGGCAGGGCAACGGCGGCGATGGGGCAGTTGGGGGACAGGGGGGAGTAGAGAGGGGGGGGGGAAGGACTTAGCGAAATTTTGAGCCAGGGCTGCCGGGATTTGAGTCAAACTAGCAGTAGCGCGTTTTTCCGAAACACGCTATAGCTAAGATAGCAATAGCGTGTTCCAGAGAAACGCGCTGCAGCTAACCATTTCTGTTTTCGTTTTCTTTTTCTTTTGTTTTCTTTACATTTTTTTTTCATTTCTCCTTTTTCTATTTCTTTCATTTTCATTTACTTTTCTACTTATTTTTCTATTTATTTTCTTTTACATAGCAGTAGCGCTCTACAGCAGAAGCGCGCTGCTACAATGTTTTTAGTAGTAGCGTGCTTCTGGGAGAAGCGCTGCTACTATTCCTGGCCTACCGGCACTAGTGAGGGAATTTTAGTAGTAGCGCTTTTCCGTGAAGACGCGCTGCTGCTAAAATAATGGTTGTAGCGCGGTTTTGCAACAAGCGCTACTACTAAGTAGCGCTAGCGCCGAGTTTTGACCCACACTACTGCTATAACTCTGTGTATAGCATTTTCCCTAGTAGTGTGAGGTTGTTTCTAAGTGGGCAGTGCTGAAAATAAACTAAGAAAGATGGAGACAAAGAAGATAAGGGGAAGTACTTACAGCACGTTGGCGGACTAAGGGAGGCTGCGAACGCCCCGTACTCTCTAACGGGCTCACGTTGGTAGCTCGTAGCCGTGTGTACGAGATCGACGGAGTGATCAAGCCATCGAAACACGGATACCGGCCATGGGACTTACCCTGGATGGCCACCACCGCCGTGTCGTCGATCTGAGACTTGGCGACCTCAGGAACGGGAACATCCGGATGCAACTTCTGATAGTTCTGAGTGTAAGACTCCAGGTGCTGCTCGGTGTTGCCGTAGTACTGGCTCTCGCCCTCCTTGCGATCACTCTGCTCGCGGGCCAGTTTCCACGACTCCATGTCTGAGAGCGGCCTCTGCAACTTGTCCTCCTGCAACGTCAAACAGAAGTTAGCCATACATAAGAACATGACGGTAAAGAAGAACCAAAATGCATCATGCATATAGATATACCTTCATGGCCTTGAAGCCCAAGTGGTTCTTGTTTCCTTGGCCGTGTGTCCCCTCTTTTCCACGGTTAGCCCGGGCCTTGATGCTCTTGGCAGCAAACTCTGTAACGTCACTGACCCACCTATCCACTAAACACGCCCATCCGTCATGCCTTCCATAGCACCAACGAGGAACAACCTATGCAAATTTTGGAAGCATGACATGTGAGCACAAAACATATAGTTGACTCCTTGAAACAATGAAAAGTCAGTAATAGTTACCATCATGAACTGCTCTCTGCTCATGGTAAGTTTTTGCTTCTGTGCTTGAGTTTTGGTCATCTTTTGTTGCAGGTAGATGTGGTAGTACTGTGAGACGGCAACCAAACGCACCTCATACTGCAACTGATGAGCTTTCTTCTTCGCTGCAGTAAGAAAGACCACGTCGGCTCTGGCCTTGTGCTCGTCAAGAACTCTATACAGTTGCTGCAATCATGCATAAACCAGAAGGAAACAAGGCATGAGTTGAGTGATTCAATGATAAACTATGAAAGAAACTGAAGACAAGTGATTCAAAAGGGAACTTACCCAAAATTTGGTGATCATGGCCTTAGCAGCCGTCCCGTACTCCGCGTTGCTGCAAGCCTCATAGTGGGCCCAGCTTGTGGCCAAAACACACAGCTGCGGGTCCCTGTCTGGCCGCGGGCAGAATAGGCCAGGCCAAAACTCCTTCAACCGCACCATAAAACGTTGGAATCTCATTTACTTCATGGACAACTTTTCCTTTTGTGAAGTTCTTCTTGTCTTCCCTATCAGGATGGTCTGGAGGGAGGAACTGTCGATGCAGGTCAAAGGCAACATACTTGCCACCCTTCTTCAGCCAAATGAAAATCAAGGCATGCATGCACACTGGGCAAGGCATCTTTCCACTTGTACACCATCCTCAGAATAGGGCATAGCCGGGAAAGTCATGCATGCAATACTGTAGCCAAACTTTCATCAAGAAATTTTTCTGCAGATGCCGGTCGTATGTCAACCTCGGGAAGTACCAAGAATGGTGCAAATCATCCACCAACGGCTGCATAAACACAGTCAAATTCTTCCCCGGATATTCAGGCCCCGGAATTATAAGCGACATGAACATGGTCTTGCGTTGCATTATGGCGCCGGGAGGGAGATTGAGCGGAATAACAAATACGGGCCAACAGCTGTATGCATTAGACGACATACCATATGGATTGAACCCATCACCTGTTATAGCAATTCTGACATTCCCAGCCTCGGCTGCTTCCTCCGGGTACTTTATATCGAATGACTTCCATGCTTCACCTTCTGATGTATGTACAATTTTTTTTGGATTGTACCTTTTCCCTTCCTTGTGCCACTTCATCATTTTGGCAGACTCCTCGGTGATGAAAAGGCGCTGCAGTCTTTTCATAAAATCAAGATACCGAAGAACCTTCACAGGGATTTTTAGCTGCTGCTTCTGACCAGGCTTATCGACCACCTCAATATACCGAGAGGAACCGCACTTCCTACAGTAGTTGTCATCCGCATACTCATGCCTAAACAAAAGGCAATTCTTTGGACAAACATGTATTTTCTCATAGTCCATGGAGAGCGCCTTCATGATTTTCTTCGTACCGTACATGGTTTTCGGCAGTTCATGGCCCTCAGGCAGGCTGTTAGCCCATACTCCCAGGAATGCTTCCGAGCAACCTCGGCTACAGTCGTACTCAGCCTTGACTGCCATCAGTTGCGAGATGGCATCCAGCACAGACAGCTTGGCACCCTCATAGAGAGGTTTCTTTGACGAGGACAAGATTTCCAGGAAGGCCTTTGCGGTTTCCTCCGGCTCCTCCGGTTCATTCGCTGAATGTGAAGGAGGTGTCGGCTGTGCAGCAAAGACATCATCTAGCATGTCTCTAACCCCATCATCCTCATAACCAGCGACGCGTTGTCGTATCACATCCTCTCTACCACGGTCCCGCTGGGCCAAGTTTATCGGCATATTAAAGTTGGGCATAAATCCATTCGTGCGAAGGTGCTTAGTCATCTCACTCTTATCTCTACGGATACGTCTCTTACATTTGGCACACGGGCATTCTGGCACCATCCTCATTGGACTACGGAATATCTCTTTCAAAATCACATCGGTTTTCTCGACCCACTCTGTTGTTACTTGATCCCGACAGAAAAACCCACTATACATCCACTGATTATCTGCCATGTCCGCTTTATTGGAAGCCACACAACAAAATTAAGGATTCATTTAAATTACTCACATCAATATTTTATTTTTTACAAGGTTGATAAGAAACGACATTTAATCCACCTACATCTCTAATAGGTAAAGATGGGTCCTAATCCCACCCGAGAATGTGTAGATTGAGTACGTTGTCCATGCTCTACCCCATTCCGAGACAAAATTTCGGCAGCACCTCCCCGCTGTTCTCCAAATACACGTCTCGGAAAAATGCCGAGAGAATGTGCATTCGGAGAACAACAGGGAGGCGCCGCCGAAATCCTGTCTCGGAACGGGGTAGAGCATGAACAACGTACCCAATCTACACATCCTCGGGCTGTCCGTGGAAAGCGCTGGACAATCCGAAAGAGCTGCGGTGATAAACATGCAATTGAATGCATATTTATCGATGCAACCCTTTCGGACGGGAGACCTAGGTTACGCGACTTGATATGAAAATTTAATCTAGTGACAAGGAAAAAAAGTGGACGAGGTCATGGAATTGTTGCTCGCCCTCCAATGTAGTCGATCAAAGGAGAGGGACGATCGTGGACCAACACCTCCAACGTCGACAATCACTCCACGAAGATGGAACACCACAAATCCTGTTAATTACACCGAGTGAAAAAAAATTAGGTCATCACCTCACATTAAGCATTGATACTTTTAACTATGAAAAAAAATCATGTTTCTTCAAGTGTCAAATTTTGTCCTTCAATTTTTTTAGCAAGATCATCATGATTAAATAACCACTCATCGTATCATAATTTTGCAGCACATCTCACATAGCTAATTAACATTAAGCATTGACACTTAAAACTATGAAAAAAATTATATTTTGTCAAGTGTCAAATTTTGTCCGGTTCAATTTTTTCGACAAGATCATCATGATAAAAATAACCACTCATCTTATACCAATTTTGGAGCACATCTCAAATGACAAGATCATCATGATAAAATCTAACATCCAACATCCAACATCTAACATCCAACATCCATCTAACATCCAAATGACAAGATCTCAAATGACAAGATCATCATCTAACCTAACAATCTAACATCCAACATCCATCCATGCATTCATTCATCCATCCAACAGTAGCAAAAAAATGAAAAAAATGAAAAAAAAAAGTAGCTCACCGAGAGGGGCGTGGCAGGGGCGTGGCGGTGGAGGGGGTGGTGAGGCAGGGGCGGTCGGGGACGGGAGGGA
>LR880967.1:936224901-936239351 GCA_904067115.1 Aegilops sharonensis
CCAACACTCATCGTCACTTCCCCTTCAACTAGTCTCTGTTTATTCTGCAACTCCTGTTTCGAGTTACTACTCTTAGCAACTGAACCAGTATCAAATACCGAGGGGTTGCTACGAACACTAGTAAAATACACATCAATAATTTGTATATCAAATATACCTTTGTTCACTTTGCCATCCTTCTTATCCGCCAAATACTTGGGGTAGTTCCGCTTCCAGTGACCAGTTCCATTGTAGCAAAAGCACTTAGTCTCAGGCTTAGATCCAGACTTGGGATTCTTCACTCGAGCAGCAACTTGCTTGCCGTTCTTCTTGAAGTTCCCCTTCTTCCCTTTGCCCTTTTCCTTGAGACTAGTGGTCTTGTCAACCATCAACACTTGATGTTTTTCTTGATTTCTACCTTCGCCGATTTTAGCATCGCGAAGAGCTTGGGAATTGTTTTCGTCATCCCTTGCATATTATAGTTCATCACGAAGTTCTAGTAACTTTAGTGATGGTGACTAGAGAATTCTGTCAATCACTATCTTATCTGGAAGATCAACTCCCACTTGATTCAAGCGATTGAAGTACTCAGACAATCTGAGCACATGCTCACTAGTTGAGCGATTCTCCTCCATCTTTTAGCTATAGAACTTGTTGGAGACTTCATATCTCTCAACTCGGGTATTTGCTTAAAATATTAACTTCAATTCCTGGAACATCTCATATGGTCCATGACGTTCAAAACGTCTTTGAAGTCCCGATTCTAAGCCGTTAAGCATGGCGCACTAAACTATCAAGTAGTCATCATATTGAGCTAGCCAAACGTTCATAACGTCTGCATCTGCTCCTGCAATAGGTCTGTCACCTAGCGGTGCATTAAGGACATAATTCTTCTGCGCAGCAATGAGGATAAACCTCAGATCACGGATCCAATCCGCATCATTGCTACTAACATCTTTCAATACAATTTTCTCTAGGAACACATATGAAAACATAGGGAAGCAACAACGCGAGCTATTGATCTACAACATAATTTGCAAAATACTACCAGGACTAAGTTCATGATAAATTAAAGTTCAATTAATCATATTACTTAAGAACTCCCACTTAGATAGACATCTCTCTAGTTATCTAAGTGATCACGTGATCCAAATCAACTAAACCATAACCGATCATCACGTGAGATGGAGTAGTTTTCCATGGTGAACATCTTATGTTGATCATATCTACTATATGATTCACGCTCGACCTTTCGGTCTCCGTGTTCCGAGGCCATATCTGCATATGCTAGGCTCGTCAAGTATAACCTGAGTATTCTGCACGTGCAAAACTGGCTTGCACCCGTTGTAGATGGACGTAGAGCTTATCACACCCGATCATCACGTGGTGTCTCGGCACGACGAACTTTGGCAACGGTGCATACTCAGGGAGAACACTACTTGATAATTTTTAGTGAGAGATCATCTTATAATGCTACCGTCAATCAAAGCAAGATAAGATGCATAAAGGATAAACATCACATGCAATCAATATAAGTGATATGATATGGCCATCATCATCTTGTGCTTGTGATCTCCATCTTCGAAGCACCGTCATGATCACCATCGTCACCGGCGCGACACCTTGATCTCCATCGTAGCATCGTTGTCGTCTCGCCAACTATTGCTTCTACGACTATCGCTACCGCTTAGTGATAAAGTAAAGCAANATAGACTCCGTTTTAACCTTCTCAAGGACCGGGCGTAGCCACACTCGGTTCAACTAAAGTGAGAGAGACAGACACCCGCCAGCCACCTTTAAGCACGAGTGCTCGTAACGGTGAAACCAGTCTCGCGTAAGCGTACGCGTAATGTCGGTCCGGGCCGCTTCATCTCACAATACCGCTGAACCAAAGTATGACATGCTGGTAGGTAGTATGACTTGTATCGCCCACAACTCACTTGTGTTCTACTCATGCATATGACATCAACGCATAAAACCTGGCTCTGATACCACTGTTGGGTAACGTAGTAATTTCAAAAAATTTCCTACGAACACGCAAGACCATGGTGATGGCATAGCAACGAGAGGGGAGAGTATCCATCCACGTACCCTCGTAGACCGAAAGCGGAAGCGTTATATCAACGCGGTTGATGTAGTCGTACGTCTTCACGATCCGACCGATCCAAGCACCGTTACTCCGGCACCTCCGAGTTCTTAGCACACGTTCAGCTCGATGACGATCCCCGGACTCCGATCCAGCAAAGCGTCGGGGAGGAGTTCCGTCAGCACGACGGCGTGGTGACGATCTTGATGTTCTACTGTCGCAGGGCTTCGCCTAAGCACCGCTACAATATGACCGAGGTGGAATATGGTGGAGGGGGGCACCGCACACGGCTAAGGAACGATCACGAAGATCAACTTGTGTGTTCATGGGGTGCCCCCTGCCCCCGTATATAAAGGAGGGAGGGAGGAGGAGGCCGGCCCTCTACTATGGCGCGCCATGGGGAGTCCTACTCCCACCGGGAGTAGGATTCCCCTTTTCCTAGTCCAACTAGGAACCCTTCCATGTATTAGGAGTAGGAGAGAAGGAAAGGGAAGGGAAAAGGAGAAGGAAGGAAGNTAGGAACCCTTCCATGTATTAGGAGTAGGAGAGAAGGAAAGGGAAGGGAAAAGGAGAAGGAAGGAAGGGGGCGCCCCCCCTCCCTAGTCCAATTCGGACTAGTCCAAGGGGAGGGCGGCGGCCACCCTTTTGGCCCTTTTTCTCCTTTCCCGTATGGCCCATTAAGGCCCAATACGAATTCCCGTAACTCTCCGGTACTCCGAAAAATACCCGAATCACTCGAAACCTTTCCGAACTCCGAATATAGTCGTCCAATATATCGATCTTTACGTCTCGACCATTTCGAGGCTCCTCGTCATGTCCCCGATCTCATCCGGGACTCCGAACTCCTTCGGTACATCAAAACTCATAAACTCATAATAAAACTGTCATCGAAACCTTAAGCGTGCGGACCCTACGGGTTCGAGAACTATGTAGACATGACCTAGAACTATTCTTGGTCAATAACCAATAGCGGAACCTGGATGCCCATATTGGCTCCTACATATTCTACGAAGATCTTTATCGGTCAAACCGCATAACAACATACTTTGTTCCATTTGTCATCGGTATGTTACTTGCCCGAGATTCGATCGTCGGTATCCAATACCTAGTTCAATCTCGTCACCGGCAAGTCTCTTTACTCGTTCCGTAATACATCATCTCACAACTAACTCATTAGTTGCAATGCTTGCAAGGCTTATGTGATGTGTATTACCGAGAAGGCCCAGAGATACCTCTCCGACAGTCGGAGTGACAAATCCTAATCTTGATTCATGCCAACTCAACATATACTTTCGGAGACACTTGTAGAGTACCTTTATAATCACCCAGTTACGTTGTGACGTTTGGTAGCACACAAAGTGTTCCTCTGGTAAACGGGAGTTGCATAATCTCATAGTTGCAGGAACTTTGTATAAGTCATGAAGATAGCATAAGCAACATACTAAACGATCAAGTGCTAAGCTAATGAAATGGGTCATGTCAATCACATCATTCTCCTAATGATGTGATCCCATTAATCAAATGACAACACATGTCTATGGTTAGGAAACATAACCATCTTCGATTAATGAGCTAGTCTAGTAGAGGCATACTAGTGACTATCTGTTTGTCTATGTATTCACACATGTATTATGTTTCCGGTTAATACAATTCTAGCATGAATAATAAACATTTATCATGATATAAGGAAATAAATAATAACTTTATTATTGCCTCTAGGGCATATTTCCTTCACTTTGACTTCCCACGGACGTGCTTTGACCAGTGGACCTCTCCACCCGGTTGTGTCAGTTCGGCCCATAGGGACACCTGGGAGCAACATCCGGGCCAAACCCACAGCTACATCCACTTCGTGTAGATCCGACGCGTCCGTTTCCCCCCTCCAGGTGCCGGCGGAAGCGCCGTCCGTGAGGGGGGGCCATGCACCGGAGACGCGTAGCATTTGACCACAGGATCTAGCCCTTTGACTTTGCACGGACGGGATTTGACCAGTGGACCTCCCCACCCGGTTGTGTTAGGTCAGCCCATAGGAACACTTTGGAGGAACATCCGAGCCAGACCCACAACAAGATCCCCTCCGTGTAGACCCGACGCGTCCGTTTCCCCCCTCCAGGTGCCGCCGGCGGCGCCGGCCGTGATGGGGCCATGCACCGGAGACGTGTGCCGCCTCTTCGGACATGCCACAACACCACCCCGCATGTATGAGGGCCCGGTACACCGCTCCGGTGGCATTGCTACCCCCCAGGGCCACGTCCCGCCTAACCCTGGAGCGGTTGATCACGAGATCTAGCCCTTTGACTTCCCACAGACGGGCTTTGACCAGTGGACCTCTCCACCCGGTTGTGTCAGTTCGGCCCATAGGGACACCCGGGAGCAATGTCCGGGCCAAACCATAGCTACATCCACTCCGTGTAGACCCGACGNTCAGTTCGGCCCATAGGGACACCCGGGAGCAATGTCCGGGCCAAACCATAGCTACATCCACTCCGTGTAGACCCGACGCGTCCGTTTCCCCCCTCCCATTGCCGGCGGCGGCGCCATCCGTGAGGGGGGCCACGCACCGGAGATGCGTGTCGCCTCTTCGGACATGCCACAACACCACCCCGCATGTACGAGGGCCCGGTACGACGCTCCGGCGGCATTGCTACCCCCCAGGGCCCCCGTCCCGCCTAACCCTGTAGCATTTGACCACGGGATCTAGCCCTTTGACTTTGCACGGACGGGCTTTGACCAGTGGACCTCCCCATCCGGTTGTGTTAGGTCAGCCCATAGGAACACTTTGGAGCAACATCCGGGCCAGAGCCACAGCAAGATCCCCTTCGTGTAGACCCGACGCGTCCGTTTCCCCCCTCCAGGTGCCGGCGGCGGCGCCGTCCGTGAGGGGGGGCACACCCCGGAGACGCGTGTCGCCTCTTCGGACATGCCACAACGCCGCCCCGCATGTGTGAGGGCCCGGTACGACGCTCCGGCGGCATTGCTACCCCCCAGGGCCCCGTCCCGCCTAACCCTGGAGCGGTTGATCACGAGATCTAGCCCTTTGACTTCCCACGGACGGGCTTTGACCAGTGGACCTCTCCACCCGGTTGTGTCAGGTCGGCCCGTAGGGAAACCCGGGAGCAACATCCGGGCCAAACCCACAGCTACATCCCCTCCGTGTAGACCCGACGCGTCCGTTCCCCCCCTCCCCGTGCCGGCGGCGGCGCCGTCCGTGCGGGGGGCCACGCACCGGAGACGCGTGCCGCCTCTTCGGACATGCCACAACGCCGCCCCGCATGTGTGAGGGCCCGGTACGACGCTCCGGCGGCATTGCTACCCCCCAGGGCCCCGTCCCGCCTAACCCTGGAGCGGTTGATCACGAGATCTAGCCCTTTGACTTCCCACGGACGGGCTTTGACCAGTGGACCTCTCCACCCGGTTGTGTCAGGTCGGCCCGTAGGGAAACCCGGGAGCAACATCCGGGCCAAACCCACAGCTACATCCCCTCCGTGTAGACCCGACGCGTCCGTTCCCCCCCTCCCCGTGCCGGCGGCGGCGCCGTCCGTGCGGGGGGCCACGCACCGGAGACGCGTGCCGCCTCTTCGGACATGCCACAACGCCGCCCCGCATGTGTGAGGGCCCGGTACGACGCTCCGGCGGCATTGCTACCCCCCAGGGCCCCGTCCCGCCTAACCCTGGAGCGGTTGATCACGAGATCTAGCCCTTTGACTTCCCACGGACGGGCTTTGACCAGTGGACCTCTCCACCCGGTTGTGTCAGGTCGGCCCGTAGGGAAACCCGGGAGCAACATCCGGGCCAAACCCACAGCTACATCCCCTCCGTGTAGACCCGACGCGTCCGTTCCCCCCCTCCCCGTGCCGGCGGCGGCGCCGTCCGTGCGGGGGGCCACGCACCGGAGACGCGTGCCGCCTCTTCGGACATGCCACAACGCCGCCCCGCATGTGTGAGGGCCCGGTACGACGCTCCGGCGGCATTGCTACCCCCCAGGGCCCCCGTCCCGCCTAACCCTAGAGCGGTTGACCACGAGATCCAGCCCTTTGACTTCCCACGTAAGGGCTTTGACCAGTGGACCTCTGCACCCGGTTGTGTCAGTTCGGCCCATAGGGACACCCGGGAGCAACATCCGGGCCAAACCCACAGATCCATTCACTATGTGTAGACATGACGCGTCCGTTTCCCACCTCTAGGTTCCGGCGGCGGCGCCGTCCGTGAGGGGGGCCATGCACCGGAGACGCGTGTCGCCTCTTCGGACATGCCACAACACCACCCCGCATGTATGAGGGCCCGGTACGACGCTCCGGTCGCATTGCTACCCCCCAGGGCCCCCGTCCCGCCTATCCCTGGAGCGGTTGACAACGAGATCTAGCCCTTTGACTTTCCACGGACAGGCTTTGACCAATGGACCTCTCCACCCGGTTGTGTCAGGTCGGCCCGTAGGGAAACCCGGGAGCAACATCCGGGCCAAACAAATAGCTATATCCACTCCGTGTAGACCCGACGCGTCCGTTTCCCCCCTCCAGGTGCCGGCCGCAGCGCCGTCCGTGAGGGGGGCCATGCACCGGAGACGCGTAGCATTTGACCACAGGATCTAGCCCTTTGACTTTGCACGGACGGGCTTTGACCAGTGGACCTCCCCACCCGGTTGTGTTAGGTCAGCCCATAGGAACACTTTGGAGCAACATCCGAGCCAGACCCACAACAAGATCCCCTCCGTGTAGACCCGACGCGTCCGTTTCNTCGGCCCGTAGGGAAACCCGGGAGCAACATCCGGGCCAAACAAATAGCTATATCCACTCCGTGTAGACCCGACGCGTCCGTTTCCCCCCTCCAGGTGCCGGCCGCAGCGCCGTCCGTGAGGGGGGCCATGCACCGGAGACGCGTAGCATTTGACCACAGGATCTAGCCCTTTGACTTTGCACGGACGGGCTTTGACCAGTGGACCTCCCCACCCGGTTGTGTTAGGTCAGCCCATAGGAACACTTTGGAGCAACATCCGAGCCAGACCCACAACAAGATCCCCTCCGTGTAGACCCGACGCGTCCGTTTCCCCCCTCCAGGTGCCGGCGGCGGCGCCGGCCGTGAGGGGGCCATGCACCGGAGACGTGTGCCGCCTCTTCGGACATGCCACAACACCACCCCGCATGTATGAGGGCCCGGTACGCCGCTCCGGTGACATTGCTACCCCCCAGGGCCACGTCCCGCCTAACCCTGGAGTGGTTGATCACTGGATCTAGCCCTTTGACTTCCCACAGACGGGCTTTGACCAGTGGACCTCTCCACCCGGTTGTGTCAGTTCGGCCCATAGGGACACCCGGGAGCAATGTCCGGGCCAAACCCATAGCTACATCCACTCCGTGTAGACCCGACGCGTCCGTTTCCCCCCTCCCATTGCCGGCGGCGGCGCCATCCGTGAGGGGGGCCACGCACCGGAGATGCGTGTCGCCTCTTCGGACATGCCACAACACCACCCCGCATGTATGAGGGCCCGGTACGACGCTCCGGCGGCATTGCTACCCCCCAGGGCCCCCGTCCCGCCTAACCGTGTAGCATTTGACCACGGGATCTAGCCCTTTGACTTTGGACGGACGGGCTTTGACCAGTGGACCTCCCCACCCGGTTGTGTTAGGTCAGCCCATAGGAACACTTTGGAGCAACATCCGGGCCAGACCCACAGCAAGATCCCCTCCGTGTAGACCCGACGCGTCCGTTTCCCCCCTCCAGGTGCCGGCGGCGGCGCCGTCCGTGAGGGGGGCACACCCCGGAGACGCGTGTCGCCTCTTCGGACATGCCACAACACCACCCCGCATGTATGAGGGCCCGGTACGACGCTCCGGTGGCATTGCTACCCCCAGGGCCCCCATCCCGCCTAACCCTGGAGCGGTTGACCACGAGATCTAGCCCTTTGACTTCCCACGGACGGGCTTTGACCAGTGGACCTCTCCACCCGGTTGTGTCAGTTCGGCCCATAGGGACACCTGGGAGCAACATCCGGGCCAAACCCACAGCTAGATCCCCTCCGTGTAGACCCGACGCGTCCGTTCCCCCCCTCCAGGTGCCGGCGGCGGCGCCGTCCGTGAGGGGGGCCATCCACCGGAGACGCGTGTCGCCTCTTCGGACATGCCACAACACCCCCCCGCATGTATGAGGGCCCGGTACGACGCTCCGGTGGCATTACTACCCCCCAGGGCCCCGTCCCGCCTAACCCTGGAGCGGTTGACCACGAGATCTAGCCCTTTGACTTCCCACGGATGGGCTTTGACCAGTGGACCTCTCCACCCGGTTGTGTCAGTTCGGCCCATAGGGACACCTGGGAGCAACATCCGGGCCAAACCCACAGCTACATCCACTTCGTGTAGACCCGACGCGTCCGTTTCCCCCCTCCAAGTACCGGCGGCGGCGCCGTCCGTGAGGGGGGCCATCCACCGGAGACGCGTGTCGCCTCTTCGGACATGCCACAACACCACCCCGCATGTATGAGGGCCCGGTACGACGCTCCGGTGGCATTGCTACCCCCCAGGGCCCCCGTCCCGCCTAACCCTCGAGCGGTTGACAACGAGATCTAGCCCTTTGACTTTCCATGGACAGGCTTTGACCAGTGGACCTCTCCACCCGGTTGTGTCAGTTCAGCCCATAGGGACACCCGGGAGCAACATGCAGGCCAAACCCACAGCTACATCCACTCCGTGTAGACACGACGCGTCCGTTTCCCCCCTCCAGGTGCCGGCGGCGGCGCCGTCCGTGAGGGGGGCCACGCACCGGAGAAGCGTGCCGCCTCTTCGGACATGCCACAACACCACCCCGCATGTATGAGGGCCCGGTACGATGCTCCGGTGGCATTACTACCCCCCAGGGCCCCGTCCCGCCTAACCCTGGAGCGGTTGACCACGAGATCCAGCCCTTTGACTTCCCACGTAAGGGCTTTGACCAGTGGACCACTGCACCCGGTTGTGTCAGTTCGGCCCATAGGGACACCCGGGAGCAACATCCGGGCCAAACCCACAGATCCATTCACTACGTGTAGACACGACGCGTCCGTTTCCCACCTCTAGGTTCCGGCGGCGGCGCCGTCCGTGAGGGGGCCACGCACCGGAGACGCGTGCCGCCTCTTCGGACATGCCACAACACCACCCCGCATGTATGAGGGCCCGCTACGACGCTCCGGTGGCATTGCTACCCCCCAGGGCCCCGGCCCCCCTAACCCTTGGGTGGTTTATCACTGGGTCTAGCCCCTTGACTTCTCCCAGACCGGGCTTGACCCGTGGACCTCCCCCCCCGGTTGTGTTAGGTCGGCCCGTAGGGACACCCGGGAGCAACATGCGGGCCAAACCCACAGCTCCATTCACTACGTGTAGACACGACGCGTCCGTTTCCCCCCTCTAGGTGCCGGCGGCGGCACCGTCCGTGAGGGGGGCCACGCACCGGAGACGCGTGCCGCCTCTTCGGACATGCCACAACACCACCCCGCATGTATGAGGGCCCGCTACGACGCTCCGGTGGCATTGCTACCCCCCAGGGCCCCCGTCCCGCCTATCCCTGGAGCGGTTGACAACGAGATCTAGCCCTTTGACTTTCCACGGACAGGCTTTGACCAGTGGACCTCTCCACCCGGTTGTGTCAGGTCGGCCCGTAGGGAAACCCGGGAGCAACATCCGGGCCAAACAAATAGCTATATCCACTCCGTGTAGACCCGACGCGTCCGTTTCCCCCCTCCAGGTGCCGGCCGCAGCGCCGTCCGTGAGGGGGGCCATGCACCGGAGACGCGTAGCATTTGACCACAGGATCTAGCCCTTTGACTTTGCACGGACGGGCTTTGACCAGTGGACCTCCCCACCCGGTTGTGTTAGGTCAGCCCATAGGAACACTTTGGAGCAACATCCGAGCCAGACCCACAACAAGATCCCCTCCATGTAGACCCGACGCGTCCGTTTCCCCCCTCCAGGTGCCGGCGGCGGCGCCAGCCGTGAGGGGGCCATGCACCGGAGACGTGTGCCGCCTCTTCGGACATGCCACAACACCACCCCGCATGTATGAGGGCCCGGTACGCCGCTCCGGTGGCATTGCTACCCCCCAGGGCCACGTCCCGCCTAACCCTGGAGTGGTTGATCACTGGATCTAGCCCTTTGACTTCCCACAGACGGGCTTTGACCAGTGGACCTCTCCACCCGGTTGTGTCAGTTCGGCCCATAGGGACACCCGGGAGCAATGTCCGGGCCAAACCCATAGCTACATGCACTCCGTGTAGACCCGACGCGTCCGTTTCCCCCCTCCCATTGCCGGCGGCGGCGCCATCCGTGAGGGGGGCCACGCACCGGAGATGCGTGTCGCCTCTTCGGACATGCCACAACACCACCACGCATGTATGAGGGCCCGGTACGACGCTCCGGCGGCATTGCTACCCCCCAGGGCCCCCGTCCCGCCTAACCGTGTAGCATTTGACCACGGGATCTAGCCCTTTGACTTTGCACGGACGGGCTTTGACCAGTGGACCTCCCCACCCGGTTGTGTTAGGTCAGCCTATAGGAACACTTTGGAGCAACATCCGGGCCAGACCCACAGCAAGATCCCCTCCGTGTAGACCCGACGCGTCCGTTTCCCCCCTCCAGGTGCCGGCGGCGGCGCCGTCCGTGAGGGGGGCACACCCCGGAGACGCGTGTCGCCTCTTCGGACATGCCACAACACCTCCCCGCATGTATGAGGGCCCGGTACGACGCTCCGGTCGCATTGCTACCCCCCAGGGCCCCCGTCCCGCCTAACCGTGGAGCGGTTGACCACGAGATCTAGCCCTTTGACTTCCCACGGACGGGCTTTGACCCTGGCTCCTCTCCACACCTATGTGAACAGGAGACAGTCGGGGTGGGCCAGAGTGGTCCGCTTCGCGGCCGCAGGTGCCTGCGGCGGCGCCGTCCGTGAGGGGGGCACACCCCGGAGACGCGTGCCCCCTCTTCGGACATGCCACAACACCACCCCGCATGTACGAGGGCCCGGTACGACGCTCCGGCGGCATTGCTACCCCCCAGGGCCCCCGTCCCGCCTAACCGTGGAGCGGTTGACCACGAGATCTAGCCCTTTGACTTCCCACGGACGGGCTTTGACCCTGGCTCCTCTCCACACCTATGTGAACAGGAGACAGTCGGGGTGGGCCAGAGTGGTCCGCTTCGCGGCCGCAGGTGCCTGCGGCGGCGCCGTCCGTGAGGGGGGCACACCCCGGAGACGCGTGCCCCCTCTTCGGACATGCCACAACACCACCCCGCATGTACGAGGGCCCGGTACGACGCTCCGGCGGCATTGCTACCCCCCAGGGCCCCCGTCCCGCCTAACCGTGGAGCGGTTGACCACGAGATCTAGCCCTTTGACTTCCCACGGACGGGCTTTGACCCTGGCTCCTCTCCACACCTATGTGAACAGGAGACAGTCGGGGTGGGCCAGAGTGGTCCGCTTCGCGGCCGCAGGTGCCTGCGGCGGCGCCGTCCGTGAGGGGGGCACACCCCGGAGACGCGTGCCCCCTCTTCGGACATGCCACAACACCACCCCGCATGTACGAGGGCCCGGTACGACGCTCCGGCGGCATTGCTACCCCCCAGGGCCCCCGTCCCGCCTAACCCTCGAGCGGTTGACAACAAGATCTAGCCCTTTGACTTTCCATGGACAGGCTTTGACCAGTGGACCTCTCCACCCGGTTGTGTCAGTTCAGCCCATAGGGACACCCGGGAGCAACATGCAGGCCAAACCAACAGCTACATCCACTCCGTGTAGACACGACGCGTCCGTTTCCCCCCTCCAGGTGCCGGCGGCGGCGCCGTCCGTGAGGGGGGCCACGCACCGGAGAAGCGTGCCGCCTCTTCGGACATGCCACAACACCACCCCGCATGTATGAGGGCCCGGTATGATGCTCCGGTGGCATTACTACCCCCCAGGGCCCCCGTCCCGCCTTACCCTGGAGCGGTTGACCACGAGATCCAGCCCTTTGACTTCCCACGTAAGGGCTTTGACCAGTGGACCTCTGCACCCGGTTGTGTCAGTTCGGCCCATAGGGACACCCGGGAGCAACATCCGGGCCAAACCCACAGCTACATCCACTCCGTGTAGACACGACGCGTCCGTTTCCCACCTCTAGGTTCCGGCGGCGGCGCCGTCCGTGAGGGGGGCCATGCACCGGAGACGCGTGTCGCCTCTTCGGACATGCCACAACACCACCCCGCATGTATGAGGGCCCGGTACAACGCTCCGGTGGCATTGCTACCCCCCAGGGCCCCCGTCCCGCCTATCCCTGGAGCGGTTGACAACGAGATCTAGCCCTTTGACTTTCCACGGACAGGCTTTGACCAGTGGACCTCTCCACCCGGTTGTGTCAGGTCGGCCCGTAGGGAAACCCGGGAGCAACATCCGGGCCAAACAAATAGCTATATCCACTCCGTGTAGACCCGACGCGTCCGTTTCCCCCCTCCAGGTGCCGGCCGCAGCGCCGTCCGTGAGGGGGGCCATGCACCGGAGACGCGTAGCATTTGACCACAGGATCTAGCCCTTTGACTTTGCACGGACGGGCTTTGACCAGTGGACCTCCCCACCCGGTTGTGTTAGGTCAGCACATAGGAACACTTTGGAGCAACATCCGAGCCAGACCCACAACAAGATCCCCTCCGTGTAGACCCGACGTGTCCGTTTCCCCCCTCCAGGTGCCGGCGGCGGCGCCGGCCGTGAGGGGGCCATGCACCGGAGACGTGTGCCGCCTCTTCGGACATGCCACAACACCACCCCGCATGTATGAGGGCCCGGTACGCCGCTCCGGTGGCATTGCTACCCCCCAGGGCCACGTCCCGCCTAACCCTGGAGCGGTTGATCACGAGATCTAGCCCTTTGACTTCCCATAGACGGGCTTTGACCAGTGGACCTCTCCACCCGGTTGTGTCAGTTCGGCCCATAGGGACACCCGGGAGCAATGTCCGGGCCAAACCCATAGCTACATCCACTCCGTGTAGACCCGACGCGTCCGTTTCCCCCCTCCCATTGCCGGCGGCGGCGCCATCCGTGAGGGGGGCCACGCACCGGAGATGCGTGTCGCCTCTTCGGACATGCCACAACACCACCCCGCATGTATGAGGGCCCGGTACGACGCTCCGGCGGTATTGCTACCCCCCAGGGCCCCCGTCCCGCCTAACCNCACCCGGTTGTGTCAGTTCGGCCCATAGGGACACCCGGGAGCAATGTCCGGGCCAAACCCATAGCTACATCCACTCCGTGTAGACCCGACGCGTCCGTTTCCCCCCTCCCATTGCCGGCGGCGGCGCCATCCGTGAGGGGGGCCACGCACCGGAGATGCGTGTCGCCTCTTCGGACATGCCACAACACCACCCCGCATGTATGAGGGCCCGGTACGACGCTCCGGCGGTATTGCTACCCCCCAGGGCCCCCGTCCCGCCTAACCGTGTAGCATTTGACCACGGGATCTAGCCCTTTGACTTTGCACGGACGGGCTTTGACCAGTGGACCTCCCCACCCGGTTGTGTTAGGTCAGCCCATAGGAACACTTTGGAGCAACATCCGGGCCAGACCCACAGCAAGATCCCCTCCGTGTAGACCCGACGCGTCCGTTCCCCCCCTCCAGGTGCCGGCAGCGGCGCCGTCCGTGAGGGGGGGCACACCCCGGAGACGCGTGTCGCCTCTTCGGACATGCCACAACACCACCCCGCATGTATGAGGGCCCGGTACGACGCTCCGGTGGCATTGCTACCCCCAGGGCCCCCATCCTGCCTAACCCTGGAGCGGTTGACCACGAGATCTAGCCCTTTGACTTCCCACGGAAGGGCTTTGACCAGTAGACCTCTCCACCCGGTTGTGTCAGTTCGGCCCATAGGGACACCTGGGAGCAACATCTGAGCCAAACCCACAGCTACATCCACTTCGTGTAGACCCGACGCGTCCGTTTCCCCCCTCCAAGTACCGGCGGCGGCGCCGTCCGTGAGGGGGGCCATGCACCGGAGACGCGTGTCGCCTCTTCGGACATGCCACAACACCACCCCGCATGTATGAGGGCCCGGTACGACGCTCCGGTGGCATTGCTACCCCCCAGGGCCCCAGTCCCGCCTAACCCTGGAGCGGTTGACCACGAGATCTAGCCCTTTGACTTCCCACGTACGGGCTTTGACCAGTGGACCTCTCCACCCAGTTGTGTCAGTTCGGCCCATAGGGACACCCGGGAGCAACATCCGGGCCAAACCCACAGCTACATCCACTCCGTGTAGATACGACGCGTCCGTTTGCCACCTCTAGTTGTCGGCGGCGGCGCCGTCCGTGAGGGGGGCCACGCACCTCCGTGAGGAGGGCCACGCACCGGAGACGTGTGCCGCCTCTTCGGACATGCCACAACACCACCCCGCATGTATGAGGGCCC
>LR880967.1:936249421-936283831 GCA_904067115.1 Aegilops sharonensis
ACTACATATATATTCATATGTATGTTTATATTTAACATGCTACATGTTAGTTGATATAATAATACATAAAAAAGCATAAAAAAATATATATGAAAAAAATCTAACTATGCCGATGGCTATGCCGTCGGCATAGAGACGGAAAGGGTTTAGGCGGCGGGCGGCGTGCCGCGGATCGCTGACGTGGCATATATGCCGACGGCAGCCGTCGGCATATGTTCTGGACGGTGCGGCCCGGATCGGTGACGTGGCATGCGGACCTATGCCGACGGCCCCCCGTCGCGGCCATCGGCATAGCTCTGACGACGTTAGCCGCCCGTCACCAGCGGGGTCGTCGGGCCCACGAGTATGCCGACGACCGTTATAAGCCGACGCAACTGTCGGCGTACTTGCAGCTAGGCCGACGGCCATTCTATGCCGACGGGTGTCGTCGGCTTAGCTCTGTGTAACCCGACGGCCAGAATATGCCGACGGCCAGGACCAAGCTGTCGGCATAGCTCCGAAGAAGCCGACGGGGGCCGTCGGCATTGTTTTGGCCGTCGGAGTAGCACCCTGTTCCGGCAGTGCAACAGATCACCGGCACCCTCTCCCTGCACAAAATCCAAACCCCCTTCCCTAAAAAAATCACATCCACAGCCCCCCCCCCCAAGTACACAACATTATTACAGAAGCAATGGAATAATCAGCAACAAAGAAACTAAAAGAGGAAAAAGAAAAAAAATCGCTACCTTAGAAAAAATCGCTACCTTCAACACGGCACAGGGACCAGCCACTGCCCTCCATGCCTCCACACACCCAGCAGATCAGAGAGGCCGATGCGAGAAAGAAAACTCCGGCGACAGCACACACAACAGCATGAACACCGCCGTCCTCCTCTGCCAATCGAAGAAAAGGCAAGCCCCCACGGCCGCCGCCGCCGCCTATGCAATCGCGAGAGGAAACCGCAGAGGTAGAACGCGAGGAGCCAGAGACAGCTAGGGTAAACGAGGCCTCACAGTCAAAAGCCCGTTTACAACCGACCATACCCTAAATAGGGCCCACATACCGCCTTAAACCACCTCGATGCACCAGAGGCCCCGGAGCTTAGTATCTGTACCGATTCGTCCCCGTCCCCGCCTCCAAAACCTAAACCTCAGACGCTCTAACGCCAACCCTCCTCGAGGAAATTGACTATTTATTATTAAGTTCGTCGGACTTTGATTATAACTACAAAGTTGATTTCTTCTTGACAAAAAATGTTTAGGGACTAGATTGTGAGAGATGAATAGTGCTATTGAAAAAGAAGAAGATCCCGCATACACACGTCGTATACATGTACAAATATAAGGATGATGATCGGCCCATAACTATCTACATCGCTCCACGCCTCCATCTACCTAGCCGTCACAACTCATCAGGCAGCACTGCCGCCTCCTCAACCCTAGGCGACGAATTCATCATCTGGTGCCCCGGCCGTCAGCCACCGGCAAATCAGGTCCCCGGCAGTTCCTAACATTCAGCGAACATCCGGCTAGCCACTCACAATTCTTCTACGCTGTTTCTAATCTCTCAATTGTCAATAGTAAAAAAACACATAATGAGAATTGTTGCACCTAAGAAAGGATCGTAGCAAATCCTACAGAAAAATAGGATCGCGACATCTAGCACCTAAGAAAGAATCGTAACACATTTTTTTCCTTTCCTGCTCCACAATTTTTTTCTCTCATGGAGTGATCGATCAGTATCTGTTCCGTGTATAGCAATCGATCTGTATACGACCTGTGTACAAGTGCGATCGTTTTCATTTTCCCCTAGCACTAATCATCTCTCAGGCTCCAGTCCCTGGTTAACATTTTGTCAAGAAAAAATGAACTTTGTAGTTATAATCAAATTCCAACGAACTTACTCTCAAAAAAAAAAATTTTCCAACGAACTTAATAATAAATAATCAATTTCCTCAACCTCCTCCCCCTCCAGCCCCCTCGCGCCCCAGCCGCCGCCGCCGTCGCCGTCGCCGCCGCCGACTGCAGCCATGGTAAGCCTCTCCACCGCCATCTCCGCCCTCCTCCTCCTCCTCTCGCGGATCCCGCCTCGTGTGCTGATTCTTCTTCGGCCGCAGTCGCTGATCGCGGGTGAGGAGTTCCAGCACATCCTGCGTGTGCTCAACACCAACGTCGACGGTAAGCAGAAGATCATGTTCGCGCTGACCTCCATCAAGGGTGTGGGCCGCCGCTTCTCCAACATCGTCTGCAAGAAGGCCGACATCCACATGAACAAGAGGTGAGGAACCCCCTTTCTCGCCAGATCTCGCCGTGGTGGGACAGAGTTATAAGTTCGTTTCGATAAGGTACTGAAGGAACATCTTGATCATTTTACTTGTACCTGTGAGCAATGTTTTTCGCTCAATGGATATGATCTGGTACTAACCATCTTTCATGCATTAATTATGCATACTCTTGTCAGGTTGAATGTTTTTCTTGTTTTGGCATCAGCACTTGGCTTTAATTTAACTAGTTGCATTGCATGCAGGTCAAGTATTCGGAATTAGTCATCTATTCTAGTGATTACCTCCATTTGTGATGCCAAAGTTAGGATCCAATCTTGCTATTATCTCATTATCTTGCGACATTGTCCAGTTTACGCGCATTGAATTCTACTTGATACTAGCATATTAGCATGGATATATGTTCGTGGGTGGGGGCCTGAGCCGTGCGCTGCGTTCTGTGGTGGGTGTGCAGGGCCGGAGAGCTTTCCGTGGGGGAGATGGACCGTCTGATGGCGGTGGTGCACAACCCGCGCCAGTTCAAGGTGCCGGACTGGTTCCTCAACAGGAAGAAGGACTACAAGGACGGCAGGTTCTCCCAGGTCGTCTCCAACGCCGTTGACATGAAGCTCAGGGATGACCTTGAGAGGCTCAAGAAGATCAGGTATAACCTCGCCGTTCCCTCCTTTTCTTTTTGCCCCTTGCTATTTGTTGTTGTATGACTTTGTGTTAGATTCAACTATTGATGATGCTTGCACTTCACATATCAGGACAGTTTGTGTCTTGCCTGGTAGTATACAGTTTAATTTGCTATTATTAGCTAGGGTTGTTGATTGACTTAGTTTTCTGCTGGAAGTCGAATCTCCTAAACACTAGAATGTCTGAAATGTCTGGGTAGCAAGTAATGCTCAGTAGTTTCTGTTTCTTGTTTTTCATTTGATTCAATCTCAAACCTCTGAAGGCAATAAATTAGAGTCTCTGGTGCGCTTCTTAATAGTGTAAATCAGCGCTGTACGTTGTCGAGATATCTTTGGGCTAAGATTCTGTCACAAGCCATTCTTTGAGATGGCTTTTGTATTCAACTTGTCCATACATATCTTAGCACTGAACTGAATTTTGTTTGGATAGGGTTATTAGGGATGCCATGAGGTATCTGATGCTTGGTCTTCTTTCATGGCCTTGTTTCTTGTTAGATTGGCTAACAGTGAGAAGGAAACGGGTTTTTGCAACACTGGCTGCTCTCATACCAGGAGCTTCCTGTTACTATACCCCTGTTTACATCAATCATTTGGTTCTTTTGTTCTCAGTGATGATCAACACTGATTAGATGTCCGATCCAATCCATTCCATTAAACCATGGGGACAAAATGAGGCATTTGTCTGAGAGAACATGTTAGGACTTTTGCTCTGATGAAAACACTTTTTTTTTCACACCTGCCATTCCAATTTGCAGTTCTTAGTTCTCTGTGATGATGAAAACAGATGACGAGTCTGATGTAATCCATTCTATTAAATCATGTGGACAATCGAGGCATTTGTCTGAGAGAAGTTTGTGATTGTTTTGCTGGCACTATGAGGAGGACAATTGGTGTCTGCCGTGCCGTTCTGGTGTCTGTGCTAGTCTGCATACAAATTTGGACTAGCTTTTTTTATATAGCCAGTTGTTGCTTCTTTCTACAGAAATACAGCATGTTAGCCTGTATGAATGGTTATTACCTGGATCTTCTGCCAGCTCTAGGTTATAACAGTTCAATTCAGTCAATCTGTTGGAGCTAGTTTGTCTATTACTTGTATCTAGATTTTATATTCTGCCCTATGCCCTTGTTGACTTGCTTAGATTCATAATTGTTATGTCTTGCAATCTGGTATTGATGACTGTCAATGTATTCATGTGTACCCTTCTAGTGTACCTTGTATGTGACCCAGCTGTTCTTTTTATCAATGCTTTGTTTCCAAGAGATGTGCTGATGCCCAATTCCTTAAAACTTCACTGTTGCAGTAGCATTGTCTTAGTGCATATATGTAGGACAGATCACTTATGCTTGAAACCCTGCTCTTTTCCAGGAACCATCGTGGTCTGCGTCACTACTGGGGCGTGCGTGTCCGTGGTCAGCACACCAAGACTACCGGCAGGAGAGGAAAGACTGTTGGTGTCTCCAAGAAGCGATAAGCTGCTTCACAAAGATGCCGCATAGCTTTGCTACTACTGTGTTGGTCCATTTCCAGAATCTTAAGGAGTGTTCTTATTTAGACGATTACCTTGGATGATGTTTTGCCCTAGATAATGTTTGGGTTCTGGAACCTTTAATATATTGTATCTTGAATTCCTTGTTGAACTTGTACAAGAGTTTGTTTTGCCATGTGCTTCGAGTCATTTGAATGGTTGGCAACATCATGTCTGTTCTAAGCATATCTGTGCATTACAGGTTTGTTGGCTAATTGAATCCTGGTATAGTTGTTGGTGTAATTTGTCAAGCGAACTGTTGTGACAACAGGGTAATACCCCTTCCATTCCTGAATATAAGATGTTTTGGCAGTTCAAACTTCGGTGTCTCTTTTTAGGTGTGGCTTCTTTTGTTCTCATGTTTGGTGTTGGGTTAGTTGTACTTGTGCCTCTTGCTTGGATACTATTTTATTTTTCATTTGACCTATTTGTATGAGAATTTCCTCATCAGTTTGTACAATTTGACCATTTGTGCTTTATATATTAAGCGTGAAGAAAGTCTATTCTGTGATTTCTTAAAAAGCAAAAGGAATCTTCATTTTATGCTGCCCTATAATATAATTTCGGTTTTGCTATTTTTCAGTGAGTGTTTTGCAATTGGCTTTCATTCATATTTCCGTTTTTCTTACACACGTTTCGTTTGGCTCCACCCTGTTTTTCCGCAGCTCGCCAGGTGTGGTTTTCTGTCTGGTTTTTTCTGCGCCTTTCCCTTCCCCGTTTCATTTGGGCGGTAGTGTTCGATAGTGTTCGATTTGATAGAGAGAGAGCTAGACGTAGAGCGGCAGAGAAGAGGAGGCGATTCCGATTTTCTCTTTGATTCACGGTTGCCACGGTACGTTGTTCTCATCTCCCCCTCCCCCTGTGTGATTTCGCATGTTTTTGCCCCTTAGCTTCCAGATCTAACACTGTTTTTGCTTGGCTTCCTGGTGTGTGTAGATTCCAGGGTGTTGTTGTGGAAAGCTCTTGTAGACCCAGCTATTTGTTCTGCTTCGGGGTATGTGTAGATTCCGTTGGTTCCTCCTCTGCTTTTTTTGTAGATGTATGAATTAGTATGTTCTCTGTTGTTCTGGGTTGTGGTTCCGCTGTTAGGTTTTAGGTCTCCATGTTTTGATCCCATCAGTTGTAGGCGGTGGTAGGTGTCATCAGAGGGTTGTTCTTGTAGTTAGGGTTCAGTAATTTCTGCTGGATAGGTAGGCTCTATATTTTCTTCGTCTCGTTGGTTCATGGCAGTTCTACTCCAACCCTCCTGATTATGGTTGTAGTTGTTTGTATTTTGGTAGTATTAATTGTTTCCCTGTGTTAGGCTTTTCCAGTGCTTATTCCCGTGTGAGATTTTTGCAGAGTGAGCAGTGTAGTCTCAAGGGTAATCCCATGTATTTCTCTGTGCACTATCATTGTAATTCCTCGGCATTTACTTTGTAATTCCATGTGTAGTAGCACTGTTATTTGTTCTGTTTTTTAGTGTTATATTTTGCAGTGTAGTATATCCAGTGTAGCCTTTTAATCTCCAAATATCAGGTAGGCAGTGTAATATGCCTTGTATGTCCCAGATATGCACTGTAGTATGCCACAGAGTTTCTTTGTAAATGTGAGCTTCTTTTACAATATAATATGCCAGAGATTTGCACTATAATCCCCTAGATTTACACTGCAATATGCCCTAGATTTACTATGTATGTTTCAGCTTCTTTACTCTGTAATTTGACCGAGATTTACACTGCAATCCCCTAAATTTTACACTGTAATATGCCCTCGGTTTTCTGTGTATATTTCAGCTACTTTTACTCTCACTAGTAGAAAACAGGGCTTTTGTCCAGGCCAGTTTAGCCCATTAGTCCCGGTTCAATCCAGAACCGGGACTAATGTGAGCATTTATCCCGGTTCGTGCGGCTAAGGCATTAGTCTCGGTTCACCTGTGTCCTTTAGATCTGTAATTTGACCAAAATTTACAATGTAATCCCATAGATTTGCACTGTAATATGTCTCAAATATTACACTGTAATTTGACCGAGATTTACACTGGAATTTGCCTAGATTTACTATGTAAGTTGACTGCGTTCACTGTAATTCCCCATATTTGCACTGTAATATGTCGCACATATTACACTGTAGTTTGACAGAGATTTCCACTGAATTTGCCTCAGATTTACTATGTAATTTGACTGAGTTTTACACTGTAATTCCCCAGATTTGCATTGTGATATGTCCCAGATATTACATTGTTATGGCGCTGCTAGAAGGAGGGCACGAGAGGGCCGGCCGGGGCGTTTTTGCCCACGGCCGGGCAAGAAGGAAGGGATTTCCTTCTTAATTCTTGCTTTATTAGATTGATACATCTCCTCTCTTTATATAGAGAGGTTTACTTGACTCCCAAGCAAGGCTTACTTGACCCCTAAGCAAGCAACCCTTATCTCTAATTAACCCTAAGACTAATGGGCTCATTAGGCCCATTACGTACTCTAACACTACACCCCACCTGGACATGCAGCTTGTCCTCGAGCTGCAGCCTAACCAACTTATAACCATGACTCGATGCAACACAAACCGAACACCTAAAAATAAGCCTTTTACATCTCGGCTTGTTTTATGACTCTCAACCTGAAATGGACTGCGACGCTTTATTTTGGACCCCTCAACAAAAAGTGGACACCATCCGCACGTCGGACGTGCACGTGTGCAGCCACTTGGATCCCATGGACACCACCTGGACCAAAGGAGTGCATGTGTATGGCCACCTGGAAGTGGTTGCAAGAGCGACCAGGAGAGGCGCCCTCGCGGCGGCCGGCGGCGGAAAGCAGTGGTGCTACACGGTGCGCTCCTGTCGGTGACACCCTGCCTTCTCCCCGCTGGACGGCTGTTGTTCTGCACCGCACAGGAAAGAGCGGAGGGCTTGCGGTGGAGAATGACGAGGAGGGGTGCGCCCCCCCCAACCGTCGATGTCGCAGACTTTGAGGTCGCTGCCCGCGGGGAAAACAGCATGCCCGCCGCCCGCGGGGGAAACCGCATGCCCAAGATCCCCGACGCAGTGGACGAGATCGAGGTCCTTTGCGCAGCGGAGGGCAACTTGGAGGAGCGGCAGCTGCAGGCCACGCATCTCTCGCACACACCGATGCACAAGGAGGCCGCGCGCAGCAGCCTGCAGCCTCACCGGCGCTGACACGTGGCGGGTAGCGATCCAAGACGGAAGCGGTGACGGCGACGGCGGGGACTTCATCTGCTGGATGTGGACGCCCTGGGATGGCGGCAGCGCTAATGGGAACGAGGTCGTCGCCCTCCCATCGTAGGGCATCCCAGACTGGGCGGCGGAGCTGACCGGCGATGGCAGCTGCAGCTGCAGCTGCAGCGGCTGCTGTGGTGCCGCGCCGGGCGCGGCGGAGGCCGCTAGGAGCGGCGGCTGCCACTGCAGCCAGGGCTGGGCGATGGTGGCGATGGATGGCAGCTGCAGCGGCCCAGTGAGCGTGGCGAAGGCCGCCTGGTGCGGCGGCTGCCACGGCAGCCACGGTGGCACGGGGGCGGCGATGGGCGTCGCAGCCGGGTGCGGCCCGTAGGACCCGGCCAAGAACAGGTGGATCTCCTGGACCGCCTGAGTTAGGTCCCGCAGCACCCCGGACACCTCTTCCCAGGTGAGGACGGCGGGGGCGGGCGCGACGGAGGACCCCGGCGCGGGCAGGAGCGGGGCGACGGTCGTGGTGGTCGCCGGAGGCGACAAGGTGACCGGCAGCGAAAGAGACGGGCTTGGCGGCAGTGAAGACATGATTGAACCAAAGCTAGCTGATACCAAATTGTTATGGCGCTGCTAGAAGGAGGGCACGAGAGGGCCGGCCGGGGGCGTTTTTGCCCATGACCGGGCAAGAGGGAAGGGATTTTCTTCTTAATTCTTGTTTGATTAGATTGATACATCTCCTCTCTTTATATAGAGAGGTTTACTTGACTCCCAAGCAAGGCTTACTTGACCCCTAAGCAAGCAACCCTTATCTCTAATTAACCCTGAGACTAACGTACTCTAACATACACTGTAATTTGACCGAGATTTACGTTGGAATTTGCGTCGGATTTACTCTTTAATTTGACTGAGATTTACACTGTAATTCCCTATTTTTTCACTGTAATTTGATTGTAAATTTCAGCTGCATTTCTCTGTAATTTTATTTCATTCTCCGCAATTTTTGAGCTACAATCCTATGCCATATTCATGTGTTTAGAGCTAGCTCTCGGATATGTTTCTCATTTTTTTTATGATTTGCTTTGCTTTTTATTCTATACAATGGGTAGGCTACGGAAAGTCTCTCACCAGGACATTCCATTAGTATCATCTATTGAGAGTGCAAATTCTTTGAATGTTCCATTTGTGCTTAATGACTTCGCGCACGATGGTTCTAATGCTATGTCATTGGTACTTATTTGTTTCTTCTTCTTTAGTTTTTATTTCCTTCTTTCTTCTCTCTTTCAGATTGTTTAATCTGGGTCTGTTGACTTTTTTTCAGTGACTTTTTGGTGATAATGGAGGCTTTGGCAAAGCTCTATTCCAGTTGTATATGAATCATGTGTGTTCTTTCTCTTGAAGTAGTTGATTGTGTTTTTTATGATCTTTGTTTGGATTGACCCTTTTCTTTTTTGTTTTTGCATAAAGTGAGTCATTGAAGAGGAAATTATCATGTGCTTGAAGAAGGAATGTTGTCAGCCCCCCTTGTTATACTAAACTCTCTGATGGCTTTAGTCTGTTCCTCTCTTTACTGTTGCACTGCAGTTTCCCAGTGTCGTAGTTCTGTATTTAGGCCATAATTAATCCTTTTTGCTTATGTATCTTATTGTTTGTTTGCACATCTCATGGAATTTCAGTGGTTTTCCTCTGCAAATTAATTGTAATTATCAGAGTATTTCCTCCCCTGTTTTTTTGTATTATATATGTGCTCATGAAGTCATAGAGCTGGGTTTGCTGTAATGTATGTACTGTATTGTTGATTTCTTTGCGCTTTGCTTTTGCTAGTTCCATCATGTAGATACGTTGAAGCATTTACAGTTGCAGGCGAAAGGAAAAAATATTTGCTAATTTTTTCCCTTTCTCACGAAGCAAACCCCGTCTCTTCCCTTTTCGCCTCTTAGCACGCAATCTCCTCCGTCTCCGCATCCCCACACCCATCACCCCTCTTTCCTTTTCTCCTCCCATTTAGGTCGCCGCCGCCGCCTCCCGTGCTCGTGCCCTCTTCATGTCCCACCCCAAGCTCTCATTTCCTCTCCCACCCCATGCTAGCTCTCTAGGAAGTTTGGCAGGCGCGGAACAACTGCACCTTCAGAAACAAGGAAGTTGATGCAGAAGAGATTCTCAGTGCGATCAGGCGCAATCTTTGCCTCTGGCAGCAGTGTGGTTCTCGATCCATACAGAGCCCCTTCGGGGACCCGCCCTGAGTAGTCCGTTTAGGGCCGTGCCTTTGGCACTATCTTTTTTTCTCGCTTTTTTCTTCTTACATCCTTGATCCTAGGATCACCACCTTTGTCGCTTGTTCACCTGCTCCCTGCTTATGATCAATGAAAAACCAGCCTTGAGCTGGCTCCTTTCCAAAAAAAGAAAGATTGGCACGTCCTTCTCCTCGCCATCCATAGACCGTGTGGTGTGGGGATGAGGAAGATGGAGAGACGGAGGGTGTAGGGGTGGCTGCTGGAGAAGGTAGGCAGGCGGATCTGCAGGGCTGTGGTGGCCTTTCCGGAGGAGGGCGGGAAGGCCGGATGGTGGCGTCCGACGTGTGATGACAGAGAACATGGGGTCGAGGCCATGGCCACCGTCGCCGCTTCTCTCCTCACTTCGTTCTCAGCCGTCCTACCTCTTCTCAATCTGGGGCGGCGGTGGCGCTGGCGCTGGAAGATAGAGAACGAGAGGTTGAGCTCGAGGGTAGGAAGAGGGGTGGCCGCTTGGCGGTGAGGTCAGACATCGAGGTGGAGATGACTCTGAGATCAAGTTGTTGGAGAGGAATTTCCATCCACACACCAGTCCCCGGCGCCCCTCCTCTTCAGCTCGTCATCGTCTCCGTCAGGCAGGTGGGCGCCCCTCCTCTTCAGCTCATTATCGTCTCCGTCAGGCAGGTGGGCTCTCGGTCTCCGTCCAATTTCACGTTGGTACTTTATTGTGTGCTTGTGGTGTTGCCTTGTGGGCTAGGCGGCTAACTGCTAGATATGTGCGCTGCTGGTTATACATGTGTCCAGTGTGCTGCTGGTTCTGCTACTGCTGGCTTGCCTGCTGCTTGTGCTTCTGCGATGTGTTACTGCTGGTTGCTTGTGTTGCTACTATGTGCTACTACCTGCAGCTTCTGGTTGCTTCTTTATTTGGTTATTTTTTGAAACTGAAAACTCTTTGCGAGAAGCAAGAAATGAAGATGAGCTTCATTTTTAGTAGTTCATTTAAGAAGTAATGAAGGATGTCATGTTTAGTTGCGCACATTTTCTCTATGGTGTATGTAGCTGCTGTTCATTGCATTGGAGGAAGAGGACTGCAGGACTAAGAGGGTATTGCAATGTGAAGACAGTAGCACGCAGCACCAGTTCGAGTGCACTAGCCGCACGGCAAGAGACCAGTACCATCAGGTTCACTTCCTTCCTTCCTAGGCTGCTTGCTAACTAGCCGAGGCGGGGAGCTTTAAGGTGGTGCCGCTCAACCGGATCGACAATGCTGGGAGTAGAAAGCTAGAGGAATCACCCACTCAACGGACTGGTCTTAGAGCCTGGCCAATTTTTTGGGCCATAATATTGTTTTGTGTTCACTTCCATGAATATTTACAGACAAGTGCTGATTCCGTGGGGTTCTTTTTGCGCAGGTTCATGTTGAGTATGAGACCCGCAAGAGGCATTACGGCCCATGTGTACTTTCCAAGGCATGTCGATTATGTCAGGGTATATGATCTTGATTTTTTTTAGATTAAGGCGACTTTTATAATCATGTCCTTTACAATAGTAGGGATCAGAAAAGATGGAACTTCATCCTGCCATTCCTCCTCCAATTTAGACCCAGAACAAAAGCGAGCAAGCTCATGTGCGGCAACATTAGCTTCTCGATTACAATGAGAAATTGTCGCCATGTGAAAAGAACTTAACAATTCCCTGCATTCATCGGTAATCACCGCCCCCGAGGCTCTGTATTCTGCCGGGTAAAGAATGGCATTCACTATTTCCATAGAATCACTCTCCACCTTTAGGTCATGAATACCCAGATTTTGTGCTAGCCTCAAACCAAGCAACATAGCTGAAGCCTCCATACTCGGCACATCAAGTGCATGTTGCTTATAACTCACTACAGCCGCTATGAAGATCCCTCCAGCATCTCTGACAATTGCTCCCAAGGCCCCTAAACCTGCATCAGCATCAAAGGATGCATCTACGTTCAGTTTAAGAGATCCCATAGCTGGTCTTGTCCAACCCTTTACATTCCTTCTCTGCTTCATTTTCTGGGCATTACAGTTTGCAACAATGCCTCGAATACTTAGCCCTGTACGAACTGCAGTACCAACCTTTCCACCATTTACTAACTTCCTTCGTTCCCACCAAAGGAACCAGCAGGTCACCATAACAATTTCCGTGCTATGTATAATCTGGCTGTTATTTTCATTCAAAAATTGCGCAAACATAAGATCTTCAAGGATCTCTGAACCTGATCTATCTCGTCTCGCTGCTGTAATCACACTGTTTTCCATTCCTAGACAGTACCAAACCTCCCTTGCTCTTGGGCATGTGAGCATCATATGCCTCAAATCTTCTGGTTCCACTTTACACATCGGACAGACAATAGGTGATTTCATATGGCGATCACTCAAAGTACAGTAACTTGGAATGATCCCATGCAGGGCTCTCCAGGTGAAGACTTGCACTTTTGGTGGAACACAACTAACCCACACCTTCTTCCAAACCGGGTGTGGCTCAACACCCTCCACAACATGGTCTAGCTAGGCTCTAGTGCGGTATGTAGCACTCCATTCAGCATGATAAGCAGATTTAACTGTGATGCCAGGCAATAAAATCTGGTTGTTCGTGAGATGGAAGAGGAATTTGCAAGATCTTCTCAACGCCCATAGGCCAAAAATTATCCCTGAGTAACTCCTCGTCCCAGTCTCCCGTGACTGGGTTAATAATTTCTTTCACCGAGGTCAGCAAACATTGTCCTCTTGGTGTCATTATTTTCCTGTCATGACTCGAAGGAATCCACTGGTCCGACCAGATATTAATTGATTCGCCATTCCCTGGTCTCCAAACAGACACCCTCTTGAAAGTTTTCAATCCTGACATGATACTCTGCCAGGTAAAAGATGCCCCTTTCGTCAAGGTTGTGTTTAATAAATCCCCATTGGGATAGTACTTAGCTCTTAATACCTGGGCAAAAAGAGAATCCGGGTCACTCAATAACCTCCAACACTGTTTAGCTAGCAAAGCTTGATTAAAGCAGTGTAGATCTCTGAAGCCCATTCCACCTTCTTTTATTGGGATACAAATTTTCCACCAAGCCTTCCAGTGTAGTTTCTTCTTTTCTGGAGTGCCTCCCCACCAGAATCTAGCAATTGCATTACAAATTTCCTTGCGAATATTTTTGGGTATCTTAAATACTGACATAGCATAGGATGGAATAGCTTGCACAATTGCTTTCAGTAAGACCTCTTTGCCACTTATGGACAAAGTCTTCTCATTCCAGCCCATAATTCTTGCCCTAACTCTCTCAATTAAATGAATAAAACTGTCGCTGCGGTCAACACCCACTTGGGAAGGTAACCCCAAGTACTTATCTGATAGGGCCTCTGACATTATATTCAGTTTAGAACATACCTCCTCCCTGACTTCCACTCTAGTATTTGGACTGAAGAAAATACTGGACTTAGCTTCACTGATCATCTAACCGGAATTGGCATAGTACAAATCCAGAGCACCTTGGAGTGATGTGGCGTTCGACGCATCCGCTCTCATCAGGTTTATGGAATCATCAGCAAAAAGTAAGTGTGAAACTGATGGTGCACTACGGCACACCCTAGTACCTTGGATAACACCATTCTCCTCCTCGTGCACTAGCAGACTGGACAAACCTTCAACACAAATTAAGAAAAAATATGGGGACAAGGGATCGCCCTGTCGTAAACCCCTCGTACGGGTAAAGACCTCTGTCTCATCATTATTAAACCAGATTCTGTAATTGACACTGGTCACACAGATCATCATTATGTCAACCCACTCTGTATTAAATCCCAATCGAAGCATCATATCATGAAGAAAGCCCCATTCAACACGGTCATATGCTTTGTGCATGTCAAGTTTAATTGCACAGATACCATGATTTCCTTGACGACGTTTTTTAATTGCATGGAAACACTCATATGCAACTAACACATTGTCAGTAATCAGTCTACCGGGAACAAAGGCATTCTAAGACAAGGATATTATCTCAGGCAAAATAGATTTCAACCTGTTTGATACTACCTTGGAAATTACCTTATAGACAATGTTGCATAAGCTAATTGGTCGAAACTGGGTTATAGACTCCGGACTGTCCACCTTTGGAATAAGAACCACTGCTGTTTCGTTCCACCCTTCGGGGATAACCTGATTATTCAGAGCTTGCAATACTTCATCTATCACCTGCTCTCCCACAACTGACCATAATTTCTTATAAAAGATAGTATGAATTCCATTAGTACCCGGTGCTTTATAGTCTCCAATACTGAACATGGCTTCCTTCACCTCTTCAACAGTGTATGGTTTGAGTAGTGCAGCATTCATTTCAGCGGTAACACGGGGTTTTACCCTCTCTAAAAGAGCCTCCTCCGTCCCTAGAACCTCTGAAGTAAACAAGTTTGAAAAATAGTTAAAGATCAGAGGCTTGAGTTCATCATTACCTTCCTTTACATCCCCATTATCATCCTTGAGTTTAACAATGGTATTTCGCTTCCGTCTAGTTTTTGCAAAGTTCTGAAAAAAGGACGTATTTCTGTCTCCGTGTTTGAGCCAGTTACTTGTACTCCTCTGCACATAATGAACTTCTTCCTATTCCAGCGCTACTTCTATCTGTTTAGATATTTCCGCTTGCCTTCTGCAGGAGTCCTCATCCATTATGCCACTCAACAGTACATCAAGTTCTCTGGTCAGATCTTTTATCTTCTTCCTCGGAGCCTTGAGAACCTTCTTGTCTCATTCATGGAGCTCAGATTGAACAGCAGCCAGCTTCGCGGATGCACTGGCTCCTGGTGGCGCATATGTCCATGCTGTCTCCACTATTTCTCCTACCTTCTCCTCTTGAAGCCATCGACCCTCAAACCTACGATGTCTGTTTGATTTGCTTACAATAGATGTGTAGGTATTAGTATCCACAATAATCGGCTGATGATCCGACCCAATCATTGCTAGATTATGAACACCAAAATCTGGGAACAAATCAGACCAAGTTTCAGTTGCAATTGCTCTGTCTAATCGCTCCCTAACTCTGCCCCTTTTCCAAGTGAAAATGTTTCCTAGGAAACCCAAATCCTCTAGAGAGCAATCTGTGAGGCATTCAGGAAAAGCCTGCATATATTTCAAAGGCCTTGGTACACCTCCTTCCTTCTCATGTGAGAACATAATCTCGTTTAGATCACCCACAACCATCCATGGGAGATTTGATTGCGTGTTTAAATCCCTCAGTCGTTTCCATGTGTTCTTCTTATTTCTCCATACCGGTTCTCCATACATACCGGTAAGTCTCCAGTCCTTGCTTGCATCTACTCCCTGAATAATAACATCAATGTAATTATCATGCAAGAAGTTCAGCTGCATTTTCACCTCCTGTTTGCACATCAACAGCAAGCCACCACTTCTTCCACCGCTTGGAGCAATGTACTTACTACCAAAAACCAGTTTCAAGCGTAACCTTTCACCTCCGTTTTCATCAAGATGAGTTTCGAAGAGGAAAAGTATGTCAGGACCATGTTGCTTCTGAAGTTCCAGAAGCGATCGAATTGCCGAGGGAGATCCTAAACCCCGGCAATTCCAACTCATTGTTTTCATTGTGAATGGCAGTTCTCCTCGAGTAAGACCGAGAAGCTGTAGCCGAATTAGCCAACCAGATGTACGTCCAAGACCCTAGCTTTCAAGAAGCAGAGTAGACGGAAAGCAAAACTGCACGAGACTTGCCGAGAAATCGGCCAGCACGGCATGATAGAAAACCGACCGCCGCCGAAGCCAGCGTCGGGACAAACCATCGATCGCTGTCAAGGCCGGCGTCGGGACTGAAAAATTGATCGATCTCAAGCTCGACTCCCGAACTGATCAGCAGCCAAGAACCCGATGCCTAGGCACCGGCGGGGCCGTGCACAACAACGCTGTGGATGTCATATTCATGCCGTAGGAGCAGATCACGGGAAGATACAGCCGGCGCTGGTGCCGCCGCCAAGAGGCGGACGGCAGCGACTCAACCCTATGGAAGTCTAGAACCGATTGTTGTTGACTTCATGGGTATATGATCTTGATAAGTTATCTTATAAAGAAATAAGGAATGCCCTGCACATGTTAAATCCATGGCTTCTTACCACATCTGAACTTTGCATTCTAGAGCTTAATTGTCTGTCTAGCACAAACTTCTCTGAGGCTTTGCTTGTATGCTTCTTTATTTCAGTGGATTATTTAGAACGTGATCACGAGAGCTGCTCAAATGGATGCTGGTGTTCTCGTCGTGTCAGCTCTTGATGGCGTGAGGCCACAAACAAGGGAGCATATTATTCTAGATGGACAGGTTACCAATTCTTAGTATTCTTGGCAGCAATTTGTCTCTTTAGCATGTTCTTTTTGCAGTTCTGAGTAGATGAATACTTCTCCTCTCTGCTTTTTTAGGTTGGCGTGCCCTCAATTGTTTATTTCTTGAACAAAATTGATGTAGTTGGAGACGAAGATTTCCCAGAATTAGTTGAGATTGAGCTTCGAGGTATGCCAACATTTTTCAGTTATCCACATTATTTTGATTATGCTCCTCTGTAAAGTAACTTTGACGCCTTACTTTTTTTTCTACAGATGTCCTCAGTCTCTACATGTTCCCTGGCAATGAGATTCCTATCATTTGTGGATCTGCTTTGGCAGCATTGGATAGAAGGGACGAGGGGATTGGAAAGAATGCTATTTTGAAACTGATGGATTCATGGATCTTCTCCGGTGCTCCCACTCGCGGGGGACGCGTCTGGCGACATCCTGGAGCTCGTCGCCCCGCTTCCCCCGCTGGTGACCCTCGACGCCCACCCCGCCTCTCCTGCCTCTCCGGCTTCGACGGTGGCCGTGGTCGTGACCACTCCGGTCTCGACGCTCCCTCCCCAGACGGTGGCGTACACCAGGCGGCCCCGCTCCTCCTCGACGCCGGTGACTGTGTCTCGCCGCAGCGCCCGCCTCGATGCAGCCCACCCGGCAGATGCCTCGGTCCCGTCCACCGTCGAGCGTGCGGAGATCCGGGCGGCTGCCCGGAACCTCGAGTCAGGTGTGGATTCCGCCCTCCCCAGTTCTTCCAGTTGTTCCTTTTCTGCGCTTGAGGCCATTCCTCTCGGACACCTCGCCAAGGTGGCCACTGACTCGGCCATCATTTTCAGGGGGGAAGTGGGTCCCCCCTTAGAGCAGATTGCGGCCATTAGGGCGCGTGAGATCCTAGATGGTAAGCTGGCGGAAACTCGGGTTCGCCTGCTTCGACCCCCTGAGGAGCCGACTGCCACTCCCGCGGTTCGGGCCCCTCTGGTGGTCGACGGGGTGATCCGTGGGTGCACTCGGTCCCGCACTGCTGCACTCCGCGCTCAAAGCGCATCTCGTGTCCTGGGGTCAATAGCCCCCTGATGGGGGCTTAGATGTGGGCCCTTTTGGGAACATCTGCGGCTTCGGCCATGATGGCCGACGCCGCCAACTCGTCAAGTACGTGCGTGATGAACGCATTGACATCATTGCAATCCAGGAAACCATGCGCACTGAGTTCTCCCTCCATGAGCTTGACTGCTTTAGTTCCCACCTCTTCGCTTGGCATTGGCTCCCTTCTAGTGGGACCAAGGGCCACTCTGGCGGCATCCTTTTAGGGGTAAAGGATGCCACCTTCGAGGTGGGCGGCATGGACCGGGGTGAATTCTGCGTTAGTATGGAGATCTTTGAGCGGGCTCTTAACTTCAAATGGGAGGTTGTGATTGTGTATGGACCGCCGGACCACCGCCGTTCCCCGACCTTCCTTGTGGAGCTTCATCAAAAGATCTCCGCCTCCCTCCTCCCAGTAGTAGTGGGCGGAGATTTCAACCTTATCCGTTCTCCGGATGAGAAGAATAATGATCGGATTAACCGTCCCCGGATGCAGTTTTTTAACGACTGGATCGCGGAGCTCGGCCTCCGAGAGATCGAGGGAACGGGTGCCAGGTTCACCTGGACTAACCGCCAGGCCGACCCGACGCAATCCGTTTTGGATCGCGTCCTAGTTTCCCCGGAGTGGGAATTATGTTGCCCCCTGGCTTCTCTTCGAGCGATTACCCGGATTGGATCTGACCACGTACCTCTCCTCCGCGGACGAGCGCCCCTCCACCCCGTCGCGGTTTCTGTTTGGGCTCTTCTGGCTTAACCATGCCGACTTCCAGGATGCGGTTATTGCCCGATGGACTTTTGCCCGCGCTTCCCCTCATTGCTCCATGTCTACTTTTGACTCGTGGAACTTCTGCGCCAAGCTCGCCTGCCAATTCATGAAGGGCTGGGGCGCTAACCTTGGTCGTGACCTCCGCGAGCGCAAAAGGACTCTCCTGCTGGCTATTCAAGCCCTGGACACCCGGGCCGATACCTCCGGAATCTCCCCGGATGAGTGGATGCTGAGATATGATCTTGAGGATCAACTCTCAACCATCTACACAGATGAGGAGGCTTACTGGAGGTTGCGCGGTACCCAAAGTTGGGTACTTCGTGGAGACGCGAACACTACTTATTTCCAGGCGGTTGCGAGCGGCCGGCGTAGGCGAAACTCCATTCACTACTTGTGGGAGGAAGATTGACCTCTTGTTCGCCCCTCGGCCATCCGGGCCCATGTCGACGGCTTTTACAAAGCCCTCTTTACCCCACCCCTCGGGGTGGGGCTAGTCTCGCCCCCGACACTTTGTCGGGTGTGCAGTTGGTTACCGCTGAGGCCAATGCGGCTCTAGTTGCCCCCTTTGCCGAGGATGAGGTCCTCGCGGCTATTAAGGGGATGAACCCCTCCTCGGCCCCAGGCCCGGATGGCCTGCCCGTTACGTTCTTCAAAACGTTCTGGCAGACCATCAAGCCGGAGGTCATGGCCCTATTCGAGGAGTTCTATTCAGGCTCTATGGATCTTGGACGCCTGAACTACGGGATCGTTACCCTCATCCCCAAGGTTCTGGGCGCTTCCGATATCCACCAGTTCCGTCCCATCACAGTGATTAATGTGATATTCCGGATCC
This sequence comes from Aegilops sharonensis, assembly GCA_904067115.1. Classification (NCBI taxonomy): domain Eukaryota; kingdom Viridiplantae; phylum Streptophyta; class Magnoliopsida; order Poales; family Poaceae; genus Aegilops; species Aegilops sharonensis. Next base: position 936,268,293 of record LR880967.1, read on the forward strand.
TGGCCAAAGGGTACGCCAATAGGGTGACCCTGCTAGCTGACTCGATTACTCACCCAAACCAACCGGCCTTCATTCAAGGCCGGTTTATTCTGGATGGAGTGTTGGTTTTCCACGAAGTCCGGGTGAAGCACCATCGAGCAGTCTTCTTGAAGCTTGACTTCCACAAAGCGTATGATACTGTCCACTGGCCCTTCTTGCGACAAGTGCTGCTCCGTAAGGGCTTTGACAACCGATGGGTGACTCGCGTTATGTAATTGGTCTCCTACGGTCGGACCGCGGTGAACATCAACGGTGAGATCGGGCCATACTTCCCCACCCTCTGTGGGGTTCGTCAGGGTGACCCGTTCTCGCCGTTCCTGTTCAACATGGTGGTGGATGCCCTGGCCGCTATCCTCGACAAGGCCAAGGATGCCGGCCATATTCACGGCATCGTTCCCCACCTAGTCGGAGGGGGAGGGGTCTCCTTCCTTCAATATGCGGATGATACCATTATAATGGTTGAGGGGTCTGACGTAGCTAACCTGAAGTTTCTCCTCCTGTGTTTCCAACAGATGTCGGGCCTAACGATTAACTTTGATAAGAGCGAAGTGATGGTTCTTGGCTACCACCGGTGGAAGCTCAGGCTATCGCGGACCGACTTAACTGTCGGTTGGGTTCTTTCCCCACGACCTACCTGGGGATCCCCATTAGTGATTCACGCCTCACCGTGCACTAGTAGAAAAGGGGGCAAAGGTCCAGGCCGGGTCAGCCCATTAGTCCCGGTTCAGTCCAAAACTGGGACCCATGGGGGCATTGGACCCGGTTCGTGAGCCCCGCGGGCCGGCCGGGCCACGTGGGCCATTGGTCTCGGTTCGTCTGGACCTTTTGGTCCCGGTTGGTGGGACGAACCGGGACCAATGGGCCTCGCTCCTGGCCCACCACCATTGGTCCCAGTTGGTGGCTTGAACCGGGACCAAAGGCTGCCCTTTAGTCCCGGTTCATGCCACCAACTGGGACCAATGAGGTGCCTATATATACCCCCTCGCGTAAAAGTAGAGCACACTGCTCTGTTTTTTCTGGCCGCCGAGGGGGAGAGGGCTTGGTGGTGCTCTAACTCACCTCCTATGCACACAAGGTGTTCGATGGAATGCCCGAGCCACACTACTTAAGCTTTCTCCTCTCCAAGCTCGATCTCCAAGCTCCATTTTGCTCAATATTTGTCTAGGTTTAGCGGTCCGTCACGCCCCGTCCAAGTCTTCACCGCCGTCGATCACCCCCGCCGATCTCAATGCCACACCATCGTGGTGAGCCTCTTGTTCTTATCTTCTTTCTGAAAGGAAAAATATTCTTACTTGTATGTTTAGATAGATACTTGTATTATTTTCTTACTTTTATTATTGCATCTTATATAGTGCGATGGTTTTGGTATCCGCCCCCGCCGGCACTCGTCCTGTCTATGATTCGGATGTGGTATATATTATCTTTTCATAACTATTGGTTCATTTATTGTTTATGAAAATTATGCCAACCAACGTGACATAGGTTTTATTTATCTAGGAGGTTGTTGAACCGAAAATTCCAACCGACCCTATTGTCGAGAGGTTAAATTTAGTTGAAGAAGAAAACAATTTCTTGAAGGAAAAAATAAGAAAAATTGAGGAGGAGAAGATGATATTGGAGTTGCATGTTGCGGATGTCATCGATGATCACAAGATCAAGATGGATGCAATGCGCTTGAAGATTAGAAAGATTAGAAAATATGCCATTCATACCGAGGCTTGGTATCATTATGCAGTTGGATCAGTTGTTACCTTGATTGCGATTATGATCGCATTTGTTTTCGCATTGAAATGTTTTACATAGTTTCAATGTATGGTTTAATTAATTAGATGCTCTGGAGAGCTATATGTTGTTAGATGAGAACTATGTATGTACTTTGGTTTTAATGTGATGATGAACTTCTATTAATTTGGTCACTTATTCATCTATTCATGGTGTTCTGTAATGGTTTTTGACACACTTAATTATATATAATGCACGAAGATGAACCGGCAATGGATGTACGGTGACAGACACACCTACGAGTACATTAAGGGCGTGCATGATTTTCTCGAAGTGGCTGAGGCAAACAAGCAGAATGGTTTTATGTGTTGTCCATGCCCTATATGAGGGAATACGAAGTCTTACCCACCTACTTTACAAGGGTTTCATGCCACACTATAATGTTTGGACGAGGCACGGAGAAATAGGGGTTATGATGGAAGACGGCGAAGAAGAAGAGTACGATGACAACTATGTGCCCCTTGAATACGGTGATGCTACTGAACATCAAGAGGAACCAAACGATGTGCACGGTGATGCTGCAATGAGCGAAGCTGCTGAAGATCAAGAGGAACCAGACGATGTGCCCGATGATGATGATCTCCATCGGGTCATTGTCGATGCAAGGACGCAATGCGAAAGTCAAAAGGAGAAGCTGAAGTTCGATCGCATGTTCGGGGATCACAAAAAAGGGTTGTACCCCAATTGCGAAGATGGCAACACAAAGCTCGGTACCGTACTGGAATTGCTACGGTGGAAGGCAGAGAATGCTGTGCTTGCCAAAGGATTTGAGAAGCTACTGAAAATATTGAAGAAGAAGCTTCCAAAGGATAACGAATTGCCCGACAGTACATACGCAACAAAGAAGGTCGTATGCCCTCTAGGATTGGAGGTGCAGAAGATACATGCATGCCCTAATGACTGCATCCTCTACCGCGGTGCGTACAAGGATCTGAACACATGCCCGGCATGCGGTGCATCACGGTATAAGATCAGACGAGATGACCCTGGTGATGTTGACGGCGAGCCCCCCAGGAAGAGGGTTCCTGCGAAGGTGATGTGGTATGCTCCTATAATACCACGGTTGAAACGTCTGTTCAGAAACAGAGAGCATGCCAAGTTGATGTGATGGCACAATGAGGACCGTAAGAAATACGGGAAGTTGGGAGCACCCGCTGACGGGTCACAGTGGAGAAAAATCGAGAGAAAGTACTTGGATGAGTTTGCAAGTGACCCAAGGAACGTATGGTTTTCTTTAAGCGCGGATGGCATTAATCATTTCGGGGAGCAGTGCAGCAATCACAGCACCTGGCCCGTGACTCTATGTATGTATAATATTCCTCCTTGGATGTGCATGAAGCGGAAGTTCATTATGATGCCAGTTCTCATCCAAGGCCCTAAGCAACCCGGCAACGACATTGATGTGTACCTAAGGCCATTAGTTGAAGGACTTTTACAGCTGTGGAATGGAAATGGTGTACGTACGTGGGATGAGCACAAACAAGAGGAATTTGACCTAAAGGCGTTGTTGTTCGTGACCATCCACTATTGGCCCACTCTCGGTAACCTGGGAAGCTACACACACGCATGCACACACTGTTTACTTGGCACCGATAGTATATACCTGGGAAGCTGCAGGAAGAATGTATACCTGGGCCATCGTCGATTTCTTCCGACCAACCATCAATGTCGAAAGAAAGGCAAGCATTTCAAAGGCGAGGCAGATCACCGGAAGAAGCCCGCCATGCGTACCGGTGATCACGTACTTGCTATGGTCAATGATTTACACGTAATCTTTGGAAAGGGTCCCGGCGCACTAGCTGTTCCGAATGACGCTGAGGGACATGCACCCATGTGGAAGAAGAAATCTATATTTTGGGACCTACCCTACTGGAAAGACCTAGAGGTCCGCTCTTCAATCGACGTGATGCATGTTACGAAGAACCTTTGCGTGAACCTACTAGGCTTCTTGGGCGTGTATGGAAAGACAAAAGATACACATGAGGCACGGGAGGACCTGCAATGTTTGCACGAAAAAGACGGCATGCCTCCGAAGCAGTATGAAGGTCCTGCCAGCTACGCTCTTACGAAAGAAGAGAAAGAAATCTTCTTTGAATGCCTGCTCAGTATGAAGGTCCCGACTGGCTTCTCGTCGAATATAAAGGGAATAATAAATATGCTAGAGAAAAAGTTCCAGAACCTAAAGTCTCATGACTGCCACGTGATTATGACGCAACTGCTTCCGGAAAACGTCCGATTAGCCATTGTGAAGCTATGTGCATTCCTCAATGCAATCTCTCAGAAGGTGATCGATCCAGAAATCGTACCAAGGCTAAGGAGTGATGTGGCGCAATTCTTGTCAATTTCAAGCTGGTGTTCCCACCATCCTTCTTCAATATCATGACGAACGTCCTAGTTCATCTAGTCGACGAGATTGTCATTCTGGGGCTCGTATTTCTACACAATATGTTCCCCTTTGAGAGGTTCATGGGAGTCCTAAAGAAATATGTCCGTAACCGCGCTAGGCCAGAAAGAAGCATCTCCATGGGCCATCAAACAGAGGATGTCATCGGGTTTTGTTTTGACTTCATTCCTGGCCTTAAGAAGATAGGTCTCCCTAAATCGCGGTATGAGGGGAGACTGGCTGGAAAAGGCACGCTTGGAAGGGACTCAATAATATGCAGGGACGGATATTCTTGGTCTCAAGCACACTACATAGTTCTATAGAACTCTACCTTGGTGACCCCGTATGTCGATGAACACAAGAACAGTCTGCGCTCCAAACACCCGGAGCAGTGCGATGACTGGATTACATGTGAACACATCAGGACTTTCAGCAGCTGGTTGGAAACACGTCTCAGAGGTGACAACACTGTTTGTGATGAGCTGTACTTATTGTCCAAGGGACCATCTTTGACTGTATTGATTTACAAAGGATACGAGATAAATGGGAATACATCTTACACGATTGACCAAGATCAAAAGAGCACCAACCAAAACAGCGGTGTCCTCTTTGATGCAACAACCGAGAGGGGAAAGGACACATATTATGGTTACATAGTGGACATATGGGAACTTGACTACGGACATGATTTTAAGGTCCCTTTGTTTAAGTGCAAATGGGTCAATCTGTCAGGAGGCGGGGTACAGGTAGACCCACAGTACGGAATGACAACAGTGGATCTGAAAAATCTTGGGTACACTGACGAACCATTCATCCTAGCCAATGATGTGGCACAGGTTATCTATGTGAAGGACATGTCTACCAGACCGAGAAAAATAAAAGATAAGGAACCGAATACATCATACGATGAGCCAAAGCGCCACATAGTTCTTTCGGGAAAAAGGGACATCGTGGGAGTGCAGGGCAAGACAGACATGTCTGAAGATTATGAAAAGTTTCATGAAATTCCTCCCTTGAAAGTCAAGGCTGACCCAAGCATCCTGATAAACGATGAAGATTATCCATGGTTACGGCGCAATAAGCAAATGACACAAGCGAAGAAAAAGTGAAGACTTTCTCCCGCAACTATTATGATGATACCATGCCAACTTTATAACAGACGAGTATGATACCATTGTCCGTTTTGTACATGCACATGCTATGTGGGTGAAATTATGATACCATGCCAACTTTCAACTTTTTCAGAGTTCATTTGAAATGCTTTAATGTCTTATGGTTCGGCCCTCGTAATACCATTAATCCCGGTTCGCTCCTTGTCAACTATGTTCTCACCAAGAACACTCTCAAGAGGGCAGCCACGTGGGCCATTGGTCCCGGTTCGTCTGGACCTTTTGGTCCCGGTTCCACGCACGAACCGGGACCAATGCGCCTCGCCCCTGGCCCATGACCATTAGTCCCGGTTTGTGCCACAAACCGGGACTAAAGGGTTGGTCCTCGTTGCGCTCAGAGTTTAGTCCCACCTCGCCAACCGAAGGGCGCTCACACCGGTTTATAAGCCCGTCCCTCTCTGCCTTGTTGAGCTCCTCTCAAAGTGAAAATAGATGCCCCTATACAGGGAATTTGACCTAAATTCATAGTGAATTTCTCTAAAATTCATAGAAATTTATTATGAATTTAGGTTGAATTTTCTCTATAGGCGCATCTATGTTCATTTTTTTAGTAAAGTTAATCACAAACTTGTGATTCACACAAATTTCAAACAATTCAAATTTTAACTATTCAAATTTGAAAACTAATGGCACTAATAGAAAGTTTACAATTTTTCTAAAACTAATGGCACTAACAGAAAGTTTATAATTTTGCTGACCTAAAAGCAAAAAGAATTAAAAATTAAAGAAAAAACAAAAGAAAATAAATAATGCAGAAAAAAAAACAAAAAAACTGGAAAAAAAATAAAAATAGCAACAATAAGTATTTTGTTGTAAGTAGAAACAAAATAAAATAAATAAAGCAACGAAGAAAACAAAAAAAAGTGTTTTCAAATTTGAAAACTAAGGGCACTAACAGAAAGTTCATAATTTTTCTAAAACTAAAAGCAAAAAATAATTTAAAAATAAAGCAAAAAACAAAAGAAAATAAATAAGGAAGCAAAAAAGAAAACAAAACGGGCAAAAAAATAAGAATAGCAAAAAAAAGAAATTTGCGAAAAGAAGAAAAAAAAAAAAACAAAAAAAGTGTTTTCAAATTTGAAAACTAAGGGCACTAACAGAAAGTTCATAATTTTTCTAAAACTAAAAGCAAAAAATAATTTAAAAATAAAGCAAAAAACAAAAGAAAATAAATAAGGAAGCAAAAAAGAAAACAAAACGGGCAAAAAAATAAGAATAGCAAAAAAAAGAAATTTGCGAAAAGAAGAAAAAAAAAAAAACAAAAAAAGTGTTTTCAAATTTGAAAACTAAGGGCACTAACAGAAAGTTCATAATTTTTCTAAAACTAAAAGCAAAAAATAATTTAAAAATAAAGCAAAAAACAAAAGAAAATAAATAATGCAGAAAACAAAACAAAAAAACTGGAAAAAAATAAAAATAGCAACAACAAGTATTTTGTTGTAAGTAGAAACAAAATAAAATAAATAAAGCAAGAAAGAAAACAAAAAAACAAAAAAACAAAAAAAGTGTTTTCAAATTTGAAAACTAAGGGCACTAACAGAAAGTTTATAATTTTTCTAAAAATAAAAGCAAAAAGAATTTAAAAATAAAGCAAAAAACAAAAAAAATGCAGAACACAAAACAAAAAAACTGGAAAATAAAAATAAAAATAGCAACAATAAGTAAAGAAAAGAAAAAAAACAAAAAAGTGCCTCCTACTGGGCCCCCACGGCCTGAATACGACTAGAAACCCTACCACGGGCCAGGATTCAGGCCCGCAGGAGGCCCAGCAGGCCCACAGGCAGATCAGTGTCAGTTTAGGCCCATATGCCTACAGTTCAGAGGAGTTCGAGAGGGAAGAGGCAAAAGGGCTTATAAACAGGTGTCGGGCGTTTCCAACTAGCGAGGTGGGACTAAACTCCCACCACCACCCCGCTGTGCAAGGCCACTGGTCCCAGTTGGTGCCACCAACCGGGACTAAAGGGGTGCATTGGTACCGGTTCGTGGCACAAACCGGGACCAATGCCCCCCTTTAGTCTCGGTTGGTGCCACCAACCGGGACCAAAGGCCGTCGCTTCCCGCCCTTTGGGCTGCTGAAAAGAGGCCTTTGGTCCCGGTTGGTTCCCACCCTTTGGGCTGCTGAAAAGAGGCCTTTGGTCCCGGTTGGTGGCACCAACCGGGACTAAAGGGGGGCATTGGTCCCGGTTTGTGCCCCGAACATGGACCAAAGCCTTTCCTATATAACCAAACACTTGGGAAATATCCCCCACCCGCCATTCTTCTCTCCAACGCCGCCAGGCTGCTGCGCTGCTCCTCGATGCCGGCCCCTGCCCCGACGTCGCCGTCGCCTCCCCTAGCCGCCCGAAGTCGCCGTCGCCGCCCGCTCGCCGTCGCCCGTGCCCTCGCCCGACGCCGTCGTCGCTCGCCGCCCTGCCCCGACGCGCGTCGCGCGCCCCGGCCCGCCCCTGTCGTCGCCGTCGCCCTGCCCCGCCCCCTTCCTCGCCGGCCGTCGCCCCTGCCCTGTTGCCGTCCTCGCCGCCGAACGCGCGCCCCCTGCCCCGTTGCCGTCCTTGTCGCCGAACCCGCGCCCCTGCCCCTCCGTTGGTCCGGCCGGCGCCCCTCTCCTGTTTTTTTTTATTATATTACATGCTTGTTTTTTTCAGATTATATATATATATGTATATATGTGAGTATATGTATTGTGTATATTGCTTCTTTTCAGATTTATTTCATATATATGATGATTTGTATTTTGCTTTTTTATAAAAATGTATATATGTTTGTATGTTCTCTATGTATATATGTTCATAGATGCAAAAGTTAGATTTATATATTTAGAAAAGGATTATCTATATATGTTAGTTTCATTATTTGAAAAGTTTTATATATTTAGGAGAGGAAAAAGGAAAATAAGAAGAGGAAAAAGGAGAAGAAGAGGAGAGGAAGAAAAGGAAGAGGAGAAGAAGAGGAGAGGAAGAAAAGGAAGAGCAGAAGAAGAAAGGAATAGAGGAGAAGAAGAAAAATAGAAAAAAAGATTTTCTATTTTTCTTCTTCTCCTCTATTCCTTTCTTCTTCTCCTCTTTTTTTTTCTTCTTTTTTTTCTTTGATCTTCTCCTCTATTCCTTTCTTCTTCTCCTCTTTTTATTTCTTCTTCGTTTTCTTATGTTTTATCGGGTCTGTCGTCGTCCATATACCCCTCCCGATAACTTCAACACGAGGGGGGGGGGTCGATATACCCCCTCCCCGATAATATTATTTTCCCATGTACGTATGTCGTGTCGATATAAACTCCCGATAACTTCAACACGTGGGGGGGGGGCGATATGCCCCCTCCCGATAACTTCAACACGGTGGGGGGGGGGTCGATATACCCCCTCCCCAATAATATTATTTTCCCATGTACGTATGTCGTGTCGAGATAAACTCCCGATAACTTCAACACATGGGGGGGGGGGGTCGATATACCCCCTCCCCAATAATATTATTTTCCCATGTACGTATGTCGTGTCGAGATAAACTCCCGATAACTTCAACACATGGGGGGGGGGGGTCGATATACCCCCTCCCCAATAATATTATTTTCCCATGTACGTATGTCGTGTCGAGATAAACTCCCGATAACTTCAACACATGGGGGGGGGGGGTCGATATACCCCCTCCCCAATAATATTATTTTCCCATGTACGTATGTCGTGTCGAGATAAACTCCCGATAACTTCAACACATGGGGGGGGGGGGTCGATATACCCCCTCCCCAATAATATTATTTTCCCATGTACGTATGTCGTGTCGAGATAAACTCCCGATAACTTCAACACATGGGGGGGGGGGGTCGATATACCCCCTCCCCAATAATATTATTTTCCCATGTACGTATGTCGTGTCGAGATAAACTCCCGATAACTTCAACACATGGGGGGGGGGGGTCGATATACCCCCTCCCCAATAATATTATTTTCCCATGTACGTATGTCGTGTCGATATAAACTCCCGATAACTTCAACACGTGGGGGGGGGGGGTCGATATACCCCCCTCCCCGATAACATTATTTTCCTGTGTATGTATCTCGTCGTTGTCGATATTACCCCCTTGAAGCGTTGTCGAGGCCACCCCAAACCCTAGAGAAGCAGCGTCGAGGCCACTAATTAATATGATTCCTTACTGTGATTAGCTAGCTAGTTATACGTTTGCCACTAATACATCCAGCCGTCATGTTTGAATAATAATTACCATGTTGTAAATATTTGTAGAAACTATGGACACCCCCCGAGACGAAGCAACAGAAGCGGTGTTGGGGGACATAATCACACAAGGAAGTGATGCCGTATTCTCATTTCTGAACGACACCGATGGTGTGGAAGGACAGGGTGAAGAAGCAGGCTATGATTATGATGGCTCCTTTGACCCGATGCCGGTGCAAGAAGGAGACCGTGAGGACGGCTCCGGTGACCCAATGACGGTGCAAGAAGGAGACCGTGATGACGGCTCCGGTGACCGAACCGAGTCTGGCCATGTATATATATTAGTTAAGCGTGTGTTGGCTAGCTAATTGATGCATTCATTGTTTTGGTATATGTACACATATTAATTAACTCTCGTCTTTCTTCTTTTTTCTAGCCCTCCGGATCGAGCACAACTTCGGTAAGGAGACGAGGCCCGAAGAAAAAGTTGAGCTCGGATGAAAGGTTTGAGATCACAGCAATCGCGCGTGACGGCGAACCGATTGAACCCATCCGGACAAAGAACACATTTGCTGCTCAGTGCGGGGTTCTTGTTAGGGACAAGATCCCGATCAGCATCCACCAATGGTATAAGCCTAAGAACGAAGACCCTGAGGTGTCTTATGTCAATGATATGCAGAAAGATGATCTTTGGACTGAGCTGAAGGTAAATTTCACCCTACCGCCAGAGGTGGATCCGGAGAAGCCAGTTATAGAGCAATTAATCAAGTCTTTTGCTCTTAAGAAGATGGCAGGCCTATTCAGGAGGTGGAGGAAAGAGCTGAAAAAGTTTGTCGACAAAGAAGAGACACCAGAATTCATCGGCAAATATGAGAAGATTAGAGATCACTGGCCCGGATTTGTGGCCTACAAGACATCGGAAAAGAGTAAGAAGATGTCGGCGACAAACAAGAAAAATGCTGCGAAGAAGAAGTTTCACCATCGCACGGGGTCAGGTGGCTACCTCAAAGCCCGGCCTAAGTGGGCCAAGGCTGAGAATGATCTGCTTGATAAAGGGATCGAACCAGAGACAATGAACTGGCCAGATCATTGCCGGACTTGGTTCTTCGGGGCTGGCGGAACCTTGGACCCTGTATCAGGGAAGTGCCGTTGGACGGACGAGCAACTGAAAATACCAGTCAAGAGGCTTTGGCACTATATCAATGCAGCGCAGTAAGGGACGTTCGTTCCAGACAGGGAGAACGACGAGCTCACAATGGCCCTCGAGAATCCTGAGCACCCTGGACGGACATGAGGCACGCCAGGCTCTATTCCGTGGAAGGTTGGTTTTCCGGACGCAGAGGGTTACAAAACCCAGGAGAGGAGGAAGAAAGTGGTGCATAGGCAACTGCACGCGCTGCACGAAAGGGTACAAGGGCTAGAGGAACGAGAAGCAGATAGCAGCAAACAACCTGCCGAAGCTTACCCCGAAGCTACCCCGCCATCTCAGCGGAGAAGCAGCGTGGCTTCCACTGAGCTGCTTCAGCCGGAGCATGTCTTGACGGCTCCTGCTAGCTACCCCGTGGATTTTATCACGAAGTCTCAAAATTGCCACCTAATGACGCAATGGCAGAACTTAAAAGTCAAGGCGGCTGTCGGCCAAGTTTGACCTTCTGAACCCAACACAACTTTTCACTGTCATCCGATTCCAGAAGGATATGCTAGGGTGGCGGTGGACGAAATAACGGAGGGATTTGAGGACCTCCAGCTTGACCACCCTACCGGTGAAGGGGAGACTCGGCTGGGTTCTGCTCTGAAGACTCCATGCCTATGGCGGAAGGAGTTCATCAAGCTTCCAAACTAGACGCCTCCTCCTCCTCCTCCGCGGAGTCAGGGCACTCCGCCTCCTCCACCGCCTCCTCCTCCAGCGAGTGACGATCAGGGCACTCAGCCTCCTTCTCCGGCGCGTGGCGGCACTCCGCTTCCTTCGCCGCCTGCGTCGGCGCGCCCGAGCAGCCAGCAGCCTCCTCCTTCTCCGCCTCACCAGCAAGGGCGGAAGAGACCCGCCGCCGCCCCGGCTGCTCTGGTGCATCGTAGTCCTTCTCCTCCGCCTCGTAAGCAAGCACGAAAGAAGACAAACGCCGCAGCCACTCTGTCTGCTCCGGCGTCTAGCACTACAGCCAGCAGAGGCGGGAGGCAATACAGATAGAGTCCTTCTCTCAAGCCTCTAGAGAAGTTACCGTACGAGAGAACCAAGGAGGAAAACACGAAGATCATGCGGACCGAAGTGGAGGACTTCTTTAAAGGGTTGAAAGCAAAGAGACATCCACCTCCGGAGGAGAAGGTAGATCCGGTGAAAGCAAAGCGCACTATCGATGCCCTGAGGAAACCACCAAAGTCTCCGCCGAGAACCAACTATGAGCCCATTACTGAACAGGCATATCTCGAAGTGGAGCAGTCGGGAAGTACTGTCAGTGATCAAAGGTGAAAAGAACGAGCAGCTGCGGAAAAAATTGCCCAGCTCGGCGAACAAGCAAATCAATCGTGCCCCCCGCTCAATGTGTCTAGCGACATCGTCGCTAATGCTCCGAGGACGGTGCCCGGTTATAGCAATCTTGGAGATTACCTGCCTGACGATGTAAATTTTGATTTCATGGAGGTGGTCGAACACAGATATGAGTACGGGAAGCCTCTCGTCAAAGATGAAAAATCTCTAACAACGATGATGCGAAGATTCCATAATTGGTACATGAAAACCTGCAGAGAGTCTGGGGGGACGAATACTTTGTATCTGAGAATTAAAGAGGAGCACGACCTCGTTGGAACTGATCTGTTGCCTGTTCCATTTGAGGATTTCTTCGAGTTCTTCAATCAAAAGGCCCTCGATAAATTAACGGTCTTTTGCTACTGTCTGTAAGTACTATTTCTGTCATTAAGTCTCTATATATAGCTCAGCTCTTTCATTGCATGTATTTATAATTAATTATCCTCACTATATTATGCAGATTGAAGATCGTCGAGTGCAGAAAACAAGAAATATATGATATTGGGTTCATTAACACAAATATCATAGATGAAATTCAGGTTAAAAAGCACGCCGAAGAGGCCGAGGCCAACTTGCTACAATCGTTGATCAAAAATCAAAACAAAGATACCATACTCTTTCCTTACAACTTCGAGTGAGTGTTACTGTCGTGTGCATATTCGGTTTCCCTTATTACTCGACCAGGTTATAGTAATGTAATTGATGAGTTATGCATGCGTGCGCAGCTTCCACTATGTTCTTCTGGAGATTAAGCTTGAGCGGGGACTAGTAACCGTCTTAGACTCGAGACGAAAAGATCCCGAAACATATGCGGACATGACTAAAATGCTCAACAAGTAAGTTCAATCGATCATTATCGCACCATATCGGCAACTTTTTGTTCATTTCCTGATATCTCAAGTAATAATAATTATTTTCTTTGTCCTGTAGGGTTTGGAAACAGTTCACCGTAGAAGCTCCGGGATTGCCGAAGGAGCTGCGACATACATACCCGAAAGTAAGTACTACTGGCTAGCTAGTTGTGCGCATCTCCCGTTGATTCTATAGCTATACTTTCATCAATGCCATTTATAATGCTTCATTATCAGTTTGATTGACCTCTATTTCTCGTAAAGTGCTTGTGGCAGGAACAAGGGAATAATTACTGTGGATACTACGTGTGCGAGTTCATCTACAACGCGACTTTGAAAAATAAGCGGGCTACTCTAAAAGACAATATGAAGTGCGTAAGCAATAATATTCACAATTTCATTTTATTACACCATCATTTCTGTTGAGTTTCATTCATATATATGTATTAACCCCCTTCTTCAAATTAGACGTGGCAGATGCGGAATGACCTCCTACCACAAGATCGCATGAAAGAAATTCAAGAGGAATTTGCGGGATTCTTTCTTGACCACGTCATCAATAAAGCCGGAGAATACCATGTGGAAGTTGATTTCAAATGCTAGGGGATTGTAAGAGATCTTACATATTGTATATGTATGTAGCCAGTAGCATCGGATAGATAATACGAAAACTTGTTGTTCGACCAATCTCTCGGAGAAGGAGAGGTCGATCGATCACTTCTCTCGGTATGCATGACGAACTTCTGTACTTAATGGTTCCCTTCATTTTCTTACTAGCTAGCGTGTCAAGGGCCTCTCTATGTATAGTACGTAGCGTCGACCAAGCACGGACATAAGAGAGGACACTTCTCTCTATTAATTAGCTATCTAACACAATATATGAAACACCTAAATTAACCCCCCAAAACCCCCAACCCCCCCCCCCCCCTTCAAAAAAAAACAAAAACCCCAGCCCCTGAAATGCTGACGCGTGGGTGCCTTTTGGTCCCGGTTGGTGCCACCAACCGGGACCAAAGGCCCTCCTGCCTGGGCTCGGCGCACCGGCCACGTGGAGGCCCATCTGTCCCGGTTCGTGTTAGAACCGAGACTAAAGGTCTAGGGCATTAGTAACGACCCTTTAGTCCCTGTTCAAGAACCGGGACAAAAGCCCTAACCAACCGGGACTAGTGGGGGTTTTTCTACTAGTGGTGGCGGACCTTTGCCCCATGGTGACCCGTATGCAACATCGCGTTGAGCCTTGGAAAGGACGCTGGTTGTCGAAGGCTGCTCGTGTGATCCTCATCAACTCCTCGCTCGCTAGCCTTCTCTGGTTCATCATGAGCTTCTATAGCCTTCATGAGACACTCCATAAGGAAATTGCTAAGTCCCAGTCCAGATTCTTCTCGGTTGGCGAGGATGACAAGCAAAAGTACCACATGGTGAGCTGGCCGGACATCTGCAAACCCAAGGACCAGGGTGGTCTTGGGATTTTGTCCTCCTGGCGCATGAATATTGCCCTCCTGGCCCGTTGGCTCTGGCGCATTGCTAATGGCGACGGAGGCCTTTGGCTCACCATCATCCGGAACAAGTACCTCCGTGGACAACCTCTTGCATTCTGTTAGCAAAAGGGCGACTCCCAGTTTTGGCAGGCCATCATCCAGCTGCTCCCTGTGCTTCGCATTGGCACTTCCATCTCGGTTGGTACTGGGTCCGCGACCCTGTTCTGGTTTGATCGGTGGATTGGCGACATCCCTCTGGCCGCTCGTTTTCCGAAGCTATTCGCCATTGCTGTTGACCCTCGGGTCTCTGTCGAGTCGGCCCTTATTGACTTAGAGCGCCTCGCTTTTCGCCGCCCCTTTGGCCCACCCGAAGTGGCCGCCTGGGATGCCCTCCTCCAGGACATCGCCCTTCTCCTGATGAGCGTCAACGACACCCCGGACGCCATCTCTTGGCGTCTGGAGTCTTCCAGCTGCTTCTCCACCAAATCCCTATACGCAGCCATCGCCCCCTCGCCCGCCCCCGAGCCCTTCAGTCTGATCTAGGACATCCGCTTGCCCCTGAAAATCAGGATCTTCCTGTGGCAATGGATCCGTGGCCGCCTCCCTTCCGGAGTAGAGGTCCTCAAGCGTAATGGACCCGGAGATGGGCTTTGCCCCCGGTGCGGCACGGTGGAAGATGCTAATCACATCTTCTTCACGTGCTCCACGGCCCAGTTTCTTTGGTCCAGTTTCCGCAAGACGGTTGGAGGCCAGTGGTGCAACTCCAACTTCCCCGACCTTCTCACGGAGATCCATGCCTCCCCCCTCGCTATCGTCATATCAGATGGCTCTGCATTGGGGTCCTCGCCTGGACGCTTTGGACTATTTGCAATAAGCTTGTCATTCAAAAGGTGCCTCTTAGACGCGCTACTGACGCCAATTTAAAAATGTGTGGGTACTTGCAGCTTTGGCGGCCGCTTAGCCGCCCTCGGGATCGGGACGTCATCAACACCCTCCTCGCCAACCTTCGATCGCTCGCCTTCCGCCTGGCGCCACCGCTTCCTCCGTCCCCCCGGAGCCCGACTAGATGCAGTCGTTTATTTCTGTTCTAGGGCTTGTTGAGCTGTGCCCTCAGCATTAACCCGTTTGGATCCTGTGTTTTGTGTGAACTTG
>LR880967.1:936283961-936296325 GCA_904067115.1 Aegilops sharonensis
AGGGCTTGTTGAGCTGTGCCCTCAGCATTAACCCTTTTGGATCCTGTGTGTAATGAGACTTGTGTGTTTGTGCGTGTGTGTGAACCTATGTGGAATGTTGGCTTGGGCAGTTGCTTTATAATATAAAGCGGGGCGAAAGCCTTTTTCGGTAAACTGATGGAATTCCGTCAATTCATGCATCCCTGATCCTGTGAGGGTGCTCTATAAGTCTTTCTTGATGCCTTATTGGTGTTACATTTTCACTCTGATGTTTGATTGTTAGAAAGCATAGCTGACTGTTATCTATGAGAATAAAAACATCTCCATTGTTCCATGATAGATGTACTATGCCATGTGTTGTTAGGGCACTTGTGTTGATGTATCCGTGCATTGGTGAATCTTTGATAACATAATTTGTTTCCATGTTTCATCTTCACACCATGCTTCCCACTTTGATAATGTGGTTTGCCAAATAAAACCATGTTTTTTTATCAGTTACTCCCAGAAGGTACAATCTATTGCCTGTGTTTTATGATGTTGTCTTCTTCAATAGCCGGGTTTTCCCAAGCAGTATCTGAACTAAATTATTCATGATCAGACTATCCTAATTTTTATTATTTGTATTTTTATCAGCTACATAAATGAATAAAAATGACAATATCATACATTTGTCTTGCCTGATATTATCATTCCCAAGTAATTCTAAATATTGATTAATTGGTTCCAATTTGCAGGGTCGTGGTACTGTTGTCACTGGATGTATCACTTTCATTTACTCTTCTCGTCATGTCTCCCTTGTAGGAAGGTGGCAATCGACGGCTGATGACTCTCCATGGTGGCTTGGTGGTGGGACGGAATAGGGCAGTGGAGGTGAGGTAGAGAGTGGGTGCTAGCCACAATCGTTGTGCCATCTGTGATGCATCTAATATGTTAGCAGGTTGGCACTATGCTCATGACCATCTTATGTTTGTTAAAATGCATTTCCTTCTCAGTTTTGTATGTTCAAATTTTTGAACTGTAGGTACTATATAAAGTTATAAACTAAGATGCGGAGATTGAAATATTGATCAAAGTTCAGTTTAGTCTATTACGCGACCCAACTTTCTTATCCATGATTGCAATATTGATCTAGGTTGTTTTGATCTGAGTACGTGATGCCTAGCTTTTCATTGATTTCTTGGCATTGTTCATTATCTCTAGCCATGCCTGATGCTGAATCTGAACATTTCCATCTCCGGTACCATAGCACGACATTGGCATCGGTATCTTTGGAAAGAAGAGGGCGACAATGGCTTAGGGAGGAAGATGATCGTCAGTGGCGATAACGAAGTTCCTTATATGGAGATGCTCTGATGTCATGTATGCTATGATCCAAACTGCCTTCCCTTTCTTCTGAACCAGCTACCATGATTCATTGTATTATGTACCTGGCTATTAAGTTAAATGCTACTCCCTCACATGTAATGGATTTCATATACCTGAATAGCTTCTCAGTTTGGTCTGCATGTACTACACCCGCAATCCAAAAGGCACGGGCTGAGGTGCTCAACAATTAAAAGGCGCACAGCTTCGTCTCAGGAGGCGCGCCCCATCCACTAGTATCATATCAAAGAGACGTCGTTCCTGTTAAACAGCCGATATACATCAACGTGGATAACAAGTTAGGTAGTTAGAATCTTAGTTTGCTTGATGCGCACACATGTATTCTGTTGTGATCTTCCCAGATCAATCTGTAACAACTTGACCTTGTATTCTCTGCATATAAATAGATGACCACGGCCCATCGGTTTGATGTGTGCCGAACTGCAACTTCTCTGTTTTCACATGGTATCAGGCCATCCTCTTCCCATCTAGATGACTTCGTCCAGCCAAACCTCCTCCACCCAAGCAGCCGCCACCAGCTCCGCCCTCGCGTCGCTCACCACCGGCGCAGTCACCACGCAGTCGCTCGGCGTCATGGCCTCCGCCTCGCCATCACCATCCCTCACGGGCCTCGTGACCGTGAAGCTTTCCCACGACACCCATCTCCTCTGGAAAGCCCAGATCCTCCCTGCTCTCCGCGGCGCGCACTGGATGTCCATCGCCGACGGAACAGAACCGGCTCCTGACAAAGTTGTCCCCGGCGCCGACGGCGCCCCCCCGGTTCCCAACCCCGACTACCTCTCGTGGGTGACACGGGATCAGCATTGTCTCAGCTTCCTCCTGTCCACCCTCTCCAACAACACCTTGCTGCAGGTCCTGTTCCTGCCATCATCTGCGGCGGTTTGGAGTGCGCTGGAGAGGACCTATGCGACCCGCTCCAGGGCGCACATCATGCAGCTTCGTCGTCAACTTGCTCACATCCAGAAGCGTGACATGACCATGGTGGACTACTTCACCAAGGTGAAGGGCCTCACTGACGCCCTCGCTGCCGCCGGGAAGCAGCTGGATGAGGAGGACATCATCATCTACCTCCTCACCGGCCTGGACTCCACCTACGACCCGCTCGTGACCTCTGTCACCACGCGGGCAGATGAGATCTCGCTCAATGAGCTCTACTCTCATCTCCTGGACTTCGAGCTTCGTCATCAGCACCACGACAACGCGTTTCAGCTCCCTCCCTCCGGCGGTCCCTCGGTGAACAACGTCAGCCGCAACTCTGGCGGCGGCGGCGGCGGCGGATCTGGTGGAAACCGCAACCGCGGCTCTGGAGGTGGCCGCGGCCGCGGCTCGGGAGGCAACGGCGGCGGCGGCAACGGNACAGCCGATATACATCAACGTGGATAACAAGTTAGGTAGTTAGAATCTTAGTTTGCTTGATGCGCACACATGTATTCTGTTGTGATCTTCCCAGATCAATCTGTAACAACTTGACCTTGTATTCTCTGCATATAAATAGATGACCACGGCCCATCGGTTTGATGTGTGCCGAACTGCAACTTCTCTGTTTTCACATGGTATCAGGCCATCCTCTTCCCATCTAGATGACTTCGTCCAGCCAAACCTCCTCCACCCAAGCAGCCGCCACCAGCTCCGCCCTCGCGTCGCTCACCACCGGCGCAGTCACCACGCAGTCGCTCGGCGTCATGGCCTCCGCCTCGCCATCACCATCCCTCACGGGCCTCGTGACCGTGAAGCTTTCCCACGACACCCATCTCCTCTGGAAAGCCCAGATCCTCCCTGCTCTCCGCGGCGCGCACTGGATGTCCATCGCCGACGGAACAGAACCGGCTCCTGACAAAGTTGTCCCCGGCGCCGACGGCGCCCCCCCGGTTCCCAACCCCGACTACCTCTCGTGGGTGACACGGGATCAGCATTGTCTCAGCTTCCTCCTGTCCACCCTCTCCAACAACACCTTGCTGCAGGTCCTGTTCCTGCCATCATCTGCGGCGGTTTGGAGTGCGCTGGAGAGGACCTATGCGACCCGCTCCAGGGCGCACATCATGCAGCTTCGTCGTCAACTTGCTCACATCCAGAAGCGTGACATGACCATGGTGGACTACTTCACCAAGGTGAAGGGCCTCACTGACGCCCTCGCTGCCGCCGGGAAGCAGCTGGATGAGGAGGACATCATCATCTACCTCCTCACCGGCCTGGACTCCACCTACGACCCGCTCGTGACCTCTGTCACCACGCGGGCAGATGAGATCTCGCTCAATGAGCTCTACTCTCATCTCCTGGACTTCGAGCTTCGTCATCAGCACCACGACAACGCGTTTCAGCTCCCTCCCTCCGGCGGTCCCTCGGTGAACAACGTCAGCCGCAACTCTGGCGGCGGCGGCGGCGGCGGATCTGGTGGAAACCGCAACCGCGGCTCTGGAGGTGGCCGCGGCCGCGGCTCGGGAGGCAACGGCGGCGGCGGCAACGGCGGCGGCAACGGACGCACCTGCGGCTCCCCTGGTCATGGCCACAACTGTGGCGACCCGAGCCACAACACCAATCGTGGCTCTGGTGCTCCCAACGCTGGCAGAAACGGGGGCAAGGGAGACATCATCTGCCAGCTTTGCAAGCGCCCTGACCACGACGTTTTCGACTGCTATCGCCGCTTCGACCACTCCTTCATTCGCAAGGAGCGCATCGCCAACAATATCTCCACTGGACAGAGCTTCGATCCGGCGTGGTACCTCGACTCCGGTGCCACCGACCACATAACTGGGGATCTGGACAAACTCACCATGCATGAACGATACACCGGCAAGGATCAAGTCCACGCGGCGAACGGGTCAGGTATGCCGATTTCTCATGTTGGTTCCTCTGAACTCCGTACGTCTGACAGACCTCTCATCCTTCGTAATATCCTTCATGTTCCCCAAGCTACACGAAGTTTACTTTCCACTGATAAACTTTCCAATGACAATAATGTTTGTGTTGAAATTCACCCTACCTACTTTGTTGTCAAGGATCGTGCTTCGAAGAGGGTTCTTCTTCGAGGGGGCACTAATGGAGGCCTCTACCCCGTCACCGGTAGCCATGGCAGGACACCTCAAGCCCAAGCTCTCTCCGCCATCAAGCACACACACACTAGATGGCATTACCGTCTAGGCCATCCAGCTTCTCCGGTGGTGGATCAAGCCCTTCGTCGTCAAAATCTAGAGTTTCTTCGTGAGTCCAATAAAAATAAAATCCCTGTGTGCGATGCTTGCCAACAGGGAAAGAGTCATCAACTTCCCTTTCCTAGGTCGAATAGGTCATCCTCCAAACCTCTTGAGCTTGTTTTCTCGGATGTATGGGGGCCTGCGTGCACCTCCTTTGGAGGGTTTAAATATTATGTCAATTTCATTGATGATTATAGCAAATTTACATGGCTTTACTGTCTTAAATCTCGAGCTGATGTTTATCGTGTTTTCCTTGAATTTCAAGTCCATGTTGAACGCCTACTCAATCACAAAATTCTTTGCATGCAAACAGATTGGGGGGGTGAGTATGAGAAACTCAACTCATTTTTTCGTCAACTTGGCATTGAACATCATGTCTCCTGCCCACACATTCATCAACAAAACGGCTCCGCAGAGCGCAAGCATCGCCATGTAGTCGATGTAGGTCTTACCCTCCTTGCACATGCCTCCATGCCCTTTCGGTTTTGGGATGAAGCTTTTCTCACAGCATGCTTTCTAATCAATCGTCTTCCTACTCGCACCATTAAAAATTCTACTCCACTAGAACGGCTGTTTGGAAAAGCACCGGATTATAATTTCCTACGCACTTTTGGATCTGCATGCTGGCCTTGTCTTCGTCCCTACAATGAACGAAAGCTTCAATTCCGCTCTAAGCGATGTGTTTTCATTGGTTATAGCATGATGCATAAAGGGTATCGCTGTCTTCATGTCTCTACCGGTCGCATTTATATCTCGCGTGATGTCATTTTTGATGAAAATCTCTTTCCTTTTTCTGTTGCCACACCGAAGCAAACACCCGACCAAATCCTGGAACAAATCCTCGTTTTCTCTCCAGAGGCTATGGAACGTACGGAACCTAGTAACCAACATGCAGAAATTAGCGATACCCTGCCTTCTCCTGTTTGGACTAATCCGGCTTCACAGCCAATTTCTTCGTCATCGCATGTGCAGGAAACGGGTGCAGAAAATCCGGGCGGCTCGGATCCCCGCGCTGTTGCAGGATCGGTTGGCGCTGATCCCGGCGCTGATTCGCCAGGCTCCTCCACTCAGCCGACCGGCGCGGATCCCACGGCTACCTCGCTGTCTCCAAGTGGGCCGCAGCCCCCGCGCTCCAACAACCAGGCCCCCTCAGCTGCGCCCACGCGCGATCCCGCCTCTGTGGTGGGCTCCACTCCACCGGCCCAATCGGCCTCGCCCGCGTCCCCAACACAGCGCCTGCCTGCGCTCGCTCGTGGCGGGCCCCCGGTGTCACCTGCGCCCGCACTGGTCGAGGAGCGACCCGCACTTTTGCCCACCCCACGTCCGCGCACACGATCCCAGGCGGGGGTCGTCAAACCATACGTCCGGACGGATGGTACGGTCCCGTACGACACGCGCAAACGCGGTTTCTCTGCTACAATTACGTCTGGTTTGGTTCCAGCAAGCATCTCGGCTGCTCTCGCTGACCCCTCTTGGGCTGCAGCTATGCATGAGGAGTTTCAGGCTCTCCAGCGCAATCACACGTGGCATCTCGTCCCTCCTGCACCAGGCCGTAATCTCATTGATTGTAAATGGGTGTTCCGCATCAAACATCGTGCTGATGGTACCGTTGAGCGTCACAAAGCACGACTGGTAGCGAAGGGTTTCAAGCAGCGCTACGGAGTTGATTATGAGGATACCTTCAGTCCTGTCATAAAATCTGCCACCATTCGTCTAGTCTTGTCTCTTGCAGTTTCTCGTGGCTGGGCTCTTCGGCAACTTGATGTCCAGAATGCGTTCCTCCATGGCGTTCTGGAAGAGGATGTGTTCATGCGACAACCACCTGGGTATGTTGATTCACGTTTTCCGCATCATGTCTGCAAGCTCGACAAGGCAATTTATGGATTGAAACAATCTCCTCGTGCATGGTACTCACGCCTCAGCTCCAGACTCCAGGAATTGGGGTTTGTCCCTTCTCGTGCTGATACCTCACTCTTTGTGTACAACTCTGGTGATGTTATCATGTTTATGCTTGTCTACGTGGATGACATTATTGTTACTAGCTCATCACCCTCAGCTGTCAGTCGTCTGATCACAGATCTTCACTCTGAGTTCCCTCTTAAGGACCTTGGTGATCTTCACTTTTTTTTGGGCATTGAAGTGCGGCGATCAGGGGAGGATCTTGTCCTGTCTCAAGGGAAATATGCAGCTGATTTGCTTGCGAAAGCGGGAATGAGTCAATGTAAGCCAGCCACCTCGCCCATGACAGTCACTGACAAACTCTCTCGTGAAGGGGGTTCTCTTCTGTCTCCAGATGACGTCACCAAGTACCGCAGCACGGTTGGAGCTTTGCAGTATCTCACTCTGACGCGCCCGGACATCTCTTTTGCAGTAAACAAGGTTTGTCAGTTTTTACATGAGCCCACAGATGAGCATTGGACAGCAGTTAAGAGGATCCTTAGATATGTACAACACTCTGTGCATACTGGTCTTCGCATTCGCAAGTCCACTTCTTCCTTGGTCAGTGCATTCTCAGATGCTGACTGGGCTGGCTCTTCTGATGACAGACGCTCCACCAGTGGTTTTGCAGTGTTCTATGGTAGCAATCTTATATCATGGAGTTCACGAAAGCAGGCTACAGTGGCAAGGTCAAGTACTGAAGCAGAATACAAGGCATTAGCAAATGCTACAGCAGAAATCATCTGGCTACAATCCTTGCTTGGAGAATTGGGAGTATATCAGTCGCGTGCACCAGTGCTTTGGTGTGATAATCTTGGAGCCACGTATCTCTCTGCTAATCCTGTGTTTCATGCACGGACAAAGCATATTGAGGTTGACTTTCACTTTGTTCGAGAACGGGTTGCAAGCAAGGCACTGGACATACGATTTATTCCCACGCAGGATCAGCTAGCAGATGGCCTAACTAAGCCAGTTGGTGTGCAGCAGCTTCGGCTCTTTAGACACAATCTCAACCTCTCCGGTTGTGATTGAGGGGGTGTGTTAAACAGCCGATATACATCAACGTGGATAACAAGTTAGGTAGTTAGAATCTTAGTTTGCTTGATGCGCACACATGTATTCTGTTGTGATCTTCCCAGATCAATCTGTAACAACTTGACCTTGTATTCTCTGCATATAAATAGATGACCACGGCCCATCGGTTTGATGTGTGCCGAACTGCAACTTCTCTGTTTTCACATGGTATCAGGCCATCCTCTTCCCATCTAGATGACTTCGTCCAGCCAAACCTCCTCCACCCAAGCAGCCGCCACCAGCTCCGCCCTCGCGTCGCTCACCACCGGCGCAGTCACCACGCAGTCGCTCGGCGTCATGGCCTCCGCCTCGCCATCNTGCAGTGTTCTATGGTAGCAATCTTATATCATGGAGTTCACGAAAGCAGGCTACAGTGGCAAGGTCAAGTACTGAAGCAGAATACAAGGCATTAGCAAATGCTACAGCAGAAATCATCTGGCTACAATCCTTGCTTGGAGAATTGGGAGTATATCAGTCGCGTGCACCAGTGCTTTGGTGTGATAATCTTGGAGCCACGTATCTCTCTGCTAATCCTGTGTTTCATGCACGGACAAAGCATATTGAGGTTGACTTTCACTTTGTTCGAGAACGGGTTGCAAGCAAGGCACTGGACATACGATTTATTCCCACGCAGGATCAGCTAGCAGATGGCCTAACTAAGCCAGTTGGTGTGCAGCAGCTTCGGCTCTTTAGACACAATCTCAACCTCTCCGGTTGTGATTGAGGGGGTGTGTTAAACAGCCGATATACATCAACGTGGATAACAAGTTAGGTAGTTAGAATCTTAGTTTGCTTGATGCGCACACATGTATTCTGTTGTGATCTTCCCAGATCAATCTGTAACAACTTGACCTTGTATTCTCTGCATATAAATAGATGACCACGGCCCATCGGTTTGATGTGTGCCGAACTGCAACTTCTCTGTTTTCACAGTTCCTTCCATGCAATGCCATTCAAGAGCATACGTAGTAGATACTACTGCTGGTGGTTATTTGGACAGTTATTTGAGAGAAGCTGATACTGTTGAGTACGATGGAATCATGGAAATCCCCCTTCACAAGAAAAGACATGCAGATGGGCGACGGCCTTTGCCGAAGCCATGATTTTTCCGGCCAGATATCCAGAAAACCAGACCCATACGTTTTAAGATGGCGGTAGTCCTGGCGGCAAAGGAATGAACATACTTTTCTACTGGAGTATGAAAGTGTCTGCCTTGGTGTTGCTCGAACTGTACGGCTGTACCTGTGTTGTTCTTTTGCATATCTGAGCTGTAATGATGTGCAACTGGTCACTGACGTGTTGAATTCATCAACTGCTAGCAGGATAGGTGTGTTCTATCAGGTTGTGAGGGTGATCAGAGCCATCAAATCATATTCTGCTGTCATAGCAGAGGTGCTTCGGGCTTTGTATGCATGCCTGGGCCGGGCCGTGGTTAAAATTTCACACTTAAGCCAGGTTGGGGCTTAGCTTCTGGATGTGAGGTTGTTGTAAGCCCCGCTCAAAATTGTCGGCTCGACTAATTAAACTTTGCTAATCTGTGGACTGCTAAGGTCTTGTGTTCCTTGTGTAGGGTGTGGCTCTGAGCATAGTTGTGTTGCCGGGTTGGGGTGCTTTATATATGCTGGATGTTTTTTTGAAACAAGGCAAAAGATTTGCCATTTCAGCTACAAACTATATATCTGTTTGCTTCAGCTGGTAGGCCTTTTTTTTAGAGCAAGCATATAGCTTTATTACGCAACAGTTGGGCCTAAATCGGCCATTACAGCGTCAACTACAAGAGCTGAAACATCCACATCCGATACAAGAATTCCTCCATTGTGGAGAGATAAACCTAACTTAGCAAGATGATGAGCCGGCATGTTGGCTTCCCTGCGGCAATGAATCACATCACAAGATGCAAACCAGAGCTTCATTTAGAGCTTCAGGTCGTCAATCATTTGAGTCTGCCTGGAGAAGTCCGGTCCTCGTTTATTGAGCGCTTGTTTCACCAGGGGGCGTTGGTCTCGACAATGAGGTGCACAACGCCGAGCTCAGCAGCCACATCCAGCGCCTTTTCCACCGCCAGCAGTTCGATGCCAAATGCGTCCGGCACGCGGTCACTCCGCCCAGCACGAGCCGCCACCACCTTTCCGTCGCTGTCACGGACTACCACCCCCCAAGCACCTGTCTGCGCGCCAGGAACGTGGGCTCCGTCCACGTTAAACTTGAGCACATCAACCGGCGGGGGAAGCTAGCGCTGTGGTGCTGCATGGGGTTTGGCATTTTTGCTGAAATAACCCTCGTACTCTTCGGTAGTGCATGCAGCTCTGGAAGCAAACTGCTGATGCTCCATAGGCTTCTCTTCTTCCCTCACTTTGTCCTCTGTGACCACCACTGCACCATGCCACAACAATCAGCATCCGTTCTTTCTCCGGAATTTGCCACAAGGAGTCAAGCGTTTCCTCCATAGAATCACACACTTCGAGTCGTTGCCGGACGTGTTCGAGCCTGAGTGCTCTCCACACTTGTTTCACCTCCTGACACTCCACAAAAAGGTGCTTACCAGACTCATTACGCAGGTTGCATAGAAAGCATTTGTGGTCATGTATGGTCATGCCTCTCCTGCAAAGGATGTCCTTGGTGGCTAAGGTGTTATGCGCCATCCTCCAAATGAAGTGCTTGATTTCCCCGGACAAGGCATGCGCCAAATTCGCTTCCATTTGTCCTGCCCACCGTCATTCAGATTGCCAGCTACCTCTTGAGGGTGACCTCCATTTTCACCGGCAGCTTCAGAGATAGCCCTTTTTAACTTGTTCGCTTGCCGAACCGATAACATGCCCTTGGGGTCGAAGTGCCAAGCCATGAAGTCGACAGTTCCATCTCGCAGAGGCATTTGGAGTATCAGATTTGAGTCCTCCTCCCAAAACATGCCATGTACAAGTTCCGTGTCCCATGTACCGGTGGCGGGATCGATTAGCTCCGATACTCTGGTCAGCAAGCTACCCCCTCGCGGTATGACCACTTTGCGTGACCAGGCTCTCGGGATCCAAGGATCGTCCCATATCCGTATGCTTTCACCGTTGCCAACCCTCCATATAACACCTTGCTTTACTAGCTCAATGCCATGGCAGATGCTTCTCCATGCATATGACATGTTTGCAGTCTCCTCCGCCTCAGAATAGAGCTGTTGGGGTAGTATTTGGCCTTCATAAGCTGAGCACATAGACTTTCAGGTTCTTGTACCAGTCTCCACACCTGACGGGTAAGCATGGCGATGTTGAAGTCATGAATATCCCGAAAGCCGAGCCCACCTCTCCCTTTCGACCGTGTGATTTTCTGCCAGCCCACCCAATGGATTTTATTCTGATTGTCTTGCTGGCTCCACAAGTAGCGAGCAATCATAGCGCTGATCTCCTCACACAAGGTTTTGGTCAAGTAGAAAACGGACATAGCGAATGTTGGGATGGCATGCGCCACGCCCTTCACTAGGATCTCCTTCCCTTGCCTGGAGAGAGTTCTCTCATTGCAGCCCTGCATGCGAGTCCATATTGCATCCTTCATATAGGCAAAGGCCTTCTTTTTAGATCTTCCAATATACACTAGTAGCCCCAAGTATTTCTCATTATATGCCTCGCTCTCGATATGAAGGGTGGCTTTCACTGTGTCCCTAGACTGCATTCGGCAATTCTTACTGAACATGATTGCTGACTTCTCATGGTTTACACACTGTCCTGAACACTGCTCATATACTGCCAGTATTCGCTGCAGCTCCTCAGCTTCTATGACCTAGGATTTCATGAGTAACAACGAGTCATCAACAAATAAAAGGTGCGAAATCGCCAGAGCCCCTGGACAGATTTGGATGCTGCTAAACACCCCTCTTCTTTGTGCATCATTCAGCAAAGCTGACAACCCTCCAACGCAGATCACAAATAGGTACGGCGATATGGGATCCCCTTGCCTGAGCCCCCTGGAAGGTGCAAACAGTTCAGAGAGATCATCATTGACCCTAATCCGGTACCTGACAGTTGTAACACACTTCATGACGAGATTCACCCAACTTCTGGCAAAACCTAGTTTGATCATCAAGGCTTCCAGGAAGGACCACTCAACCCGGTCGTAGGCTTTACTCATATCCACCTTAACCGCAGCCAGCTCCTCCTTGCCCGCTCTCTTATTCATCAGATAGTGTGAAATCTCATACACCATCAATATGTTATCTGTGATCAGCCGCCCCAGCACAAAGGCACTCTGATTGCCGGATATTATCTGTGGCAGAATGAGTTTGAGTCAATTTGCGAGGACCTTAGAAATGATCTTGTACAACACACTGCAGAGACTTATTGGTCTAAGATCCTTTATTCTCGAGGGGTTTTTAACTTTTGGTATCAACACCACCGTGGTATCATTCCAGCCCAGCGGAATCTCGCCTCCCCTTAGCACCTTCATCAGCTCCTCAGCAATATTCTTTCCCATTAACTGCCAATATTTCTTGAACACCACGGCAGGCATGCCATCCAGGCTGGGGGCCTTGAGGTCCCCGATGTGGTCCAACGCAGCCTTCATCTCCATGTCATTGAACTCTGCCATAAGGCACTCATTCATAGCCCGCGTGACCTTGGTTGGCACCGCCTGAAGGAGCTCGTCATAGTCGTGATTGCTATTAGAAGTAAACAGGCCCTGAAAGTAAGACTAAGCATAATTAGTAAGATCTCTTCCTTCTTCCACCACAACTCCATCTTCCCTCATGAGCCGCCTGATCCGGTTGGCTTTCCTCCTTGCCGAGGTATATCAGAAGAAGAACTTCGTATTCCTACCCC
>LR880967.1:936298949-936311956 GCA_904067115.1 Aegilops sharonensis
CGGAGATACCTGTAATGCACCTTTATAGCCACCCAGTTACGTTGTGACGTTTGGTACACCCAAAGCATTCCTACGGTATCCGGGAGTTGCACAATCTCATGGTCTAAGGAAATGATACTTGACATTTAGAAAAGCTTTAGCATACGAACTACGATCTTTGTGCTAGGCTTAGGATTGGGTCTTGTCCATCACATCATTCTCCTAATGATGTGATCCCGTTATCAACGACATCCAATGTCCATGGTCAGGAAACCGTAACCATCTGTTGATCAACGAGCTAGTCAACTAGAGGCTTACTAGGGACATGGTGTTGTTTATGTACCCACACATGTATCTGGGTGTCCTATCAATACAATTATAGCATGGGTAATAAACGATTATCATGAACAAGGAAATATAATAATAACTAATTTATTATTGCCTCTAGGGCATATTTCCAACAATATCCACCTCGCCCCCCTCTCACACCCGTCTCCAAGCTTCCTCAATCACCAAGTCACACCCCTCCTCCCTCAGCCATCGTGCTTCAAAACGGAACTCTCCGCTCCCTCCCCTCCTGGTAGGCCCCATATCCACCGTGTCCACCACTATGGGCCTGTGATCAGAATGCCTGGGCAGCTCGTTTCGCACACGAAACTCCAAGAACGCCGTGCACCACTCCATATTGGCAGCCGCCCTGTCGAGCCGCCCGCAAATGTATCCCTCCGCGTTGGTGCAATTGTTCCACCAAGTGAAGATATCACCTTCATAACCCAAGTCACTCATCTTACACCCTTCTAGCGCCTCCCGGAAAGAGTTCATGCATCCCTCCGCCCGATTTACTCCACCCCTCTTCTCCTCGTTGCTCAAAATCTCGTTGAAGTCTCCCATGCACAGCCAGGGTCGTCCATCTTGGTGTTGTTGTCGAAGGAGGTGCAATGTTCTTCACGTTTCCTTCTTCCTACTAGCTTGCGACTCCCCATATACCCCGGTAAATCTCCATACCACCCCATTCTCCTCCGTGATATCGACATCAATGTGCTTCCTTCCTATAGACCGCAGCGAGAGATTTATGCCCCGCTTCCACAAGATAGCTAGTCCTCTACTCCTCCCTTCCGGATTCCTTACGCACATATTCACCAACCCCAGCCTCCATCGATACTTCTCCATTTCCTTCTCAAAGAGCTTCATTTCACACAAGAACACTACATCGGGATCCTCTGCCCTCTTGAGATCCAAGAGGCCACGAACTGCCGGGCCATTTCCGAGTCCCCGACAGTTGCAGCTTACTACTCTCATTGCTCCCGGCAGGGCTGCTCTTGTAGCCCGGCCGATATTATGTTTGTACCATCAACCACCCCCTGGCATCCACCCTCCGCTTCCATCCTTCCCCTCTTCATGGCCTCCTCATCCTCTACCCTCCCACCACCTCTCTTCTGGCCACTGATCTTTGGAAAAGGACCCTTATTTTCATCACCTCCCATGTCCTCGCGCCTAACTTTCTTGTAGGTTTTGGGAACATATCCGTCCTTCTTCTCCTTCCCTTCATGCTTTGCACGGTCCACCTCAGTCTTCTTCCCCTTGTCCAGGCTCGCTTTCTCCTTCCCCGGGCTATCCACAGGGTCTGTAGCAATTGTACATGCACCCGTCTCAACAATGGCTTTATCTCCTGCAGTATCTTCTTTCGTTACAATCTCTTCCTCTCCCCGAGCACCACTGCCTTCCACTCCGCTACACAAAGCCTCGAATTCTATGACGCCCCTGATTCAATCATACACTAATCATACACGCAAACGTGTACGATCAAGATCAGGGACTCACGGGAAGATATCACAACACAACTCTAAAAATAAAATAAGTCATACAAGCATCATAATACAAGCCGCGGGCCTCGAGGGCTCGAATACAAGTGCTTGATCATAGACGAGTTAGCGGAAGCAACAATATCTGAGTACAGACATAAGTTAAACAGGTTTGCCTTAAGAAGGCTAGCACAAACTGGGATACAGATCGAAAGAGGCGCATGCCTCCTGTCTGGGATCCTCCTAAACTACTCCTAGTCGTCATCAGCGGCCTGCACGTAGTAGTAGGCACCTCCAGTGTAGTAAGAGTTGTCGTCGACGGTGGCGTCTGGCTCCTGGGCTCCAGCATCTGGTTGCGACAACCAGGTAGAAGGGAAAGGGGGAAAAGAGGGAGAAAAGCAACCATGAATACTCATCCAAAGTACTCACAAGCAAGGAGCTACACTACATATGCATGGGTATATGTGTAAAAAGGCAATATCGGTGGACTGAACTGCAGAATGCCAGAATAAGAGGGGGGGATAGCTAGTCCTATCGAAGACTACGCTTCTGGCAGCCTCCGTCTTGCAACATGTAGAAGAGAGTAGATTGAAGTCCTCCATGTAGCATCGCATAGCATAATCCTACCCGGCAATCCTCACCTCGTCACCCTGTGGGAAAGCGATCACCGGGTTGTCTCTGGAACTTGTATGGGTGTGTTTTATTAAGTATCCGGTTCTAGTTTTCATAAGGTCAAGGTACAACTCCGGGTCATCCTTTTACCGAGGGACACGGCTATTCGAATAGATAAACTTCCCTGCAGGGGTGCCCCACATAACCCAACACGCTCGATCCCCTTTGGCCGGACACACTTTCTTGGGTCATGCCCGGCCTCGGAAGATCAACACGTCGCAGCCCCACCTAGGCACAACAGAGAGGTCAGCACGCCGGTCTAAATCCTATGCGTGCAGGGATCTGGGCCCATCGCCCATTGCACACCTGCACGTTGCATGGGTGGCCGGAAGCTGACCTAGCCCCCTTAATACAAGAGCAGGCTTACGGTCCAATCCGGCGCGCGCCGCTCAGTCGCTGACGTCACGAAGGCTTCGGCTGATACCACGACGTCGAGTGCCCATATCTTTCCTGCGTAGTTGGTTAGTGCGTATAGGCCAGTGGCCAGACTCAGATCAAATACCAAGATCTCGTTAAGCGTGTTATTTTGAAGTAACCGCGGAAGCTGACCAGGGCCAGGCCCACCTCTCGCCTAGGTGGTCTCAACCTGCCATTTCGCTCCGCCTCAAAGTAGCACTCGGGGGATGTCGGGAACCCAGGCCCACCTCTACTAGGATGGAGCCACCTGTCCTTCCAGCCCCCATATCCGAATCACTTGCAGGTGCTCAACGAGCCGGCCCGACTTTAGTCACCATCTGTATAGTATGTATATATGTATAGTATATACCCGTGATCACCTCCCGAGTGATCATGGCCCAGTAGTATAGCATGGCAGACTGACAAGAATGTAGGGCCACTAATGGTAAACTAGCATCCTATCAGTGGCGGAGCTTGAAAGAAATCTCAGGAGGGGCGAAGCTGTGATTCTCTTTTTTGCTGAGCAAGAAACAATATAAACAATATATGGACAATGGCTGTTCTCCCAGTACTGCAACCATGATGGAAAATCCTCAAACCAGTCGAATTTAAAGTGTCGGTTGTGATCTTCTGGACCATAAGCTTTGTAATTTTTCAAAACGGGCTGCATAGCACCAAGCTTCAAATATGCTCGCCCCTTGGAATAGTATTATATTTATTTGAGTTTGATGGCCTTGTTGTCGCGACATCGAAGGATTTAGTCCCTGTTACTCAAATTCAAGCAACAACCGAGGAGGCTCAACAGGTATTGCTTCGGTTGATGTTGGTTCATTAGTTGTACACTCAACTAAATCACCTCTCTTTCTTTTTTTGAATAATGAATCAGTTGCTTTCCTCTTAAGCATCACGACCACCCTCTGTAAAGGACATTTTCAGTTGACAAAATCCAGACCTAATTAGAATCCGCAACTAAGATGAAAGAAACTGCAGAATGGAAATTACTTGAACTTTCCATAGTTTCCAATGTGGGGAGAGATCCAGCAAGGGCACTCTGCTAGCTAGCATTGCTTGATGCTGTCCACGGCGGCGACGAGACAGCTCAGGAGGCAGGAGCGGAGGATCCAGCGTGATTGAGACCAATCCCTAGCCTTCCGCTCACCAGCGGCTACCACCACACCGGCAGTTCGCCGGAGGCCGTCCGCCGCCCACCCCCACGCTCAGGCAGTGGCAGCCGCAAGTCAAAGGCTAAACCGAGTTCAGGTTGGGCGCTTCGTTCTTCTCCAGGCAGAGGCAGACATCACGAGGTGAGGCCATGACAGCACGTAGATGATATATGGGCCGTGTGGGCTGTAGTAATACATAGCGGTAGTTCAAAAAAATCATTTTTGCTGGGGGGCGACTGCCCAGGTTCGCCCCCACGAAGCTCCGCCGTTGCATCCTATATTAAGCATTTAGGATTGCAGGTAAGGTATCAACAGATGTAGCAACAATGACCGGCTATGCAACAGAATAGGATTAATCGAAACAGTAACATGCTACACTATTCTAATGTAAGAAGTAGAGGGTAGAATAGGCGATATCTGGTGATCAAAGGGGGGGCTTGCCTGGTTGCTCTGGCAAGAAGGAGGGGTCGTCAACTCCGTAGTCGAACTAGGCAGCAGCAGCGTCGGTCTCGTAGTCTACCGGAGATAAGAGGGGGGAGAAACAGTAAATACAATGCAAACATAAGCATGACGATGCATGACATGTCACTGAGCGGTGTTAGGTGTGCCCTACTGCGGTAGTAGGTGATACCGGCGAAAGGGGAAAACATCCGGGAAAGTATCCTCGGTATTTCGCGTTTTCGGACAGATGAATCGGAGGTGAAATGTTGCAAGTTCACTATGTTAGGGATGCGTCGCGGACGAACGGCCTGCGTATCTGGATTCGCCTCGTCGTTCTAAGCAACTTTCATGTAGAAAACATTTTCATCTGAGCTACGGATTATTTTATATGATTTATTGAAGTTTAAATGTTTTCTAGATTTTATTTAATTCGAAAATAAAACAGTATATACTTTTGTCACCTAGTATGCCAGTGGGGCCAGTGTGGTGGGTTGACCCAGTCAAAGGTTGAATGGTCAAATGATGAATAATGTAGGCGGGTTCCAGATGTCATTGTCTAAGGTTAACTAGACACTAGTTAAATTATATTAACTAACAGTGGGGGCCACTGTCATTGGTTAGCAGTTAACCTTCCTAGTAATCAGCCCCTAAGCTAATTTGCACCGGCCGGCTGTTGGTGGCTTTGCACAAACACGCACAC
Organism: Aegilops sharonensis; assembly: GCA_904067115.1. NCBI lineage: Eukaryota > Viridiplantae > Streptophyta > Magnoliopsida > Poales > Poaceae > Aegilops > Aegilops sharonensis. Next base: position 936,304,103 of record LR880967.1, read on the forward strand.
AACTACACAAGCATGTGCCCGGCCGTGGCCATTAGCATCAGCGTAATAGTAGGCAGCTAGCAAAGCAGAGCAACAGTAAGAAAACATCAGCAGAAGCAGCGGCTAGGTAGCAGCAGGAACAAGCAGTAGAGTAAGAGAAGCAGCAACGCACAAGGCAGCCGCAAGAGCAGCAAGCAGCGGCAGCTAGTAGAAGAAGCACCTAGCGGCAACAGCAATCAGCGGTAGCAGCGGTTGCGGTGCGACGCGGGAGCACGCATGGGGCGAGGCCACGCGAAGGCGGGCATGCGCGTAGGCGCGGCCGGGCGCAACCGGTCGTGGCCAAAGGCCAGCGAGCGCGGGCACGGCGTGACGGCGCGAGCAGCGGCAAGCAGCAGTAGGTAGGAAGCATCAGCAACACGCATCAGCAACAGAGGAGCAGCAGCGTGCATGTACGCGGACACTGAACTTTTGTCATGGTGGACAAAGCTCACGAAACAGATCGAGCCGGAGAAGAGGGGGAATTGGACCAGGAGCTCACCGCGGAGGCGGACGGAGGCCCGTTGGTGGCTTAGGAGCTGCAGACGCGACGGATCGATGAAGAGCAGCGGCGACGACCGAGGAAGAAGATGGCGTCGATCCGGTCGATGAGGTGGCTTCCCGGCCTCAATCCTGCGGCATAGTCGACGCGGCGGACAGCGAAGGCGCTGCTGGAAAGGTCCCAGCCCACGGGGACGACAGAGAGCACGCGGACGAGGAGAACCATGGCGTCGATGGCTCGGTAGTGCGCGAGGAAGAAGGAGGCAGCGAGCGGGAGGAAAGGTGGCGAGGGTAGCGTTCTCCAGGGGGGGTTTGGGTGGCCTTATTCATCCACGTGACCGAGGGATTGCCGACACGTGCACATCGCCGGCTATGGCGCCGGTGAATGAGCGCCACGCCCTCCCGTGAATAGGAGGGAGGAGAGGCTCGGCTGGGCTGGGTCATTTTGCCTAATGGGCCACAGTGCCCAGTATATTAAGTTTCCCTTTTTTTTGGCTTATATTTATTTCCTTTTTCATTTATTTATTCTTTTCTGTTTTAATTTTTTCCCCAAATTGTTTTAGTTTTGTAAAATATTCAATTAGCTCCTAAAATAGTATCATTAATTATACCACTGCCACAATAACTTTGGCACCTAGCTAAAATATAATAGGGGTATAATTAATTGTTTTTGCTACTGTTTTAATCACTTTAGGGTATTCAATTGTTTTATAAAGATGTTGTTTCTCCACCAATATTATCCATGATTTATTTGTCACATTAAGAACATTTTAGTTTTGACTTTTGAAAACTCTAATTCTTTGACTTGATTTTGAATTTAAATTTTGAATAGGTTTTAAACTAACGCGAGATTAGCAACAGTAATTGAGGTGACATGACATCATTAGCGTGGAATTACTGTAGCTTAATCATCCGGGCATCACAATTCTCCTCCACTACAAGAAATCTCGTCCCGAGATTTTAAGAGGTGTATTAAGGGCGGAAAGGTCTGGTTACAGAATTCTAACGAATCTTCTCGGTCTTGGTTGCTCTTCCCGAAGTAGTCGATCCTTTTCGTTGATGTCTTTAGTTCTCGATTTCAGGGCATCGTGACAAAGTTATCATTCTTCCTTCAGGATCTCCATCGTCCTACGAACGCGATCAAGGGGAAAAACTCCGGAAGAACGCATCTCCACTAAGATGGGCATCTGACGGTGAACTCAATGGGAAATACACAAGGTACCCCCATGAGTTGTATTTCAGTGAATTCGTTGAGTGCAATATACGATGGTACCAAAGTTTCAAACGGGTAGGCAATCATTCAATGACTAGGCAGAAGCTAGAATGGGGGTTTGAACATCGAGAATAACATGGTGTTTGATTCCAGGATGAATAATGGTATAGCATTTAGCTCGTGAATCACATACGAAGTCGGGTGCAAAGGATACATTAGAATCCGGGTTGTAAAGGAGAGTCAGGTTTCGATCCAGTGGACCTGTGGGTTATGGGCCCACCATGCGGGTTGAAAGTAGGAAGGGTGGTGGCATCTTGCACAGCCGCGACAAGGAGGCATGTCGGTGAATAGCTTGTCAGCTATGCCGGCAACAATGTCGGTACCAAGGACGGGGAACGAAGAGAGCAATTTTCCTGCTTGTTGAACGAGGCGAACCAATTGGCAAAGTTATCACCCATCGGTGGTTACCGGAATGTCATCAACAATAGTAACTGGGTCTTACAGACAGAGTGATACAACAAGGTGCCTACCTAAGCAGGGAATTATCTCTGCTCAGCTAAGTCAGGTTATAGGAAATGTTAATTGATACGTCTCCGTCGTATCTATAATTTTTGATTGTTCCATGTCAATATTCTTCAACTTTCATATACTTTTGGCAACTTTTTATACTAATTTTGGGACTAACATATTGCTCCAGTGCCCAACGCCAGTTCCTGTCTGTTGCATGTTTTATGTTTCGCAGAAAACCAATATCAAACGGAATCCAAACGGGATAAAAACGGACGAACAATTATTTTGGAATATTTGGGATTTAACGGAGGAAGAATCAACGCGAAACAGTGTCCGGGGTGGCCACGAGACAGGGGGGCGCGCCCTCCCCCCTGGGCGCGCCCTGGACTCTCGTGGGCCACCCGTAAGGCAGTTGCCGCTCTTCTTTTGCCGCAAGAAAGCTAATTTTACGAGAAAAATCTGGGCGAAAGATTCACCCCAATCGGAGTTACGGATCTCCAGATATAAAGGAAACTGTGAAGGGGCAGAAACACAGAACGCAGAAACAGAGAGATAGATCCAATCTCGGAGGGGCTCTCGCCCCTCCCAAGCCTTGGGAGCCAAGGACCAGAGGGGAAACCCTTCTCCCATCTAGGGAGGAGGTCAAGGAAGAAGAAGAAGAAGGGGGCCTCTCTCCCCCTTGCTTCCGGTGGCGCCAAAGCGCTGCCGGGGGCCATCATCATCACCGCGATCTTCACCAACACTGCCGTCATCTTCACCAACATCTCCATCACCTTCCCCCTTCTATATTCAGCGGTCCACTTTCCCGTATCCCGCTGTACCCTCTACTTGAACATGGTGCTTTATGCTTCATATTATTTTCCAATGATGTGTTGCCATCCTATGATGTCTGAGTAGATTTTCGTTGTCTTATCGGTGATTGATGAATTGCTATGATTGGTTTGAGTTGCATGTTTTATTATTGGTGCTATCCTATTGTGCCCTCCGTGTCGCGCAAACATGAGGGATTCCCACTGTAGGGTGTTGCAATGCGTTCATGATTCGCTTATAGTGGGTTGCGTGAGTGACTGAAACACAAACCCGAGTAAGTAGGTTGTTGCGTATGGGAGAAAGAGGACTTGATGCTTTAATGCTATGGTTGGGTTTTACCTTAATGAATCTTTAGTATTTGCGGATGCTTGCTAGAGTTCCAATTATAAGTGCATATGATCCAAGTAGAGAAAGTATGTTAGCTTATGCCTCTCCCTCAAATAGAATTGCAATAGTGATTACCGGTCTAGTATCTTAGGGACAATTTCACAACTCCTACCACCACTTTTCCACACTCGCTATATTTACTTTATTGCTCTTTATCTAAACAGCCCCTAGCTTTTATTTACATGCTCTTTATTATCTTGCAAACCTATCCTATCACACCTACAAAGTACTTCTAGTTTCATACTTGTTCTAGGTAAAGCGAACGTCAAGCGTGCGTAGTGTCGTATCAGTGGCCGATAGGACTTGAGAGAGTATTTGTTCTACCTTTAGCTCCTCGTTGGGTTCGACACTCTTACTTATCGAAAGAGGCTACAACTATCCCGTATACTTGCGGGTCATCAAGACCTTTTTCTGGCGCCGTTGCCGGGGAATCATAGCGTGGGGTGAATATTCTCGTGTGTGCTTGTTTGCTTTATCACTAAGTAATTTTTATTTGCTGTTCTAAGTTGTTCTCTATCTTTAGTTATGGATATGAAACGCAAAATACCAAAAAAATTAGATGTACTTGCTACTCATGTAGATGGGGTAACTCCTAAAACCCCCGATTCTCATTTTGTCAAAGATATTATGTACTACTTTGATAATCCTGAGAAAACCCCATTCAACTTTATAATGGGAGACACGTTGGATCAACGTGAATACTTTAGGGATTATCGCTCGACACAAAAAGGGATACTATTATGGGATCAATTTATTATGTTGCGTTGGTATTCCTGGAATCTCTGCTTGAGATATGATATTACTTGTTGCTCTAGGATGAAGGCTCCACACCTTACCTTTTCATGCAAATTTAATGATAAGGAAACCTTAGCTTCTTATGCTAATGGTATATATGTTTACTATGATGTGGAACAAATATAAGAATTTGTTGCTTTTAAGGCTGCTTATGAAATTGAAGCTTTGTTTGACAAGTATGAAGCTTTTGATGATGATGGTTATAGGCCTAAAAATCTTGCTATACTTAGATATTGCTATGAAAATTATGAATACAATTATTATATTAATGCTTTTATGAAGAAAGTCTCTGCTGTCCAAGAAGAGACTAATATTTTGCAGGAAGCTATGGAAGAAGAAATTGATGAAACTGTGAGCTCATTGGATGAAAAAGATGATGAGGAGAGCGAAGAAGATAAGGAGGAAGAGCGGATTAGCTACCCGTGCCCACCTTCTAATGAGAGTAACCCTCCAACTCATACATTATTTAATTCCCCTTCGTGCTTACCGAAGGATGATTGCTATGGTGATTGCTATGATCCCTTGAATTTGTTTGAAATATCCCTTTTTGATGATGCTTGCTATGCTTGTGGCCAAGATGCCAATATGAATTATGCTTATGGAGATGAACTTGCTATAGTTCCTTATGTTAAACATGAAATTGTTGCTGTTGCACCCACGCATGATAGTCCTATTATCTTTTTGAATTCTCCCTACTACACTTTCTCGGAGAAGTTTGTGCTTATTAAGGATTATATTGATGGGTTGCCTGTTACCATTGCACATGAAGATTTTAATGAATGTAATATGCATGTGCTTGCTGCTCCTACTTGCAATTATTATGAGAGAGGAACTATTTCTCCACCTCTCTATGTTTCCCATACTATAAAATTGCAAGAAAATGCTTATACTATGCAATGGCCTTTACTTTATGTGCATGAATTGTTCTTTTATGACATGCCGATGCATAGGAAGAGAGTTAGACTTCGTTGTTGCATGATATATGTTACTTTGTGCTCACTACTAAATTACAAATCATTGTTAATTAAAATTGGCTTTGATATACCTTGGGATCCGGGTGGATCCATTACTTGAGCACTACATGCCTAGCTTAATGGCTTTAAAGAAAGCGCTGCCAGGGAGACAACCCGGAAGTTTTAGAGAGTCATTTGTTTCTGTTGAGTTCTTTTATATAGTCTAAAAACAAAAACAAAATATAGAGGGGAACCTAAAAACTTTTCAAAAAGGAAAGTGAAAGTAAGAAAGACAAGCATTGTTGAAGTGGGAGCTAGCCTTGAACTTTGTTCATGCTCACGGAAACTTTGAGAATCTTGATTACAGAAACTTTTCATCAAAAATAATTATACCCATGTACAATTCCATTGTATTATAAAAATAATGTGCTAAGGTTTGCCTTTAGGATGTTTACAATGCTTGTTGGTTTATACGGTGCAGGACAGAACCTTTGGCTCTAGTGCGTGATTTTACATTTTTAACTGGAACGTCAATTGGTTCTGACTCCTTTTGCGCTGTCTTTCTGTACAACTTGTTTATTTTTCCTAATTTTGGTAGAATTTTTGGGGCACACAAGTATGGTGGATGTTCAGATTGCTACAGACTGTTCTGTTTTTGACAGATTCTGTTTTTGATGCATAGTTTGCTTGTTTTGATGAATCTATCAATTTATATTAGTGGATTAAGCCATGGGAAAGCTATATTAAAGTAGACACAATGCAAAAAAAAAATATGAATTGGTTTACTACAGTACTTAGAGTGGTGATTTTCTTTATTATACTAACGGATCTTACCGAGTTTTCTGTTGAAGTTTTGTGTGGATGTAGTGTCTAATCGAGGATGTCTCGATATGAGGAAAAGGAAGAGACGCAAGAGCTCAAGCTTGGGGATGCCCGAGGCACCCCAAGTAAATATTCAAGGAGACTCAAGCGTCTAAGCTTGGGGATGCCCCGGAAGGCATCCCCTCTTTCTTCAACAAGTATCGGCATGTTTTCGAATTCGTTTCGTTCATGCATTATGTGCAAGTCTTGGAGCGTCTTTTGCATTTAGTTTTCACTCTTCTTTTATGCACCATGCTGGTATGAGATAGTCCTTGGTTGATTTATAGAATTCTCATTGCACATCACTTATATCTTTTGAGTATGGCTTTATAAAATGCTTCATGTGCTTCACTTATATCATTTGAAGTTTGGATTGCCTGTTTCTCTTCACATAGAAAACCGCCATTTGTAGAATGCTCTTTTGCTTCACTTATATTTGTTAGAGCATGGGCATATATTTTGTAGAAAGAATTAAACTCTCTTTCTTCACTTATATCTATTTAGAGAGATGACAGGAATTGGTCCTTCACATGGTTAGTCATAAAATCCTATATAAACTTGTAGATCGCTGAATATGATATGTTTGATTCCTTGCAATAGTTTTGCGATATAAAGGTGGTGATATTAGCGTCATGCTAGTGGGTGGTTGTGGATTGTAGAGACACTTGTGTTGAGGTTTGCAAGTCTCGTAGCATGCACGTATGGTAACCGTTGTGTGACAAATTTGAAGCATGGGGTGTTTCTTTGATTGTCTTCCTTATGAGTGGCGGTCGGGGACGAGTGATGATCTTTTCCTACCAATCTATCCCCCTAGGGGCATGCGTAGTAGTACTTTGCTACAAGGGCTAATAAACTTTTTGCAATAAGTATATGAGTTCTTTATGACTAATGTGAGTCCATGGATTATACGCACTTTTACCTTTCCATCATTGCTAGCCTCTTCGGTACCGTGCATTGCCCTTTCTCACCTCGAGAGTCGGTGCAAACTTCCCCGGTGCATCCAAACCACGTGATATGATACGCTCTATCACACATAAGCCTCATTATATTTTCCTCAAAAAATCCACCATACCTACCTATCATGGCATTTCCATAGCCATTCCGAGATATATTGCCATGCAACTTCCATCATCATCATATACATGAATTGAGCATTTATTGTCATATTGCTTTGCATGATCGTAAGATAGCTAGCATGATGTTTTCATGGCTTGTCCGTTTTTTGATGTCATTGCTACGCTAGATCATTGCACATCCCGGTACACTGCCGGAAGCATTCATATAGAGTCATATCTTTGTTCTAGTATCGAGTTGTAATATTGGGTTGTAAGTAAATAAAAGTGTGATGATCATCATTATAGAGCATTGCCCCATGAAAAAAAAAGAAAAAAAAAGGAAAGGCCAAAGAAGCCTAAATAAATAAGGGGGCCAAAGAAGGCCACCGAAAGAAAAAGAAAAATAAAAAAAAATAAAAAAAATAAAAAGAAAAGGGGCAATGTTACTATCCTTTTTCCACACTTGTGCTTCAAAGTAGCACCATGTTCTTCATATAGATTGTCTCCTATGTTGTCACTTTCATATACTAGTGGGAATTTTCATTATAGAACTTGGCTTGTATATTCCAACGATGGGCTTCCTCAAATGCCCTAGGTCTTCATGAGCAAGCAAGTTGGATGCACACCCACTTAGTTCCTTTTGTTGAGCTTTCATACACTTATAGCTCTTAGTGCATCCGTTGCATGGCAATCCCTACTCCTCACATTGACATCAATTGATGGGCATCTCCATAGCCCGTTGATTAGCCGCGTC
>LR880967.1:936358742-936379950 GCA_904067115.1 Aegilops sharonensis
GCGGACAGGCCACGTGGAGGCCCATCTGTCCCGGTTCTGGATAGAACCGGGACTAAAGGGTGAGGGTATTAGTACCGACCCTTTAGTCCCGGTTCATGAACCGGGACTAAAGGCCCTCACCAACCGGGACTATAGGCCCTTTTTCTACTAGTGAGAGGGAATAATGCTATCTTCGTTGTTGTCGATCGTCTTTCCAAAGTAGCCCACTTCCTACCCGTTCGTGAGAGTATAACCGCTAGCCAGCTAGCTGATTTGTACATCTCCCAAATAGTGTCTCTTCATGGTGTTCCATTGGAGATTAAATCAGACTGTGGAAGTCTCTTCACCTCTCGATTTTGGGAAAGTTTCCAAAATGCTATGGGAACTCGTCTCGCTTTTAGCACTGCCTTCCATCCTCAGTCAAGTGGTCAAGTAGAACGAGTCAATCAAATTCTGGAGGATATGCTTCGAGCTTCTGTCATCTCTTTCGGAATGAATTGGGAGAAATGCCTTCATTTGCCGAGTTTGCTTATAACAATAGTTACCAAGCTAGTTTGGGCAAAGCTCCTTTCAAAGTTCTCTATGGACGGAAATGTCGAACGCCTCTTAACTGGTCAGAAACCAGGGAAAGACAACTATTTGGCCCGGATATGATCCAGGAAGCAGAAGAGCAGGTTCGCATTATTCGTGAGAAATTGAAAACAGCCCAATCTCGTCAAAAGAGTCAATATGACCGTAAGCATAAGCCTATGTCTTATGAAGTTGGCGAGAAGGCTTACCTTTGGGTTACTCCTTTAAAGGGAACCCATCGATTTGGTATCAAAGGCAAGTTGGCTCCTCATTACATTGGACCCTTTCGCATTCTTGCCAAACGAGGAGAAGTTGCCTACCAATTGGAACTACCTCCGCATCTTTCCAGAGTTCATGATGTCTTCCACGTTTCTCAAATCAGGCGTTGCTTCTCGGATCCTATCCGTGGAGTGGACCACGAAACGCTTGATCTCCAAGATAACCTTACCTATCGTGAATATCCCGTTCGTATCCTTGATCAAGCCGAGCGTACCACCCGACGTCCGAATATCAAGTTTCTCAAGGTTCAATGGTAAAACCATTCCGAGCAAGAAGCTACATGGGAACGGGACGATCGTCTTCGACTTGAGTATCCCACCTTCTTCCCGACGGATCCTAAATCTCGGGACGAGATTCTTTTGAGTGGGGGTGAGTTTTCACATCCTAGTTAGTCCTTGCATTAGAGTGTTGCATCATGTTTACCTTTCATAAGAAATTTGAAATGGGGAAGACAGAACCCCCAGAACCCCTCTGAACCCAACTAAGGTTTACTAAAAATATTTTCAATGAACCTGAAATGCCCTTCTAAAATGTTCATCACCTTTGCCTTGGTCCTGAACCACTAGCCACGCCACCTTGACAACTAACTTCATCGCACTCCCAGAAGCCCGTAGCACTACTCCACGCACCTCGCCGTGCCTCGTAGCCTCGGGTTCGTCTTCACCCGACTCCGGTGACCGCCTAGCTCGTCGCCGGCGATGTTTCCGGCCACCCCGAGCCCAACCACCACCACCAAACGCCGCGGCATGCACCTAGCTACCCGTAGATAGTCTCCGCCGTCCATTTGGTCACCGGAACGTGCTAACCCACTCTCACCGCCGTGTCTGGCCTCGCCGGCGGCTAAACGCCGGCGTGTTTGACCCGTTGACGTTGACTGGGTGGGCCAAGGTTGACTCTCCTGAGTCTATGACAAGTGGGGCCCCCCTCTGTTAATTAACCTAGTTTAGGTTTAATTAAAATTGGTTAGTCTAATTAGCTACTTACATGCGGGACCCATTGGTCAGTTTGACCTGGACGCCCCCCGTTGACCCCTGACGTCACCCTGACGCACTGCTGACGCAATAACTAATTTCTGGATTTATTTGTATTCAGGAAATTCCAGAAATTGTTGCAAACTTCAAAAATTCATAGAAATTAATCTGTAACTCCAAATGCAAAGTTTCATATTTGGATTTTGATCAAAAAAATTCAATATATCCATTGGTAATGGTTTCATGCATGTCAGAACAAGTTAACCTTGATGTTTAATCAAAACAAGTTAATGCACTAATATGGCTATGTTAAATGAACTAACATTTGAATCTTTGGTTCAAATGAGCTCATTCCTTTCTGTTCTAGCTTGCATTAGGCCAACACACATTCATATTGCCATGTCATAGCAAGCATCATATTGTTGCATATTGTCATGTGTTGTTTATGTTCGGTGTGTCTTTCGTGATAGGTTCTGCCTCCGAGGATAACCCCGAATATCCGTCTGAAGGGCAGTATCCTACTACCACTACATCAGGAAAGCAACCCATTGATCATTCCGATACAAACCCATGTTCTCGCTTCTGCTCTTGTTTACTACATTAAGACAACGCGATTCAAACTGTTGTGTGTTGCGGTAGTTGAACCCACTTCCTTTGCATGACCTATCATTGCCACAGTAACTAGATGAAACCCACTAGTATGTGTAGGAATTGATTGAGCCATGTTTGTGTTTCCTACCATGCTATGCTTGCTATGCTTAGAGTTGTGTCAGGTCTGGCTCATCAGGATGATGAACTGGAGTGAAAGGTTGTGTCGGGTTCGAGAGTGAAAGTGTTGAACACGATTTGGTAAAGGTATCGATGAGAGGCCATGTAGGAGTACATGGTGGGTTGTTTCATTGGACCCGTCCTTAAGAACTGAGATCTATGTGTGTGATTTAAGACTCAGCTACTACCATGCATTGGGATCCTTAATTGACCCTCTCGACTTATTAACCACTCTTGTCCTCTGTCCAGGAGTTGCAAGTAGTTTCTGGTGTTTGTAGCATGCTAGGGGCCGCACGCAACGCTGACCTTAGGGGTGGGCTGTGTTGCGGTAGGCACGTGGCCCGGTGTACCGATTCGCCCGTTTGGTGTCTCGGGAACCCTGCACACATCGTTCGGGGCCGTTAGTGGAAACCTCGGCCGGACTCCCTGCGGATGGAACCCGAATAGGCGATAAACCTGGACTAGGGACTCGTGTGTTTAGTCAGGTCGTGGCCGACACCCTCGCTGGGCTTCCGCTTGAAGTTTGCCGAGTACATGTCGTGTAGCGGCGATAAGTGGTGAGAGCGTGTGTGAAGAAGTACACCCCTGCAGGGTATAAAACTATTCGAATAGCCGCATCCGCGGTAAAGGACTACTTGGTCACCTATACAGTTCATAGACAAGTAAATGGATACTACTAAAAGCCTCAAGATAAGCGTGAGTACCGCGGATGGCCCTCTCGTGGGTTGACGAGAGAGGATCCACGGTGGAGTATTCTGTTGGTGAGTAGTGGACTCGTGTGCAACAAATGCTTTTCAAGTGGTGTCACGTAGGATAGCTTAGCCAAGAGTCAAAGCTGGCTTGCTCCAATAACTCCACTACCTTCTTGAGAATGTGCATGTATAATAGGTTTCTGTTGTAAGACTTGCTGAGTACCCCCGTACTCATGTTTGCTTAATTAATGTTTTCAGACGACAACACCAACCCCTCCGATGGGTTCTACGTAGACCTCGATGTTGACGAGTGACTAGCCACCCAGGTGGTGATCCAAGGCTTGTGAAGGGCCACTGTAGATAGAAGGGCTTCATCAAGCTTTCTTTCTTTTTAGAGTCTGTACTCAAACTAGTTTGCTTCCGCATGAGCTTGTATGTTTGTATGACTTGAGTGTTGGGTCATGTGACCCCTATCTGTATGGATATGTTATGTATGGCTCCTCGGAGCCTCTTAAATAAAGTGTTTGAGTTGTAGAGTTTTGTTGTGATGCCATGTTGTATGTACTCATATCGGGCATATTGTGTGTATGATTGAAATGCTTGGTATGAGTGGGATCCGACAATCTAGTTGTTTATCCTTGGCAGCCTCTCATATGGGGAAATGTAGTCTAGTGCTTCCTAAGCGATAGTAGTCCGCTACAGCCCGGTTCACCGGAGTCCTGCTAGCCCAGCACTACTACTTTGGACACTTGACTGGCCGACATGTGTTTCACTTCGTTCCTATGTCTGTCCCTTCGGGGAAATGTCACGCGGTGATATTCGGAGTCCTGCCTAGCCTGCTACAGCCCGGGATACCAGAGTCCTGTTAGCCCAGTGCTACAGCCCGAATTCATACGTTGATGACCGACATGCTCGATGTGATTCATGTATGCCTGTCTCCATGGGTTAGCGCCGCTTTGGGTTCACGACTAGCCATGTCGGCCCGGGTTCTCTGTCATGTGGGTGCTAGCGACACTATCATATACGGGAGCCAAAATACGCAAACGGTCCCGGGCCATGGTAAGGCGACACCCGTGGGGATACCGTGCGTGAGGCCGCAAAGTGATATGAGGTGTTACCGGCTAGGTCAATGTGACTTGGAATCGGGGTCCTGACAATTTGTTCTACCTCTAGCTCCTCGTTGGGTTCGACACTCTTACTTATCAAAAGAGGCTACAACTATCCAGTATACTTGCGGGTCATCATTAATCAAAAGAATGGAAAGGAAAACGCGATTATCAGATTAAATAGAACAATGGAAAGGAAAATTGTGATTACACACAATTATTAGGAGTATCTCCTTCCCATGTACAAGCAGAACATGGCATACAGGGTAGGAGAGCAAGTACCCAACCATTCAGATAAGAGGCAAGGATTAATCAAGATGTTACCCATACAACGGTGTTTGGATAGCTGACCAAGAAACATTTAGCATCGCGCCTCCAATGTTCTTGTTGAAGAGCGGATTATCATAGTCATGCTTCGAGGTAGCAATGATATGGGGTTTCAATCAAGGGCCAGACTTTGGATACACAAATGATCCATCAGGAGCAACTTATAAAATAGTCTTACGATTTACTCCAGGAAGAATGGTTATCCTTGCAAAAGAAATTATAATGATAGGCCATCCAGCCAGCGGGAAATACTCGAAGGTAGAACATGATAGAAGTATAACCGGGTCATTGACCTATGACAGTAGGTACTTCAACCTTGCCAAAAATAGACGAGGTACTGGAATGAATTCCCATCAGATATATCAGATCAGGACAGCATGGTCGGAACCATAACTCTAAGGAATCAATTCAAGAATGCCGAAAGAATCATACAGCTGGATAATCATTTTGCAAGAAGCTTCCGAGACGGTCTACATCATTTTCATGGGCATGAACACAAAGTTCAAGGTCGACTCCCACTTCTTTAATGCATATCATTTCATTCACCTCTCGCTTTGATAAAACTGTAGTGTTGGAATTTTATCTGGTAGAACACCGGAAGAGTATGACTTGTGAAAACTTTTGGGTTCTCAGGGATTAGGGGAAGACATAGGTTCAACCCATCGGGCATCTTAATAACATATACCACAAGTTTCAAAAGTAAATACACAAGCTCGAAAGTAGAGCATGTTTGGCCAAGCAGAGGATACAATTTACCAAAGGCATTATGTATCAGGGGAAGAACTCACAAGGTGATTGAATACGAAGGACACTGTCGGATAAAAATCCAACAATGGATCGGGCGATCCACAACGGAGCTGATGTGAGTATCGGTACTCACTCAGAGGAAGAAAGAATGTAGAGGCATCAAATTCAAGAATCACCTGATTAGTCTGATGCTTAAATAGAAAGAAATTATGGTTTCCACAATGAAGGATCATAAGCAGACGCTCTGATCAAGGATTGATAAGTTGAAAACACTTAGTTGGACAATCAATAAAGGTTTGAATTGCCGAGAACCAACTCATGTCCGGAATGACGTCTGAGTCGGAAAGATAATTTTAAAAAGGATAACCTGATGACTGCATGTGTACGCACATATTGAATCAATAGGCTCAAAATGACTAAGACAAGGGATGTTATCGAGGACTACTAGTCATATGGAATTAACCATAATGTAAGCACGCAAGAATTTCAAGAATAACAGGCTACAGAGGATTTTCGGAAGATCAAAAAGTATTCCAAAGAGTTTTGTGAGACATATGAACAATTGAGAAAAACGGATACTCGATAAATGTGAGGAGAAAACCGTAAGGGTTTTCATGCGAAATAAAACTGCAAGACAGTAAACTCAAAAGATTCTCGGGACAACGGAGAATAGTTTGAGGCATCTTGTAACATCAAGAGCGACGAGAAAAGATCATGAGAATGACAAGTGCAAGCAGATATCCATAGGGATATTTCGGTGGCAGTGAATTGCAAAGGCAATGAGCACAAGGGTCTCCGAAAAATATCGAGGGGTATCTTCAGAATCTTCTGACGAAGCAGGCGATCATCGGTAATAAGGTGCTCTCTGGGTGAAAGTGATAACGAGATCCTAGTGTTAGATTTAGTAAAATTCATTTAACCCGAATAGAAGAGAGTTTAGAGTCCTAGAGTAAAGATCGAGGAGTAAAAGATCCTAATACCACCCAATGGCGACGTGGGCCCATAAGCCGCACAGCCAAGTTAGTAAAAAGCTTTGCAATGTCTAGACTCGACTTCGGCCAAGGAGTTTGGAAGGGGGATTCCTACATGCAGTCAGCTCTGATACCAACTTGTGACGCCCCCGATTCAATCATACACTAATCATACATGCGAACGTGTACGATCAAGATCAGGGACTCACGGGAAGATATCACAACACAACTCTAAAAATAAAATAAGTCATACAAGCATCATAATACAAGCCGCGGGCCTCGAGGGCTCGAATACAAGTGCTCGATCATAGACGAGTCAGCGGAAGCAACAATATCCGAGTACAGACATAAGTTAAACAGGTTTGCCTTAAGAAGGCTAGCACAAACTGGGATACAGATCGAAAGAGGTGCATGCCTCCTGCCTGGGATCCTCCTAAACTACTCCTGGTCGTCGTCAGCGGCCTGCACGTAGTAGTAGGCACCTCCAGTGTAGTAGGAGTTGTCGTCGACGGTGGCGTCTGGCTCCTAGGCTCCAGCATCTGGTTGCGACAACCAGGTAGAAGGGAAAGGGGGAAAAGAGGGAGAAAAGTAACCGTGAGTACTCATCTAAAGTACTCGCAAGCAAGGAGCTACACTACATATGCATGGGTATATGTGTAAAAAGGCAATATCGGTGGACTGAATTGCAGAATGCCAGAATAAGAGGGGGATAGCTAGTCCTATCGAAGACTACGCTTATGGCAGCCTCCGTCTTGCAGCATGTAGAACAGAGTAGATTGAAGTCCTCCAAGTAGCATCGCATAGCATAATCCTACCCGGCGATCCTCACCTCGTCACCCTATGGGAAAGCGATCACCGGGTTGTCTCTGGGTGTGTTTTATTAAGTATCCGGTTCTAGTTGTCATAAGGTCAAGGTACAACTCTGGGTCGTCCTTTTACTGAGGGACACGGCTATTCGAATAGATAAACTTCCCTGCAGGGGTGCACCACATAACCCCATACGCTCGATCCCCTTTGGCCGGACACACTTTCCTGGGTCATGCCCGGCCTCGGAAGATCAACACGTCGCAGACCCACCTAGGCACAACAGAGAGGTCAGCATGCCGGTCTAAATCCTATGCGCGCAGGGGTCTGGGCCCGTCGCCCATTGCACACCTGCACGTTGCGTGGGCGGCCGGAAGCAGACCTAGCCCCCTTAATACAAGAGCAGGCTTATGGTCCAATCCGATGCGCGCCGCTCAGTCGCTGATGTCACGAAGGTTTCGGCTGATGCCACGACGTCGAGTGCCCATATCTTTCCCGCGTAGTTGGTTAGTGTGTATAGGCCAGTGGCCAGACTCAGATCAAATACCAAGATCTTGTTAAGCGTGTTATTTTGAAGTAACCGCAGACGCCGACTAGGGCCAGGCCCACCTCTCGCCTAGGTGGTCTCAACCTGCCATGTCGCTCCGCCTCAAAGTAGCACTCGGGGGCTGTCGGGAACCCAGGCCCACCTCTATCGGGATGGAGCCACCTGTCCTTCCAGCCCTCATATCCGAATCACTTGCGGGTGCTCAACGAGTCGGCCCGACTTTAGTCACCATCTGTATAGTATGTATGTATGTATAGTATATACCCGTGATCACCTCCCGAGTGATCATGGCCCGATAGTATAGCATGGCAGACTGACAAGAATGTAGGGCCACTAATGGTAAACTAGCATCCTATACTAAGAATTTAGGATTGCAGGTAAGGTATCAACAGATGTAGCAACAATGACAAGCTATGCAACAGAATAGGATTAATCGAAACAGCAACATGCTACACTATTCTAATGCAAGCAGTAGAGGGTAGAATAGGCGATATCTGGTGATCAAGGAGGGGCTTTGCTGGTTGCTCTGGCAAGAAGGAGGGGTCGTCAACTCCGTAGTCGAACTGGGCAGCAGCAGCGTCGGTCTCGTAGTCTACCGGAGAGAAGAGGGGGGAAAAACAGTAAATACAATGCAAACATAAGCATGACGATGCATGACATGTCAATGAGCGGTGTTAGGTGTGCCCTAACGCGGTAGTAGGTGATACCGGCGAAAGGGGGAAACATCCGAGTATCCCCGGTGTTTCACGTTTTCAGACAGATGAACCGGAGGTGAAATGTTGCAGGTTCACTATGCTAGGGCTGCTTGGCGGATGAACGGCCTGCTTATCTGGATTCGCCTCGTCGTTCTGAGCAACTTTCATGTAGAAAACATTTTCATCTGAGCTATGGATTATTTTATATGATTTATTGAAGTTTAAATGTTTTCTAGATTTTATTTAATTCGAAAATAAAACAGTGAATACTTTTGTCACCTAGTGTTACACTAGCCTATGAGTATGCCAGTGGGGCCAGTGCGGTGGTTTGACCCAGTCAAAGGTTGAATGGTCAAATTATGAATACTGCAGGCGGGTCCCACATGTCATTGTCTAAGGTTAACTAGACACTAGTTAAATTAGATTAACTAACAGTGGGGGCCACTGTCATTGGTTAGCAGTTAACCTACCTAGTAATCAGCCCCTAAGCTAATTTGCACCGGCCGGCTGTTGGTGGCTTTGCACAAACACGCACACAAGCCTATGCCCGGCCATGGCCATTAGCATCAGCGTAATAGTAGGCAGCTAGCAAAGCAGAGCAACTGTAGCAAAACATCAGCAGAAGCACCGGCTAGGTAGCAGCAGGAACAAGCAGTAGAGTAAGAGAAGCAGCAACGCACAAGGCAGCCGCAAGAGCAGCAAGCAGCGACAGCTAGTAGAAGAAGCACCTAGCGGCAACAGCAATCAGTGGTAGCAGCGGTTGCGGTGCGACGCGGGAGCACGCATGGGGGCGAGGCCACGCGAAGGCGGGCACGCGCGTAGGCGCGGCCGGGCGCAACGGGTCGTGGCTACAGGCCAGCGAGCGCGGGCACGGCGTGACGGAGCAGCGGCAAGCAGCAGTAGGTAGGAAGCATCAGCAACACGCGTCAGCAACAGAGGTGCAGCAGCGTGCACGTACGCAGACACTGAACTTTTGCCATGGTGGACAAAGCTCACGAAACAGATCGACCGGAGAAGAGGGGGAATTGGACCAGGAGCTCACCGCAGAGGCACACGGAGGCCCGTTGGTGGCTTAGGAGCTGCAGACGCGACGGATCGATGAAGAGCAGCGGCGACGACCGAGGAAGAAGATGGCGTCGATCCGGTCGATGAGGTGGCTTCCTGGCGTCAATCCGGCGGCGTAGTCGACGCGGCGGACAGCGAAGGCGCTGCTGGAAAGGTCCCAGCCCGCGGGGACGACAGAGAGCATGCGGACGAGGAGAACCATGGCATCGATGGCTCGACAGTGCGCGAGGAAGAAGGAGGCAGCGAGCGGGAGGAAAAGTGGCGAGGCTAGGGTTCTCGGGGGGTTTGGGTGGCCTTATCCATCCACGCGACCGAGGGATCGCCGACACGTGCACATCGCCGGCTATGGCGCCGTGGATGAGCGCCACGCCCTCCCGTGAACAGGAGGGAGGAGAGGCTCGGCTGGGCTGGGTCATTTTGCCTAATGGGCCACAATGCCTAGTATATTAAGTTTCCCTTTTTTTTGGTTTACATTTATTTCCTTTTTCATTTACTTATTCTTTTCTGTTTTTATTTTTTCCCCAAATTGTTTTAGTTTTGTAAAATATTCAATTAGCTCCTAAAATAGTAACATTAATTATACCACTGCCACAATAACTTTGGCACCTAGCTAAAATAGATTAGTATTTTATAAAATATAATAGGGGTATAATTAATTGTTTTTGCTACTATTTTAATCACTTTAGGGTATTTAAATGTTTTATAAAGATGTTGTTTCTCCACCAATATTATCCGTGATTTATTTTTCACATTAAGAACATTTTAGTTTTGACTTTTGAAAACTCTAATTCTTTGACTTGATTTTGAATTTAAATTTTGAATAGGTTTTAAACTAACGCGAGATTAGCAATAGTAACTGAGGTGACATGGTATCATTAGCGTGGAATTACTGTAGCTTAATCATCCGGGCGTCACAAATTCCAACTTCTTTTGCTACATCGATCCTCCTCTAACAATGGCCTTTTTGCTTGGGCTGGTCACTTCCTTGCCGTCCTCCATCCTCCCTCCATTCGACCTAGAGTACTGTTTATGCCATGTGAGGCTATCGCTCCTTGATCTTCCCCCTGTCCTTCCACTTCCATAATTCCTCCCCCCTCCTGAACCACTCCCACTTCCGCTGCCATGCAAACTGTTCCTCCAAGTTCTCCCTTCATCCCCCCTACGCCTCCCCATATCTGCTCGCAGCCATTTCACATACTGAGCCTTCTCCCCCTTCTTCAGTCTCACCGAGCAGCCCTTGTCTACATGCCCCAGCATCCCACACACATAGCAAAAGTCTGGAAGGAACTCGTATTCAAAACTGCAGAAAGGCCTCTCTTCTTATTCCTTCTTCTTCTCTCCTTCCTCCATCCTCTCCTCATTGCTCTCCACCTCCTCATCCACGTAAAAGCCTCGCATAATTGGTCTAGTGATTGGCATGCGGACTTTGATACGTAGGTACCTCCCCATTGCCGAGCCATCAACCCCCGTGCCCATCTCCACAAACTTGCCCACCAAATTGCCAATATCCTCTACCGTGTCCTCCTCCATCTTCCCCAGTGGCAACCAAATACCCGGATCCAGATCAGAATCTCAGCAAAAACATATTGCTCTATTCTCTTACTTGGCACGAAATCCACCATAACAACCAAGTCATTGTCGAACATCCACGGTCCCTTCTCCAATGCCATGTGTTTCCCCAATTCCTGCTTGAAGGTGAAGAGAAATATGTTCTCCCCCAATTCCTTGCAATCCACCCCCTTCAGCGGGCACCAGCAGCGGCCCAGCGAGAAGCTTATCGCCTCCAGGTGCGTCGGCCGATCTAACAGAACCTTCCCAAACGCCTGGATTTCCTCTTGCTTCCCCTTCGCCCCCGTCTTCCACCGGATCTTCACTCCCTTCTTCTCTTCCTCCGACAGCTTCATCTGCTCCAGCAACCCAACCACCCTCTCCATATCTCCTGTTGTCCACTACGCCCCGCGGAAAAACCCTAGAATTGTGTTTCACGGTCGCGTGCCCTAGGACGCACGCGAGAGGTTTTATGGTGGGAGACGGGCTCGCAAGCACAGCCAGGAGACCAGGCGTGCCTGCTCTGATCTCCCGGCGGAACGGCGGCGAGATCTGAACGGGCTAGACCGCTGCTACATCTTGAGCTTGCGTTGGTTTTCCTTGAAGAGGAAAGGGTGATGCAGCAATAGTAGCGTAAGTATTTCCCTCAGATTTTGAGAACCAAGGTATCAATCCAGTAGGAGGCTCCTCAAAAGTCCCACGCACCTATACAAACAAACAAAGAACTCGCAACCAACGCAATAAAGGGGTTGTCAATCCCTTCCCGGCCACTTGCGAAAGTGAGATCTAATAAAGATAGTATGATAAGATAGATATATTTTTGGTATTTTATAATATAGATGCAAAAAGTAAAGATGCAAATAAAGTAGATTGGAAGCAAATATAATAAGAGATAGACCCGGGGGCCATAGGTTTCACTAGAGGCTTCTCTCAAGATAGCATAGGTATTACGGTGGGTGAACAAATTACTGTCGAGCAATTGATAGAAAAGAGAATAATTATGAGATTATCTAGGCATGATCATGTATATAGGCATCACGTCCATGACAAGTAGACCGACTCCTTCCTGCATCTACTACTATTACTCCACACATCGACCGACTCCTGCCTGCATCTAGAGTATTAAGTTCATAAAGAACAGAGTAACTCATTAAGTAAGATGACATGATGTAGAGGGATAAACTCATGCAATATGATATAAACCCCATCTTTTTATCCTCGATGGCAACAATACAATACGTGCCTTGCAACCCTTTCTGTCACTGGGTAAGGACACCGCGAGATTGAACCCAAAGCTAAGCACTTCCCCCATGGCAAGAAAGATCAATCTAGTAGGCCAAACCAAACTGATAATTCGAAGAGACTTGCAAATATAACTCAATCATACATAAAAGAATTAAGAGGAGATTCAAATATTTCTCATAGATAAACTTGATCATAAACCCACAATCCATCGTATCTCGACAAACACACCGCAAAAAGAGTTTACATCGAATAGATCTCCACAACAGAGGGGGAGAACATTGTATTGAGATCCAAAAAGAGAGAAGAAGTCATCTAGCTAATAACTATGGACCCGAAGGTCTGTGGTAAACTACTCACAACTCAGCGGAGGGGTTAGGGTGTTGATGTAGAAGCCCTCCGTGGTCGATTCCCCCTCTGGCAGAGCGCCGGCGAAGGCTCCAAGATGGGATCTCGCGGATACAGAAGGTTACGGTGGTGGAAATTGTGTTTCGTTGGCTCCCTGGATGTTTTCGTGGTACGTAGGCTTATATAGGAGGAAGAAGTACGTCGGTGGCCGCCCGAGGGGCCCACAAGACAGGGGGCGCGCCCTGTAGGGGTGGGCGCGCCCTACCCTCTCGTGGCCGCCTCGGCTGCTTCTTGACTTGCACTCCAAGTCCCCTGGATCACGTTCGTTCCAAAAATCATGCTCCCGAAGGTTTCATTCCGTTTGGACTCCGTTTGATATTCCTTTTCTTCGGAATACTGAAATAGGCAAAAAAACAACAATACGGGCTGGGCCTCCAGTTAGTAGGTTAGTCCCAAAAATGATATAAATGTGTAAAATAAAGCCCATAAACATCCAAAAGGGATAATATAATAGCATGGAACAATAAAAAATTATAGATACGTTGGAGACGTATCAACGGCCGAGCAGCGAGGACCAGGGAGGGAGATCAATCGCATCCGTGATCGCCGGACCTAAACCTAACCGTCACCAAACGTGGGACGGACTGTCTGTCTTGGCACAATTAGCTGGTAGGCCTTTTGGTTTGTCTGTTCCCTTTTTCTGGTTAAAACGGTTGTAGCTGGCATACTAGGTATCTTCTTTCTTTGAAATGGAAATAGAGGAAACCAAAATATTAGGGGGAAAAAAGAAGAAGACCCTGGCTGATCCAGTAATCCTCTTCTTCTTGCTGCTGATCATGTCTCTCTCTGTTTGGTGATTCTGTTTTCAGTTCAAGCTTATATCTCAGTTAATCCCCACCAAAATCAATTCATCGGTCAGAAATGGTAAGGCGTTGTGGTAGACGGTGCTTTTAAAATTCAGTGTGATTTGATGGAATCCATTTGTGACACTTAGCATTGCTTAATTATAAAATACAAGGGAGGGAATTATTTCTTGAATACAATCGGCAGAAGAAAAGAAGAGGATATTTTCAATTGATATTGTTTGTTTTGAGGATAGTCAATGGTGCACCCCGTCTATGCTAATTTGCCTAATCCCGGTTCTTGCTCATGTCTCAGACTTGTCTCCACCTTCCCTCCTAAGTTAATTAGGAGCCAAGTGGTGTGATGATTCAGGTCGATCAACATCATAGGCGAGGTGAGACAGAACCTTGACTGTGGTGCCGATGGGCGCTCTCATATTCGGCTGTTCTTGGATGCACAGCCCAGCAACTGCCACGGCCTTCTGTAAGTCCAAGGACGGATATCTGCCCTGCAACGCTGGGTCTAGCATCCGGCAGATTTCGAACTGGCTCATGTCCACCAGGAATGGCTGGGCCTGATATCCAACAGCAAACACCACATCACTCAGATCATTCATGGCCGAACAAGAAGCTGCAAAAAAGTGAACCAGCGGCTTTGGCTAATGAAGTTACCCATTCTAAAAGGTATCGATCTTCCACGGCGTCCTGGTCGTTGTCAATGGCCCTCCCGGCCCCTGTGATCATCTCCAGCAGCATGACACCGAAGCCATAGACACTCGACTCCGAGCTCTCGGTCGTCATCAAGGACTCGGCAAAAGTAACATATCTAGTGAAACAAGTAGTCCAGCCCTTGGCAACCTCGGCAGCTAGCCGGTCATGCTCCGCCAGTCCATACTGGGACAGCTTTGGGTGGTAGCCGTCTGCGAGCAAGATGTCCGAACTTCTCATGCATGGGTAGAAAACACCTTTGTCGTGCATATACTCCAACCCTCTGGCCACACCGGCGGCTATGGTCATCCTTGTGTTCCAGTCCAGCGGTGATTTGCCTGGAGATGGGTCTGATGAGCACAAGATCCAGCACAATTAATGATGGTTTTGAGCTAGATTTTCGATAGGTATATAGCACACATACACCAACATACTTAATTACCACGGAGGTGATCTTCCAGAGAACCCAAATGGCATGTACTCATGAACCAAGATCCTATGATCGCCGTCCGCGCAGAAACCTACCAGATTCAGGAGGTTCGGGTGGCGCATCACGCTGACCTTTAGGACATGGGCAAGAAATTCCATTTTTTCCCTTGATCTGCCGATGCATCATGATGAATAACAGGCTGCAGCCTTATAGCAACGACCTACACATGCACATGTTGATCATCAACTTTTCCCTCAGAACAATCATGTAATCATGTGATCACATAGTAAAAAAAAAAACAATCATGTAATCATGGTACGTACATATGAAACTAACTGACAACGAATTGGATCGTGACCTGGTTGATGCTCTTGAGGTAGGCTTTGTAAAGACCCTCCCAACCACCAACACTAATAATCTTCTATGTTCGATGCTCCTTCGTCGGAGTTCCTTCCCACCTCGTAGTTTGCCTGGATGGCGACGGCCTGAACCACACCTATGTTTTCCGCGCTAAATTTTTTGGTTGCCTCCCATATCTCACATTCTAGAAATTTACAGTTTAGAGATAATCCTACACTCATAGAGATAGTTTGCAGTGTTTGACGTCAACCACACTCCCGTTTCTTTAGGAACTCTACATGCTAAATAGTGTCAGTTTTAATGTGAACACACACTTTGTCACTCTATTTTTTATCACACATTTGTGAAGGTTGCAACGGCCAAAAATGTAAGACATTGTGATCATCATGTAAATATAGTGTGTATCAGCTCATCGCATTTTTGCTTCCAATGTGAATGTATTTGCACCAAAGTTTTCATTGGCCGTACAATAGGCAAAAAAGTGAGTTTTTTCGCAACGTGTCAATCAAAATTTTCCTAGGAAATTTATTGCAAGCGGATAGTTAAGAATTTTTCATAGGATTATTAGAATAAAAAAACAACTTTAAGAGAATAAAGTTATATTGCTAGTATGAGGGCAATTACCCGCCCAGTGTGATCACCACATGAGGGCGTCTTACATCACACATATCAACTGCTCGAGCAGTGTTAATGTTTCTTGTTTCTTGCGATTATTGCATGCTACTAATAATAGTTGTGCAAAAAAATGCCCATATTGTTGTGATTTATAGTTTTTGTGGAAAAAGACAGAGGTGATGTGAACTTCTAAGATCAAATTAACCTCACCAGAGAGTTCCTGGTTGAAATGAAAAATAATGATGATTTCCTTAACTATATCCACTCATGTAAAAGATTCAGTTGATGATAATGACGTGTCTGTCATCCGTCATTTCTAGCCATCGGATCTGCATCTAAAGTGTGAGATAAGTACTGGCATTTTTGCAAAACACCCCACAACTCTGCTCCATATTTGCAGAAACCCCATTTATCTCTTCATACCAGCCTTATCCCTCTTATCATACAAACAGGTAACAAGAACAAACTTCGGGCCAAAATCTAACAACTTTTTTGTCATATATACCAAAACTAGGTTGGCTTTTTTTCAAATTTGTGAAAATGCCTTATGGATCTGTTCCAACGCACGTGAACTTTGCTAGTACATGTAAATATCCGAGTCTTTAAAGGGCTATATATTTTTATAATAAAGTATGTTGCTCGCCTGTGTTCAAAAAGCAAGCCTAGTAATTAAAATTACATTTTTACCACAACAATATTATCTATCTCTGGGAATTTATAATGTTATAGTATATAGCATGCTATTAATTATTGTTGTGCACAAGATAGATGGATTGTTCTGGTATATATAATTTGTGAAACAAAGCAGAGCATGCAATGTGAACTCCTCAGCTCAAATTATCCTCACTCAAGTGCTCTTGTTGGTGTTTTCTACCAGTAATAATGAACACTAGACCAAGCCGGCGCGCGTTGCTGCGCCCGTAGATTTATGCGATTTATAGGTTGGCATTGTTATGAATATATGGAGACCTATTGTTTAGTAATTTATTATTGTAATTTTATCTTGTGATTTTATTTTTAGTCGTGCATTTTTTTTATTTTTAATTGTGCCGTTATGCATGAGATGAATTTAGGACCAAAGAAGAGAAAAATATTGGTCTATTTGTTTGTTGTTTGGTTGGACTCTTTTAATCAGTGTGCAAGTATTTTCTTTGACCGGGCCTTTTGTCACCCTGATTTAATGCTTTATCTCTATATAAGTATGTTCTTTGACTGGTCCTTGTATTAGCTATCTTAATGTTTAGCATTCAATAGTTGTGCAATAAATTATAGCGGTGTCGGTTTTGATTCTGGGGGTTAAGTGAAGGATGTNTTTTAGTCGTGCATTTTTTTTATTTTTAATTGTGCCGTTATGCATGAGATGAATTTAGGACCAAAGAAGAGAAAAATATTGGTCTATTTGTTTGTTGTTTGGTTGGACTCTTTTAATCAGTGTGCAAGTATTTTCTTTGACCGGGCCTTTTGTCACCCTGATTTAATGCTTTATCTCTATATAAGTATGTTCTTTGACTGGTCCTTGTATTAGCTATCTTAATGTTTAGCATTCAATAGTTGTGCAATAAATTATAGCGGTGTCGGTTTTGATTCTGGGGGTTAAGTGAAGGATGTTACAACTTTTGTTTGTATATATAAGATCGAGTATGTTTGTCCTGTTAGCATTTCATCTCATGTTGGTGTAGTTGGCGGGTTGTCTTAGTTTGTAAAAAGTTATCTTCAATGGCAGGAGTAGTAAGAGGTAACTTTTCTTTTCGTTAAATACGATTTGTCATGTTGAAGATTGGATGAAGAATTTGTTTTTTTCTATTTTATAGATAATCTGGGAGTTATTCGCATTTCTCGGAAGATTATTTTGGATGAAATTGTTAAAAAACTTGGTGGTACAAAACCAGAGTATAAATACTATTTGCATGGAAGTAGGTATGAATGCAATGTGAGAACTGTTATTGCGACAAATGAAGAAAATACTTCTGGAAAATTAGAGCAGTCTTTTGGTGGTCTGGCAAACAATGTATTTGATGCAGAGGAATCGGCAGCTATTGCTTTGATTGAGGTGTTGAAGGTGGTATATAGATTTGAAATAGATGATGTTAATTTCTGTGAAAGGGCCAGGAATGAGTTATGTAAAGAACAGTTGGAGAAAAAATTGGTTAGTATTAAGAGCCAGAATGAGAGGCAATCTGAAAGAGCTAGAAATTTGAAGAAAGGTTGGAGTATGGTATTGGATGATATGGATTTTGTTCACAAGGCTGTTAAGGATATGTGTGCTGGTGCACTTTGTACGATTGACGAAGGTTGTTTATGTGGTCCTGAAAGAGAGTACATCAGTTCAGCATGTTATTTGGACGACTGGATAGAGGGTAAAACATTGGAGAGCCAGTCGTATTTCTTGGATATGAACAATGATGCTGAATGATAGATTGAGTTATATTATATGTATTCCCCTTTGTAGCTTAAGAAACTCCAGGAAGAAATAAGGATGCAATTTTTTATGTTTAATTAGTGTAATTTAGATGAATAATTTGTAGCATATAAGACAATACAAGTTACTAATTATTGATACACTTTTGCTGGTACACTTTTTTGATGAAATCTTTGTGTTTATTTGTTCTTAAAATAAAGTATCCATAAAATAGAATGGGAACCGAAAATAAATGAAACTGCCTATTGCTGTTTGTAGATCAGGACTTTGGGTTACCCATTTTCTTGAAATTCCTGTACATAATGATAAGGGGAAACTGATACTTTAAAGGTCATAATTGCTGTAAATTTGTTTGTTTGACAGCATTGTTTGTAACGGCAACTAATACCTAGCAATTACCGGTTATAAATGTCAGGAATGAATGCATTATTTAGTGTGATTGTTTGCATTCGTTAGCGGGCAGAAGTATATTCTATTTTCGTTACCTCTATATAAACTGCAGTGAGTAGTTTCTATGCATATCCAGTAGAGTAGACGTGTGTTCAGACTGTAGATTTTGGTGGTAGAAAATGAAGCGCAGATACCATTTAGTGGTTGTTGCTGATCGGAGGTTGAGTCGTGTGGTGCAGCGACCAAAGTTGGTTCGCGTGTTTGTACACACCAGTCGCGCAAACAGGCCTGGTCTTGTGTACCGTTTCTTGTTTTTTCGTTTTCATCACAGGAGTTTCCGTGTTCTCGTTCGTCGTGATGGAGCTGTGTTTGTGCATTTTTCCTTCTCTGAAGATGCTCAGTCGTTGGATGGCCATGCGTGGATGTCTGAAGGTGTGCAAATATCATTTGTTGGTGTCAATTTTCGTGATTTTTGGACAATGCCCCTGCATCCTGATGTGTTTGTTCAGATCATGTAAGTCTGAAGTTTGGGTGTAGCATATTTTGAGAATAAGTGTGTGATGGCCAATTTGATACGAAGATGAGCCTTTTTACATGTTTTTTAATTTGTGTGGAGATTTTACTGTGTGTTTTTTCCTGTTTGAGTTATTGAGTCCATGTAAGCATCATGCTGCAATTTTTGTTTTATCTGAAATAAAGACCACTGATGTGTTGGTTATATTTATGTGGTGAACGATACGTATGTTCAGTAGACTTATGCCCCTGGATCCGGATGAGTTTGTTCGGACCATGTAAGTGTGAAGTTCGGGTGGAGATATATAGTACAATCCACATTTAGATTTATCATATGCAATCTACAAGTTGGAGATCAAATTTTGAATTTGTAATTTTATGGAATGAAAAACATGGGGTGTATCTGTACATTCACTTGAGACTATTCTTTCCCTCAAAAAAAAACTTGGGACTATTACTTTTAAGCTCAGGTGTATCTAAACCTCCTATCGTTTTTATGTTTCCTCTGAACTAAAGATTCAGAAAAAAAATTGTAGCTATGTAGTACTAATTCCGAAAATAATTCTAGCGTTATGTGTTTGATTTGCTCCATGTCTTTTACCTGACAGAGTGGATGTGCTCTATGTTTATTTGTTGAATGGCATGGTGATATATTTTGCTGTATGATGATCACTTATATTTGCTAACACTTTGTCTTTCTTTGTTTTCTACGCACCCTATACAAACATGGGGTGTCTTTCTTTGCCACGAACCGGGACTAAAGGGTGGGCATTGGTACCGGTTGGTGCCACGAACCGGGACTAAAGGGTGGGCATTGGTACCGGTTGGTGCCACGAACCGGGACCAATGCACCCCTTTAGTCCCGGTTGGTGCCGCCAACCGGGACCAAAGGCCCCTGCGCTGTCCGCGTCGCGGCCAAAATTTAGTCCCACCTCGCTAGTTGAGAGGGGCTCGGAGTGGTTTATAAGCCCTGCTGCGGCTACCCTCTCGAGCTCCTCTCAAATGCAGGGTTACGGGCCTAATCTCACACTATGCTGCTGTGGGCCTATTGGGCCTACTACGGGCCTGAATCCAGACCCAGGTTGGGTTTCTAGTCGTATTCAGGCCATGGTGGCCCAATAGGTGGCAATTTTTTTTCCCAGTTTTTTTGTTTTGTTTTTTGCATTATTTATTTTCTTTTGTTTTTTGCTTTATTTTTTAATTCTTTTTGCTTTTAGGTCAGAAAAATTATAAAATTTCTGTTAGTGCCATTAGTTTTAGAAAAATTATTTTGTTTTTTGTTTTCTTTGTTGCTTTATTTACTTTATTTTGTTTCTACTTACAACAAAGTACTTATTGTTGCTATTTTTATTTATTTTATTAAAGTTTATGTTAAATTATTTTTCTTTTAAGTCACAAAAATTATAAACTTTTTGTTAGTGCCATTAGTTTTCAAATTTGAATAGTTAAAATTTGAATTCTTTGAAATTTGTGTGAATCACAAGTTTGTGATTAACTTTACTAAAAAAATGAACATAGACGCGCCTATAGAGAAAAAAGGTCTAGACGAACCGGGACCAATGGCCCACGTGGCTGCCCTCTTGAGAGTGTTCTTGGTGAGAACATAGTTGACAAGGAGCGAACCGGGATTAATGGTATTACGAGTACCGAACCATAAGACATTAAAGCATTTCAAATGAACTCTGAAAAAGTTGAAAGTTGGCATGGTATCATAATTTCACGCACATAGCATGTGCATGTACAAAACGGACAATGGTATCATACTCGTCTGTTACAAACACTACTAGGAAAAGGGCTATAGATGGGAATGACACTAATGGCGCACCGGAAAGATGGTGCGCCATTAGTATATACTAATGGCGCACCACCATCTGATGCGCCATTAGAGTCTAAACTACTAATGGCGCACCATGCTTTGGGTGCGCCATTAGTATCAAAAAAAAAATTTTTTTAAACTAGTGCGCCTGTCCAAACATACTAATGGCGCATCCTGCCCAAGTGCGCCATTAGTAGTTGTAACTACTAATGGCGCACCAGGGTGTGGGTGCGCCATTAGTATAGAAACTTTTTTTTTGAACTAGTGCGCCTATCCAAACATACTAATGGCGCATCCTGCTTAAGTGCGCCATTAGTAGTGGTAACTACTAATGGCGCACCATGCAAGAGGTGCGCCATTAGTAAGTGGGCAGCAACAAGATATTTGGGACAGCCTCTCCTACCCACACACTCACTTTCTCCCCACTTCATTCTCTCCACCTCCTCCTTGTCTCGG
>LR880967.1:936443107-936465003 GCA_904067115.1 Aegilops sharonensis
AGGTATTGGATACCGACGATCAAATCTCGGGCAAGTAACATACCGATGACAAAGGGAACAACGTATGTTGTTATGCGGTTTGACCGATAAAGATCTTCGTAGAATATGTAGGAGCCAATATGGGCATCCAGGTCCCGCTATTGGTTATTGACCGAGAATAGTTCTAGGTCATGTCTACATAGTTCTCGAACCCGTAGGGTCCGCACGCTTAAGGTTTCGATGGCAGTTATATTATGAGTTTATGAGTTTTGATGTACCGAAGGAGTTCGGAGTCCCGGATGAGATTGGGGACATGACGAGGAGTCTCGAAATGGTCGAGACGTTAAGATCGATATATTGGACGACTATATTCGGAGTTCGGAAAGGTTCCGAATGATTCGGGTATTTTTCGTAGTACCGGAGAGTTACGGGAATTCGTTAGGGAGAAGTATTGGGCCTTATTGGGCCCTGCGGGAAAGAGAGAGGGGCTGCCTAGGGCAGGCCGCGCGCCCCCCCATGGCCTAGTCCGAATTGGACTAGGGGGAGGGGCCGCACCCCCTCCTTCCTTCCCTTCTCTCTTCCCCTTCCTTGTCTCCTACTCCTAATACATGGAAGGACTCCTAGTTGGACTAGGAAAGGGGAATCCTACTCCCGGTGGGAGTAGGACTCCCTATGGCGCGCCCCTCCTAGGGCCGACCTCCTCCTCCCTCCCTCCTTTATATACGGGGGCAGGGGGCACCCCATGGGGACACAAGTTGATCTACGGATCGTTCCTTAGCCGTGTGCGGTGCCCTCCTCCACCATATTACACCTCGGTCATATCGTCGCGGAGCTTAGGCGAAGCCCTGCGCCGGTGGAGCATCATCATCGTCACCACGCCGTCGTGCTGACGGAACTCATCCCGACGCTTTGCTGGATCGGAGCCCGGGGATCGTCATCGAGCTGAACGTGTGCTGAACTCGGAGGTGCCGTACGTTCGGTACTTGGATCGGTCGGATCGTGAAGACGTACGACTACATCAACCGCGTTGTCATAACGCTTCCGCTTACGGTCTACGAGGGTACGTGTACATACACTCTCCCCTCTCGTTGCTATGCCATCACCATGATCTTGCGTGTGCGTAGGAAAATTTTGAAATTACTACGTTCCCCAACACTCGAGGTATTGAGGGAGGATCTAGTGCCAATCTGGTGCAAAAGAAAAACATCCAGTCCCACAAGTTCAAGAACAAGGGCAAGCTTGATGGTAAGGCAAAGTTTGATGGGAAGAACAAGGTTGTACAACACACGAACTTCAAGAAGAAGAATGACAAGAAGAAATGTGCTTGTCATGTGTGTGGAGATCCTGATCATTGGGCTCCTAGTTGCCCCAATCGCTATAACAAGCGTCATCCTGGAAAAGGCGGCAAGACCGCTAATGTTGTCATTGGAGACACTGACATGAAGGATGCTGGGTATGGTATATTCCCCACTATTCTTTCAGTATGTTATTCTCCTGATTGGTTGATTGACACGGGTGCTAATGTGCATGTATGCGGTGATATTTCCATGTTTTCGTCTTATCAGACCGCAGGTGAAAGGATCGATATGGTTGACTAGAGGGGGGTGGTGAATAGGCAACTAACAATTTTTAAGCTTTTCTTTAACAATTTAAAGCTTGCAACAAAATAGGTTGTCTAGATATGCAACTAAGTGGACACCCTATATGATGCAAAGGCAACTAGCACACAAGAAAGCAATAGAAACAACACAAGTAAGCTTGCAAAAGTAAAGGCACGAAATAACCAAGAGTGGAGCCGGTGAAGACGAGGATATGTTACCGAAGTTCCTTCCTTTTAAAGGGAAGTACGTCACCGTTAGAGCGGTGTGGAGGCACAATGCTCCTCAAGAAGCCACTAGGGCCACCGTAATCTCCTCACACCCTCACACAATGCGAGATGCCGTGATTCCACTATTGGTGCCCTTTAAGGCGGCGACCGAACGTTTACAAACAAGGTTGGGGCAATCTCCACAACACTTGGAGGCTCCCAACACCACCACGAAGCTTCACCACAATGGAGTATGGCTTTGAGGTGACCTCAACCATCTAGGGTGCTCAAACACCCAAGAGTAACAAGATCCGCTAGGGATAAGTGTGGGGAATCGAATATCTCTTGGTGGAAGTGTAGATCGGGCCCTTGTCACCCAATCCCGAGCAAATCAACAAGTTTGATTGGCTAGGGAGAGAGATCGGGCCAAAATGGAGCTTGGAGCAACAATGGAGCTTAGAGATGGAAGAGGTGGTCAACTAGAGGTAGGAGACGCCCCTTTTATAGTCGTGGAAGAGATCCAACCGTTATCCTCAAGTTCAGCCTGCGACACGCGGTACTACCGCACCAGGAGCGCGGTACTACCGCAAGGCCATGTGGTACTACCGTGGAGGACCACGGTACTTCCGCGGCAGCAGTAGAGGCCGGGACTAGCCTGACTGAGCATAGTACTACCACTCACGCAGGTAAGCCAAAGCCTACGAAGAGCGCGGATGAAATAAAATACATCCGTGCCTACTTCCGCTGAAAAGGAAGCAGTGCAAAAACCCGACGCGGTACTACCGCGCACGAGGCGCGGTACTACCGTTGAGGCGCGGATGTAAAAAATTACATCCGCTCCTACTACCGCGGTGCAACGATACTAGGTATGAGGGCCACGGTACTACGGCTCCAGGGGAGCGGTACTACCGTGGTCTCCCGCGGTACTACCACACATGTCGTGCGGTACTACCGTGAGGGCGCGGATGTAAAAAATTACATCCGCTCCTACTACCGTACCGAAGCAGCACTAGGCCTGGGAGTTACGGTACTAAGGCTCTAGAGGAGCGGTACTACCGTGACCCCCAGCGGTACTACCGCAGGTGCTTCCGGTACTACCGCTCCATAGAGCAGTACTACCGCAAGTACAACAGAAGCCGTCTGATTATGCACAACTAGGATAATGGAAAGACGCTCCAAAGTGCAAGGAAAGGTAGGACATGTGTACGTGTTGATTCCACCCAAACCTTTCCGATGCGGATCCCCTCTTAATAGTACGGCTCTCCTACGACTCAATCCACCAAAGAGAAACGTAGAACAACGCCGTCTTCAATAGTCTGCGAGGGGCACCGAATCGTCTCGTGCCTAGTGATGAAGCATCTAAGAAACTCAAGGCACACGATTAGTCCGCAAAAGCATTGTCATCAATCACCAAAACACCTAAGGGATAAAATGCCCTTACAATCTCCCCCTTTTTGGTGGATTGATGACAATACGAGATTTGCACATAGTTAAGATAATTTTGAGCAAAGGCAAACCCCACCACTCTAAAATATAGACGGGCTCCCCCTAGATGTGTGCAATCTAGATGGATGCTTTGTACTGCATAGCACACAAACTAGGATTAACACTCCCCCTATATTTTAGAGACAAAGGCATGATAGAAAGACATCTAAAGTAGAGCATAGCACAATGGTAGCACAATATATCACAGGCTCGCTAAGATAGATAGAGTGCAAGTGTCTTACACCATGAAGTAAAGCAACCCAAAGCAACTGAAACGAGGTTCAAGCGAGAAAGCAGCAAATAGTTCAAATGAGAAAGCAGCAAACACACCGACACACGAATGACGACACAAGACTCGCAAATCCCTACACTCTCTCCCCCTTTGGCATCGAGACGCCAAAAAGGAAGAGAGGACACCTACACACAAGACGTGGCTCAAGCAGGGAACTCGTCCCAACCCTCTCCGTCGGACTCCTCGGCAGCAAGGATGGTCTCCTCGACGTCCTCTTCAGAATCAGTCCACCTGAAGCCTTGCTTCTCCATCCACTCGGCCTCTGGAGTGATGCGCTCCTCAGACCCGCCAGACACATCCTCACTATAGAGCTGCAAGATCTTCCTGTCCCTGCGACGACTCTCCTTGGACGCCACGTGAGTCCTATACTGCCCCTTGGCTTGCGTGCAGAAAAGAGTCTTCATCTTGTCCTTCAGCTTCTTGGCCCACGAAGGCATAGAGGAACTCTGGGAAGGCCTAGCAGCACGGCCCTCAGCATCATCCTCAGCGCCAGCATCTCCTCATCAACAGCAGCCCTAGCAGCAGACGCCTCAGCACGAGTAGTAGTGTTGGCCCAGTTGGGCTTGACACGGAGACAGATGGGATCATGGCGAATCCAGTCTGGAGCAAGGAACTCCTCACCAGGGAACATCTTCTCCCAAGTCTTCGAGATCAACAGAAACAGATAGGGCACATAGATAGGCACCTTGCGGTTGAACACCGCAAACCGAAGCTCACACCACATGATGTGTGAGACATCAAGTGGCTGAGTCTAAGACACACGAGCCTCCTCGCAAATGAGCATCATATCCACCATATAGGCATGAACCTTGTCCTTGTCAACAATGCGAGGGAATAAGGAGTTGCGGAAGATGCGATACATGATATCTAGAAAAGAGTTGAGCACAAACCCGGTCTTGCCATTGGGAAGCGCCTTCTCAACATAGTATGGCTAAAGCTTGTCCTTGTTAGCAGAGTCAGGATTAGCATGGGGGCGAACACCCACTGGAGAGTCGAGCCCGTCATCAGGAACGTGAAGCAAATCCATGAACTCCTTCCAGGTAGCAGTCAGCATACGGCCATTGGACATCCAGGACATCCTCCGCTCCTCATTGGAGTGAAAGTATACGGAGGCAAAGAACTGACAGATAAGCTCAGGGTCATAGTCAAGGTGAAAGGATATCACATGCTCAATACCAAATTGCTCTATCAAGTCCAGAGCCTCTCCAAAGTAATTACGGAACTTGTCCTTCCTCATGTGATGCATCTCAATCCATTTCACATCCACGTAGGTATTCTGCTTGTTTTTGATGACATCGAGATAGATGTTGGTTTGTTGCTTGTTCCAAAATAGCTCACAGCCTCTGACAGAGGAACGAGGGTGCACATACGGGTGGAGTTGCCTCAGACGGACATACTCAGATTGGGGTATCTCGTCCATGCCCTTAGCGGGCTTCTTGTTCTTGCTAGCTGTTGTCTTGACATGGCGCTTGGGGGCAGCAGAGCCCTCTGGTGCTTCACCTGGATTGCACAAACGCTTGGAGCCTGTGTCACGACTGGGATTGGAACGACGAGAGCCACCACCTGAGACACAAACGCAAAACACGCACGAAACGCAGCAAGGATCAATACAAAGACCACGGCAAAGCACAAGGAACACATAGAAAGTACACGTGAAAGTTGCCATGAGATAGAGATGAGCCACGGTTGTACTGCCAGAGCCTGCGGTACTAAAATTTTAGTACCGCTCCAAGGCGCGGTAGTACCGTGTGAGGTCACGGTAGTACCGTGGTGGGAGCGGTAGGAAAATTTTAGTGCCGCAGCGTGTGCGGTAGTACCGCACCAGACGGGCGGTAGTACCGGACGAGCGGTAGTACCGCGCCAGACGGGCGGTAGTACCGCACCGCGACAGATCCAAACGGTTGGTTTTGAATCTGAAAAGAACCGCGAAAACATGGCGGTGCTACGGTGATCAGATCTAGCACAGGACAAAAGACAAGTATAATTCCTACGCAATACTACGCTCCTTCATCCTACTCTTGCATGGATTTATCCTAAGAAATACTAGAACACACAAGTCTCCCCCAAAAACCTAGAGACAAGGAACACACCAAAAACGAGAAGGAGTTGGGGAAAGACCTGGGTCCATAACAAGAGCACATGGTGGGGAACGATCCCACCGATCGGAATCACGGGAGGGCAGCCGGAGGAGGAGATCCGGCAACGAACGCCGGCTCCGTTCTTGAGCGTGGGAGAGAGAGAGACGACGTGGGAGAGGAACAGTGAATGGGTATGGGGGAGTTAGAACTCCCCCTGCCCGTCCTTATCCCCACGCGCCTGAACCGGCGCGGTAGTACCGCGTATCATCGCGGTAGTACCGCTCGGGCGGAAGGACCGCACCGAAGCGGTAGTACCGCTCACCCAGGCGGCAGTAAAAAATTACTGCCGCGTGGGAGCGCTAGTGTCGTGCTCCCCACAAGCGGTAGTACCGTGGCTGGCTGCGGTAGTACCGTAGTTGGCCGCGGTTGTACCATGAGCTCAGAACACAGCAAGTTTCAACACACGAAGAAGGTCTTTGCAAGAAAACTTTTCACACAAAGGGTGCCATAGGGATACGCACAAACCAAAGGCAGAAAGACAACAAGAAACCACCATGTGTCTCAACCTCTCGAAAGGAGAGGGCGGTGGCCGGAGCCACCTATGTTTGAGTTAGATGGTATGGCACCGCGAAGAATTATCCTTGGGTCCATGACCAAAACTCGTCTTTGAAGCACAAGTACCATCAAAAATGGCTAATGTGAAAGAGTTGATCGGTTTATGCATAATGGGGGGAGGGAGAGTTCATTGAGAGAACAACACTCCCCCTATGTCCATGCCTACACCTAAACTAGACAACAAGTTGAGTGTGGTGAGGGGTGCAAGGGTTCAAGTCACATTGCTCGAATCAATGATATTTAGCTCATGCCTTAACTCGCGAAATCTTGCTTCATCCAAAGGCTTCGTGAAAATATCTGCAAGGTTATCATGGGTGTTGACATACTTGAGCTCGATCTCCCCTCGCCTAATGTGATCCTGGATGAAGTGATACCGAATCTCAATATGCTTCGTCTTGAAGTGTTGCACCGGGTTGAGAGAAATCTTGATGGCACTTTCATTATCACACCAAAGAGGCACTTTGTCACAAGTGACACCGTACTCCTTTAAAGTTCGCCTCGTCCATAAGAGTTGTGCACAACTACTACCGGCCGCCACATATTCTGCTTCGGTGGACGAGAGAGACACACAACTTTGCTTCTTAAAAGACCAACTCACCAAAGAGCAACCAAGAAATTGGCACCCTCCGGAGGTGGACTTCCTATCCACTTTGTCTCCCGCCCAATCGGAATCCGTAAATCCTTCAAGCTTGAAGTTTGCCCCTCTTGGATACCATAAGCCAAAGTTTGGGGTATGAGCCAAATATCGAAAGATTCGCTTGACCGCCACATAGTGACTTTCCTTCGGTGCCGCTTGAAACCGTGCACACATTCCCAACTCAAAATGATATCCGGTCTAGATGCAGAAAGGTAAAGCAAGGAGCCAATCATGGAGCGATATACCTTTTGATCCACCGCTTTACCATTGGGATCAGTGTCAAGTTGGCGCTTGGTAGGCATTGGAGTAGAAGCCGGCTTGACATCGCTTAGCTTGAATCTTTTTAGCATGTCTTGAGTATATTTGGCTTGGTTGATGAAGGTTCCTTCTCTTCTTTGTTTGATATCAAAACCAAGGAAGAACTTCAACTCTCCCATCGAAGACATCTTGAACTTGGAGGTCATGAGAGCGGCAAATTCCTCAATGAAAGCTTTGTTAGGGGAACCAAAGATAATATCATCAACATATAGTTGTCATACAAACAACTCCCCTTTGACCTTCTTAGTAAAAAGAGTGGGATCGAATTGCCCCACCTCAAATCCACGATCTTGTAACAACTTGGTAAGGTGGTCATACCACGCATGTGGGGCTTGTTTAAGGCCATAGAGTGCCTTATCGAGTTGATACACATGATCCGGGAAGTAGGGGTCCTCGAACCGGGGGGGGGGGGTTGCTTGACATAGACCAACTCATTAATAGGACCATTAAGAAAAGCACTTTTCACATCCATTTGGTGCAACTTAAAATTGTGATGGGAAGCATAAGCAATCAACAAACGAATGGATTCAAGGCGAGCAACGGGAGCAAAGGTTTCACCGTAGTCGATACCCTCGACTTGGGAGTAGCCTTGTGCTACCAATCTTGCCTTGTTGTGAATGATGTTCCCATGAGCATCTTGCTTGTTCTTGAAGATCCACTTGGTTCCAATGACGTTGTGGTTCCCCGATGGCCTTGGCACCAATCTCCACACCTTGTTGTACTTGAAGTTGTTGAGTTCTTCATGCATGGCATTGAGCCAATCCGAGTCTTCGAGTGCCTCATAGACCTTTTGGGGTTCAACACAAGAGACAAACGCGTGATGTTCACAATAGTTTGCCAATTGTCTACGAGTGCTTACCCCCTTTCTTAGGCTTCCAACCACATTCTCCATGAGATGGCCTTTGGTGGTGAGTTTGGAAGCAATCTTCACGGCACGACGCTCTAATTCCTCCTCGGATGTAGAAGGAGGAGGGTTGACTTGATCATCTTGAGCGCCGCCTTGAGCTTGTTCTTGATCTTGAGCTTGCTCATGAACTTGAACTTGCTCGAAGGGAAGAACTTGACCTTGGGCATCATTTGGAGGTTCACCACCATCTTGAGATTGATCTTTCCCTTGATCTTGTTCACGAGGTTGAGGGCCTTCACTTTTTTCTTCGGAAGCGTGTGGATCTTGAGTAGGTGATGGCTCCAATTGAGTGGAGCATTGTCCTTCTCCTTCGGCCACAAGGGGTTCCTCAATGGGTAGAATATGACCAATACCCATTCTTCTTATGGCTTGGGGAGGAATTTCATCACCTACATCACAAGTACCACTTTGCTCCACTTGGGAGCCGTTATTTTCGTCAAACTCCACGTTACACGTCTCCTCAATGAGTCCGGTGGACTTGTTGAGAACACGGTAAGCATGAGAGTTTGTAGCATAACCAACAAATATGCCCTCATAAGCTCTAGCCTCAAATTTAGACAAAAGAACACCTTTCTTGAGAATGAAACACTTATACCCGAACACCCGGAAGTACTTGAGATTGGGCTTGTTTCCGGTGAGAATCTCATATGGGTCTTGTTCAAGCCTTTGCGGAGATAGAGTCGATTGGATGCATGACATGCGATGTTGATGGCTTCGGCCCAAAAGTTGTATGGAGACTTGAACTCCGCCATCATGGTCCTTGCCGCATCCATCAACGTCTGGTTCTTCCTTTCCGCAACACCATTTTGTTGAGGGGTATATGGTGCAGAATATTGATGCTTGATCCCCTCATCACTAAGAAACTCATCCAAGGTGTAGTTCTTGAACTCGGTGCCGTTGTCACTTCTTATTGTCAAGATCTTTGCATTATGTTGACGTTGAGCTTCATTTGCAAAGTCGATGACAGTTTGTTGAGTCTCACTCTTCCTCTTGAAGAAGTATACCCAAGTGTATCTTGAATAATCATCCACAATCACCAAGAAATACTTTCTACCCCCAAGACTATCAATGGATGGAGGTCCAAAGAGGTCCATGTGTAGGAGCTCCAAGGTCTCTTCGAGAAGATGATAGTCGTGGGAGGGTGAGCCGTCTCATGAAGCTTTCCTTCGATACAAGCACTGCAAGCACGATCTTTGGCAAAACTAACGTTTGTTAGTCCACGGACATGGTCCCCCTTAAGAAGACTTTGCAAAGATCTCATATTGACGTGGGCTAAACGGCGATGCCAAAGCCATCCCACGTCAACTTTAGCCATTAGGCATGTCGCGGTCTTAGTGGGTCGCTCCGAAAAGTTTATCACATAGAGACCGTTCTCGACATGCCCAACAAAGGCTACTTTAAGAGTCTTGCTCCACAAGAGGGCCACGGTATCAATGTCAAAGAAAGTGGCAAAGCCCATGAGTGCAAGTTGACGAACGGAAAGCAAATTGTATGCAAGGGACTCAACAAGCATGACTTTCTCGATCGTTAGATCATGAGAAATGACAACCTTGCCAAGACCCAATACCTTAGAATGTGAGGCATCACCCCACTCGACATTGGTGGGCATAGATGGGATCTTTTGCACGTCCACCACCAAGTCCTTGCTCCCGGTCATATGATTTGTTGCTCCACTATCGAGCAACCATGACCCCCCACCCGAAGCAAACACCTACAAGAGATCAATGCTTGGTTTTAGGTACCCATTTAGTAATGGGTCCTTTGATGTTAGTAACGAGGGTCTTATGAACCCAAATAGACCATTCAATGTACTCATAAGAAGAACCAACAAATTTAGCATAGACATGTCCATCACTAGCACGGCACAACACATAAGAGGGGTTAAAGTCGCCGGCTTTGTTGGGAGAGATGGCTTTGCCCCTTTTGGCATCACCACTCTTCGCATTGTTCTTCTTATCCTTAGGAGCACCCTCTCCCTCCTTCACAAAGGTTTGCTTAAGCGGGGGAGGTTGTTTGGTCTTGTTGTTCTTCTTCTCGTTCTTCTTCTTGTTCTTGGACTTGGGTGAGAACCCAACTCCCGTCTTGCCCACAACTTCCTTTTGATTGCTCAAAAGGTCATTTAGGTTCTTCTCACCTTGTATGTATGACACAAGACCTTTCTCGAGTTGTTCCTTCAACTTGGCATTCTCCTCCACAAGATGCACATGCTCACAACACGGGTTAGTAGCATTTGCATTATCAATTAAGACCATGTGAGGAAATGTGGCCTTTTCCTTGGTTAGCTTAACTTGGAGTTGAGCATGAGACTCCTTGAGGTTTGCATGAGCACCTTTCAAGACCTTGTGGGCCTTGTCAAGTACATCAAACTCCTCCTTGAGTCTAGCATGATCAACCCCAAGTTTAGCCTTCTCGGAAGTTAGTACACGAGACACAACAAGAGCATGATCAAGATCTTTCTTTAATTTGGCATGGTCATCGTTGTGTGACTCCTCAAGAGCCAAACGATGCCCATGCTCTTCCTCAAGAGCATTAGAGAGATCCGATATCTCATCGGCATAGTCACGACTATGACCTTCCATCTTAGAGATGGTTTCTTCGTGAGCCTCGATCATGTCATTGGCTTCACCAAGTTGTTCCAAGAGAGCAACAAAGTGCTTCTTGGATTTGCCCTTGAGCTTACTCATAAAGGACTCAAATTCATTTACCTCCTCATTAGACCCCTTACCATCATCAAAGCCAACCGTCGAAGAAGGATTAGGAATAATGGTGGTTTTGATGTTGGGGGTTACCTTGTTGGTGGCTTTAGCCATGAGACACTTGGCGGTGATGTTCTCGTTGGGTGAATCGAAGAGAGACACCCGGGGAGTTGTGGCAATGGCAATGGATGCCATGGCCATTGCTTCACTATCTTCATCATCATCGTCATCCTCACGGTATTCTTCTTGAACCACCAACCCGCGAGTAGGAGTCTTCTTGGTGAAGTTATTCTTGTTGGGGAAGGACTTGGCCTTGTCTTTTCGGATGAACTTGCCACCATTGTCTTCCCGCTTCTCGTACGGACAATCCGCAACGAAATGGCTCACATTGCCACAGTTGAAACAAGTTCTAACTCGTTGCTTGCCCTTGAAGCCACTTGAGTTGTTCTTGTTGAAGTTGGGTCTTGTATTCTTCTTGCTCCAAAATTGTCTTGAAGCAAGAGCCATGTGCTCATGATAGTCATATTTCGTGTCTTCGGGGTTGCTCTCCTCATCTTCCTCATCTTCCTCTTCTTCAACAAAAACCTTGGCCTTCAAGGCAAGGTTGGGCTTCTTTGCCCTTTGAGAACGGAGCACCGCATTGTCGGCGGTCTTGTCCAAGATGCTCATTGCAACGAACTAATCCAACACTTCACTTGAGGTCATGGAGTGGAAGTCCGGTCTTTGACGAATGACGGAGGACATGGCCTTGTTGTAGGGCATCATGGCCTTGAGGAACTTGCGCTTGATCCAATTGTCATCCGTGTCCTTGCTCCCATGATCTCGGAGTGAGACCGCAAGTTTGGTCACTCTTCGAAAGAGCTCACGAGGTTCCTCATCTTCTTTCGTTGCAAACTCATCGGCTTCATCTTGAACCACTTCATAGTTGGAGCGTTGAATGCTAGCACTTACAAGATAGAGAGACACAACACATTTCCATGCGTCTTTAGCCATGGCATGAGGTCGAAGATGAGGGAGATCTTCGGGAAGGATTGCATCTTGGATGATGAAGAGAGCACTCTCATTGAATTGATTATCCACCACTTCTCTCGGGGTAAAGTTGCTTCGGTCATGTGGATAGAAACCTTCTTCAATGAATATCTAAAGATTAGTATTCACATGATTTAAATGATGCTTGAAGCGATACACCCAAGAATCAAAATCCTCATTTTTCACAATCTTAGGAGGAGGACCGGCATGGTTTAAATGAGTAGAGGGAATAGGTCCACCATAAGTAGAAGACTCCACATGAGCAAAGATGCCGGTGCCATTTCTACCACTAGTAGAAGGACCTTTTTCACTATTAGCTTCCCCCTTGTCGGAGTTAGCATCTGTCACCTTGTTAGTGGGATCACCCACTTTCATCGGCGAGGTAGATAGTTTAAGTCCTTCTAGAAATTTAGTAAACATGCTTTCAACCTCGGTCGTCATGGAGGTTTTCAATGTGTCTAGAGCCACATTGAACTCCTCACGGGAGACCGAGGTTCCCCCATCGGCCGTAGACGAGATAGGATTCACACCGGAGTGCTCATCCGCAC
Organism: Aegilops sharonensis; assembly: GCA_904067115.1. NCBI lineage: Eukaryota > Viridiplantae > Streptophyta > Magnoliopsida > Poales > Poaceae > Aegilops > Aegilops sharonensis. Next base: position 936,455,499 of record LR880967.1, read on the forward strand.
CGTCGTTGGTGTCAACCATACTCTTCGGACGGCAAAGTCCTTAATAAAGAGACGAGGCTCTGATACCAATTGAAAGGATCGATATGGTTGACTAGAGGGGGGGTGAATAGGAAACTAACAATTTTTAAGCTTTTCTTTAACAATTTAAAGCTTGCAACAAAATAGGTTGTCTAGATATGCAACTAAGTGGACACCCTATATGATGCAAAGGCAACTAGCACACAAGCAAGCAATAGAAACAACACAAGTAAGCTTGCAAAAGTAAAGGCACGAAATAACCAAGAGTGGAGCCGGTGAAGACGAGGATATGTTACCGAAGTTCCTTCCTTTTAAAGGGAAGTACGTCACCGTTAGAGCGGTGTGGAGGCACAATGCTCCCCAAGAAGCCACGAGGGCCACCGTAATCTCCTCACGCCCTCACACAATGCGAGATGCCGTGATTCCACTATTGGTGCCCTTGAAGGCGGCGACCGAACCTTTACAAACAAGGTTGGGGCAATCTCCACAACACTTGGAGGCTCCCAACACCACCACGAAGCTTCACCACAATGGAGTATGGCTTCGAGGTGACTTCAACCTTCTAGGGTGCTCAAACACCCAAGAGTAACAAGATCCGCTAGGGATAAGTGGGGGGAATCGAATATCTCTTGGTGGAAGTGTAGATCGGGCCCTTGTCACCCAATCCCGAGAAAATCAACAAGTTTGATTGGCTAGGGAGAGAGATCGGGCCAAAATGGAGCTTGGAGCAACAATGGAGGTTGGAGATGGAAGAGGTGGTCAACTAGAGGTAGGAGACGCCCCTTTTATAGTCGTGGAAGAGATCCAACCGTTATCCTCAAGTTCAGCCTGCGACACGCGGTACTACCGCACCAGGAGCGCGGTACTACCGCAAGGCCACGAGGTACTACCGTGGAGGACCACGGTACTTCCGCGGCAGCAGCAGAGGCCGGGACTAGCCTGACTGAGCGCAGTACTACCGCTCATGCGGTACTACCGCTCCCCCTTGCGGTACTACCGCAAGGCAGGTAAGCCAAAGCCTACGAAGAGCGCAGATGAAATAAAATACATCCGTGCCTACTTCCGCTGAAAAAGAAGCAGTGTAAAAACCCGACGCGGTACTACCGCGCACGAGGCGCGGTACTACCGTTGAGGCGCGGATGTAAAAAATTACATCCGCTCCTACTACCGCGGCGCAATGGTACTAGGTATGAGGGCCACGGTACTACGGCTCCAGGGGAGCGGTACTACCGTGGTCTCCTGCGGTACTACCGCACATGTCGTGCGGTACTACCGTGAGGGCGCGGATGTAAAAGATTACATCCGCTCCTACTACCGTACCGGAGCAGCACTAGGCCTGGGAGTTACGGTACTAAGGCTCCAGAGGAGCGGTACTACCGTGACCCCCAGCGGTACTACCGCAGGTGCTTGCGGTACTACCGCTCCATAGAGAAGTACTACCGCAAGTACAGCAGAAGCTGTCTGATTATGGACAACTAGGATAATGGAAAGACGCTCCAAAGTGCAAGGAAAGGTAGGACATGTGTACGTGTTGATTCCACCCAAACCTTTCCGACGCGGACCCCCTCTTAATAGTACGGCTCTCCTACGACTCAAATCCACCAAAGAGAAACGTAGAACAACGCCATCTTCAATATTCTCCGAGGGGCACCGAATCGTCTCGTGCCTAGTGATGAAGCATCTGAGAAACTCAAGGCACACGATTAGTCCGCAAAAGCATTGTCATCAATCACCAAAACACCTAAGGGATAAATATGCCCTTATAGCAGGGACTTCAACCGTGCTGATGGGCAACGGTTCAAGTGCTTCTATTCGTGGTGTTGGCACGGTCGATCTGAAGTTTACTTCGGGGAAGATCATGCGGCTGAAGAACGTGCATTATGTCCCCTCCGTCAATAAAAATATTGTTAGCGGATCTCTTCTGTGTAGAGATGGCTACAAGCTTGTCTTTGAGTCGAATAAATTTGTAATCTCCAAGTATGGAACCTTTGTTGGTAAAGGCTATGAGTCAGGAGGCCTGTTTCGTTTATCCTTATCAGACATTTGCAATAAAGTTGTTAATCATATTTGCAACAATAGTGAATCAAATGTGTGGCATTCACGTCTCTGTCATGTTAACTTTGGTTGCATGTCAGACTAGCGAAGTTGAACTTAATCCCTAGTTTCACCACTGTCAAGGGATCTAAGTGTCAAGTGTGTGTGCAAGCTAAGCAACCTCGTAAGTCTCACATGACCGCGGAGATGAGAAATCTTGCACCACTAGAACTTATACATTCAGATCTATGTGAAATGAATGGTGTTTTGACAAAAGGTGGAAAGAAATATTTCATGACGTTAGTTGACGACTCCACTAGATACTGCCGTGTGTATCTTCTGAAATCTAAGGATGAGGCTTTGAACTTTTTCAAGATCTATAAAGCTGAAGTGGAAAACCAACTTGATCGAAAAATCAAGAGGCTTAGGTCCGACCGTGGTGGAGAGTATTTTTCCAATGAATTTGATGTTTTTTGCGCGGAACATGGTATAATCCATGAGAGGACGCCTCCCTACTCACCTCAGTCAAATGGGGTGGCCGAAAGAAAGAACCATACTCTAACTGATTTGGTTAACGCCATGTTAGACACATCGGGTCTCTCCAAGGAATGGTGGGGGGAGGCGATATTGACAGCATGTCATGTCCTAAATCGAGTCCCCACAAAGAACAAAGAGATAACTCCATTCGAGGAATGGGAGAAGAAAAGGTTAAAACTCTATTATCTGCGAACATGGGGTTGTTTGGCTAAAGCCAATATTCCAATTCCAAAGAAGCGGAAGCTTGGACCAAAGACTGTGGATTGTGTTTTCCTGGGATATGCTTTTCATAGCATTGGCTATAGATTCTTGGTTGTAAAATCTGAGGTACCTGACATGCATGTCGGTACGATCATGGAGTCGAATGATGCGACTTTCTTTGAAGATATCTTTCCCATGAAGGATATGGCTACCTCATCTAATCAGGAGATGCCTAGTTCATCGAATCAGGAACCAGATACAATTACTGAACCTCCTCATTTCGACAGAACACTTTGAAAGTCCTGTGGAGGAGAACAATGAAGTTCCTACTAGGAGCATGAGACAGAGGACAGCAAAGTCCTTTGGTGATGATTTTCTTGTGTATCTCATAGATGACACTCCCAGTTCTATTTCGGAGGCCTATGCATCAGAAGATGCTGGCTACTGGAAGGAAGCGGTTCGTAGCGAGATGGATTCCATCTTGGCGAATGAAACTTGGGAGATAACTGATCGTCCTTATGGGTGCAAACCTATAGCATGCAAATGGGTATTCAAGAAGAAGCTTAGGCCTGATGGTACTATCGAAAAGTACAAGGCTCGGCTCGTGGTTAAGGGTTATACCCCAAAAGGAAGGTGAAGACTTCTTTGATACTTACTCACCTGTGGCTCGACTGACCACTATTCGAGTTCTACTTTCACTAGCTGCCTCACATGGTCTTCTCGTTCATCAAATGGATGTTAAGACTGCTTTCCTAAATGGAGAGTTGGATGAGGAAATTTATATGAAACAACCAGATGGGTTTGTAATAGATGGTCAGGAAGGGAAAGTGTGCAAGTTGCTGAAGTCTTTGTATGGACTCAAGCAAGCACCCAAACAGTGGCATGAGAAGTTCGAAAGAACTTTAACAGCTGCAGGCTTTGTTGTGAACGAAGCTGACAAATGTGTGTACTATCGCCATGGTGGGGGCGAGGGAGTTATCCTTTGCTTGTATGTTGATGACATACTAATTTTCGGAACAAATCTGAATGTTATTAAGGAGGTCAAGGATTTCCTATCTCGCTGTTTTGAGATGAAGGATTTAGGAGTGGCTGATGTCATTCTGAACATCAAGTTGTTGAGAGATGATGATGGTGGGTGTCGGTGTCAAAACCGGCGGATCTCGGGTAGGGGGTCCTGAACTCTGCGTCTAGGCGGATGGTAACAGGAGACAAGGGACACAATGTTTTTACCCAGGTTCGGGCCCTCTCGATGGAGGTTAAACCCTACTCCTGCTTGATTAATATTGATGATATGGGTAGTACAAGAGTAGATCTACCACGATATCAAGGAGGCTAAACCCTAGAAGCTAGCCTATGGTATGATTGTTGATGATGAAGTTGTTGTCCTATGGACTAAAACCCTCCGGTTTATATAGACACCGGATAGGTTAGGGTTACACAGAGTCGGTTACAATGGTAGGAGATCTACATATCCGTATCGCCAAGCTTGCCTTCCACGCCAAGGAAAGTCCCATCTGGACACGGGACGAAGTCTTCAATCTTGTATCTTCATAGTCTTGGAGTCCGGCCGTGATAATAGTCCGGCTATCCGGACACCCCCTTGTCCGGGACTCCCTCAGTAGCCCCTGAACCAGGCTTCAATGACGACGAGTCCGGCGCGCATATTGTCTTCGGCATTGCAAGGCGGGTTCCTCCTCCGAATACTTCATAGAAGGTTTTGAACACAAGGATAGTGTCCGGCTCTGCAAGACAAGTTCCACATAACATCGTAGAGAGAATAATTTTTGCACAGATCTGCTGACGTATTCCCCGGCGTGACATCACTCCACGGCCAGGCCTCTATATGAATCGTTTTTTTACAGTTCCACCTCAGCGTGTTTAGCGAGGCAGTTTCCTTGGCACGTCTTATCAAAGCATAGATCGTGCCCCCTTATTCCGGGATTCTCATCACTACGGACGTGGGTAACCCATCCGCGCCATTGATTATGGCGCTTGGGGAATAAGCGAGTTTTACCAGGCCGGTGGGGGACGCATAGCTTCGTCCGTCCATATAAGGGGATAAGGATCCACCTTTTCACCTACGCCTTCTTCCTCCTTTGCTTATCCATTTCCGCTCACTCAAGCTCCAGCGCCCAAGTCCGCACATCCCACCTCGACCCTTCTCCAACCATGTCAGGAGCAGGAGGGAGGTGGATGGCCTCCTCCGTCAAGGAAGGGCACATCACCAAGCTGCGGGAGGCCGGATACTTGTCCGGCAACATAGCATACAGGCTGCCCGAAGCGGGGCAGCTCATTGCAACCCCCGGGCCCCATGAGAGGGTAGTGTTTCTACCCCACTTCCTCCGCGGACTAGGCTTTCCACTTCACCCTTTCGTTCGGGGGCTCATGTTCTACTACGGCATGGACTTCCACGATCTAGCCCCGAATTTCATCCTCAACATTTCGGCGTTTATCGTCGTGTGTGAGGCCTTCCTCTGCATCCAGCCCCACTTCGGCTTATGGCTGAAGATCTTCAATTTCCGGCCGAAGGTAGTGGGCGGCCGCCAAGCGGAGTGCGGAGGCGCCATGGTTGGCAAGATGGCCAAGGTCCTATGGCTTGAGGGCGCTTTTGTGGAGACAGTAAAGGGATGGCAATCGGGGTGGTTCTACATTACCGAGCCACGCGACCCTGAATGGGCGGCGGCCCCCGAATTCAGATCTGGCTTCCCCACACGGCTCTCGTCATGGAAAGAAACGGGCCTGGCGTGGGGGGATTCGGAAGAGCTATCCGGACTCCAGACATGCGTCCAAAACTTGGTGGACAAGAATCTCAAGCTTGTCGACGTAATCCAGGTGATGCTCATCCGCCGGATTCTCCCCTGCCAACGACGGGCCTTTAATTTGTGGGAGTTCGATCCGGCACAGCACCGAACCTTGAGCCGGCTCTTCGACACTACGTACGAAGATGCCTGGAAGGTGCTGTTCAAGGGCGCTGAAGCCCCAACATCCGCTACCAAGGATCGCGGGTACAACGCACGGCGTCCAGCCGGCGAGGTAAGTTATTTCACCCTTTACGGGACTCTTTTTTCATGCGGGATCTAAAAACTCCCTAATTTTTGACAGAACTGGCTGAAGACGGCCGAACAGATTAAATTTCCGGCTCCTTTGCCGGAAGACCCGGAGGACGCCCGATTAACGGGGCTGTTGGCTCCGGCGCCTCATGTGGTGCCGGAGAAGAAGGCCAAGAAGGAGGCCACGGGAACTCGAAGGAGTTCCCGACGCCCAGTGCTGTCAGGTTCCGAAGTGGAATCTTTTCCTGAGGATGAGGAGGAAGAAGAAGAAGCTCCTCCCCCAGTGAGGGAGGAGAAGAAAAGGAAGGCCGCCCCAACGGGGGAGGCCGGAGGGTCCAAGAAGGGAAGAACCTTTCCTCCGGACTTCTCCACCAACGTCGACGACGACGAGGAGGACTGGCCAACAAGGACTAAGCCCCTGGCAAGATCGTAAGTGTCCGGATACCCATGGTTCTTCATAATTGCATAGTGTTCTCTAATGCCGAACAATCATGCAGCCCGCCCAAGGGCGAGCTCGCCAATTCATCAAGCGGATCCCTGGGCTCGTCGGAAATGGAGAGTGTCTCGCCTCCGGCCGCCTCCTCGCCTCACGCCGCGGGCGACACTGCGGTGGGGCCCCAAGGAGGGCTTGGTCAAGAGGAGGTAGCACAGGAGGCGCCACAAGGCGACCTCCCGGATTCCAGGAGCGCGGGGGGCAAGACCCCCAGGGGCTCTAAGCCCGACCCTCGTCTGGACTAAATGCCGGAACCATCAGCGGTTCCGAAGTCCGGACAGCGGATCCTTCGCAAGAAGGGTAAGACGCCAGTGTCCTCCGTCCAACCGGAGGCACCGGATAGCTTACTGGAGGCGCTCAACGGCGCCTCCATCGAGGAGGAGCACCGCACTATTATGAGAGCGGTGATCCGGACAGTTCAGTCCGCCAAGAGCGGACTTACCGAAGCCTGTACCAGCCTTCTAACAGGCTTTGAGGTAAGTTTAAAACATATAAAAATGTTACCGCATAGACAGTAGCCCCTGATGCTTAGTTCGGTGTTCGGAAAGAAAAGCCGGACTGAGGATCTAAAAAGATATACGCAGGAGTCTAATATAAGTATGTCAATATGGGAATGCAGGCTGCGCTGTTGACCTCTGCCGCACTGACTGCGGAGGTCAATACACTGAAGCAGAGCCTCGAGCGTTCCGAGAACGAGCTCGGAAAAGCCAAGAAGCAGCTCGAGGACAAGGAAGGTAAGAAATGCCTTATTAAAGAAATACCTTATGGAAAAGGTTTTGGTTGCAAAAAATAACAGAAATAACATGGGTACCGCAGGGGCCACGAACGAGGTGGAGACCCTGAGGGAAGCGGTGGCCGTGGCCGAAAACAAAGCGGCTGCGGAGCGCACCGAGCGAGAGAAAGGTGAGGCGCAGCTGGCGGAGGTGCGGCAAGAGCTCCAGACTCTCGTGAAGAAACACGAGGTTTGGAGCGTGACTCAAAGACCCGAGAGTCCGAGCTTGCCTCGGCTCTTGAGAGTGCCAAAGCTGCTAAGGCCGAGGCCCAAAAAGCCCTCCACGAAATCGAAGCACTAAAGAAGATAGCGGCGGGTAAGGCATTCTTTATGCAAAGCAAGAATGTAAAAGTCAATTACCTATTACTTACCCGGATTCGGAGCTCTCCAGGAGCATTCGCAGATTTGCCCCGTAGTGCGTCTGATGCTGCCGCGTTCTACCGCGCCAAGGAGGGGAGCTCCACGGAGAAGGTGTTCTGGTCTCAGTATGCTGAGGCCGGACATCCGGTGCCCTTAAGCGACCAGCTGAAGCAGCTGGTCGAGTTCCACAAGGTCGCCGAACAGGCCATGAGGGGCCTTATAGAGCGGTTGTGGCCATTGGAGGCCATGCCCGGGAGCTACTTTGGCTTGGTGCAGCGGCTGGTGGATGCCTGTCCGCGGCTTGAGGTTATCAAGCGCTCCGTCTGCATTGAAGGGGTCCGTTGGGCCCTTGCCCGTGCTAAAGTGCACTGGGGGAAGCTGGATGCGGAGAAGCTTGTGACGGACGGGCCACCGAAGGGCAAGGAGCATCGCACGCCCGAAATGTATTATGAGGGCCTCCTGAAGGTTGCTCGCCGAATAGCGGATGAGTGCTCCAAGGATGTAATTTTTTAATAGACTCGCGTTTGTTATTCTATACGCTGAAAACTTGTTCATATGCGCTAAGCAACGCTTATTAATTTAAAATATTACCTTCTGTGCGGCTGTTTATCAAATTTGAGAGATGGCAAGTCGTCGGCTTCAGCCCCCATGCCACGAGTGCTGGGGTGTTCGGGATAAACTTGAGCGCTCTTGTTCCCATACTTGGGTCCATCTAGGGAGGCGCTCAACGCAACGAACAAGGCAACCGGACTTATAATGCTTGAACACTCTCACTTAGCCATAGAATTCTATAATTTTAAATTTCGGCGAAGCCCCTAGTATTCGGAAGACCGAGTTCGAGGCGCTATCCACGCCTTGGCTGGATAATTCCGGTTCCTCGCTCGAAGCGGCATAAGTCTTTAGGGACCCGAAAAAACCTCTCAACAGCGACCGGCTCTCGCCTTATCATGACGGTCAGTTTTGGCTTTCTCCACTGAGGTGCTCGACCCAGAATAACTGGGGCACAATCGCAGTGGTTCTCCCGGTGCTACCTTAGCCGATATAGCGGAACGTAAGGTACCAAAACACGGGAGCCGGACAAACCCAACTATTGACCCAAGACATGATTCGGAGCCAATTCATATAATGCTATAAGTTCAGGGTGCCGCACTTGTTAAAGTGTTCGAACTTTATCACACCATAATTTTGGGATACTTGAGCCCCTGGTGTATGTTGGGGAACGTAGTAATTTCAAAAAATTTCCTACGCACACGCAAGATCATGGTGATGCATAGCAACGAGAGGGGAGAGTTTTGTCTACGTACCCTCGTAGACCGAAGCGGAAGCGATCACAACGTAGAGGAAGTAGTCGTACGTTCTCCTCGCGATCCAACCGATCCCAGCGCCGTTACTCCGGCGCCTCCGAGTTCTTGACACACGTACAGCTCGGTGACGCTCCTCAGGCTCCGATCCAGCAAAGCTCCGGGGAGAGAGAGTTCCGTCAGCACGATGGCGTGGTGACGATCTTGATGTTCTACCGACGCAGGGCTTCGCCTAAGCACCGCTACGATATGACCGAGGTGGAATATGGTGGAGGGGGGCACCGCACACGGCTAAGGAACGATCTCAAGGATCAACTTGTGTGTCCTAGGGTGCCCCTCCGCCCCCGTATATAAAGGAGCAAGGGGGAGGGCCGGCCGGCCCTAGGAGGCGCGCCAAGGGAGGGGGGAGTCCTCCTCCTAGTGGGAGTAGGACTCCCCTTTCCTAGTCCAACTAGGAAGGAGGAAGGGGGAAGGAAAGAGAGGGAGAGGGAGAGGGAAAGGGGGGCCGCGCCCCCCTCCTTGTCCTATTCGGACTCCCCATGGGGGGGCGCGCGCCACCTCCTGGTGCGGCCCTCTCTCTCCCCTCTTGGCCCAATAAGGCCCATTACTTCCCCGGGGGGTTCCGGTAACCCCTCCGGCACTCCGGTTTTCTCCGGAAACTTCCGGAACCTTTCCGGTGTCCGAATATAGCCGTCCAATATATCAATCTTTATGTCTCGACCATTTCGAGACTCCTCGT
>LR880967.1:936466729-936479225 GCA_904067115.1 Aegilops sharonensis
TACCTTTGGAGACACCTGTAGTACTCCTTTATAATCACCCAGTTACGTTGTGACGTTTGGTAGCACCCAAAGTGTTCCTCCGGTAAACGGGAGTTGCATAATCTCATAGTTACAGGAACATGTATAAGTCATGAAGAAAGCAATAGCAACATACTAAACGATCAAGTGCTAGGCTAACGGAATGGGTCAAGTCAATCAGATCATTCTCCTAATGATGTGATCCCGTTAATCAAATGACAACTCATGTCTATGGTTAGGAAACATAACCAACTTCGATTAACGAGCTAGTCAAGTAGAGGCATACTAGTGACACTCTGTTTGTCTATGTATTCACACATGTATTATGTTTCCGGTTAATACAATTCTAGCATGAATAATAAACATTTATCATGATATAAGGAAATAAATAATAACTTTATTATTGCCTCTAGGGCATATTTCCTTCAGTGTATTGGCCGTACCAAAGTGTACGGTTGCAGCATGTCATGAAATGAACATATGTATATATATATATAAAGGAATTAAAGCAATAATAAGCAAAGAGCTATGTATTGTTTATTCAAAAAGGGTACTGCAATGGAAGCAGAACGATACAAATAGTGCGGTAAGCAAGGGATGGGACTATCTAACATGTCCCCCTCCAGGGGTAAGCTGCGGGATGGTATGTAAAACAGGTATAATGCTCATAACAGAGACCACCTGAGCACTTGACGTGGCCTTCCGCTCCCCTGGTTGTTGCATCATGAGTTCGGCGATTCAAGTGCCGGACAAGACTGTTCAAAGACGGAATCCTGAAAGTAAAAAAAAAGAAAAGAAAAAAGGGAAAAGGAAAAAAAAGAAATGACACAGACGGTAGCCCCTGGGGCGGTCGAGCCGCACTCTTGGTGTGCCGTTGTCTTGCCCCTCCCCATATGCCCATGGTATCTCCAGAGCATAACTATGTACGCGTAATACTGGGTTCGCAATTTCGTGAGGGCTAGGATTGGGGCCGGATTGCTACTCGTGCTTGAATCGTGCTAGGTGGTCTTGTTGTAGGTTACTCCGGGCGCGCTTGGCAGTGTCCGGACGCTTAGTGGCCGGACTCGAGAATTGCCGTGAGAGGCTGCTTTGCACCTCCGCCGCGAGGGCCGCCGTGTGCTCCTCCATCCGGAGAGAGCGTTCGGTGTTTCCATTGACCGTGATTACTCCTCGAGGGCCTGGCATCTTGAGCTTGAGGTATGCGTAGTGCGGCACCGCATTGAACTTGGCAAATGCGGTTCGTCCGAGCAGTGCGTGATAGCCGCTGCGGAATGGGACGATGTCGAAGATTAACTCTTCGCTTCGGAAGTTATCCGGAGATCCGAAGACCACTTCGAGTGTAACTGAGCCTGTACAACTGGCCTCTACACCCGGTATGACGCCTTTAAAGGTCGTCTTTGTAGGTTTAATCCTTGAGGGGTCAATGCCCATTTTGCGCACTGTATCCTGGTAAAGCAGGTTCAGGCTGCTGCCGCCGTCCATCAGGACTCTAGTGAGGTGAAATCCGTCGATAATTGGGTCGAGAACCAATGCGGCGAAGCCGCCGTGACGGATGCTAGTGGGGTGGTCCCGTCGATCGAAGGTGATCGGGCAGGAAGACCATGGGTTGAACTTTGGGGCGACTGGCTCCATCGCATATACGTCCCTTAGTGCACGCTTCCGCTCCCTTTTGGGTATGTGGGTTGCGTATATCATGTTCACCGTCCGCACTTGCGTCGGAAAACCCTTCTGTCCTTTATTGCTCGGCGGCCGGGGCTCTTCCTCGTCATCGCTATGCAGCCCCTTGTTATTGAGTTCGGCACCTAACTTGCCTGCTTGCTTGAACACCCAACAGTCCCTGTTGGTGTGATTGGCTGGGTTTTCGGGGGTGCCATGTATCTGGCACAAGCGGTCGAGTATTCGCTCCAAGTTGGACGGGCCCTGGGTATTTCTTTTGAATGGCTTCTTCCGCTGACCGGGTTTAGAGCCTCTGAATCCGGCATTGACGGCCGTGTCTTCAGTATTATCGCCGTTAATGCGACGCTTGTTCTTGTTGCGACGCGTCCTGCCATTGTTGTCCTTGGTATCTGGACTATCAGGATGTTTGGCCAAGTTGTTGCTTCGAGCTAGCCAGCTGTCCTCTCCCGCACAAAAGCGAGTCATGAGGGTTGTGAGGGCTGCCATAGATTTCGGCTTTTCCTGTCCTAGGTGTCGGGCAAGCCACTCGTCACGGATGTTATGTTTGAAGGCTGCAAGGGCCTCTGCATCCGGACAGTCAACGATTTGATTTTTCTTTGTTACGAACCGAGTCCAGAATTGTCTGGCCGATTCTTCTGGCTGCTGAATTATGTGGCTAAGGTCATCGGCGTTTGGTGGTCGCACATATGTGCCCTGGAAGTTATTAAGGAATGCGGCTTCCAGGTCCTCCCAACAACCAATTGATTCTGCTGGCAAGCTGTTGAGCCAATGCCTAGCTGGTCCTTTAAGCTTTAGGGGGAGGTATTTGATGGCATGTAGATCATCACCGCGGGCCATGTGGATATGGAGGAGATAATCCTCGATCCAGACTGCAGGATCTGTGGTACCATCGTATGATTCGATGTTTACGGGCTTGAAGCCCTCTGGGATTTGATGATCCATTACTTCATCTGTGAAGCATAGTGGGTGTGCGGCGCCTCTGTGTTGGGCTATATCACGACGTAGCTCATACGAGCTTTGTCTGTTGTGTTCGGCCCGGCCGGTTTTTCTGTATCCGGCGCGACGGTAATCATCCCGTGTTGCTGGGTGCCCACGCGATCCGTAGGTCGACCTTGTATGTTTTGCCTTATCCTCCAATATATCTCGCAAGTCCGGCACGTTATCCCTTGCCTTGGTACTTTTTGAGCGGCGTCGGGGTGTGGCTTGAGGGGAGGGCCGAGAGGCTTCTCTATCACGGCCACGAGGTGGCCGGTCTGCCATGTCGTGCACTGGCGACTTGGGTGCTTCCTCCTCTAGTCGAGGCAACGGCCTGCGTTTGGGGTAGCTTTTGGAGGGGCGTTCGAATTCATACTCTTCGGCTGCAAGGACTTCAGTCCATCTGTCAGCTAGCAGGTCTTGATCAGCTCTAAGCTGCTGCTGCTTTTTCTTGAGGCTGCTTGCCGTGGCTATAAGCCTGCGTTTGAAACTCTCCTGTTCAGCGGGATCCTCAGGCACGACAAATTCGTCTTCGTCGAGGCTTGCCTCATCTTCGGAGGGAGGCGCATAATTATCGTCCTCGACCTCTCTTTCGGCCGCACTGTCGTGCGAACTTGCTTCTCCCTCCTCCTGCGCTGAGTCCTGCTGGAGGGGGTTCTCTTCGGCACTGTCTGGAGTGCTATTATCTCCCGTTCCAGAATCACCGTTTTTATTGTGACGGGATTTAGAGCGGTGCCGCTGACGTCGGCGCTTCGGCTGTTTCTTGGAGGGGTCATCCTCCGTTGTTCCATCGTCGTTCCCATCTTTCGGGATGTCCATCATGTATATGTCATATGACAAGGTGGCCTTCCAGTGCCCTGTGGGTGCTGGGTCTTGGTTGTCTCCGGCGTCGTCGTCCATGCCGTCGATGTCTTCTGAGTCGTAGTCGAGCATGTCGGTTAAATCATCGACAGTGGCTATAAAGTGGGTTGTGGGTGGGTGTTGAATTTCTTCATCGTCTGCATCCCAACCTTCCTGTCCGTAGTCCGGCCAGGGCTCTCCGGATAAAGAGAGAGACTTTAGTGAATTCAGGATGTCGCCAAAGGGCGAGTGCTGAAAGATGTCCGCGGCAGTGAACTCCATGACCGGCGCCCAATCGGATTCGATTGGCAGGGGCGCGGAAGGTTCAGAGTCCGGAGAGGAGTCCGGCACCCTGGAGTCGAGGTCTTCGCAAAGGACAGGGATGGAGTTCGGCTCGATCACCGTAGAGATTGTAGCCCCCGAGGCGGTGTCCAACCACTCGTCCTCGATCGGGGAATCCGGCTCCGGATTAAGGGTCGGAGCGGATACTGGTGCGGCCTCCAGGGCACTGTTCGGCTGCAGAGCGAGATCATGCCCATCGAGACAGTGCGGCAGGCTTGGCTGCGGCTCGAATCCGTCGAAGATCAAATCCCCGCGGATATCGGCCGTATAGTTTAAACTTCCAAATCTGACCTGATCGCCAGGGGCGTAGCTTTCGATCTGCTCCAGATGGCCAAGCGAATTGGCCCGCAGTGCAAAGCCGCCGAACACGAAGATCTGTCCGGGGAGAAAAGTCTCGCCCTGGTCCGCGTCGTTGTTGATGATCGAAGGAGCCATCGGGCCTATCGGTGATGACACAGAGAACTCTCAATGAAAGCACCAATGTCGGTGTCAAAACCGGCGGATCTCGGGTAGGGGGTCCTGAACTATGCGTCTAGGCGGATGGTAACAGGAGACAAGGGACACAATGTTTTTACCCAGGTTCGGGCCCTCTCGATGGAGGTAAAACCCTACACCTGCTTGATTAATATTGATGATATGGGTAGTACAAGAGTAGATCTACCACGAGATCAAGGAGGCTAAACCCTAGAAGCTAGCCTATAGTATGATTGTTGATGATGAAGTTGTTGTCCTACGGACTAAAACCCTCCGGTTTATATAGACACCGGATAGGTTAGGGTTACACAGAGTCGGTTACAATGGTAGGAGATCTACATATTCGTATCGCCAAGCTTGCCTTCCACGCCAAGGAAAGTCCCATCCGGACACGGGACGAAGTCTTCAATCTTGTATCTTCATAGTCTTGGAGTCCGGCCGTGATAATAGTCCGGCTATCCGGACACCCCCTAGTCCAGGACTCCCTCAGTGGGATTACATTGCTTCAATCTCACTATGTGGAAAAGATCTTGAGTCGCTTTGGCTATAGTGACTACAAGCCCTCTCCAACACCATATGATGCTAGCGTGCTGCTTCGAAAGAATCAAAAAATTGCTAGAGATCAATTGAAGTATTCTCAGATTATTGGCTCGCTTATGTACTTAGTAAGTGCTACAAGACCTGACATCTCTTTTGCTGTTAGCAAACTGAGCCGGTTTGTCTCAAAACCAGGAGATGTGCATTGGAAAGCTCTAGAGAGAGTTTTGCTTTATTTGAAAGGCACTGCAAATTATGGAATTCACTACACCGGGCACCCAAAGGTGCTTGAAGGGTATAGTGACTCAAACTGGATCTCAGATGCTGATGAGATAAAGGCCACGAGCGGATATGTATTCACTCATGGATGTGGCGCTGTTTCTTGGAAGTCTTGCAAGCAGACCATCTTAACGAGGTCAACAATGGAAGCAGAACTCACGACACTAGATACAGCTACGGTCGAAGCAGATTGGCTTCGCCGGCTCTTGAATGACTTGCCGGTAGTTGAGAAACCTGTACCGGGTATCCTTACGAACTGTGACAATCAAACTGTGATCACTAAAGTGAGCAGCTCAAAGGATAATATGAAGTCATCAAGACACGTTCAGAGAAGGTTAAAGTCTGTCAGAAAAATGAAAAACTCCGGAGTTATTGCGTTGGATTATATCCAAACGTCTAAAAATCTGGCAGATCCTTTCACTAAGGGTCTATCACGTAATGTGATAGATAATGCATCGAGGGAGATGGGTATGAGACCCACAATATGAGTTGTTCATAGTGGTAACCTATTCTTTGTGATCGGAGATCCCGTGAATTAGATGTGGAAGACAAGTTGTTGGTCAACTGGGAGGGGAGTACCCTTACTATTAAAAATACCACTCCATGAAGATGCAATACTCTCCTAATCTGCATGGCAGGTTGATGTATATCTTAATGTGTTCTAAGTGGCTCTTTGAAGCAGAGATGTTGTCCTGCAGAACATCTTTTGAAGAACACACCTATATGAGTCTGATTGTTAAACGTCGCAATCTATGAGAGTAGGGTTCTCTCTAGTAAACTCATGAAAGGTCTCGGAGTATGACGCATAAGATCCACCCGCGGGGAAGACCCACGGTAGCCACGTACCGGTCAAGACTTTATGTGAAGCTAGATTCGCAGAAAACTTGCAGTTCAAGGCCCAGTCCACTGTTCAAGTTGCTTACTAGTGTAACATAGAGTTCTGGGTGGAAGTTCAACTTAACACTCTCCACTGCAGTACCGGTATATAAAACAGTGTTTTGGAACCAAAGGCAAATTTTGTGTGCCTCTGGGATCTGGTGGGGGATTGCTGGAATTTTTGTCTATCTGGGCTTAGCAATAGCAGTATCAGAAATTCCTAATAAATCCTAGAGACCCATGCAGCCCATTCGTGCAAGGCAAGAGGTGGGACTAAAGTTTAGTCCCACATTGCTAGTTTAGAGGGAGTTGGACCTCTTTATAAGGGAGGCTCCTTCCCCACTTGTATGAGCATGAGAACAAGAGGGACATCCACGCGCGCTCCTCCTCCGCCGCCCGCCTCGCCACGCCACGGCTCGTCGCGCCGCGGGTTGCTGGAATGAGCCGATGTCTAAATTTTTGCCACGCACGATGGGTATAAGAAAGGTCACGCGGTAGCTGAAACATTTTTGCAGTGGACACTGAATCCGAACGGGGTGCCTCTTCGGCTGAAGTCCGTTCGTTTCGTCTCCTGTGTTCCCTTCAGCTCCCGGCGCGGCCTCTCGCCTCCTTCTCTTGCGCCTATAAAAGGAAGGTCGCTCCTCCCAGAGAGACGCACCAGAATCTCTTCCTCCTCTCGCCACAAGTTCCTGAGCACTACGTTGCTGCTACGTTCTTCCTCATCCCGGCTTGCGGCGTGCACCGCAGGTTGGGACAGTAGGCCTCCGAAACCGCACCTTTTGAGTCCTGTACGGGAGAAGGGTGATAAGGTTTCTGGGGAGCGCTCAGCGCGACTACTGGCTGCTTCATCACGGACGATCCGGTCGCCGACGACTACTTCCCCGACGACGACTTCTTCCCCGACGTCCACGACCTCTTCAACGACATGGCAGGCGAGGACACCGACCCCAAGTCCAGCGCTTCTGCTGATGCTGTGCCGTACGTGTTCTTCTCCTTTCTGTTAGAAGTCCTGCTACAGTTCTTTGCTCTAGTTTCTGCCCTACGTATGTTAGGTTCTATGTCGTATAAGCAACTTCATCTAGTGTCTGTCCTAGATGTGTTTAGCTCAAGTTCATATATGCAGACGATGTTTACCTTCTTTCTGTCAGATTGCATGACTTGCTTTATATTTGCTATTTTAGTCATGCTTTATCTAGTATTTCTGTTAATTAAATCATTCGGTAAATTGCTCATATTTTCAACAGTAAATATATCTCCAGTGGACGGGTAGCATGAGCACTAGTTGTCTGAATTCTGAAACTACAACAACTAGCTTTCGAGTCAGAAAGCTCCACTGGACTCTGGTACATGGCAAAGGATGAGCTTCACCATGTGAATCCTCTTGAGCAACCTTGTGTGTACAACATGGTACTACCTACGCTTGTGACATGCCAGGTCGTAATTTTGAAAATAATAGTGTGAAGCACAAGGTGCAATGCCCTGGATCTATCTATTAACTAGGATAGTAAGATGAGTGGTTTGTTTCTGGGGAAGATTGATAGATACTAGAAGATGATGCCTTCGATTCCGCGGTGGACGTGCCTCTTACTGGCAAGGCGCTAGGAGTTCTAGGAGTTTTGTGAAGCCATGGAAAGGACCCAGGGTAAGACAAGGGTGCTGCAACTTATTTGGGTTGCTGCTGCTCTGGAGTTGGTTAGTTGTTTTGGTTGGCTCGGCTGTGATGCATTTACGCCTTGTGGACATTAACTATGCTTGTATGAATGAATTGTGTTGTCTTCATGCCTTTTTGGCCCTCAATTATGCTTGTACCAGTCGCCTTCTGGACCTGAATATGGTGAATTGTGACATATATTGGCTGTATTTTAGAAGAATATATTGTCAAAATATTCTCTTCATTTTAGATGAATACATTTGATATATTTTCACTTTGAATCTGATGCATTATATATCTTTTTTTATCAGTATAGAAATGCATCATTATTTTCATTTTTTTTTACTTTGTAAATGTGTTGATTGTAGAGATGTAGAGGTGTGCGTTCTTATTGTTTATAATTGTTGAGTATATATGTTATGTGCATATTGTGAATTGGGTCCACCTCCTAGTTTCTTGTATAGTTAAGGTCCGTGGCCCAGCTTTGTACATCATATATACGTGCCTATGCACGAAAAGCAATACATCGTGTAGTTCACATATTCTACATGGTATCAGTTTTTAGGTTCTAACCCTAACCTTCCCGCTATCGCTGCCGCCGCCGCCGCGCACCTCTCCTGCGCCGCCGCCGCCGCCGCCCGCGCGTCTTCCGCGCCGGCCGCCGCTCCTCTCAGCTGCGCGCTACCCAGCAACGCTGCACGCCCCGGCCAACTCCTCTGCCGCGCGCGTTATCCAGCGCCGCGAGTCTCGCCTGATTCGATCAACAGCCGCACGCGCTACCCAGCGCTGCCGCGCGCTCGCCCGCCCAGCCGCTAGCCCCGTCGCTCGTCCCGCACATCATCAAATCCGCCGAGTCGCTGCGTTCACGCGGCTGCAACTCCACGTGAAGACAAATCCAATCATCGAGTACTACTTCAACCAGTACTACTTTCACGTGAAGCTACTGTTTGACCACTAATTGCTAGTACGTGGCTAGTACTAATTCATTAGTGCGTTGCTGCGTGTATCACCTGCAGCCGACCGTCCAACTGCCTCGCCAGCCGCTGCCATCCGCGTCACCGAAGCCTCCTGCTGTTGCCGCCCAACCGCGCCGATCGCCGTCGTTGGACCAGCAATGGCGTCATCAGGCCCGTCCGCCGCTGCCTCTGCCGTCCCGATGCCGGTGCCCTACGGCGCGGCCCTGCCGCCATACGGGCGACCGCCACCTACGATGTGCCCGTTTTCCTGTTCGGGAATCCTACGTACGGGGCATACGGGCCTCCGCCCGCATCCACGTACGGGTCTCCGCCTGCGTACGGGACTCCGCCCGCGTATGAGTCTCCTGGGTACTGGTGGGGGTCGTCAGCGGGCCAGCACTCGCTCGCTGGGCAGCAGCCAGACGGCGCCCAGCACCTGCAGCATCTGACAGTGAGCCCGCAGGTTTTTCCGGCTGGCTATCCGGCCTACCCGGCACCGCAGTTGCAGCCGGGGCTATATGGAGCGTACCCACCGCAGTCGTTGAGCGGCGGCTACGGCTTCCCCATGGCGTCTCCGTACCCCTCGCCGGCCCTGCCGCTGGCGCCCTGGGACCCAGTGTTCCTCACCGGGCTGCATGCCGCTCCTACGCCGAACAACTACACTGGAGGTGGTGATTGGTACATGAGACACTGGTGCTACGGCTCACATGTTTGCTCATCCTGATAACCTTGCCTCCTTCACTCCTGTCTCCACCGACCGCCGCATCATTATCGGCGACGGTTCCACACTTCCTATCACACATGTTGGGCACACTTATTTTCCTTCTACTTCTACTTCATTATCTTTGTCTAACATACTTGTGTCACCTAATCTTATTAAGAATCTCATTTTCGTTCGTTGTTTCACTCGTGAAAATCCTATTACCGTTGAATTTGACGAGCTTGGTTTTTGTGTCAAAGACGCTCGAACCAGGATGGTACTTCACCGATGTGACAGCCCCGACGAGCTTTATCCGGTGCACTCGGCTTCATCTACCACCACCGCACCGGTTGCTCTCTCCGCTAGCGTCGATCTCTGGCACGCTCGCTTGGGTCATCTCAACCCCGTCACACTTCGTCATATTCTTAGGAGTTTCAGTTTCATTTGCAGCAAGATCGAGGATCATACTTGTCATGCCTGTCGAGTCGGCAAACATGTTCGTCTGCCATTTAATAATTCCACCACCATTGCTTCTTTTCCTTTTCAGTTGATTCATAGCGATGTGTGGACTTCTCCGGTTCCCAGTAACTCGGGCTATTTATATTATCTGGTCATTCTTGATGATTATTCTCATTATGTGTGGACTTTTCCTTTGCGTAGAAAGTCGGATGCACTCTCTACCTTGACGGCCTATTACTCCTATGTCTGCATGCAGTTTGGGCGTCCCATCCTTGCGCTTCAGACGGACAATGGAAAAGAGTTCGACAACCTCGCTTTCCGCACCTTTTTGTCGCATCACGGCACAGTTTTCCGCCTCACATGCCTGTACACTTCACAGCAGAACGGTCGAGCCGAACGCGACCTTCGCACTCTGAATGATTGCGTTCGCACGCTCCTGTTTCATGCCAACGTGCCGCCTCGTTTCTGGCCGGATGCACTCGCCACTGCATCACTTCTTCTTAACATTAGACCATGCCGCTCACGGTGGAACTACGCACCTCACCATCTTCTCTTTGGTACGCCACCGTCTTATGACGACTTGCGTATTTTTGGGTGCCTTTGCTATCCCAACACTGCCGACACTGCTTCTCACAAGCTTGCACCTCGATCTGTCGCTTGCATCTTCATCGGCTACCCCTCCAACTCCAAGGGATATCGATGCTACGATCCCGTCTCTCACCGTGTGTTCACTTCCCGGCACGTTTACTTTGATGAGCATGTGTTTCCGTTTCACCAGGTACCCCCGGCTGTTCCTCCCGCCACTGGTGACGCGGGCTCCTCGACGCCTCTCTCAGGGCGCTCGCGCGCCTCCCTTGGCCCGCCCCCTGGCTTTGAGGCGCGCCCCCCGCATGCGGCGCCTCCTACAGCCGCGGCGCTGGCGCCCCCGGCGCCCCCGACGTTGGCGCCCACGGCCCTCGCGGCTCCTCCGGCGCCCGCGGCCCTCGCGGCTCCTCCGGCCCCCGCGGTTCCCCCGGCACCTCCGACGTTGGCGCCCGCGGCCCCCTCGGCGCCCCCGGTGCCCCCGGCGCCTGTGACCGGTCCGGTCACCCGCGCCCGTACGGGCGTTTTTCGCCCAAGTTCACGCTACGCCTCGGATGACTACGTCCATGCGGCGTCCACCTCTGAGCCGTCGCCGTTGCCATCCTCCGTTCGAGCCGCTCTTCGTGACCCGCTCTGGATGGCTGCAATGCAAGAGTAGTTTGACGCCCTGTTGCGCAACCGGACGTGGCAGCTTGTTCCCCGTCCCCGACACGCCAACATGATTACCGGAAGTGGGTCTTTAAACACAAGCTTCGTCCTGATGGTACCCTTGATCGCTACAAAGTGCGCTGGGTCGTTCGTGGCTTCCGACAACGTGCTGGCATCGACTTCACCGACACCTTTGCTCCAGTCGTCAAGCCCGGCACGATACGCATGGTTCTCCACCTTGCGGTCTCCCTGCTTGGCCAGTACACCAGATGGATGTCTCCAACGCCTTCCTCCATGGTCACCTCGAGGAGCAGGTCTTTTGCCAGCAGCCCACCGGGTTTGTTGACCCGACGCTTCCCGACCACGTGTGCCTGCTTTCGCGGTCCTTGTACGGACTCAAGCAGGCTCCGCGCGCTTGGTACCAGCGCATCGCGGCGTTTCTCCACCAGCTTGGGTTCCGCTCTACCCGCTCGGACGCCTCGCTCTTCGTCTATCATCAGGGCTCTGACACGGCCTACTTGCTGCTCTATGTCGACGACATCATCCTGACGGCATGTATGGCTGGTCTCCTCAGTCAGCTCACGGCTCGTCTTCGCGCTGAGTTCGCCATCAAGGACTTGGGTCCTTTGCACTACTTCCTCGGTGTCGAAGTGGTGCGCCATCCGGATGGCTTCTTCCTTCATCAGCGGAAGTACGCTCACGAGCTCCTCGAGCGCGCCGGCATGCTTAACTGCAAGCCCGCCGCTACGCCTGTTGATACGAAGGCCAAGCTTTCGGCCACCGATGGTTCTCCTGCTTCGGATGCTGCTTTCTATCGGTCTATCGTTGGTGCTCTCCAGTACCTCACTCTGACTCGACCGGAGATACAGTATGTCGTGCAACAGGTGTGTCTTCATATGCATGCTCCTCGAGACGTTCACTGGTCTGCCGTCAAGCGGATTCTCCGCTATATCTGTGGCACTGTGGATCTTGGCGTCACGCTTCATGCCTCCGCCGACACTGCCCTCACCGCCTACTCCGATGCAGACTGGGCGGGCTGCCCTGACACTCGTCGCTCCACTTCAGGCTATTGTGTCTATCTTGGACCCTCACTCATCTCGTGGTCGTCCAAGCGGCAGCCTACCGTCTCTCGTTCCAGTGCAGAGGCTGAGTATCGTGCGGTGGCCAACGCCGTCGCCGAGTGTTCGTGGCTTCGCCAGCTGCTTCAGGAGCTCTCTTGCCCTGTTGACCGTGCCACGGTGGTCTACTGCGACAACGTCTCGGCGGTCTACCTCTCCGCTAATCTGGTGCATCATCGACGGACCAAGCATATTGAGTTGGATATTCATTTTGTCCGGGAACAGGTGGCCCTTGGCCATATTCGTGTTTTGCACGTCCCTACTTCCCAACAATTTGCCGATATCATGACCAAGGGCTTGCCTACGGCGTCATTTGAGGAGTTCCGGTCCATTCTTTGCGTCAGCAGCGGTGCCGCTTCGACTG
>LR880967.1:936488244-936503140 GCA_904067115.1 Aegilops sharonensis
ACAAATTACAGTGTAAAACTCTGCCGATCTACACTGTAACCCTATGGTTAATTACACTGTAAAGCTCCATGAAAAACACTGTAATCCCAACCGCGAATTACAGTCCTCACCCACACAGAATTACAGTGCAAAACTCTGCTGATCTAGGCTGTAACCCTATGGTTAATTACACTGTAAAGCTGCATGAAAATACACTGTAATCCCTACCAAAAATTACAGTCCTAACCTACACACATTACAGTGTAACAACTCTGCCGATTTACACTGTAAGCCGGTTAATTACATGGTAAAACTCCAGAAAATACACTGTAATCCCTACCACATATTACACTCCTGAAACATACAAAATACAGTGTAATCCTCTACAAAAATACAGTGCAAAAGCCGGATGATCTACGACAAACTGAAATTACAGTACTCAAACACACAAAATACAGTATAATTACAGTGCAAATACAGAACTCAAACACACAACTTACAGTGTAAAACTCTATGGAATTACAGTGTAAAACTCTGGTAAAATTACGAAAATTACAGTCCTGAAACATAAAAACTTACAAAAATGTAACAATGCTGAAATTACAGTCCTTCAATGAGTAAAACTCCGGATAATTACATAGTAAGTCATGCAAAGACTCTGGTGATTACAGTCATAATTACAGTCCCCAAACAAAAAAAACACTGTAAAACTCTGGTTACTTACAGTCCAACACCACTAGCACACTTACAGTCGTTCAACCACACAAAAATGCAAGTCAAACAGTCTACAGTGAACTTCAGATATACATTACAATATTCATCATGCATAAAGTACAACTCTGAAACTAAGGGGAAATACATACTAAGATGGAGATACAATGACAATCAGAGACGAACTACAGACTAAAATACAACAATACAGTGTAAATTCATGGGTTTGAGTGCTGTAAAAAATGGGTGGTAATACAACACTAATACATGGTGTAGTCAGATGACTGACACAGCTAACACTAAACATCAACAACGAGCAGATCGAACTCTAAAAACCTAAAACTAACACCCCACACAAGGGATCCGCGGCGAACTGAAGAGAGCGCATGGGACCCGTAGTAATCTGACGCGAGCAGGGGAGATTCCGCGGCGAACTGACACCAACAGAGGGGATTTCACCGGTAAAATGACCTCAACAGAGGGGATCCGGTGGCGAACTCCATAGATGAGCATTGGCTAACAACAAACCACGCTGACCAACCGCTAATAATCATCAAAAATCAACAGGATCCACACCAACAACAACAAAACGACTGCTAGAACTCTAGATCTGAAACCTACGCGACCAAGATCGAAGCAAAACTCACGGGGGAAAGGGAGAACGACAACGGGAACTAACCAGGGGAGCAATCAGGTCCGAGGTGAGAGGGATCTCACCGCCTCCGCCGCTCGACCGCCTCGCCACCTCCGCCGCTCGAGTTTTTCCCCTGTACCGCCCAAATGAAAATGGAGGAATTCAAAAGGAAAAGAGGGAGAAAGGAAAAGGAAAGAAAACGGGCGTCTAGTAACGGGCAGACCCGATAAACCGCGCCGAACGAAATAAAACCGAACCCGGTTCAAAAGACAACCAGCCACAAAACCACAGATCTCAGCGCGAATCACAGCGCGCGATCGGACGGCCAAGAATTTGAATGACAGCCAATTGAAAATCACTCTACTGAAAAATAGCAAAACCGTATATCTATCTACCTATACGATTGAAACGGCCCCTGCGTCTGCTCGCCCAGCCGACAAGGGCGGCGATTGGATCTCGCCCAGCCTAGCAGCTCCCTTCATCGATCCCTCCACCTCGCCACCACCAGGGATCGCCACCGGGCGAAGCCCGTGTGGGGATGGTGGCGGCGAGGCGTCCTCCCTCCGTGGCGGCGACGGGTACATTCTCCAGCAGCGGCGCGTGGGTTACGGGCTGCGGCAGGGCGATTTGCGCCCTTAACGATGTCGGTGGCTCAACGTCGATGATGGACGGAGGGATCATGCGCTCTTGGCTAGGATGCTGTGGTCGCTACAGTCACGTGCTCCGAGACGATGGGCTTGGGCGGGCCTGTGGACCACCGGTTGTAGCGGCTGGCGACGCGGCAGTGGTGGTTGCCTGCTGCTGCGTGATTGCGTCGTGGTGACCGGCCAGGCGGCGGCGGCTGGACCCTTTCGTCTAGTCCACGTTAGAGAAGGCGGCGATCCGTGCACAAAACGCTTGATGGAGGTTCTTCGAACTGATCTGGGTGAAATCCTACTCTTGGCTAGCTGCCAAGGCCGTCAATGACGGCTCTCTTTGGTATCGTTCCCTACTTGAAGGCATCTCCGTTGAGAAGTTTCAGAACACTATCTACTACGTCCGGGGAAAACCCTAGATCAGTAGATTGGATGACGGCAACGCTCTTGTGTCATTTCCTCCTTGGAGGCGTCATTCTTGCAGGTATACACGGGCTTGAGAGACTGGTGGACAATATCTTTGGTGGAGCTAGACTGCATATGAGTCTAATGGAGAACGTTACATTTGAGAGAAGATACATGATACAAATAGAGGCCTTATAATCATCATCGCGTGAATGTGAGATGATAAAAGCTAGTTTGTGATTTTCTTTAGAATATACTAGCAAAAGAGTCTGTGCGTTGCAACGGGAGAAAAAAATAATATACACCCTAAATTAGTAGGTAATATTTTTTTTCATGACTTTAAATATTACACACCAAATTAAAAACTATAAACATTTTCAAAAAATCATTTGAGGTTTCTTTATATTTTATAGTAAATATGCCTGCGCGTTGCAAAGGTACAGGCATTTGGCACGTGCATGTTGTAATCGGCTAAGTAAATAAATAAATTTCTAGTTCTTTGTTATTCCAGCACAGCAATTCATTGAGGATATCTGAAGACTCTATTAATATTTGGAATATCAAGTCATCAGAGGACCAGCCCCATCATCGTGAGGGCCTTTTGTTTCCAGCCGACGTGCAATATGTCGTAGTCTTAATTGGCCTAGTTTTTATGTAGCATCGATTCGTGTCTCTTGTGAAGATCATGGCAGTCTCTGCCTACATCCCACATCCGTTATCTCACCACTTAGGAGGTAATCATCCAGCAGCCAGTTTCTGGATATGTGCAAGTTTTGCACGTATATAAACTGGTATGGTTATCCCTAAAAAAAAACTGGTATGGTTGGATGTAGAGGGCCGACGTGGGACTATTCATAATTGGACGAACGCTCTTACATACAACACACAAACATGTGCTATGTCAACTGGTTGCAGCTTTATACGTTGAACGGGAGGACCTGAGTTCGACTCCACGTAGCTCCGCTGCGCATTGGACGAACGCTCTTACATACAACACACAAACATGTGCTATGTCAACTGGTTGCAGCTTTATACGCTGAACGGGAGGACCTGAGTTCGACTCCACGTAGCTTCCCTATTTTTGCATCGTTTGCCAGCTAAGATGGTGTCGGAGCCGGGTTTCCGGGTATTAATTTCCAGAAAAGGGCCGTCGTGCTCACCAGCCCCAGGATTACTATTAGCTGATGAAACACCGACTTGATACAGAATCTCCAAGCAAAATACAAAATATAAAGTACAAGACCATTCTGGCCTGTGAATACAACAATTGGTTTCTAATGGTGTATGGCGGAAGCGGTTTGTGAATCATCAATGTCTATGGGACTTCATTTCCCACAAGAACAGCTGACCAGGCTAACTCTTATCTTCACGAGGCTGCTATCACCGTTGCTTAGGTTCCGGGGCCGTCATCGCGTCGCTCCTCTCCGTGCAAGAAATCTGGCCAAGACAATAGCCAGGGACAAGCCAGTGAGTACTTTGAATGTACTCGCAAACATTATGAACACTGGGATAATATAAATGATAATCATGCACTGAAATATTCTATAATCACATCGCCAGTCATGAATAAAATCTCTTATGCATGCAAACAGGTTATTTATGTGCAACATGAACGAGTAATAATGGAGTGGAAATAAAATGCCGCAGTCGGGCTTCTGTGCGACACCACGTAAAGGGCTTATAAAGTAACTAAATAACAAGCAATGCCGCAGTCGGGCGTCTCAACAACACCACGTAAAGGGCTTATAAAGTAAATAAATAACAAGCAATGCCGCAGTCGGGCGTCTCAGCGACACCACGTAAAGGGCTTATAAGGTAAATAAATAGCAAGCAATGGCACAGTCGGGCGTCTCAGCGACACCGCATAAAGGGCTTATAAGGTAAATAAATAGCAAGCAATGCCACAGTCGGGCGTCTCAGCGACACCGCATAAAGGACTTATAAAGTAAATAAATAACAAGCAATGCCGCAGTCGGGCGTCTCAGCGACACCGCGTAAAGGGCTTATAAAGTAAATAAATAACAAGCAATACCACAGTCGGGCGTCTCAGCGACACCGCGTAAAGGGCTTATAAAGTAAATAAATAACAAGCAATACCACAGTCGGGCGTCTCAGCGACACCGCGTAAAGGGCTTATAAAGTAAATAAATAACAAGCAATACCACAGTCGGGCGTCTCAGCGACACCGCGTAAAGGGCTTATAAAGTAAATAAATAACAAGCAATACCACAGTCGGGCGTCTCAGCGACACCGCGTAAAGGGCTTATAAAGTAAATAAATAACAAGCAATACCACAGTCGGGCGTCTCAGCGACACCGCGTAAAGGGCTTATAAAGTAAATAAATAACAAGCAATACCACAGTCGGGCGTCTCAGCGACACCGCGTAAAGGGCTTATAAAGTAAATAAATAACAAGCAATACCACAGTCGGGCGTCTCAGCGACACCGCGTAAAGGGCTTATAAAGTAAATAAATAACAAGCAATACCACAGTCGGGCGTCTCAGCGACACCGCGTAAAGGGCTTATAAAGTAAATAAATAACAAGCAATACCACAGTCGGGCGTCTCAGCGACACCGCGTAAAGGGCTTATAAAGTAAATAAATAACAAGCAATACCACAGTCGGGCGTCTCAGCGACACCGCGTAAAGGGCTTATAAAGTAAATAAATAACAAGCAATACCACAGTCGGGCGTCTCAGCGACACCGCGTAAAGGGCTTATAAAGTAAATAAATAACAAGCAATGCCACAGTCGGGCGTCTCAGCGACACCGCGTAAAGGGCTTATAAAGTAAATAAATAACAAGCAATACCACAGTCGGGCGTCTCAGCGACACCGCATAAAGGGCTTATAAAGTAAATAAATAACAAGCAATGCCACAGTCGGGCGTCTCAGCGACACCACGTAAAGGGCTTATAAAGTAAATAAATAACAAGCAATGCCACAGTCGGGCGTCTCAGCGACACCGCATAAAGGGCTTATAAAGTAAATGAATATCCAGGGGTAGAACCGTCCCAGGGATACTCAATAACTCAAATAATATAATGGGTTAGTGCATAATAATAGATAAAATTATCATAATCAACACAAGTCATGATCCAAGTTTTGTTTTTAACGGTTTCCCCTCCGAAGACCGACACTAAGACCGACACTTGACCCAACCCAGACTGTAGTCCTTAACCATGGACACGGCTACTCGAATAGGTTTAATCTCTGCAGAGGGTGTACTCTTTACCCACGAGCAACGGATTCCTTTAGTCCATCGGGACTAATTCCGTCTACGGTCTTTTAATTGAAAACACACCTGACTTGCACACACCAGCTTGACTTACCGGTGTCTGGAATCACCCACGACACTTGTTAAGCAAAACTCTAAGTGGGGAGGCTACAACCTCGCGTAACATGGGATCAAATTTATATCGCGCGCTCTAAGGGGTGGCCTCCCCTCTCGGTCTCAACCGGAAACACCCATGCCCCCGAACCAGGTGGCATGCCTACCGGCTACAACCGGTATCTTCCACCGTGGCCTCTCTGTACAGTGTGTGCTCGAAAGGGGTTGACGACTTACTGAACCGTACCCTACCTGCGGCAGGGGCAAGTGGTAGTACGAGGCAAGTATGGGGTAACTGGATACAAGACTCGATCTGTGGTCGACTCAGGAGGTTTATGAATTCCCTGTATGACATGTATCACAAATATATATATCAACCAACAAATCAACACCCATTATACCTGACCATGCCAAACCGGACATAACCGTCCTGACGGAGACCGGCGACAAACTCATGCCTACCCAAGGCAGAGGTTCTCCCGGATTCCTTTCCGGCATGCATGCAAGGCACATGGGGATGATTACCATCACAAGTATATTCATTTCCAACAGCAAGGAAATCACTAATATGCATCCATGCAAATGATTCTATCACATGAAATAATAAGTACTCCGAAATAAAGCGGTGTTATAAGCGCGTCAACTAACACACCAAAATATATCATGCCAGGGTTCAGAATGCTTGCCTTCAAGTTGTGGAGGGTGAGGTGTTCTCCAAAACTTTTGAAAGTTTCCTCCTCTCTCTCCAAAATCCTATTTTTTTTATTTGGATTAACACACATTTTCAAAACAGCACAAAAAGTTGCTTGAACATTTTCAAATAAATCTTAAAATAAACTAGACAACATTTGAGAGAGGTAGGAAAAAGAATCAACTCATTTGGGGTTTTATTTTAAAAGATATAGCCGGTCAAAGTTTAGTCAAATTCTGTTTTTAAATAAAACAGAAAAAAGGAAAAGGAAAACGTTTCGGATAAGTACACGTCGAAGACGTACTCTGGGAATACGCCTTCACTTATCCAGCGTGGACCGGCACTGGGTCACTGACGGTGGGCCCTCCTGGCCCACTGGTCAGGTTTGACCAGTCTATCTCTCCCTCCTCTTCTTCTGCCCGAACGGCGCCGAGGCAACGGCGATCAACGCCGGCGAGCGGCGGCTTCCCGCAGGCTCCAGAGGGTCGGGATGGATCCGCAAGACCGGGGCGGTCCTCCCGGTGGTCGTTGGGTCGGGGAGGGTGGAGTGAGTTGCCGACGGTGAGCTTTGCGGCGGAGGGGGCTTCGGGAGCAAAGTAGGTTTGGGTCTACGGTGGTTCCCGGTCAAAATCGAGCAGGGGGTTGTATTCACGGGAGGAAGAGAGAGCTCCTGGTGAAGAGAACGGAGAGGGGGAGCCTCTAGTGGCGGCGGCTGCGGTTGCCGGAGATGGGGAAGGAGACCTCCCCGGGTCGATTGGCTGCCAATGGGGGTCCTAGGGAGATGGCTAGCGACTACCTGCGTGCGGGGACGAACTCGGGGCGTCTTAAATAGGTGATCGGGGTCGGTTCCGACGGTGGCCGCGGATAAGGTCGCCGGCGACCGCCATTCTGTAGCTAGGGCGTCGTGGCGGCGACGAGCACTAGTGGACACGCTTGTGGATGAGCTTGCGCTGCTCCGGGGGGCAGGTGGCGAGCGGGAGAGGCTCGGGCAGCGCCGACCTGAGCAGGGTTGTCGGGCGGCCGTGGCGGCTAGCTCCTGGCTTGCCGGAGACGTGGCGAGGGGCTGCCTGGCGCGTTCTGGTGAGGGGGTTTGCGTGGTGCGGCTCTGAAGCGAGGGCAAAAACCAGGGGCGCGACGTGTCGGCTCGGGCGCAACACGTGCAATACGCGTGCTCTGCTCGCGCCCAGAGCACGCACTGAACGTGCTCGACGAAATGCCAATACATGCTGGGGGGCTCGGATGAGGTTGGCAAGCAACAGGACTAAGTTAGAGATAGAGGGGAGATCAAGCGACAAAGTGGTTTGGTCAGGAGACCAAGTTCACAGTGCAAACAAGAACTCATGTCAAAACAGATCATGCCCATAAGGTGTTTAACAAAATGCCAAGGGCACTTAGGCATTTCTTGGAGTGGCCAAAATCTCCAGGTTAGTGTCTCCTTGGATGCATGAGAGGGTGGTGAAGTTAGTTTGCTAAAAGGAGAAACTTGTTAGTGCAAGTTTTGCAAAACTACAATTTTGGACAGAAAGTAAATGGCATTGTCGCAAGCACATAGAATCATCCAATGGGTCCACTCTCCTGGACTTAAGGGTTTGGCAGGGAGGACTACAAGTAGGAAAAGGAATCATGGAACATGGGGCAACCAAAAAGGTGGTTGCTGTACAAAACCTCAAGTTGGACCAGAATGGAAAAGAGGATGATTCACTCAATTTCTCCAAAGAACATCACTAGGTTTTTGCAAAAGGTTGAATACTATGCTACTACTGACATCCCAAAACTTTTGTGGAAGCTCTAAGGAAAATTTCAAATGGGTTGTAGTGCAAATCTGTTCACTGGACCAGATTTTCAAATATGGTGTAGAGCTCAGAATATTCAATGGGCAGAACATATTTTTGCACAAAAGTGGTTTAAATGCTCCATATGACATCTCCAAATTTTAGTGAGAATTTTGAATGAATTTATAAAAGGGTTGCAGTTCAAATGGGACCCTAAACTGATGAAAAACCAATTTAGAGAAACAAAGCTCAGGGGGAAAAATTAATTATATAAATGATCCTACTGATAAAGAATTGTTTTATTAGAGAAAGTAAGAGAGTCCAAAAAGATTGGGAAGTTCTCACTTGGGGTAAAAACTCCATAAAAACCAAGAAAGGAAAGGTTCTGAAATCAAGGAAAACCAAGAAAAGGAAAGTTTAAAATTCCTGGCAAGATTTTAATTAACAAAGCAAGGTTAGAATTTTTTTGGGTGTCACAACACTACCCCCCTTAAGAAAAAATCTCGTCCTCGAGATTTGCTAGGAGCTGCTTTAATAAAAAAATAAAGAAAAAAAATACGCATTAAAACAAAAATGGTTACAGTGAGAGGGCAATAAGTGGTTCAAAAATACAATGTGGAACACTGGCGTGGCGTGGAAAAATCTATGGTTTTGGGGATAAACGAGCGATTTCTACACTGAATATAAATTTAGAATAAATTCCAAATTTATTAATATGCTGGTCGTACCCGAGAGCACAGTGCTCTCTCTGGCTGACAGGTGGACCCGGGCCCACGGTCAGCCTCTTCTTCTTCCTCCGGCTCTTTCTTCTTCCTCCCTCCCGTGCGCTTCTCCGCGCTTTCTCCACCGGCGATGCCTAGCGTGTAGGGCATCTAGGCCGTACTGCGGTAGTGCGCGGCGTGCTAGCTGCCGGTGCAGCGTGCACTCACTTCGCGGGCCAGTGCGCTGTCGGCACTACTCGAGGATTCGCCTCCGAACACCGGCGATCGGGCGACGAGCGGCGCTGGTGGACCTCGCCCACCGTACACCGAGCTCGAGCTATAAAACGGCCGAGGTGTTCTCCTCTTCTCCTCACATCTGGCCTCGCTTCTCCTCCTTCTTCCTTCTCCTCTGTTTCCGTTTGCCGGAGCTCGAGACGAGGCTCCAATGGTGGCGGGGATGCCAGACTCGTATGTGATCCTGCTGTGCGGAGGACTGGCAGCGGTGCTGGGGCTCTCCGTGCTCCTGTGCGTGATTATCCTCGATGATCGTCGCGATGCTGCGGCTCGGGTGTTGGCTCTCCGCGGTGGTGGTGATCACGAGGAGTAGGTGGGGTGTGTCGGGTGCTAACTGTTGTTCGAAGGTGCTCAGTTAGATGCAACACCGTTGCAAGGTTTTGCAAGTAGTGTATGTGTTCGAATGATTGTGAGTCTGTTGCCGTGGTGCTGCGTGAAATAAAATAATCCACGTCATGAGAAGGTGTAGATGCAGCAACTCAGGGAAAAGAAATCTCACTCCAGAATTTTTCGTGAGAGAAAACAGTAATATACCTTAGAGTCAAAACCGCAATAGTGCTACTCACATTAATAGAAATTAAAAGGTTTACTCGCTGCGCGAACTCGGGGTACCATGCATAAGTTACAACACATAAACACAGTTGTAGGAATAAACACAGCAGTGATGTCTATAATGCAAACGGTAATTGGACGGGGTCCCGAGAAAACGTCTCTGGTACTGGGATACATTCTTCTTTTGTCGGGGAAAGTGGATTGACCAGCCGATGAATGTGTCTCTCCTGGTCGGGCCTCAGTGATCTGCCGATGGCGATCTGAGGATTTAAATTCGCGAGGCTCTGGAGATAACCCATCACATGTTGGGTTAAACGTTCTTGAGCGATGACGTACTGGACAAGGTTGGCCAGGACTGGGTCTCTCTCAATTCGTCCACCGGGAAAAGATGTTACTCCTCCGGGCGCTGCATGGCTCGGAAAATAATAATACCCTCGTTCGCTGGCATAAGGTACCGCGAATCGAAGGCGAGCAAGCGCTTCGCATGCAGCAGCTTCTACGGCCATATGTGGGGTTGGCATAGATTTCCCCACGAAGGAGACCTCCGTTGGGTCTTGGTTTGGGTTTACAGGAGGGATGTGTACTGCTGCCCAATATCTCGAGGTGGAAGGGGTGATCCTTGATTTGAACAGCTCGTACTGGGGTGGCTGGGTAGCGCCCATGGTACTGTAGGTAAAATCCCACAATATCTTGACAAAACTACCTGGGGTTGCATCTGGAGTTCTCAGGTAAATACTAGGGCTCGGCATGGCAAGAAATGGTTGTGAGGATGGTGCACAAGGTGAGGGGTGTTTGGCAAGGTCACGCAGTGGCCTTTTTATAGCACCGGGGCTGGGTCATTCTACCTTGGTGAAAGGTAAAGAATCAGCCGGCTCAGCTCGGGGTCAAGCCACAGATACACACATCTCACTAAAGTGACGTATCACTGTAGGGATTGTCGGGGTAGTTTTGGTGGCTGTGCCTGGGATAGAAAAATCACACTTCATGCTAATATGTCCATGCAAGGCTACTATTTAAAACAGAGGCATGACGACAGGCTGCGTTTATTTACAAGGTCACATGATTACAAAGCGAGGATACACTGGGTCTCGACACTACTCGAGTGACTTAGTCTACCTCGTTTACATCCAAGCGGGCGTGCCTTGTGGATGTCGTGGCTTCTCCACGGGTTTCACCGTCGGAATCAGCTGGAGAGGGTTGAGGGGCTGCAGGCTCGGGGTAGCGATGATGACCATCACGGGTGTCGGTGTCAAAACCGGCGGATCTCGGGTAGGGGGTCCCGAACTGTGCGTGTAGGCGGATGGTAACAGGAGACAAGGGACACGTTGTTTACCCAGGTTCGGGCCCTCTTGATGGAGGTAAAACCCTACGTCCTGCTTGATTGATATTGATATTGTGGATGTTTACAAGAGTGGATCTACCACGAGATCAAGGAGGCTATACCCTAAAAGCTAGCCTATGGTATGATTGTAAGGGTTGTTGTAATTGTTGTCCTACGGACTAAAGCCATCCGGTTTATATAGACACCGGAGAGGGCTAGGGTTACATAGAGTCGGTTACAATGGTAGGAGATCTACATATCCGTATCGCCAAGCTTGCCTTCCACGCCAAGGAAAGTCCCATCCGGACACGGGGGGAAGTCTTCAATCTTCTATCTTCATAGTCTTGGAGTCCGGTCGATGATGATAGTCCGGCAAATGATAGTCCGGCCGATGATGGTAGTCCGGCTATCCGGACACCCCCTAATCCGGGACTCCCTCAGTAGCCCCCGAACCAGGCTTCAATGACGATAAGTCCAGCATGCGTGTAGTCTTCGACGTTGCAAGGCGGGTTCTCCTTTAAGTTCCATGTACCTGCCGAACAGTGTCCAGCTTCCTCATCAATGTTGCGCGTCTTGGCTTCCACGCCCAATAAGGGCCGTCTTCCACGCGTCGTGCGAATGTGAAAAGCCAGGGTGTCTTTTATGTTTTACCCCCTAGTTGTGCGAATGATCTGCCTATAAGGGAGGCAAAAATCCAGATCCAAATCACCATCCTCCTCTCGCAAACACTCATCGGAGCGCTTTCGACCAAGAATCCATTCCATCATGGACCGTCAACGCGGCTCCTCTTCTCGCGCTCCCAGCCCTTCGCCAGGAGATTGGGGGAGATGCTCTGTTTCGCACAACGAGCTGGTGAAGCTCCAAATGGGGGGATATCTCCCTCCGGCCTTTATGGTTCCGGTTCGAGCCGGGTTCGCCACCTACAAAGGTGGGAAGCTAGCAGAGGTTACCCCTAATCCCAACAAAGGGGAGCGGGTATGCTTCGTCCCCTATCTAATAAGGGGACTCAGATTTCCTGTACATCCATTCCTCCGCGGGCTCCTGGAGTTCTACGGACTCCAACTCCATCACCTCACGCCCGCCTCAATCTTGCATATCGCGGGTTTCGTAGCTCTTTGCGAGCTTTTCCTGGGCATCGAGCCCCACTTCGCGCTGTGGAAGAGGTTGTTTTGCCTTGTCCCCCGCTCTCACGAGGGGTCCAT
The DNA here is from genome assembly GCA_904067115.1 of Aegilops sharonensis. Lineage (NCBI taxonomy): Eukaryota > Viridiplantae > Streptophyta > Magnoliopsida > Poales > Poaceae > Aegilops > Aegilops sharonensis. The sequence goes on from LR880967.1 coordinate 936,500,473, forward strand.
ATATCAAGTGGGCGGCGCCGAAATATGGCGCATCGCCGGGACCGGATATCCATCCGGAACCCCTAAGAAGGCGCCCGAAGACTGGCCTTCGGAATGGTTTTATATAGAAGACGCTCCGCTGCCGGACCCTGTTCGGACCGGCCTCCCGGAGTTCAGCAATGCTCCTCTGAATAAACGCCTTAGTTGGCGTCCGCGGAGCCCCCGATTGGAGGAAGACAAGAGCGTCCATTATCTGATGGGCCGAATAAGGTTACTGGCCCATGCCCGGTTGACCATGATCGGAGTCATGGCAACCTGCATTACACAGGGGGTGCAGCCACTACAATACAGGGGCCACCCCCATGTGGGATTTCAACGGGGAGGATGATGCCACCCGTCATGGCCGCAAAGGGCCGGAATCGGCCGAAGATCTGGTGACGATCTTGTCCGGCCTGTATAAAGGGGAGAAGGAGGATTTCCTTCAGACGAACCTGTTAAATGGGTTTTCCATGAACAATCCCCGGCCTTGGGTAAGTGAACACTCAGCGTGTTCGACCCGTGCCTTTTGAAACTTAAGTTTCTTACATTGTGTTATTCTTTCGACGCAGGAACTGCGCCGGACTGTGGAGGTAATGCTAAGTCCGGCTCCGCAGCCTGAGGATCCAGAGAGATCCCGGGATCCGGACTCCGAAGAGGATCCGGACATAAAGGTGGAGTTAATCGACGGGGTGTTCCACCAGCTCAGCATGGATAATGCTTTAGTCGCCATCACGGCCGACTACCCCGGACTAAACCCGGCTTCCCAGGTGATTGCGGCCGAAGCCCTGACACCGTCATTCCTTCCTTGCTTATTTCTGACCACCGTACATGATGGCACTGTGCAGGAGGTGCCCCTGAGGCGAGAAGCCGAGCCCGCGGTGGCTGACCAACAAGGGCCAGTCCGGACCGGTAGGCGGAAGAGGAGCGCGGCGCAGACTGAAGCGTCGCCGCAAAGGTGTAGCTCACAATTCCTTATTTTTAGAGCAACGTTCCTAGGAAGCGTTTTGAGTGCTCATGACTTTTATAGGGAAAAAAGCGTCCGCCGGACTGCGGGCGTGGAAGTTGTCAATCCAGCCTCTACGAGCCGGGCTCCCGCACCCAGTCAGGAGGGGGAGGCGAGCGCAAGGCGCGAGCCGGACGTTCCTCCGACAGAGGATGCTGAAAGATTGTCCGCCACCAAGTCTGAGGTGGAGAGTGCCCTGAATCACAGGCGCCGCCGGACAGCATTTCGTGACGCGTGCTTCTCCCCCGAGGCGTTGAATGCCTTTAACACGGGGGACGCGTACCTTCGTGCCGCTCAAGATAGTTTTACCAGAGCCACGGAGCAGTATGTAAAAGACATACGGGTAAGAGATTTTAACGGTTGTATATGCCAGTAGCCCCCGAGACTTAAAGTAGTTATATTAACTGATTTAAGGATCATATGAAATGCAGGATCTTACCGAGAAGAATACCCAACTGTCTCAGGAGCTGCAAGGGTGCAAGGCCCAACTTGAGGCCGGATTGTCTGGCGCAGGAGGAAACGCAAGGACCTCTCCTGGTGACGCATTATTTTAGAAGGATAAGTAGCGTTTGGCCTTTGCGCAAGTCTAAAAAACGACGTTGCAGGGGCTGCCGGACAAGATCCGGACAGGCAAGAACTTCTGCGCCAACTAAAGGCCGGCGAGAGGGTGCTGCATAAGGTGCAGCATGAAAGGAACAAGCTCCAGGATGCCCATGCCCAGCTTGGAGAAGAGCTGAAAGGCGTTCGGGCCGAGCTGTCGGGCTCCGTTAAGGAGAATCAGCGGCTTCGTCGCAGCATATATAGTAAGTGCTTGAGCGAACACCTTTGAAAAGAAGAGTTCGGCGAGGAAGTCCATTTGACAGAATATGTCTGTAGGTATGCTCACAGGTCGCCCTGCGGAGGAGATGCCCGTAACAACGGGTGATCAACTTCCCGAATTGTTGCAACTGATCGAACGAGTTCGGCAGGCTATGAGCGGCGTCATCCGGGCGTTATGGCCAGCCTTCTCCATACCCGTGGGTCTTGGGGAGCTTGCGGAGAAGCTACAGGGAGTGCGGCAGCGCTTCCATTTATGGAATATTTTGGCCTGTCGCCAAGGTGCCAGGGAGGCCTGGGCCATGGTAAAGACGCGGTACAAGAAGGCGGATCCCAATCACATGGCCGAAGTCGGACCTGTGGGGCCCGATGGGAAGGAGATCCCTGTGAGTTTAGTATACGGCCAAGTGGAGTTGGCCGCAAAATTTTCCCAACAGGACTGTAAATTAGACAACCTGCTAGACGGGATTGAGGAGGAATACATCAGTCGATTTGACAATGTATTATAAAATGACATACAAAATGCCTTCTAGCCGGATTGTAGATCGTTTGTCTTTGCCGACCTTTTCGCTTCGACCTCGGGACCCTAGAGTCCGGAGTGTGTCCGAATACCTTCTCGGTTATGAAACAACCGGGGTATGCATGGAGACCAGGCGTAGGGGTCATCAGTGCTTTATCAGACAAGTGCCCAACTAGTTATGTTATATTACATGGTTAGTAAGAAACATCTTCCAGGGAGAATAGTTCCGTTAAGGGTTCCTTTCCGCTGGGGGTGGCATGCCCTAAAGTGCATGTCCGGGCTGCGAAAAAAGCAGAAAACATCTGGGGGCA
>LR880967.1:936504141-936519096 GCA_904067115.1 Aegilops sharonensis
AGGCAACCCAGCTTGGCCAAAACTTAAGTCATATCGATGCATATAATGGTGAATAAAAGGTACATGTGGAGGCTTGACACATGTGCTGGGCATAAAGCCCGTATAATTAAGCTTCTGGTAAAGAAGCCCCCAGGTATAATGAGTGCGGGTAGCACATCAATTGTGCGCGAACGTTGCGCGGGTAAAGCCCTTTAAGGCTTGGATGAATAGGTTTGAGAAGAAAAAGGTGAACAAAAGGCAGCTGAAATAAATAAAAGAAAAAATTTTGGACGGGGGAAGGGTACGAACTCTTAGTCCGGCGCTAGGCATAGAATCGCCGGAGGCGGGCTGCGTTCAATGGGTTCGGCTCGAGTCGGTTATCCGATGCATTTCGTAGACGGTACGCCCCGCCGGTCAAGACTTGATCAATGATGAAGGGGCCTTCCCATTTGGGCTTGAGCTTGTCCTTTTTCTTGTCCGGCAGGCGTAGAACCAGTTCGCCAACGTTGTAAGTCTTGGCCCGTACTTCTCTGCTTTGGTATCTTCGAGCCTGCTGTTGATAGAATGCGGAACGAGCCTTGGCGACGTCGCGCTCTTCCTCCAATGTGTCCAAGCTGTCCTGCCGATCCAACTCGGCTTCTCTTTCTTCGTACATGCGCACTCGATGTGAGTCATGAATGATGTCGCAGGCAAAACTGCTTCTACGCCGTACACCATAAAAAATTGTGTGAATCCGGTGGTACAGTTAGGCGTTGTCCGCAGCCCCCAGAGTACGGAGTCGAGCTCCTCTACCCAGTGCGTGTCAGATTTCGTAAGGGACCGCACTAGTCTGGGTTTGATGCCGCTCATTATTGGACCATTTGCTCGTTCCACTTGACCGTTGGTTTGAGGATGATAGACTGAAGCGTAATCGAGCTTAATGCCCATATTTTTGCACCATGATTTAACCTCGTCGGCAGTGAAGTTCGTGCCGTTATCGGTGATGATGCTGTGGGGGACACCATAACGGTGTACTACCCCGGATATAAAGTCTATCACTGGTCCGGACTCTGCCGTTTTAACTGGCTTGGCCTCTATCCATTTGGTGAATTTATCCACCATGACCAATAGGTACCTTTGCTTGTGGGTTCCCCCTTTAAGTGGTCCAACCATGTCAAGCCCCCAGACCGCGAACGGCCAGGTAATTGGTATAGTTTTGAGGGCAGTGGGTGGCATATGGCTCTGATTAGCAAAGAGCTGACAACCGACGCATCTTTGGACTAAGTCCTGGGCATCTGCTCGGGCCGTCGGCCAGTAAAATCCTGTACGGAATGCCTTTCCTATAAGGGCCCGAGCTGCGGCATGGTGTCCGCCTAGTCCGGCATGAATTTCAGCCAGGAGGTTTCGCCCTTCCTCTTCGGAGATACACCTTTGAAGGACTCCGATTGTGCTTTTCTTATAAAGTTCTCCCTCATAGACCTTGTAGGCTTTTGATCGCCGGACAATGCAACGGGCCTCGTTTTGGTCTTCGGGAAGCTCCTGCCTAAGCAAGTAGGCGAGGAATGGTTCTGTCCACGGGGCAATTACTGCCATTATGTCGTGGGCGGAAGGTGTTATGTCGTCGGCTGGATCGCCGGTTGGTGCGGCTTGTTCCAGATTGTTAGTTCCGGACTCCTCTTCCCATAGTACGGATGGCTTGAAGAGCCGTTCCAGGAAGATGTTAGGAGGGACAACGTCGCGTTCCGTGCCCTTTAGGGGGTTTTGGTTTTTTGGTATTCAGCCCAGGTGCTTGATGATGATGCGCCCTTTGGTTCCGGACTAGGGGTGTATTCGGGGCCGGATTATCCCAAAATTTACTTTCGGTTTTCCAGGCGCTCTCCATCGCACAATAATTTTGTATGATGGTCTCCAAGTCAGCGAAGCGCGTGATGTCGCGACGACTTATGGCGTTTAGGATTCCCTTGTCCGTGCAATTATTGCAGAAGATTGAGATTGCGTTTTCCTCTCGGCAGTCGTTTATCCTGTCCATAACCAGGAGGAATCTGTCCCAGTAGTGATGTACTGTCTCGGCGGGCTCTTGCTGAATTAGAGCTAGATCGCATATGTCTGGGCGGGTGGGTGGAACTAATTCCGGAACCCTACCCATCTCAGGGCTCGAAGGCCGAGGAGTTTCCAATTTTGGAAGCTTGGATTTCTGGACGTTGTCCAACGAGTCTGGTCCGATGCCTGACTTCAAGTTCAGTGTTTGATCGAGGCCCGTCCCTCCGCGGGAATCCGGCATGAGGGGTTCGGGGATCCGGACATGACTAGTTTTCAATACAGGAGAAGCGTCGCCGCATTGTTCCTCCACCATTGCAACGTGGTGGGTGACCTGGGGAGAGTTAATTTCTCTCAGATCGGGTTTAAGCCCAATCTGATCGTAGTCTGTAGCGACTCCCAGGGCGGCGATGCGATCCAAGAGCTCGTTTACGGACGAGAGCTCTATTGGATCCAGCCGCTCGGCGAATTCCGAGCTGACGTGAAGATTGCTTTTGACGACTTGAGAGGTCGTTGTCGAAGCGATGGCCGGACAGGCGGTCATAAGAAAACCACCTAGCCGGATAGTTTGGCCGGCGGCCAAGGCTCCTTTGGCGAAGATATCGTCCTTGAAGACGGGAGGAGGCATCCTTCCTATCGGTGACGGCACAGAGGAACTCTCAATGAAAGCACCAATGTCGGTGTCAAAACCGGCGGATCTCGGGTAGGGGGTCCCGAACTGTGCGTCTAGGCGGATGGTAACAGGAGACAAGGGACACGATGTTTACCCAGGTTCGGGCCCTCTTGATGTAGGTAAAACCCTACGTCCTGCTTGATTGATATTGATATTGTGGATGTTTACAAGAGTGGATCTACCACGAGATCAAGGAGGCTAAACCCTAAAAGCTAGCCTATGGTATGATTGTAAGGGTTGTTGTAATTGTTGTCCTACGGACTAAAGCCATCCGGTTTATATAGACACCGGAGAGGGCTAGGGTTACATAGAGTCGGTTACAATGGTAGGAGATCTACATATCCGTATCGCCAAGCTTGCCTTCCACGCTAAGGAAAGTCCCATCCGGACACGGGGGGAAGTCTTCAATCTTCTATCTTCATAGTCTTGGAGTCCGGTCGATGATGATAGTCTGGCAAATGATAGTCCGACCGATGACGGTAGTCCGGCTATCCGGACACCCCCTAATCCGGGACTCCCTCAGCGGGGATTGTTGGCCACAATCCTGTTGGAGTGTGCTCCCAAAAGACGACGAAGTACTTCTGGGGTCATCAAAGCACCTTGGTTGACGGATGGGGCTGACCTCAGGGTCTCGATCGGGTGTCCGAACAGCACGACTGGGCTGTCGGCGTCGGGCTCGTTTTCTTCTCTCGCCGGGGCTCGACGAACCAGCTCTCCACGAGCTGCGATCAGATCGATGGTGATTTGATCGAACAGTTCCTCTAGTGCACCCACATAGCGCACTAGGTGCAACAGTGCAGGATCTGTCTCGTGATCTCCGTTGGCGACTTGGGGTGGTCTACCATACCCTTCACGTCTGGGGTAGTAGTGGAACGAGCGACAGTTAACTCTGGGCGATAAGTGCCTGAGATGAACTATAGCCTCTCGAGCAGCTAGTTGAATGGCGTGTGGCTCAAAGAAAGTTGTCCTTCCGGTGAACCTGTAGGGGCGTTCGGGCGCTAGACCCCTACCGTAGATGTGTACAGTGGCCCAGAATTGACGGCTCTCACCGCTCATGGGTCCTTGGTACACAACATATTCTGGGGGCTCTTCTAACGCATAGGCACGGCGGGTGAGGTTTGCGAGTATGGTCACAAAGCCTCCAAGGTTGGTTGTTGTGGTCTCAGTGTGCACGACGGGACCAGGCATTGTGGCTCGGTTTGGGGTAGCGGCTGTGCTGTGCTGGGTTGGGGCTAGCGTGCCCTTTTTATAGGAAAAAGGGGACGGAGTCTTCCTTCGCACGCTTGCGAATGAGACACCTTGGGTGCTGGTCACTGGCGCGTGATCGACAGGCTAGGTTGACAGGTTTGGCACCGACTGCCAAAAGGTGTCGGGTCACTGTGCGGTCATCTTGCACGAGAAACTTGGCTGGGGTTCGGTTATGGCTTGGTGGGTTGGTTTGCCTAAGATTATTGACCTGGCTAAGATAGGATTAGCCAATGGTCAGCCTGGCTCTGATACCAAGTCTGTCGAAGCCGGTTTTCCGGGTATTAATTTCCAGAAAAGGGCCGTCGTGCTCACCAGCCCCAGGATTACTGTTAGCTGATGAGACACCGACTTCATACAGAATCTCCAACAAAAATACAAAATATGAAGTACAAGACCATTCTGGCCTGTGAGTACAACAATTGGTTTCTTGTGGTTTATGGCGGAAGCGGTTTGTGAATCATCAATGTCTATGGGACTCCATTTCCCACAAGAACAGCTGACCAGGCTAACTCCTATCTTCACGAGGCTGCTATCACCGTTGCTTAGGTTCCGGGGCCGTCATCGCGTCGCTCCTCTTCGTGCAAGAAATCTGGCCAAGACAATAGCCAGGGACAAGCCAGTGAGTACTTTGAATGTACTCGCAAACATTATGAACACTGGGATAATATAAATGATAATCATGCACAGAAATATTCTATGATCACATCGTCAGTCATGAATAAAATCTCTTATGCATGCAAACAGGTTATTTATGTGGAACATGAACGAGTAATAATGGAGTGGAAATACAATTCCGCAGTCGGGCGTCTGTGCGACACCATGTAAAGGGCTTATAAAGTAACTAAATAACAAGCAATGCCGCAGTCGGGCGTCTCAGCGACACCACGTAAAGGGCTTATAAAGTAAACAAATAACAAGCAATGCCACAGTCGGGCGTCTCAGGGACACCGCATAAAGGGCTTATAAGGTAAATAAATAGCAAGCAATGCCACAGTCGGGCGTCTCAGCGACACCGCATAAAGGGCTTATAAAGTAAATAAATAACAAGCAATGCCACAGTCGGGCGTCTCAGCGACACCGCGTAAAGGGCTTATAAAGTAAATAAATAACAAGCAATGCCACAGTCGGGCGTCCCAGCGACACCACGTAAAGGGCTTATAAAGTAAATAAATAACAAGCAATGCCACAGTCGGGCGTCTCAGCGACACCGCATAAAGGGCTTACAAAGTAAATAAATAACAAGCAATGCCACAGTCGGGCGTCTCAGCGACACCACGTAAAGGGCTTATAACACAAATAATAACAATGAATATCCAGGGGGTAGAACCGTCCCAGGGATACTCAATAACTCTAATAATATAATGGGTTAGTGCATAATAATAAATAAAATTATCATCATCAGTACAAGTCATGATCCAAGTTTTGTTTTTAACGGTTTCCCCTCCGAAGACCGACACTAAGACCGACACTTGACCCAACCCAGACTGTAGTCCTTAACCATGGACACGGCTACTCGAATAGGTTTAATCTCTGCAGAGGGTGTACTCTTTACCCACGAGCAACGGATTCCTTTAGTCCATCGGGACTAATTCCGTCTACGGTCTTTTAATTGAAAACACACCTGACTTGCACACACCAGCTTGACTTACCGGTGTCTGGAATCACCCACGACACTTGTTAAGCAAAACTCTAAGTGGGGAGGCTACAACCTCGCGTAGCATGGGATCAAATTTATATCGCGCGCTCTAAGGGGTGACCTCCCCTCTCGGTCTCAACCGGAAACACCCATGCCCCCGAACCAGGTGGCATACCTACCGGCTACAACCGGTATCTTCCACTGTGGCCTCTTTGTACGGTGTGTGCTCGAAGGGGGTTGACGACTTACTGAACCGTACCCTACCTGCGGCAGGGGCAAGTGGTAGTACGAGGCAAGTATGGGGTAACTGGATACAAGACTTGAACTGTGGTCGACTCAGGAGGTTTATGAATTCCCTGTATGACATGTATCACAAATATATATATCAACCAACAAAATCAACACCCATTATACCTGACCATACCATACCGGACATAACCGTCCTGACGGAGACCGGCGACAAACTCATGCCTACCCAAGGCAGAGGTTCTCCTGGATTGCTTTCCGGCATGCATGCAAGGCACATGGGGATGATTACCATCACAAGTATATTCATTTCCAACAGCAAGGAAATCACTAATATGCATCCATGCAAATGATTCTATCACATGAAATAATAAGTACTCCGAAATAAAGCGGTGTTATAAACGCGTCAACTAACACACCAAAATATATCATGCCGGGGTTCAGAATGCTTGCCTTCAAGTTGTGGAGGGGTGAGGTGTTCTCCAAAACTTTTGAAAGTTTCCTCCTCTCTCTCCAAAATCCTATTTTTTTTAAAAAAATTGGATTAACACACATTTTCAAAACAGCACAAAAAGTTGCTTGAACATTTTTCAAATAAATCTTAAAATAAACTAGACATCATTTGAGAGAGGTAGGAAAAAGAATCAACTCATTTGGGGTTTTATTTTAAAAGATATAGCCGGTCAAAGTTTAGTCAAATTCTGTTTTTAAATAAAACATAAAAAAGGAAAAGACAAACGTTTCGGATAAGTACACGTCGAAGACGTACTCTGGGAATACGCCTTCACTTATCCAGTGTGGACCGGCACTGGGTCACTGACGGTGGGCCCGCCTGGCCCACTGGTCAGGTTTGACCAGTCTATCTCTCCCTCCTCTTCTTCTGCCTGAACGGCGGCGAGGCAACGGGGATCAACGCTGGCGAACGGCGGCTTCCTGCGGGCTCCAGAGGGTCGGGATGGATCCACAAGACCGGGGCGGTCCTCCCGGTGGTCGTTGGGTCGGGGAGGGTGGAGTGAGTCACCGACGGTGAGCTTTGCGGCGGAGGGGGCTTCGGGAGCAAAGTGGGTTTGGGGCTACGGTGGTTCCCGGTCAAAATCGAGCAGGGGGTTGTATTCACGGGAGGAAGAGAGAGCTCCTGGTGAAGAGAACGGAGAGGAGGAGCCTCTGGTGGCGCCGGAATGGCCGGGGCATTGGCGGCTCGATTGCCGGAGATGGGAAAGGAGACCTCTCCGGGTCGATTGGCTGCCAATGGGGGTCCTAGGGAGATGGCTAGCAACTACCTGCATGCGGGGACGAGCTCGGGGCGTCTTAAATAGGTGATCGGGGTTGGTTCCGACGGTGGCCGCGGATAGGTCGCCGGCGACCGCCATTCTGTAGCTAGGGCGTCGTGGCAGCGCCGAGCACTAATGGACACGCTTGTGGATGAGCTTGCGCTGCTCCAGGGGGCAGGTGGCGAGTGGGAGAGGCTCGGGCGGCGCCGACCTGAGCAGGGTTGTCGGGCGGCCGTGGCGGCTAGCTCCTGGCTTGCCGGAGACGCGGCGAGGGGCTGCCTGGCGCGTTCTGGTGAGGGGGTTTGCGTGGCGCGGCTCTAAAGCGAGGGCAAGAACCAGGGGCGCGACGCGTCGGCTCGGGCGTGGCACGTGCAATACGCGTGCTCTGCTCGCGCCCAGAGCATGCACTGAACGTGCTCGACGAAATGCCAATACATGCTGGGGGGCTCGGATGAGGTTGGCAAGCAACAGGACTAAGTTAGAGATAGAGGGGAGATCAAGGGACAAAGTGGTTTGGTCAGGAGACCAAGTTCACAGTGCAAACAAAAACTCATGTCAAAACAGATCATGCCCATAAGGTGTTTGACAAAATGCCAAGGGCACTTAGGCATTTCTTGGAGTGGCCAAAATCCCCAGGTTAGTGTCTCCTTGGATGCATGAGAGGGTGGTGAAGTTAGTTTGCTAAAAGGAGAAACTTGTTAGTGCAATTTTGCAAAACTACAATTTTGGACAGAAAGTAAATGGCATTGTTGCAAGCACATAGAATCATCCAATGGGTCCACTCTCGTGGACTTAAGGGTTTGGCAGGGAGGACTACAAGTAGGAAAAGTGTCGGGGGAGAGCTGATCGTGCCCCACGAGCACCTATGGGACCTTGGTCCCTTGTGGTTCGGAGGGGGGGCGGAGATTGCACAAAGAGCGGATCGAGGCGATGCACACGAGCGGATTTACCCAGCTTCGGAGCTCTCCGGAGAGATAATACTCCTACTGCTGCTTTGTGGATTATCTTGTGTTCTTGCTAGGGAGCAATGCGGGCTACCAGACCTAGCCTGAGTGTGAATGTCACGAACTAAGCTTCGGGCTAGACCTAATCGAGCCGAACTGACCCGAACCCTTTCTACGTTGCCCCCGGGCCTCCTTTTATAGGCACAAGGGGTTACCACATATGGCAAGTAGACAAGGGTAAGATAGTAAAAACATAGGTTGGTACACCGCTTTGTACAGTGTACAGTAATCTATACCTAACTTTGACGGCAAGGGACAAGAGTCATCAATGCCCGTCTCGGTCGCCCGAACAGTGTAACAGGGACCGTCAAGTGCACCTCCGTTTGCCACGATGGTGGCTTGTCAGCGCTGCTTGTCGCTACTCTCCGCTGGCTGCACAGCTCGTCGACACGCGTACATGGGAGAGCCCCGTGGCGACACGTTGGCGGGTGAGCTGGAGCGGAGATGAAGAGAGGTCGCCCGCCCTGGCAAGCGCCTTGCCGCGGCAGGAACCTTGTCGCGCTTGGGGGTTCAGCGCCCGCCAAGCCTTCCCGGCAAGCTCCTCTTGCCGAGGCCTTGTTTCCTTTGCGCCCTGAGTGGCCTTCCCCGCAAGCTCCTCTTGCCGGGGTTTTTGACTACTTTGTTCTTGAATGGCTCTAAAGGAGCCGCTGAGGACCTTGGCGGCCATCAGGCCGGCCCGGCCGTGGGGCGCTGCAACTGTCCGTGCACGAGTTCGGGGTACTAGGGTACCCCTACTCTAGTACGCCGACAGGAGCCCCCGGGCCTGGGCCACACATGGCGCCAAGCTCTGTTGGGCGAGGCCCAAAACAGTGCACGGGCGCGCGTGGTCTTGATTACGCCGTTATTTGCCTTGGACCCACCACGTCTCCCACGAACGGCACGCACTGGACGTGGCGTCGTGGGGGAGATCTTGGGGCTTTCTTTAATGGGAAAAATCGGAACGCCCGTCCCCTCTCCCCTTTATAAGCGGGGGAACCGGGGCAGGACGTCCACTTGCCCTTGCTGTCACATCGGAAACCCCCGCCGCTTTCCCCTTTCTTCTCGAGCCCAAAGAGAGCGACGCTCCGCCCCCTCCATTGCCACCGGTGCCACCAACGTCGTCGGCTTCCTCCACCACGACTCCCTATGGCTCCGAAGGCCGATAAGGGAAAAGGCGTGAAATCTGCCGAGGCGCAGCGGCTCGCGGCGCTGCGGAAGGAGCGGGCTCTCTTCGATCCCCTGCTCAACAGGAAGGAGCTGCGGGAGCTGTACTACCTCTTCTGGTCGACGGTGACCCGGGCGCATCCGCGCACGAGGGTCATCTCCGCCGCCACATCTGCGAAGGTCTCGATCGGGTACCCTTTCTTCGCGATTTTCTTCTGGTGCGGGCTCTGCCCGCCCTTTTCTGAATTCTTCTGTGATGTCATGAACACATATGGCCTCCGCCTCCTTGACTTCACCCCCAACGCCATTCTTACCATGGCCGTTTTCGCACATCTCTGCGAGAACTTTGTCGGGGTCCACCCAAACGTCGCACTCTTCCGCCATTACTTCTCACCCCGCGTAGAGAGAGGAGAGCCACTTGCCGGAGGAATTGCATGGACCTCTAGGATCGGCAAGAAGGAAGCATATCTTGACGGAGAGTTGCGCAGCAAGTGGGAGGAGTGGAGGGCTGACTGGTGCTGGATCTTAGAGGAGGAGCCCCAGCCTTTTACTGCCCTGCGCAAGACCCCCATAGTTCGTGGCAACGACTGGAGCAACTTGGCGCCGAAGGACGACAAGTTGAAGATTGCCACGACTAGGATTTTGCGTCTCCGGCAAGCAGGGCTTACCGTAGGAGCAGTTGGCGCGGACTTCCTTCGCCGCCATATTGCTCCCTTGCAGGAGAAAGGGAGGCCTGCTTGGGAGTTCCAGAACGCGGCGGATATCATGAGGTTGCGTCCAGGTCTGAACTGGAATTTCACCACCTTGGAGCTTGACGGCATGCTGCGGGAGCTGTTCAAGCCTGAACCGGATAACCCAGGATGGTGCATGTTGCCGAGGGGAGTTGTGCCCTTGTGCAACAACTCGTCGCTTGATGGCATCCGTGCGATAATGCCGTGGTGTGATTCCCATGGGATCGTTCCAACCTGGCAGGAGCCCGCCGATGACATAGTGCAGCAGTTCTTTGACAACTTGGTTGAAACGCCGATCCGCGCCGACGAGAAGAGGCGGCTCATCCGCGACACCACTGCTCAGGAGATGGCGCGCATTGCCACAAGGTTGGAGGAGGCTGCAGAGGCCGCTGCCGCCAGCGCGTTTGGGTTCACCGTCGAGGAGGCGGAGAGGGCCGAGGCGGCAAGCCTTGCCGACCAAGAAGAGTTCGTCGGTGGGGAGGAGCAGACCGAGCCCAACAACGACCCGAGTGAGCCTTCCGGGGGCGCCTCTCCTCCGTCGTCATGTAGCTTGCCGCAGGAGGAGCTCGCTGTCCCGCCAAGGAGACGTCTCCGGAAGACCGGAGAAGTGTCGGGGGAGCATCCAGTCCAACAGCCGCTTCGCCGCCCGACGCGCTCCACCGTGGCAAGTACCGCTGCCGCGGGAGCGCCTTATTCCGCCACGGTGACGGGTGCAGGGCCTTCTGGAGTCGCGGCCCCTGCACCCGCCAAGCGGCAGAGGGAGTCTTCTCCCCCGATCCGTCGCGCTGGAGCAGAGTTTGATCTCTCCGCCCTCAGCTCTGAGGAAGAAGAGGAAGAGTAAGATCTTGCCACTGCTATTTGTAATCTTTCAATTCATTGTTTTATCTTATATCTGACTGGTTCCACTCTGAACTTTCTTCTTCAGGGCGTCAGCTCAGAGGGCGTCAAAGAGGGCCAAGACGCCGGTGGTTGTCGTCTCGGATGATTCTCCTGTTGCGACAGGGGGCACGTCCGGGACTCCCTTGCCGGATCCGGCAACCCTTCAACAGAGCAGCCCCCAGCACAGTCCCCAGCGTAAGTATCTGGTATGCTTCACGTGGTTTGGCGCGCTTGGGTGCTTTTCTGTTACTGATATCTGGTTTGTTGGATTTTTGTAGGAGCAGAGCAGCCACATTATGGAGCACCGGGGGCTACCCCTGAGGTCCAGCCTCATCAGGAGGCCCCGGAGGTCACTCCCGAAATTCTGCTTGCTTCAACTACGCCACCAAGGGAGAATTCTCCGCCAAGGGAGCGCTCTCCAGCAAGGGAGGCTTCTCCGACAAGGGGAGCCTCTCCGATAAGGGCTGGCGCCGACGACCCTCCGGTGGCGGAGACCGCGGCCACAGACCCTACTGCGGGTAATCTTCTTGTCTTGATAGTTTCCCTTGGGTTCTGTTCTTCCGTTTCTCTCTTTCGAATATCTGTTTGATTTGTGCCTCCTTCTTCTGACCATCAGATCCATCTGTCGGAGACCCGATGGAAACCGAGGCTGCCGGCGAGGAAGACGCTGGTGGCGACAATGTCGACGCCGCCAACATGGAGTAGGAGGAGGCTGGCGCTGACAAGCCCGCCGGCGAGGAGGCTGCCGACGCCGCTGGCGCAGAGGCTGGGAAGGGATCCGGCGATCGCACTGACGGCCCGGAGGCCGCAGGAGCGCCAGGCGCTGCGCCGACCGACGATCTCCCCGCCACCGATGCCGCACCAGACTCCGAGGAGCCCCAGCCCGGCGCCTACCTGAAAGCCGGCGAGGGTGTCTTCATCAAGCTCCCATGGGCATCAAGCTCCAGGGCACCAGCCGAAGGAGAGACCTTCGATGCGGAGCTGCTTGCCTCCGCCGGGCTGTCGCTGGTTGATGCCCCGAGCAGCAGCAGTGGTGAACCTGAGGAGGAGCAGCTGCTAAGGAGGTTGTTGTTGCTCTACCGCGCCCGACAAGCCAAACTGGAGTCCAGGGAGGCGCTTGTCGCGAGGGCGGGAGCTGACTTGGAGAAACGTGCGGAAGAGCTCCAACGCGCCAACAAAGAGACTCTCCGGGACATAGCAGAGGCTCGGGAGCAGCTTGCTGAGGAGCGCACGGCCTTCATCTTGGAGAAGGGCGAGGTTGAGGAGCAGCAGAGGCTTGCCGGTGAGAAACTCTCCGCTCGAGAAGGTGAGCTGGCGCAGCGGAAGATCAACCTCGACAGCTTTGAGGAAGATCTCGCCGCGCGCGAGCAAACGATTGGTGGGCCACTCCAGGAAGCAAAAGATGCTGCCGCGGCTGCCGAGGCCGCCAAAAGGGAATTGGAAACGAGGGTGGCTCAGCTGGAGTCCACCCTCCAGAAGAGCGCCAAGGAGGTCGCCGGGTTGAAGCGCGAGCGTGAGAAGGACGCTTACACCCTCGGCGAGATGCAGGGTCGTTTTGCTGAAAAGACCAAGGAGATCGATGCCGCCAAGGACGTCAAGGCGGATCTGGAGCTGAAATTGACCACCTTGACGGAGACGTTGAACGACGCCAGGGAGCGGGAAACGGGCCTGCTGGAGAAAATCAAGGCCACCGAGGAGTTGCTGTCGAATGTTGTGACCGCCCAGAATAATCTTCGGGACAGTATAATGCATTGGACAGAAGGTCTTGTGGACACCGCCGCCAGCATCCATAATGAGCTGATAGAGCTGGGAATGACAGATCTTGGATATTCCACCGACGAGAACCTTCCTTCCAGCGTCAAGCTCAGCCTATTTTTCAAAGGCGTGTTGGCGGGTATCCGGCGGCTCCGGGATGAGGTTCCGAAGCAACTGGCGGAGGAATCACGCCAAGTCTGTGCCGAGGCTCTCCAGAAGGTGTTGATGAAGGTGGCCTTCCGCAACCCAGGCGTCGACTTCTCCAAGGCCCTCAAGTCCCTGCCTCCATCCGCCGATGTTGGAGCGCTCAAGACCCTTGTCGCACCCATTGTGGACAGGGTGAGTGGAGTTAAGAGGCTCGAGGGCGACCGCGTGGACTAGGCCGCCAAGTCTATCTTTCTCTTGTCGCTGTAGATCATATTTAGGCGAAAATTCTATTAGATCTGCGACAAGTTATTATGTAATATACACTATCTTAGGCAATCGAATGCACTGTTATTTCCTTTGCTCGATTTCTTCCCTTGTATGTTTATACCCTACGCCTTTCAGGGAAACTTGCCGGTGCAGGCACCCTTGCCGCGAGCGCCGAGTGCGGAACTTCAGCAGCCTGCTGGCGGGGTCGCTACCGACAAGCAACCTCGTCGCGGACTAGCCGCAGCTCACTTAAGTTGTTGAGCGGACTCGAAACAAAGTAAGGGCGCGACTAGTCACGATTTGGTTCCTCCGCGCACAGGTTTTCCATACAAAGTACTATCGTTCGAGGAAGATAACTTAAAAATTTAAAACTGGTCACTTAAACTTAGCAACTTAGCTTTTCTGTTGTCCATTTTCCGGCAAGGCGACAGTTCCTCGAGCGACGCTTGTCGGCCCACATCATTATCTCCGAACCTCCTTCTTGTTTGAGAAGAAAGAAGAGAAAAAGAAAATTGTGGAGCCTAAGGGCTCATTATCGCTTACCGGGTGCGGGTGCTGCACAAGATGTTAGTAAACACATGCATATATGATTATGAAAGCATGTATTGACAAAATGTGCGCAACCATAGGCTTTACTGATGCACGGGGTCTGCGCCCGGCTTTGTACAAAGGATTACATGCAACAGCGGCAAGACTTGTACAAAAGGGTGGTTGCCGGAACGGGTTCCGGCAACCGCGCCTCATGGGTAAAACTTGCGAAGATGCTCTATGTTCCAGGAATTGCTCACCGGAAAGCCATCTTCGGTCCCAAGGCGGACAGCGCCGGGCCTAGTGACTCGTTTTACCCGATAAGGGCCTTCCCACTTCGGCGTCAACTTGTTTGAATTCTTGGCGGATTGAACGCGCCGAAGAACAAGGTCACCTTCCTCGAAGCTTCTGGCATTAACTTTGTGGCTATGGTAGCGACGCAAAGCTTGCTGGTAACGAGCAGCTCGTACAGCAGCCTGAAGACGATCTTCCTCGAGGAGCAGCGCGTCATCTTGTCGCAGCTGCTCTTGCTCAAGCTCATCATAAGCGAGCACTCGAGGTGACCCGTATACGAGTTCCGTGGGGAGAACTGCCTCTGCTCCATAGACTAGAGCAAAGGGTGTCTGGCCAGTGGCTCGATTCGGCGTCGTCCTGATCGACCAAAGAACCACTGGCAGCTCCTCGATCCAGTTCCTTCCGCACTTGTGCAGCCTGTCGAAAGTTCTGGTCTTGAGTCCTCGCAGCACTTCAGCGTTTGCTCTCTCTGCTTGACCGTTGCTTCTCGGATGAGCAACGGAAGCAAAGCAGATCTTGGCGCCAAGATCTTGGGCGTATTGCATGAAGGTGCGACACGTGAACTGTGTGCCGTTGTTGGTGATGATCCGGTTAGGAATCCCAAAACGGCAAACAATTGACCTTAAGAACTTGACGGCTGACTGTGCTGTCACCTTCCTCACTGGTTCCACTTCCGGCCACTTTGTGAACTTGTCGATTGCGACGTACAAGTATTCAAAGCCCCCGACAGCTCGGGGGAAGGGGCCGAGGATGTCGAGCCCCCAGACCGAGAAGGGCCAGGATAAAGGGATCGTCTGGAGAGCTTGAGCTGGCTGGTGTATCTGTCTTGAATGGAACTGGCATGCTTCACACTTGGTTACTTGTGCAGTTGCATCCTGGAGGGCTTCTGGCCAGAAGAAACCTTGCCGGAAAGCTTTGCCGGCAAGTGCTCTTGCGCCAATGTGGTGACCACATATGCCTCCGTGTATCTCCGCCAACAGCTTCTGTCCATCTTCCCGGCAAATACACTTCAATTTCACTCCGTTGAGTCTTCTTCTGTACAGGATGTTGTCAACAAACTGGTACATACTTGACTGCCGGGCTACTTTTTCCGCTTCTTCTTGCTCTTCGGGAAGTTCTCCTGTCTGAAGGAAATGGA
>LR880967.1:936534486-936545952 GCA_904067115.1 Aegilops sharonensis
CCGCTTCATCTCACAATACCGCTGAACCAAAGTATGACATGCTGGTAAGCAGTATGACTTATATCGCCCACAACTCACTTGTGTTCTACTCGTGCATATGACATCAACGCATAAAACCAGGCTCGGATGCCACTGTTGGGGAACGTAGTAATTTCAAAAATTTCCCTACGCACACACAGGACCATGGTGATGGCATAGCAACGAGAGGGGAGAGTGTCTGTCCACGTACCCTCGTAGACCGAAAGCGGAAGCGTTATAACAACGCGGTTGATGTAGTCGTACGTCTTCACGATCCGACCGATCCAAGCACCGAACGTACGGCACCTCCGAGTTCTGCACACGTTCAGCTCGATGACGATCCCCGGACTCCGATCCAGCAAAGTGTCGGGGATGAGTTCCGTCAGCACTACGGCGTGGTGACGATGATGATGCTCTACCGACGCAGGGCTTCGCCTAAGCTCTGCGACGATATGACTACTCCGGCGCAGGGCTTCGCCTAAGCTCCGCGACGATATGACCGAAGTGGAATATGGTGGAGGGGGGCACCGCACACGGCTAAGGAACGATCCGTAGATCTACTTGTGTGTCCTGGGGTGCCCCCCTTCCCCCGTATATAAAGGAGCAAAGGGGGGGTGCGGCCGGCCCTAGGGAGGCGCGCCTGGAGGAGTCCTACTCCCACCGGGAGTAGGACTCCCCCCCCCCCCCTTCTCCTAGTTTGAGTAGGATTGGGGAGGGGGAAGAGGGAAGGGGGCGCCGCCCCCCCCCCTCTCCTTGTCCTATTCGGACTAGAGGGGGGAGGGGGGCGCGCGGCCTGCCTGGCCGGCCCTTCCTCTTCTCTCTTGTGGCCCATTAAGGCCCATATACCCCCCCGGGGGGTTCCGGTAACCCCCCGGTGTTCCGGTAACTTCCTGTTTTCATTCGGAACCCTTCCGAAGTCCAAACATAGGCTTCCAATATATCAATCTTTATGTCTCGACCATTTCGAGACTCCTCGTCATGTCCGTGATCACATCCGGGACTCCGAACAACCTTCGGTACATCAAAACTTATAAACTCATTATGAACTGTCATCGAAACGTTTAAGCGTGCGGACCCTACGGGTTCGAGAACTATGTAGACATGACCTAGAACCATTCTCGGTCAATAACCAATAGCGGAACCTGGATGCCCATATTGGTTCCTACATATTCTACGAAGATCTTTATCGGTCAAACCGCATAACGATATACGTTGTTCCCTTTGTCCTCGGTATGTTACTTACCCGAGATTCGATCGTCGGTATCCAATACCTAGTTCAATCTCGTTACCGGTAAGTCTCTTTACTCGTTCCGTAATACATCATCTCACAACTAACTCATTAGTTGTAATGCTTGCAAGGCTTAAGTGATGTGGATTACCGAGAAGGCCCAGAGATACCTCTCCGACAATCGGAGTGACAAAACCTAATCTCGAAATACGCCAACCCAACAAGTACCTTTGGAGACACCTGTAGTACTCCTTTATAATCACCCAGTTACGTTGTGACGTTTGGTAGTACCCAAAGTGTTCCTCCGGTAAACGGGAGTTGCATAATCTCATAGTTACAGGAACGTGTATAGGTCATGAAGAAAGCATTAGCAATATACTAAACGATCAAGTGCTAAGCTAACGGAATGGGTCATGTCAATCACATCATTCTCCTAATGAGGTGATCCCATTAATCAAATGACAACACATGTCTATGGTTAGGAAACACAACCATCTTTGATTAATGAGCTAGTCTAGTAGAGGCATACTAGTGACTATCTGTTTGTCTATGTATTCACACATGTATTATGTTTCCGGTTAATACAATTCTAGCATGAATAATAAACATTTATCATGGTATAAGGAAATAAATAATAACTTTGTTATTGCCTCTAGGGCATATTTCCTTCATGTAGCTCAACAAGCTGCTCGACTTTCTTGCAGCTCTGGAGATCGTGGCCTTTGGTGCGGTGGATTTTACAGTACTGCTTGTTGGAATCGTCAGGCTTGTCGGCGGCCGCCACAGCTTGGCGGTCGGTGTCAACGGCAACCTCCTTGCCGGAGCCACTGGCCTTGGCTTTGTTGGCGGCACCATCCTTACCGGACTGCTCGACAACTAGTACTTCTTGGTTTTTCTTCCTCCTGTTGTTCCGCCGCCGGCTATTCCTTGCCGGGGCGGTCCCCTCACTGTCAGACTCTGCTCCCACATTCTCCCCTGGGAGTCTTCTTCCTTCTTCAGCGTGTGCACACTTGTCGGCCAGGGCGTAGAGCTCGCTGACGTCTTTCACTTTGCACATCGCCATCTCCTCCCTCATCCTGCGATTGCGTACATTCTGATGGAACGCACTGATCACTGCAGCAGGGTGGACGTCTGGGATGTTGTAGTGCACTCGACTGAATCTCTGGATAAATTTGCGCAGAGACTCCCCCTCCTTCTGGGCAAGCAGGTGGAGACCACTCTCCTGGCCATGAGGCTTGTGGCCGCCTGTGAAGGGGCCAACAAACTGGTGGCACAAATCTGCCCAAGAAGAAATAGAGCCATCCGGCAAGTGCATGAGCCAAGATCTGACGTTCGGCTTGAGCACCAAGGGGAAGTAGTTGGCGAGGATCTTGTCGTCTCGTCCCCCCGCAGCCTGCACCGCGATGGTGTAGATGCTGAGGAACTCCGATGGGTGTGTCCTGCCGTCGTACTTCTCCGGCACATCTGGTTTGAAGTTTTTCTTGTCGGGCCACCGGACTTGCCGCAGCTCACGAGTGAACGCAGGGCAACCCACCGTGTACGGCAAGTCGCCTGGTTCCCCTGGCGCATGCATATCGACAGTGGGCCCGGCGCGTTGGTCAGATTGACGGCGCGCTTCTCTTCGGCGCTCGATACGGGTTCGAGCGTCCTCTTCTTGTCGTTCCCGAAGAACTTGGCGTTGGTCGCGACGAGCTCGCGGATCTGACGACGCCGTGGAGTAGCTGTCGAGGTGGATTCGGCGAGTCAGCGATCTTGGCCTTCGGGAAGGGGAGTGTACGGTTGGTGTACCCCCGCAAGTCTCGTCGCCATCGGCTCGCGCCTTGTCGCCCCGTCGCGGCTGCGAAGCACTCGGTTGTCGCGGGACATCGCCGTTGGCGAAGCCGATGAGACTTTGAATTGTGGCCCTCCATTCGTCGACCTTATCGGCCGTTGGAGGGTAATCTAGGAGTAATTGAGCTCTTGCCAAGGCTTCCGCTGGTGTGGTTGGCGGCAATGGCGTACGGAGCGAAGAACGGGATGTGCTCGGACTCCTAACCAAGTTGGGAGGAGCAGCATCCCGCCCCAGCGACCGTACCCCACTCGTACCGGCATGCTGGGGCGCATGCGGGTCTCGAGGGCCTCGGGATCCTCCAGCTTGGCCTTAATCCAATGAGCGTATGGCGCCACGAGTATCGTGGCGCTGTCTGTCCCGCGCCTCCTGCGATGGATGCGGTGCAGATTCGGACGCCGACGCCCGCGCTGCGTTGTCCTTGGACCTGGCGGCATCGTGGGCTCTCTCGACGACGCCGGTCCCTCCGCCAGCGTTTCCCCCACCACCTGATGGCTCCGGTGGTGGTGGGTTCGACGCGGACGGCTCAGCTGGTGCCGAAGGCTTCTTCTTTGGCGCCATGTCGACGAAGATGTCGATGAAGCTGCTCGGGCGACCGCCGGATCGGGTTCGCACAGCCTCGACGCCCCCCTACCTGGCGCGCCAAAGATGTCGGGGGAGAGCTGATCGTGCCCCACGAGCACCTATGGGACCTTGGTCCCTTGTGGTTCGGAGGGGGGGCGGAGATTGCACAAAGAGCGGATCGAGGCGATGCAGACGAGCGGATTTACCCAGCTTCGGAGCTCTCCGGAGAGATAATACTCCTACTGCTGCTTTGTGGATTATCTTGTGTTCTTGCTAGGGAGCAATGCGGGCTACCAGACCTAGCCTGAGTGTGAATGTCATGAACTAAGCTTCGGGCTAGACCTAATCGAGCCGAACTGACCCGAACCCTTTCTACGTTGCCCCCGGGCCTCCTTTTATAGGCACAAGGGGTTACCACATATGGCAAGTAGACAAGGGTAAGATAGTAAAAACATAGGTTGGTACACCGCTTTGTACATTGTACAGTAATCTATACCTAACTCTGACGGCAAGGGACAAGAGTCATCAATGCCCGTCTCGGTCGCCCGAACAGTGTAACAGGGACCGTCAAGTGCACCTCCGTTTGCCACGATGGTGGCTTGTAAGCGCTGCTTGTCGCTACTCTCCGCTGGCTGCACAGCTCGTCGACACGCGTACATGGGAGAGCCCCGTGGCGACACGTTGGCGGGTGAGCTGGAGCGGAGATGAAGAGAGGTCGCCCGCCCCGGCAAGCGCCTTGCCGCGGCAGGAACCTTGTCGCGCTTGGGGGTTCAGCGCCCGCCAAGCCTTCCCGGCAAGCTCCTCTTGCCGGGGCCTTGTTTCCTTTGCGCCCTGAGTGGTCTTCCCGGCAAGCTCCTCTTGCCGGGGTTTTTGACTACTTTGTTCTTGAATGGCTCTAAAGGAGCCGCTGAGGACCTTGGCGGCCATCAGGCCGGCCCGGCCGTGGGGCGCTGCAACTGCCCGTGCACGAGTTCGGGGTACTAGGGTACCCCTACTCTAGTACGCCGACAAAAAGGAATCATGGAACAAGGGGCAACCAAAAAGGTGGTTGCTGTACAAAACCTCAAGTTGGACCAAAATGGAAAAGAGGATGATTCACTCAATTTCTCCAAAGAACATCACTAGGTTTTTGCAAAAGGTTGAATACAATGCTACTACTGACATCCCAAAACTTTGGTGGAAGCTCTAAGGAAAATTTCAAATGGGTTGTAGTGCAAATCTGTTCACTGGACCAGATTTTCAAATATAGTGTAGAGCTCAGAATATTCAATGGGCAGAACATATTTTTGCACAAAAGTGGTTTAAATGCTCCATATGACATATCCAAATTTTAGTGAGAATTTTGAATGAATTTATAAAAGGGTTGCAGTTCAAATGGGACCCTAAACTTATGAAAAACCAATTTAGAGAAACAAAGCTCAGGGGAAAAAATTAATTATATAAATAATCCTACTGATAAAGAATTGTTTTATTAGAGAAAGTAAGAGAGTCCAAAAAGATTGGGAAGTTCTCAATTGGGGTAAAAACTCCATAAAAACCAAGAAAGGAAAGGTTCTGAAATCAAGAAAAACCAAGAAAAGGAAAGTTTAAAATTTCTGGCAAGATTTTAATTAACAAAACAAGGTTAGAATTTTTTTTGGTGTCACAGATGGGCCGGTGCAAAATAGTGCGGACCGTCTCGGACGAGGACGAAAATCTGGATTAATTGCGTGCTTGGGAGATTAGTACCACCTCGTTTATATTACAATTTTGTCCATACAAATCGTAAAAGCGTATTATGACATGAGAAGAAAGCGCATTGTGACAATGAAGCCGATAAAGTCAATCCGTGCTTTATTATTAGGGAGAGATCTACTCATACATGGTTCAATTTATCCTTTCACGCATTATATTACAAAAACTCTCCACGAGAGAAGACTTAAATGGCTGAACTAAACCGAAACCTGGGAGTCTCGCTAGCTGCTCCTCGGTAGCTCCTGCGGGCGGCCAGAAGCGAAACCTAGCCGCCGCCGCAAGCCACACCCACCACGCCCCCGCCCCTCGCCGCCGCCGGCAGGAGTCGCCGGGCAAAGTTCACGGCTCGGCGGTGGGGCTCTTTTTTCCCCTCCTGCTCGAGATGGTGCGGCGCGGGCCGGCCACTCCTGAGGGAGCTCAGGCACGCTGGCGCTCGGGATGGCGACGACTGGCGCTGGAAGGCTGGGCAGCAGCCCCAGGTCGCGCCCGGGGTTGGCATGCGCCTCCCTCGTGGAGGTGGTCCGACGGATCCAGGGCCCTCGCGCCCGGATCTGGTGAGCAGGCGGGACGTCGGCCTCCGGCGGCGGTCCGACTGCCTGCGAGGTGGCGGATCCGGGGGCCTCGTACCCGGATCTGGTGAGGAGGCGGGCCGTCGGCAGAGGCGTCGCGGCGGCGTGAGGTCAAGGCAGTGGAGGTGCTGGCCTGCGTGCTGGGTGGAGGCGCGGGCTGGGCGTGGCGACCACGCAAGGATGCGCGTGGCGGGGCATGGTGTGCGGCCATGGGTGCGGCGTGCTGGTCGCCGGTGCAGGTCTGGGGGGCGGCGGCCGCTGGTCTTCGCTCGGCGGCTCTGCGGGCAGGCCTGGACGCCACGGATCCGGCCTTGGCAGCGCAAGATGGGCAGTTTTCTCTGCCATGTTCTGCTGCTCTGGAGTCCAGGGGGCCGGAAGGAGATGGGTGCTGGTCGGAGGTCCGTGGCTGGCGGCCCGGGAGGGGCACTGCCGACTGCTGATGGTGCCTCGTTGCCGCTTGTTGGAGTAGGGTGGCCCCGCCGCGGTTGGATGCGGGGTGCAGGACCCGATCTGGTCTCTGCAGGCCCATCGTCGAGGAGGTTTGTGGGTGGCCCTACACAGCAGTGGCGTGCTCGTTGTGTGGGGGGTGCGCGGTCCAATGGAGGTACGGGTCGACCTCGGCCTACTGCGTGGGAGTGGCTGCACCGGGTGAAAGCCTGGCCGGTGCTGACCGGCCGGCGGCGACGGCGCCTGTGGTCGTCGCTATCCTCCTTGGAGGTGTCGTCGGGAATCTTCACAGCCTCTACTCCCGGATCAAGTCATTCGGGTGAAAGCCCAGATCCTGCTACAGGGTCGGGCGGTGTCGTTGTCTTCAACGTCGTTCCCCTCTTTTGGGCGCCGTCTTGAAGAATTTGATCCCTTTGGTGCTTCCTAAGACTGGACGTGCACGGTGGCTTCTGTGGCAACGATGAGAGTGGTAAGCAACGTCGGAGGCGCAGCTTTGGTCGTGGTAGTCGTCTCTTCTTCTCCGGCGTGTCCTTGGGAATGCCTCGACTGCCTGGTGCTGTGAAGTCGAAGCCGCGGTGGGGGGCCGCGGGTATACGATGACGCATGTCAGGTGGCTCGTTCGGTGATCCCTCGTGACGCCAACCTTGCCTCGTTTCTTTGTGGTTCATCTTCGGAGTCGGAGTTGCGTTGTCTAATGTGGATTGTATGGAGTGTTCTGTTGCTGCCGTTAGGGCAGATGTTTCTCTTTTTCTTTTGATCTTCGGATCTCCTGGTCCTAGGACCTTCACCACCTTGTTGTTTCCGTTGCTTTCTGCTATTATCAATGAATGCCAGCAACGCTGGATCTTTCAAAAAAATACATGGTTCAATTTATATACAAATGCACTAAGAGAAAGTTATGATCACAATTATAACCTACGGCTAGACTGCATATGAGTCCCTTTCTTTGACATATGACCAGGGACCGTCTAGCCTCCATCTTTCGCATATGTGTCCCATTCTTTGTAAAAACCCTCAAGCGATTTTTGGCGTATTTTTTTATAAATAATGGGCCTAGCCAATGTAGAATTTATGAAATCTCAAAGTAGGCCCATAAAAAATGCAAGTGGATGTGTTAAAAGTTTAGTCACACACCGCTAGTTGAGGAGATGTGAGAACTCTTTATACAGTGGGTTCTCTGCATCACACTTACTGATGTGTGAAGGAGAGAAATAGAAGACAATGCACGCGCCCTCACTCACCTCGCCTGGCAAGTCAGCCATTCATGCTCGTCAATGATTTTGTCATGTTGATTGATTGTAGCATGAATCGGTTGGTATGGGAAATTTCAAAATTCAGCCGTAAATACCCAAATGGAGCGAATGGTGTTCAACATACAATTCTTGCTAGGCATACGAGATGGCATTAAACAAACAATTATTTTTGGACACATGATAATACACTGGATGAACATTCGAAGGTCATCTTGAAGTAGCTTCTCTTCGGTGAGAACGGCAAGTTCTACTCCATCAAGGTCAATTTCCATCCTTTGCATCGTACTAACCTAAAGAACGTCAGACATGGGTGCAAGAGGAACTCTACAAGATGTTATGTGTGATGTGTGAGAAGTTTTTTTTTAGAAAAGGAGGAGGACCCCCGGCCTCTGCATCTGGACGATGTATGCGGCCACTTTATTAATAATTCACACAATACCTTACAAAGTCATACAACAGTAGGACTAAAGCCATCGTCTAGACAACATCTGTCGCTACTCCTATCCAGTTGATCGAGGGATGCTGATAGTCTAGGTCTAATACCAAACAGACCTCGCAGCCAAACCTACCATCTAAGACCTGAGGTCCCAACCAGGACGCCTGCCGGGTATGGGCACCCACCAGTCCGACGCACTTCTCAACCAGGACGCCTGCCGGGTATGAGGCCGCCGCAGCCACATTGCCACCAATCCATCTTCAGTGATGTACTGCTGCATCAACCTTGCCCGGTCTAGCTGCTGTCGACGCCACCACGACGCCAGACAGCGCCACATCCCTGCGCGAGTCCATCTCCGCGCATCGGACATCGATTCTCCACGACGCCATGCCGCCGAGATCCGCCGGCAGCAATGTGTAAGCTGAAGCACCGCTCCACCAAAAAAGCCTTCCACTAGTCACTCGGTCCGTGTACACCTCCACGAATGACGCCCCCAAGAGGGATACGACACCATAGCGCCGCCGTCATCTGATCTACTGATCTAGGGTTTCCCCCGGAGGTAGCATAGAGTGGCCTTGAACTTCTCCATGGTGATGCCTTCAAGAAGGGCACGCAGACAACGCCGCCACCGCCGGCCTTGGCAGCTAGCCGAAAGGAGGGTTTCACCCAGATCTGTTCGAAGATCCTCCCTCCAGCATCTCATGCACGGACTGCCGCCGTCTCTGCCGGGGACTGGACGAAGGGATCCAGGCCGCCGCCGCCTGACCGGCCATGGCACCACCACGGTGCCTACAGCCGGCGCCGTTAGTCCCACCACGCTCGCCTGTAGATGCACACCGAAACCGCCGGCCCGCCCAAGCCCATCCGTGCAAGACCAGATCGGCGATCTCGGCCACCGCCACAGGGGCGACTCCGCCGCGGGGAGGTTGCGCCTCCGCTGACGCCGCCGTCACGCATGTCGTAGGGACCCCGCCGTTGCCACCGGATCTCCGCCGAACGAAGCGCCGCCGCCGCCCGGAAAAATCACCAAGGGATAAGGCCCCGCCGCTGCCATCATAGGCCAGGCTTCGCCGGTGAGGCCTCGGCGGCGGCAGGACGGAGGAGGCGAGGGGAGGGGGCCTAGGGCCGGCGGCGCGATCGCCCCCCGTGTTGCATTGGGTTGGCGACGCGGGGGTGGGTGTGTGGGTCCTCCGGTTATGTGTGTGAAGTGAGCTTGCTCTTATTGTTTCATTGGATTAGATAGATCCCAGTTGAATATCTGATCTTTTCGATAAAGGGTAGATCTTATTGACTCAAAATGAAGCATTAAGATGACGCAAACATAATGAGCAGACACCCTGCCTCCGCATAGCTAAGATCACTGAAAATATAGCACATTATAGCATCGCCAATAACACGCTATAGCATGCAAAGAATTGTCTCGCTAAATAAATCATTATACAATGCCTAACTTATAGCATGATATAAGTGTGATATAGCACGCTAATGGTGTATTTCAAGGCCGACGCTATTTTGCTATAGCGCGCTATTTTTCTTTCTTCGTTTGGATGCAGACAACCAATATCAACACACGCCGACGAATAGCAAATTCATATAAGACCAAAACTATGCATTGGCAAGGAAAAAAGGGAAACAACTCTAAAGCGTTCGGATCCGTAATCAGCAAATGACACAATTCCGCACCGACCATCACATGACACAACACAAACGACGAGGTTCTTCAACTCCAACTGATCTAATGTAGATTGATTTTTAATCTCCAAAAAAATCCAATCGATCCATTCTTCGGGTGAAGAATCCGAGATGATTCGGAATATGTGCCTTGAACGGCTGCTAAGCAGACCGATTCGCGTGTGTTCCTAGCAATTAGCAGATTGCATCATCAACTAGTCACAAGCGCCTCAGCAGGAAGTCGCCCGAAGGATTGATCGAAGGGAGCCATCTTTATGCAGGAGCATGTGGCCTCTCGCTATTTTTATCTTGCGCCAGTTCATTCTAAGAAAAAAATCGGTTAAAAGGTCCAACAACCCTGCTACAAGAAAAAATCGACTATTGGTTAGACATATTTAGAAAACTATTTACGAAAAAATCATTAGTACACTAAATGATAATTAATTTTAAACGAATTTACAAATTTTATAAATATGAGTGGATTTTAGAAAATAGTTACAAACTTTTCGAAAAATATATTCATGAATTCTAAAGAATCTTTTATGAATTAAAAAGTTAAATAAATTTAAAAAATGCTCACATATTTATTTTAAACATTATTTATGAAAAAAATCATGTATTAATAAATAGGAAAAAGGACAAAAACAAAATAGAAAAGGAAAGACAACGAAAAAGTAAACAAAGAGAGGAAATAAGAAATCAGTAGAAACTGGTGAAACTAGCAAGAAAAGGGGTACAACCAAGGGCTCCTACGTTCTTCGAAAGTTCTTTGTTGTCCCAGGCCATAATGATCGCTCATGTGCAATTCATACTGTTTGGGTACTATTCTTCACTATAAGCGAAGAATAGGAAATTCTTGGCCCGTAATGTAGGATATTAGACAAATGTGAAGAATACAAAACTTGTAGGAAGTGACCAACAAGTGACACGATACTTAAAAAATATACGTAGCTGCTAGACGGTCCCTGGTCGTCATATACATGTGGTGTGCCACACCTGCGATTCCTGTGTCTAAACTGGTCCGCCGCCTTATTTGCACCCATTTGATGCACCCAACTAGCAATTGACTAAGCCGACACCATCCCCTGAGTCACGGGACACTCGATCCTTGTCACCGCATGGGGCTACCGTTAACGATTCGGTTTAGGCGGGGCTGCAACGGTGTTGGCGGCCATGCACGGGTGCTATAGGAGGGTTGACACGTGTGAAGTTGCTACTTAATATGGACTCCCTCTGTCCCAAAATAAATGACTCAAGTTTGTTGAGTCACTTATTTTGAAACGGATATAGTATATTATGCAACACTACTTCATAATATAAAAAGCCTATTTTCATGCTTATTTGTTCACCATGTATCATTTTTTACTTTGAGTGAGTCCTATATATCACAGATTTACTGGAAAAGTCGGGCGCAAAAGCTATCGGAGGGTAAATAAAAGTTTCACCAAGAAAATCACTTTCCGGAAGCAAGAAAAAATAAAATTAAAATATGGGAGTAACTTCTGGATCACAAGAGTCCATGGCAAGACCAAGGGGCCTACGATGCCTAGTGGGCTCGGACGCCCCACAAAGGGGACTCAGCAGCGAAATGAATATATCAATTTTCGAAAATGTGAGAGAGCTCATGATTCGAAAAGAATGACTTGACATCACTCAACAAGAACTAGAAATAAAACACTTACTAATGCGCAGCACCTGCAAAATATGTGATTAAAAGC
>LR880967.1:936546402-936557967 GCA_904067115.1 Aegilops sharonensis
GTAGTAATATAATACTCCGTCTGTTTCAAAGTAATTAAGGTCTCAAATTGTCTTGCTAATTATGTCCGAACGGCTCGTAGCACTGTTTGTTGGTTGCAACGGCCACCCCCTTTTATTCATAATCTCATATTAGCAAACCGTAAGCCAGTTACTCTGGAATAAAACTTCTTTTAAACCCGCAAAAAAATAATTAAAATTCTATATATTTGTCCTAAGTTAAACGTATTTATGTTTGATCAAGTCTATATGAAAAATATCCCGCAAAAAAAGTCTATATGAAAATATATTAACATCTAGAACACCATGTAAGCCTCATGACTTTATCTTTTACTAGCAAACATGTTCAATCTTAAGGTGATGATCTCGACCACCGCATGACACATTTGTCAATGAACCGTGTCATCGCAGGCGAATGATACACCTAGTTCATGCATATGAGCCGGCTCACCATTAAACCGTGTATTTTTTAATATATCAACATTCTTTTTAAAACACGTAAATCCTATTTAAATCGCATGGAATCTATTAAAGAACTTGAATATTTTTAACACTACAAATAATTTTTATGCACAAGAACACTTTTTCCGTCTTTTTTTTCTTTTCTATGAACATCTTCCAAATTTGTGAACATTTTTTGAAATCATGAATAATTTTTCAAATTCATGAACATTGTATTTGAAATCATGAACATTTTTTCAAATTTGTGAACATTTTTTTTAAACGGTGAACATCTTTTTGAAATCGTGACAATTATCTAAATTCTTGAACATTTTTTAAAATTCGAGAACACATTTTTAATCACGAACATTTTTTAAAATTCGTGAACATTTTTACAATTTTTGGGAACATTTGACGAAATTTGTGAATATTTTTTCTTTTTTTGAACACTTTTTAAAAATTTCATGTATAGAATTTGAATTCATGATTTTTATTGAAATTGATGAAAAAAATTGAATGCATGAACGCTTTTTTAAATCACAAACATTTTTTCAAATACACAAAAAATTAATGACATCTTGAATATTCAAAAAACTATTTTTTTTTCATAAAATTCAGAACTTCGTTGAAATCTTAAATTATTTAAATTATAAAAACCGAAATTAAAAGAATAAAGAAAATGAAATAAAGGAATGGGCGCCCGCACATGGGCCGGCCAAAAGGTCACAGCACACATTGACTAACTTCTTTTTCTTTTCTAACTACTGGTACAGTTTGCCCATAATTCCGATAAGCTAGGCCACTAGACCTTGCAAGCTTTTTTTTTCGAAGTTCCGGTACAGCTAGCCCATTAGACCACGGGCAAGGCCCAGCCGAGTTTTTTGGACTGCGGACATATTTATTACGGGATTAGTACCACCTCGAGTATAGTAGATGAACAAAAGGTTGAGGTTAACGAACCTAAAAATTAGAGAAATTAACGCACCTTACTTTATTTTTAGGTATATATAAAATAATCCGTCCGTTCCATAATATAGTGCAAATTAGGTTTTTCAAATGCCATGTCTTTCTTTCATAAAGTTTATTGTATCGGAGTGCCAGTATGGCATTTGAGCCTCAGGCTTGGGTATCCTCAGTAGAATGATGACACATTGCCGCCACCTTCATCCACCTAGAAGAGGTAGCGGATCACCACGGTGCTGCACCGATATGGCAAGCATGCTGGCTTCATGGTGACCGAATGCTAGGGGCAGCAAAGCTAATGAGGACGAACAACAACTGTAGCTCCATGGTTGTAGCCAGCCATGCATGCACGTCAATGATTCTTTCATGTTGATTGGTTGTAGCATGAGTTAGTTGTTTAGGTTTATTTGTGTGTTGTTGCAAAATCCCGTTCTATTATACTTGGATTATTGGGCAGATCTGCTGGTTCAGATGCGATTGTTGCTGATTTGGTTCACCTATCTAGGTGCGGTTTGTATACTTGATCTTTATCCCTAAATATTAATCTCATGATGAATTTTTATTGCCTATAGTTTTGTCTGTCATGGTATACACGTGGAATTTGCTAGCTTAGCCATTCCGCCATATAGGTGCTTGTACAATATATTCCGTAGTTTTGCATCGGTTCAAGGCTTAGATTCATGTGGGTTTGAAGATTTATCTCTTGATTCGTGTTAGACTATTATACTAGGGAATTGGAATTGAAATACTTTTGTCGATTCTTTTTTCAAGGCAGATTTATCTTCTAAAGATGTCCATGTGTATTGGAAAACATGCTCCGCAAGACTGACAAAACAATCATTAAGGTAGGCATTTGGAAACCTTGTCGTTGGTACTTACTCTGCACCTTGCAGTGTTCACTCTTCATTTACATGTCTAACCTAACAAAATTGAAAGATGCATGCAAATTGTACCCACTCAGATCAAATTACTGACACTCAGTACTTTAAAGTTAGCAATGTCCAAAGCCATGGCATAGTGTTATGCAAAAATGAAGAATCTCGATCTTAATCTAGTTACATGTTTATTACATTAACTCTTTATAGAAACTGGAATGAAGAATGTAGATACTAGGTAGCACAACAAACACACTACTCGTGTTTGGTTCCGGTAGTCGTCTATTTGCTCTTTGTGGATGTCAACTTGGCTGGTTGTGGATATCAGCTTGGCTGGTTGTGGATGTTTACTTTTACCTCATGTATCTGATGCTAAATGTGATGCTCTGGGAGAGATGATGATGATGTGTGTGTGTGTGTATGTGATATTTTGTGAGAAATGATGTGTGTTTAAAGTTGATGTGCTCTTCTATGGGAAGATGCATGTACAAGGGATCTTCTCTTACGTAATTGTATATGTGATCTTCTTTTGTACCATCTATATGTGATCTTCTCTTATGTGATTGTGTGATCTTCTCTGCGGCNCTTCTATGGGAAGATGCATGTACAAGGGATCTTCTCTTACGTAATTGTATATGTGATCTTCTTTTGTACCATCTATATGTGATCTTCTCTTATGTGATTGTGTGATCTTCTCTGCGGCTGTTTGCTGCTATTCTCTTTGTGCCCTACACAACACACCAGTAACCGGCCAGCTGGCCGGTCAGTGATGGCAATGTCATCATTGGCCCCGAGGCACTGACCGACTAGAAACCAGTCACTCGTGATATGATTTGGCCGGCCAAGTGTTGTTCGATTCTGCAGTAGTGATTAAGTGAAATATACCTCGTTTTTTCTAGACTTGATTTTGGACTGGGTCATCTATGTATATCATTTACTTTCATTGCTATTTTGTTTACTTGCAACTCTCGATCATACCAATATTATTGAGCCAACTTTTGTAGCAATTACACTTAATTATGGGTTATTTCCATAAGCCACCCCTTCATGTTCCTTGTTGAATTCGACACTCCTACTTATTCAAAAGGCTACAAATGATCATCTAACTTGTGGGTATCAACTTCATCATGTACGTTAACCATATACGAAAGTCACCGTACATGAGAAAAAATTGGACATGTCATGTTTTCAAATAGGTTTAGTCATGCATGTTCCTCATTGGTTTTACCAAGAAACACCCAAGTCAGGTGAAGGCATGCTCGTGCAAAGACAGATGGGACTCTTTTGAAGTGGTTGTGTGGCCTCCCACGAACCATAGTAGGCTTTTGATTCATGGAACTGAGAACCTCCACTTGTGTCTTGGTTCTGACTCTAATTAAAAGGGTATTCCACTCATGGATTCCATATGGCCCCAAATCACTCGAAAAGCTAGATACTTCTTATTATTTTAGTAAGAATTTATGATATGCCCCACTTCGGGTCACTAGCCAGGTTCCTCCATGGAAAAAAACTGGATACTACGAAGACATACCTGTTATGAGTTGACCTGCCATGAAATTTTAACCCTTGGATATATGTTGCTCGGTTAAATATGTTTCCCTCAATGGAGTTTCTCATGAGCCCTTCACGATCTCCGTGTAGGTCACAAGATGAAGTACTGCGGAGCTTTCACTTGGAACATTCCATTTAGGCAAAAGCAAAGTCAAGACAAGCAACAACTGGATCATGAATGACTCGGATCTACTAATGAAGCCATGGAGGAAAAACTCAGTCCAGTAACCACGGCTTGTGTGTTAGGGCGATGACTCGGAATCCACATGCAATATGGGGGAGCATCATCTTCTTGGAGTACAAGACCCGCATATCTCCAAGAAAAATAGGTCTATCTGCATGAGGTCTACTACACAACTTTATTCTTGTAGACTCGTGTTGGGACTCCAAGCGTAGAGTTTTGTAGGACAGTAGCAATTTTCCCTCAAGTGGATGACCTAAGGTTTATAAATCCGTGGGAGGTGTAGGATGAAGATAGTCTCTCTCGAGCAACCCTGCAATCAAATACAAGAAATCTCCTGTGTCCCCAACACACCCAATACAATGGCAAATTGTATAGGTGCACTAGTTCGGTGAAGAGATGGTGATTAAAGTGTAGTATGGATAGTAGATTCATGTGGGTTTGAAGATTTATCTCTTGATTCATGTTAGACTATTATACTAGGGAATTGGAATTGAAATACTTTTGTCGATTCTTTTTTCAAGGCAGATTTATCTTCTAAAGATGTCCATGTGTATTGGAAAACATGCTCCGCAAGATTGACAAAACAATCATTAAGGTAGGCATTTGGAAACCTTGTCGTTGGTACTTACTCTGGACCTTGCAGTGTTCACTCTTCATTTACATGTCTAACCTAACAAAATTGAAAGATGCATGCAAATTGTACCCACTCAGATCAAATTGCTGACACTCAGTACTTTAAAGTTAGCAATGTCCAAAGCCATGGCATAGTGTTATGCAAAAATGAAGAATCTCGATCTTAATCTAGTTACATGTTTATTACATTAACTCTTTATAGAAACTGGAATGACGAATGTAGATACTAGGTAGCACAACAAACACACTACTCGTGTTTGGTTCCGGTAGTCGTCTATTTGCTCTTTGTGGATGTCAACTTGGCTGGTTGTGGATATCAGCTTGGCTGGTTGTGGATGTTTACTTTTACCTCATGTATCTGATGCTAAATGTGATGCTCTGGGAGAGATGATGATGATGTGTGTGTGTGTGTATGTGATATTTTGTGAGAAATGATGTGTGTTTAAAGTTGATGTGCTCTTCTATGGGAAGATGCATGTACAAGGGATCTTCTCTTACGTAATTGTATATGTGATCTTCTTTTGTACCATCTATATGTGATCTTCTCTTATGTGATTGTGTGATCTTCTCTGCGGCTGTTTGCTGCTATTCTCTTTGTGCCCTACACAACACACCAGTAACCGGCCAGCTGGCCGGTCAGTGATGGCAATGTCATCATTGGCCCCGAGGCACTGACCGACTAGAAACCAGTCACTCGTGATATGATTTGGCCGGTCAAGTGTTGTTCGATTCTGTAGTAGTGATTAAGTGAAATATACCTCGTTTTTTCTAGACTTGATTTTGGACTGGGTCATCTATGTATATCATTTACTTTCATTGCTATTTTGTTTACTTGCAACTCTCGATCATACCAATATTATTGAGCCAACTTTTGTAGCAATTACACTTAATTATGGGTTATTTCCATAAGCCACCCCTTCATGTTCCTTGTTGAATTCGACACTCCTACTTATTCAAAAGGCTACAAATGATCATCTAACTTGTGGGTATCAACTTCATCATGTACGTTAACCATATACGAAAGTCACCGTACATGAGAAAAAATTGGACATGTCATGTTTTCAAATAGGTTTAGTCATGCATGTTCCTCATTGGTTTTACCAAGAAACACCCAAGTCAGGTGAAGGCATGCTCGTGCAAAGACAGATGGGACTCTTTTGAAGTGGTTGTGTGGCCTCCCACGAACCATAGTAGGCTTTTGATTCATGGAACTGAGAACCTCCACTTGTGTCTTGGTTCTGACTCTAATTAAAAGGGTATTCCACTCATGGATTCCATATGGCCCCAAATCACTCGAAAAGCTAGATACTTCTTATTATTTTAGTAAGAATTTATGATATGCCCCACTTCGGGTCACTAGCCAGGTTCCTCCATGGAAAAAAACTGGATACTACGAAGACATACCTGTTATGAGTTGACCTGCCATGAAATTTTAACCCTTGGATATATGTTGCTCGGTTAAATATGTTTCCCTCAATGGAGTTTCTCATGAGCCCTTCACGATCTCCGTGTAGGTCACAAGATGAAGTACTGCGGAGCTTTCACTTGGAACATTCCATTTAGGCAAAAGCAAAGTCAAGACAAGCAACAACTGGATCATGAATGACTCGGATCTACTAATGAAGCCATGGAGGAAAAACTCAGTCCAGTAACCACGGCTTGTGTGTTAGGGCGATGACTCGGAATCCACATGCAATATGGGGGAGCATCATCTTCTTGGAGTACAAGACCCGCATATCTCCAAGAAAAATAGGTCTATCTGCATGAGGTCTACTACACAACTTTATTCTTGTAGACTCGTGTTGGGACTCCAAGCGTAGAGTTTTGTAGGACAGTAGCAATTTTCCCTCAAGTGGATGACCTAAGGTTTATAAATCCGTGGGAGGTGTAGGATGAAGATAGTCTCTCTCGAGCAACCCTGCAATCAAATACAAGAAATCTCCTGTGTCCCCAACACACCCAATACAATGGCAAATTGTATAGGTGCACTAGTTCGGTGAAGAGATGGTGATTAAAGTGTAGTATGGATAGTAGATTCATGTGGGTTTGAAGATTTATCTCTTGATTCATGTTAGACTATTATACTAGGGAATTGGAATTGAAATACTTTTGTCGATTCTTTTTTCAAGGCAGATTTATCTTCTAAAGATGTCCATGTGTATTGGAAAACATGCTCCGCAAGATTGACAAAACAATCATTAAGGTAGGCATTTGGAAACCTTGTCGTTGGTACTTACTCTGGACCTTGCAGTGTTCACTCTTCATTTACATGTCTAACCTAACAAAATTGAAAGATGCATGCAAATTGTACCCACTCAGATCAAATTGCTGACACTCAGTACTTTAAAGTTAGCAATGTCCAAAGCCATGGCATAGTGTTATGCAAAAATGAAGAATCTCGATCTTAATCTAGTTACATGTTTATTACATTAACTCTTTATAGAAACTGGAATGACGAATGTAGATACTAGGTAGCACAACAAACACACTACTCGTGTTTGGTTCCGGTAGTCGTCTATTTGCTCTTTGTGGATGTCAACTTGGCTGGTTGTGGATATCAGCTTGGCTGGTTGTGGATGTTTACTTTTACCTCATGTATCTGATGCTAAATGTGATGCTCTGGGAGAGATGATGATGATGTGTGTGTGTGTGTATGTGATATTTTGTGAGAAATGATGTGTGTTTAAAGTTGATGTGCTCTTCTATGGGAAGATGCATGTACAAGGGATCTTCTCTTACGTAATTGTATATGTGATCTTCTTTTGTACCATCTATATGTGATCTTCTCTTATGTGATTGTGTGATCTTCTCTGCGGCTGTTTGCTGCTATTCTCTTTGTGCCCTACACAACACACCAGTAACCGGCCAGCTGGCCGGTCAGTGATGGCAATGTCATCATTGGCCCCGAGGCACTGACCGACTAGAAACCAGTCACTCGTGATATGATTTGGCCGGTCAAGTGTTGTTCGATTCTGTAGTAGTGATTAAGTGAAATATACCTCGTTTTTTCTAGACTTGATTTTGGACTGGGTCATCTATGTATATCATTTACTTTCATTGCTATTTTGTTTACTTGCAACTCTCGATCATACCAATATTATTGAGCCAACTTTTGTAGCAATTACA
Source organism: Aegilops sharonensis (assembly GCA_904067115.1). Taxonomy (NCBI): domain Eukaryota; kingdom Viridiplantae; phylum Streptophyta; class Magnoliopsida; order Poales; family Poaceae; genus Aegilops; species Aegilops sharonensis. The sequence goes on from LR880967.1 coordinate 936,554,173, forward strand.
CTTAATTATGGGTTATTTCCATAAGCCACCCCTTCATGTTCCTTGTTGAATTCGACACTCCTACTTATTCAAAAGGCTACAAATGATCATCTAACTTGTGGGTATCAACTTCATCATGTACGTTAACCATATACGAAAGTCACCGTACATGAGAAAAAATTGGACATGTCATGTTTTCAAATAGGTTTAGTCATGCATGTTCCTCATTGGTTTTACCAAGAAACACCCAAGTCAGGTGAAGGCATGCTCGTGCAAAGACAGATGGGACTCTTTTGAAGTGGTTGTGTGGCCTCCCACGAACCATAGTAGGCTTTTGATTCATGGAACTGAGAACCTCCACTTGTGTCTTGGTTCCGACTCTAATTAAAAGGGTATTCCACTCATGGATTCCATATGGCCCCAAATCACTCGAAAAGCTAGATACTTCTTATTATTTTAGTAAGAATTTATGATATGCCCCACTTCGGGTCACTAGCCAGGTTCCTCCATGGAAAAAAACTGGATCCTACGAAGACATACCTGTTATGAGTTGACCTGCCATGAAATTTTAACCCTTGGATATATGTTGCTCGGTTAAATATGTTTCCCTCAATGGAGTTTCTCATGAGCCCTTCACGATCTCCGTGTAGGTCACAAGATGAAGTACTGCGGAGCTTTCACTTGGAACATTCCATTTAGGCAAAAGCAAAGTCAAGACAAGCAACAACTGGATCATGAATGACTCGGATCTACTAATGAAGCCATGTAGGAAAAACTCAGTCCAGTAACCACGGCTTGTGTGTTAGGGCGATGACTCGGAATCCACATGCAATATGGGGGAGCATCATCTTCTTGGAGTACAAGACCCGCAAATCTCCAAGAAAAATAGGTCTATCTGCATGAGGTCTACTACACAATTTTATTCTTGTAGACTCGTGTTGGGACTCCAAGCGTAGAGTTTTGTAGGACAGTAGCAATTTTCCCTCAAGTGGATGACCTAAGGTTTATAAATCCGTGGGAGGTGTAGGATGAAGATAGTCTCTCTCGAGCAACCCTGCAATCAAATACAAGAAATCTCCTGTGTCCCCAACACACCCAATACAATGGCAAATTGTATAGGTGCACTAGTTCGGTGAAGAGATGGTGATTAAAGTGTAGTATGGATAGTAGATTCATGTGGGTTTGAAGATTTATCTCTTGATTCATGTTAGACTATTATACTAGGGAATTGGAATTGAAATACTTTTGTCGATTCTTTTTTCAAGGCAGATTTATCTTCTAAAGATGTCCATGTGTATTGGAAAACATGCTCCGCAAGATTGACAAAACAATCATTAAGGTAGGCATTTGGAAACCTTGTCGTTGGTACTTACTCTGGACCTTGCAGTGTTCACTCTTCATTTACATGTCTAACCTAACAAAATTGAAAGATGCATGCAAATTGTACCCACTCAGATCAAATTGCTGACACTCAGTACTTTAAAGTTAGCAATGTCCAAAGCCATGGCATAGTGTTATGCAAAAATGAAGAATCTCGATCTTAATCTAGTTACATGTTTATTACATTAACTCTTTATAGAAACTGGAATGACGAATGTAGATACTAGGTAGCACAACAAACACACTACTCGTGTTTGGTTCCGGTAGTCGTCTATTTGCTCTTTGTGGATGTCAACTTGGCTGGTTGTGGATATCAGCTTGGCTGGTTGTGGATGTTTACTTTTACCTCATGTATCTGATGCTAAATGTGATGCTCTGGGAGAGATGATGATGATGTGTGTGTGTGTGTATGTGATATTTTGTGAGAAATGATGTGTGTTTAAAGTTGATGTGCTCTTCTATGGGAAGATGCATGTACAAGGGATCTTCTCTTACGTAATTGTATATGTGATCTTCTTTTGTACCATCTATATGTGATCTTCTCTTATGTGATTGTGTGATCTTCTCTGCGGCTGTTTGCTGCTATTCTCTTTGTGCCCTACACAACACACCNGGAGTACAAGACCCGCATATCTCCAAGAAAAATAGGTCTATCTGCATGAGGTCTACTACACAACTTTATTCTTGTAGACTCGTGTTGGGACTCCAAGCGTAGAGTTTTGTAGGACAGTAGCAATTTTCCCTCAAGTGGATGACCTAAGGTTTATAAATCCGTGGGAGGTGTAGGATGAAGATAGTCTCTCTCGAGCAACCCTGCAATCAAATACAAGAAATCTCCTGTGTCCCCAACACACCCAATACAATGGCAAATTGTATAGGTGCACTAGTTCGGTGAAGAGATGGTGATTAAAGTGTAGTATGGATAGTAGATTCATGTGGGTTTGAAGATTTATCTCTTGATTCATGTTAGACTATTATACTAGGGAATTGGAATTGAAATACTTTTGTCGATTCTTTTTTCAAGGCAGATTTATCTTCTAAAGATGTCCATGTGTATTGGAAAACATGGTCCGCAAGATTGACAAAACAATCATTAAGGTAGGCATTTGGAAACCTTGTCGTTGGTACTTACTCTGGACCTTGCAGTGTTCACTCTTCATTTACATGTCTAACCTAACAAAATTGAAAGATGCATGCAAATTGTACCCACTCAGATCAAATTGCTGACACTCAGTACTTTAAAGTTAGCAATGTCCAAAGCCATGGCATAGTGTTATGCAAAAATGAAGAATCTCGATCTTAATCTAGTTACATGTTTATTACATTAACTCTTTATAGAAACTGGAATGACGAATGTAGATACTAGGTAGCACAACAAACACACTACTCGTGTTTGGTTCCGGTAGTCGTCTATTTGCTCTTTGTGGATGTCAACTTGGCTGGTTGTGGATATCAGCTTGGCTGGTTTTGGATGTTTACTTTTACCTCATGTATCTGATGCTAAATGTGATGCTCTGGGAGAGATGATGATGATGTGTGTGTGTGTGTATGTGATATTTTGTGAGAAATGATGTGTGTTTAAAGTTGATGTGCTCTTCTATGGGAAGATGCATGTACAAGGGATCTTCTCTTACGTAATTGTATATGTGATCTTCTTTTGTACCATCTATATGTGATCTTCTCTTATGTGATTGTGTGATCTTCTCTGCGGCTGTTTGCTGCTATTCTCTTTGTGCCCTACACAACACACCAGTAACCGGCCAGCTGGCCGGTCAGTGATGGCAATGTCATCATTGGCCCCGAGGCACTGACCGACTAGAAACCAGTCACTCGCGATATGATTTGGCCGGTCAAGTGTTGTTCGATTCTGTAGTAGTGATTAAGTGAAATATACCTCGTTTTTTCTAGACTTGATTTTGGACTGGGTCATCTATGTATATCATTTACTTTCATTGCTATTTTGTTTACTTGCAACTCTCGATCATACCAATATTATTGAGCCAACTTTTGTAGCAATTACACTTAATTATGGGTTATTTCCATAAGCCACCCCTTCATGTTCCTCGTTGAATTCGACACTCCTACTTATTCAAAAGGCTACAAATGATCATCTAACTTGTGGGTATCAACTTCATCATGTACGTTAACCATATACGAAAGTCACCGTACATGAGAAAAAATTGGACATGTCATGTTTTCAAATAGGTTTAGTCATGCATGTTCCTCATTGGTTTTACCAAGAAACACCCAAGTCAGGTGAAGGCATGCTCGTGCAAAGACAGATGGGACTCTTTTGAAGTGGTTGTGTGGCCTCCCACGAACCATAGTAGGCTTTTGATTCATGGAACTGAGAACCTCCACTTGTGTCTTGGTTCCGACTCTAATTAAAAGGGTATTCCACTCATGGATTCCATATGGCCCCAAATCACTCGAAAA
>LR880967.1:936559202-936571885 GCA_904067115.1 Aegilops sharonensis
AAAAAAAAATCAAACTGTGGTGCAGTACTCACACTGGAACCAAAAATGTGATGAGATGATACACACTATAATTACATGATGATCATAAGGTCTTACAAATTTGGCCGTTGCAACCTTCACAAATGTGTGATAAAAAATTAAGTGACGAAGTGCATGATCACATTAAAACTGACACTATTTAATAGCTTGTTGAGTTGCTAGAGGAGACGGTAGTGTAGTTTAATGTCAAACACTGCATACTATCTCTAGAGTGTAGGATTTTCTATAAAATGTAGATTTCTAGCATGTGAGATATGGGAGGCAACCAAAAAATTTAGCCAACATACGAGTCCCGTCGCGGAACGTGTAGGTGTGGTTCAGCACGTCGCTCTCGAGGCAAACTAGGAGGTGGTAAGGAACTCCGACAAAGGAGCATCGAGTCGTTGCTGAGGCCGTCGTGGGAGAAGACGCCGAGGTCGAGGTGCGACAGGTGCCCAATTCTGTTGAGGTGTGTTGCCGCCGCGACAGTCCACGCGGAAGCCCGGGTAGCCGCAACCCGTGTTGTCGCCGACGTCGGTCCAAAACGGGTACCAAATGTCCAAGTCGCCGCAGCGATACGAGGGGTAGCCCGCGTTGTTCTTTTGGATCGCCTTCGAGTTCGCCACCATGCTGCCGGACGGCGAGAATTGCGACGAGGAACAGGTCGGCGAGATTTGTGTTTGTTTGGGTCTATTTTGTCGTTTGCAAAACAAATTCATCTGATTTCAAAAACAACACAAAAACAGACCAGAGATTAGATACTAGATACGTTGATTAGCTATCTTGAGAAACCGAGAGTAAAACAACACAAATCAATGCCCCACCAGCTGGTTGTCGATGATATCGGAAAATGTGAGACAGTGGAAAAGCGTTGGTCCAAGACACAATCCAAGAGCAAGCACAGATTTCTTCATTTGAGCTGTTTTTGGGAGGTTTTTCAACTCCATCCCATTGGTGAACACGACGACACTCACCGCATCCTCGATGGCAGAAAACAAAATATGCAGTGAAAAACATTTTTCTCACAAGAACATACAACACAAAAGGTCTGATAGTGATGAAACTGGCAAACGTGGCCATATGTCGTTTGCTGGATTAGTTTTTGGTAAAACAACACAATAATAGACAAGGCAATGAAGAACAAACTAGTAGAACAAGAGGGAGCCTTCATGCTTCTAAAAAAGAGTGAATTTTAGTTATTACCCCCAATTTCGACATTTTTGACATAAATTACCCCACTTAGCGAGTTTTCATCCAATTTATCCCATTTAGCAAAATTGTTGTCATAATTTACCCTATTTAAAATTTTGTGGGCGTTCTGACTTGTGGGTTACAATTGTCTGGTCCAGCTGGCATTGCCATATTGGTGGTTTTTCCTGGCTATTTTTTCCACTGCTGAACCGGGCCGTGCAGCTTCTCCCGACCGGCTCGGCCCGATGAAGACCGCTCGTGTCGTGTCCAACACGCAACGCTTGTCGGCCACTCGCCACGCTCGCCTCCAGCCGCTTCTCGCTTGCCTTGCTCACCCCCAATCAATGCATCGCCCGTCCAGGTCAGGCTCGCTCGAACATACATGATTTCAGATTATATCAGTATATTTACACCACTTCAATCTGATCCATAGAATCATGCATACTTAAGGTCGTATATGATAATACTGAAGAAAAAACATACATGATTTCAGATTATATCAGTAACAATTTCTCCTATAATTTATTCAATGGTAACATGCCGAGCTAATCAAGTTCAGTCATCTCATCAGAATACTTATTTAAACCTGAAACAAGTGGCCTAAAGCCATCTAATATGCATCCCAGAAGACAGAGAAAATCTAGCCACAAAAAACCTAACTACTAGGGGTGAGAAAGAAACAGAGAATGCGGTCATGCATATGGGATTAGAGAAGACTGTCGTACCGGCTGCCGCCCACTCCGACAATCGCCAACGGCCACGCCTCTTCCTGCCGCTCGTCGGCTACGTCGACCTACCCCATCCTAGCGAAGGAGGCATTGATTTGTGGCAGGATCGTGCGGGTGATTGGAAGGAATTGGATCGATGTGTGCCGTGAATAGTGGAGGCTAGCATGGTGCGGCCCAACTTGGCCGTTGTGCGTTGGACACGAACGACCTGATCTGGTGCGCCCATATCAGGCCGTGACGGTCGGGAGAAGCTATGAGGACCGGTTCAGCAGGGAGAAAACTGTCAATATGACATGCCAGCTGGACCAGATAATTGGGATCCACAAGTTAGAACACAGACAAAATATTAAACAAGGTAAATTGTGGCAACAATTTTGCTAAATGGGGTAGAATGAATGAAATCACGCTAAATGGGGTAATTAGTGTCAAAAAAATTAAAATAGGGGGTAAAAACCGGATGAACACGAGCAGCACCCCAGTCGTAATCACACACAAAACATTTAAACACAAATGAACCAAATTAACTGTTAGGTNGAGACCGCTCGTGTCGTGTCCAACACGCAACGCTTGTCGGCCACTCGCCACGCTCGCCTCCAGCCGCTTCTCGCTTGCCTTGCTCACCCCCAATCGATGCATCGCCCGTCCAGGCTTCTGCAGCACGCTCCCGTCAGGCTCGCTCGAACATACATGATTTCAGATTATATCAGTATATTTACACCACTTCAATCTGATCCATAGAATCATGCATACTTAAGGTCGTATATGATAATACTGAAGAAAAAACATACATGATTTCAGATTATATCAGTAACAATTTCTCCTATAATTTATTCAATGGTAACATGCCATGCTAATCAAGTTCAGTCATCTCATCAGAATACTTATTTAAACCTGAAACAAGTGGCCTAAAGCCATCTAATATGCATCCCAGAAGACAGAGAAAATCTAGCCACAAAAAACCTAACTACTAGGGGTGAGAAAGAAACAGAGAATGCGGTCATGCATATGGGATTAGAGAAGACTGTCGTACCGGCTGCCGCCCACTCCGACAATCGCCAACGGCCACGCCTCTTCCTGCCGCTCGTCGGCTACGTCGACCTACCCCATCCTAGCGAAGGAGGCATTGATTTGTGGCAGGATCGTGCGTGTGATTGGAAGGAATTGGATCGATGTGTGCCGTGAATAGTGGAGGCTAGCATGGTGCGGCCCAACTTGGCCGTTGTGCGTTGGACACGAACGACCTGATCTGGTGCGCCCATATCAGGCCGTGACGGTCGGGAGAAGCTATGAGGACCGGTTCAGCAGGGAGAAAACTGTCAATATGACATGCCAGCTGGACCAGATAATTGGGATCCACAAGTTAGAACACAGACAAAATATTAAACAAGGTAAATTGTGGCAACAATTTTGCTAAATGGGGTAGAATGAATGAAATCACGCTAAATGGGGTAATTAGTGTCAAAAAAATTAAAATAGGGGGTAAAAACCGGATGAACACGAGCAGCACCCCAGTCGTAATCACACACAAAACATTTAAACACAAATGAACCAAATTAACTGTTAGGTATCGACTTGGGAATTGGGATGCCACTGAACACTTATTTGACAGTGAAAAAAAGCAAAGACTGAACACTGATCCAGCAAGACCACTTATTCATAAAAGAGGACTAACAAATAGATAGTCAATGTTAAAAGATGAAGAAGTAGCAGGATTATAGTCATTGCGGCAGTTTGTTTTTTCAGTGAGTTTTAAATTACTAATATACTAAATCTGGCCAGGTTTGATTTACCTGGTTTTTTACTTTTTCTTATCAGTGAAAACTTGACCAACCGGGATGTGACACGTGATTTATTGGGGGACCTGGCGGGGTGCACGGCCGTGTGCATATAGCGATTGCGGGTGGATTCCTGTTACATCATGCTATTGGCTTGCATGTGCCTATATGATCGGGTTGTTCCCATTGGTTTGCATGCATGATTTGTGTATTCAGTTGCCGATTTGACTATATCGTCTTAGTCGTTTTGTGGTTGGTTGTGTATGCAGCATGCTTCCTCTTTGATTGCCGCTTTGCTTTCTCCTTCTTCTACGTGTTTTGTTTCCTTCCGTTGTTCGTACGCGTCTGCCTGCGCGTGTTGCTGTGTGCCTGCTAGGTGGGCCTATTTTGCTATGCGTGTCATGTTGCTGTCGTGGGGGAATGCCATGTTGCTGGCTATTTTCATTTCGGATTTATTATACGCCACATGCGATGTTCTGATAGCGGTTGCCGCTTCGGCCGTACCTTCCAGTCCTCTCATATAGTCGGCTGCCGCTTTCCTGGATCTTTCTAGCTATTTCTTTGTTGCATTGGCTGGTTGTCTTCAATTTGTTTTTTGGTTCGACCTTGCTTGCTATAAATACCACGCCCTCTCATCCGTTCTCCTCCCATTCTGGTTTCTGCCAATCGCGCGTTCGTGACTGCATTTAGTGATAGATTTTAACACCGTATGCCGTTGTTCCATGCCTCACCGTTGGCCACCGCCAATCCGGCCTGGCCCGCCGACTCTCCGACGGCAGCTGCTGCGGATATGGACACAGGGGCAGCGGTGGCGCGATCGATTCTCTGCCGGTTGGTGGTGTGTGTGTTAACATGTACCTGTACATTGTATGTAGTNATAGATTTTAACACCGTATGCCGTTGTTCCATGCCTCACCGTTGGCCACCGCCAATCCGGCCTGGCCCGCCGACTCTCCGACGGCAGCTGCTGCGGATATGGACACAGGGGCAGCGGTGGCGCGATCGATTCTCTGCCGGTTGGTGGTGTGTGTGTTAACATGTACCTGTACATTGTATGTAGTGCGCATGTCGCCTCCTAGATTGTAGGGTCTGAACCAACTTCCCCGGGCCTGCGTGCCCATTATATGGGGTGTATATATGTACCACTGATGTATGTGTGATTTACTCAACAAGAGAGCAAATTTACTCTCCAACTTGGTATCAGTAGTCTCCAGGCCGCCGCCATGTCGGAGCAGCGCTCACCTTCCTCCTCCGCGGCGACTCTCTCTGCCACCTCGCCGCTCTCCTTTTCATCTACGGCTCCCTTCGCGGCCACCTCTGGTGCGGTCACCTCTCCCCCGTTCATCTTCGGTACCTTTCCGGCCAACCCTCGTGCTACTGCTCCAGCTTCCTCCCAGTTCGCCCCCCTTTTCTCCTCCACTGCGCCGCCGCTAGTGCCACAGACATCTCCGACCAAAACATCCTATCCTCAACGTCGACACCACCAACCACATCAAATTCCTTCTCAACCCAGCCGAGCACAATTACCACAAGTGGAACTCCTTCTTCCTTATGGTCCTGATTCGTTATGGCGTCCTGTACCTGATCGAGCACCCTCCTCCACCCAACGCCGACAACCAGTACCTTGAGCTCGACACCCATGTCGCCCTTGCCATGTATGCCACCCTCACAGATCAGATCGTTGACCACGTGATCGGCGCCACCACCACTTTAGATCTCTGGACTCAGATCCGGGATTACTTCCTCGCCAATCGTGTGGCTCGGTATATGATGCTCAATCGTCAATACCGCAACCTCAAACAGGGCGATCTCTCTGAATATGCACGCCGCATGAAGCTGCTCACCGCGGGTCTCGCCGACATCGACCACGCGGTCTCCGAGGTGGATCTCACCACACAGTTCCTCCACGGCATCGACGGCCGTATCGATACCATCCGGGTCGTGCTGGGGGACACGGTTCCCTTGCCCGCGTTTGAGACAGTGTTCTCGCGCCTGAAGCTCGCCGAAGAAAACCTCGCTCAGCGCGCCGCCGAGGCGCCGACCACGATCCTCGCCGTCCATGGGCTCAGTGGACCCTCAGGTACCTCCGGATCCAGTAGCGGCGGCAGCTCCACTCCCCACACGGGCGATCAGGCGGATCGCCCTCAGGACCGCGACAACGATCGTGCCCCTGGGTGCGACTCAAACCCCCGCGGCGACAGTGGTGATCGCGGAGGTGACCGCAGTGGTGACCGCGGACGCGGGCGGGGCCGTGGACATGGTCGTGAACGCGGCGGACAGCAAGGTTGTGGTGGCTCCTCCTCTGCGTCGTACAACCCATACATGTGGTTCTTCGCTTCGTACGGCATGGCCATCCCTCAACCGCGCCCTGGCTGGGTGCCTCCGAACACCGCTGGTGTCCTCGGTCCCCGTCCGAGATCTCATGCTCAGGCGTACCCGATGCAGTACTCGCCGTACGCCCCGCCCTCTCCATACCAGCAGCCGTCATGGGATCACATGGCTCTTCTTCACGCCGCCTACAGCAACCAGGGCTTCAAAATCACCGCCCCCTCCAACGAGTGGTACCTCGACAGTGGCGCCTCCAACCATGTCACCAGTAACCCTGGTAACCTCAACCTTTCGAATTCTTCTTTACAGCGTAAATTCTCTAGCATTGTAGTAGGCAATGGCCATCATCTTCCCATTCATGCCACCAGCTCCACCTCTCCCCCCCCCCACACAATTTCCAACTATGCAACATTCTTTTCTCCCCCTCCGTCACCACTAGCCTCATCTCTGTCCGCCAAATTACTAAAGATAATTTTTGTTCTTTCGAATTTTACCCATTTGGTTTTCTTGTGAAGGATCTTCGCACACCCAATCCTGATCTCCGCTAGCTCCGGCGACCTCTACCCGTTCTTTGGCAATAACACGACGCGGTGTACTGCCCTCTCTACTACCACCTCCGACGGTGATGTGTGGCATCGTCGCCTCGGCCACCCAAGCAATCAATCCTTCAGCTCCATTACTAGTGATTTACCCTTCCAATGTAATAAGCCATACAATGGCCGTTGTACTGCTTGCCAATTAGGGCACCAACCTAGACTACCTTTCTCCTCTCTACTAGCCGCACTTATGCGCCATTTGAGCTCATTCACTGTGATTTGTGGACCTCTCCGGTCATGAGTCTCTCCGGCTATGAATATTATTTGGTTGTCCTCGATGACTATTCTCACTTCTCTTGGTCCTTTCCGTTATGGTGCAAATCGGCCACATCCTCCACTCTACAACGTTTCTTTGCTCACGTTCGAACCCAATACAATGTTTTATTCAAGGCCATCCAATGTGACAATGGCGGTGAGTTCATCAACTCCACCCTCCGCTCCTTCTTCTCCACCCACGGTGTCTCCTGCCGTTTTTCGTGTCCCCACACCTTCCCTAAAAATGGCAAGGCCAAACGCCTCATCCGCACCACCAACGACGTTGTGCGTACACTCGTTTTTCAAGCCAATCTTACTCCGCCGTTTTGGATTGAGGCTCTCCACACGGCAACATACCTCCTAAATTGTCGACCATCACGTGCCATTCATGGCCATACGCCTTACTATCGTCTCCACGGCATTCATCCAACCTACGATCACCTTCGGGTCTTTGGTTGCCTTTGCTTCTAAAATCTCTATGCCACCACTCCTCACAAACTTGCCTCCCGGTCTACCAGGTGTGTCTTCTTGGGATACCCACTTGAGCACAAAGGCTACCGCTACTACGACTTAGATTCACGTCGCGTCATAGTCTCTCGCCATGTTGTTTTTGCTGAGTCAATTTTTCCATACGTGTCTCCCACACCGTCGCCCAGCCTGCACCTCACCACAAACGATCCCAACCATCGTATCCCGCTGCAGCTGCAACTTCCTAATCCCAACGCACCAGCTGGGTCACCCCACCCGTGAGCACCCGCACCCACCATCGATCCGCCAGTCGCGTCGCCCCACACACCGGTCAGCCACTCCCCCCGCTCCACGCATTCCACCCCCACGCGCTCCGCCAGCCCAACTGAATCCTTCTCGTCTCACGGGCCATCCCCACCTGCGGAACCGCAACGCACTACCTCAGACCACTTCTCCAGCGGGCTCGGCAGCGCTGCCAGCCGATCTTCCTCGGATCGCGCCTCCACCTCGTACGCTGCTCCTTCAACCGAATCTTCTCCGGCTCCCGCGCCCACTTCCGGCCCCAGTGAATCCGCCTCCGCCTACCAGATTCCTCCACGTCGTCCTCCCCGTGCCATGTCGATCCAACCTCCTGTTAACGCACATAAAATGCGCACACGCGCCAAATATGGTTTTTGCCAGCCCAAGCGCCTCTTTCTCACTACCCACACGGAGTCCATCATCTCACCCATCCCAGCCACATATCGCTCCGCTCTCCAAGACCCACATTGGCTACATGCAATGCAAGATGAATTTAATGCTCTAATCAAGAATTCAACTTGGTCTTTGGTTACCAAACCTGCAGGTGTTAATGTGGTCACTGGCAAGTGGATATATCGCCACAAGTTCCACCCCGGTGGCTCCTTGGCGTGGTCCAAAGCTCGGTGGGTTGTTCGCGGGTTCACTCAAAAGGAAGGCGTGGACTATGATGAGACATTTAGTCTGGTGGTGAAACCGGGCACGATCCGTGTGGTACTCAGCATTGCCACCTCCTGCTCTTGGCCTATTCGTCAACTCGACGTCAAGAACGCATTTCTTCATGGAGAGCTCAAGGAGACCGTATATTGTGCCCAACCATCCGGCTTCGTCGACCCCTCTCACCCAGATCATGTTTGTCTCCTTCGTAAGTCTCTCTATGGCTTGAAACAAGCCCCCCTTACATGGTTTCATCGCTTCAAGTCCTTTCTTCTTTCTCTTGGTTTTCATGCATCCAAAAGTGACTCATCCCTCTTCATTATGTCGCACGGGTCCTCCATTGCATACCTCCTTGTGTACGTAGATGACATCACTCTTACGGCGAGTACACTTCATGTTCTGGATTCCATCATCCACTCTCTCAAAGAAGAATTTTCCATGTCCGACCTCGGCAAGTTACATCACTTCCTCGGCATTAATGTCACTCCCAACACCTCCGGATTGTTCTTGAGAAAACAACAGTACACCTTAGAGGTTTTAGACCGCGCCAACATGCTCAACTGCAAATCCGTTTCCACACCAATCGACACCATTACCAAACTTTTGGCCACAAATAGTCAACTCCTTTCCAACCCAACCACCTATCGTAGTATTGCTGGCGCCTTGCAATACCTCACACTTACCCGTCCGGACATATCATACGCGGTGCAACAAATTTGTCTCTTCATGCATCAACCAAGGGACACTCACATGCAACTCATCAAGCGTGTTCTTCGCTATCTCCGGGGCACTACCAACTTCGGCCTTCAACTTTTCCAGTCTCACTCTCTTGATCTCGTGGCTTACATCGACGCTCATTGGGTTGGTTGCCCTGATACACGCAAATCCACGTCAGGGTTCTGTGTCTTCCTTGGAAACAATTTGATCTCCTGGTCGTCCAAACGACAGCCTACAGTCTCCCGCTCCAGTGTCGAGACTGAATATCATGGTGTTGCCAACTGCTTTGCCGAGTCCTGTTGGGTCTGCCAGCTTCTCCACGAGCTCCAGCGGCCTCCCTCTCGTGCCACCATTGTCTATTGTGACAACATCAGTGCATCATATCTCTCTTTGAATCCGGTTCAGCATCGGCGCACTAAACATATAGAGATTGATCTTCACTTTGTTTGAGATCGTGTGGCCCTCGGTGAAGTGCATGTTCTCCATGTACCGTCTAGTTCTTAGTTTGCAGACTTGTTCACCAAGGGGGTTCCCTCACAGGTCTTCACTGAGTTTCGATTCAGCTTGAACGTCCTTCCATACGGTGTTCCAGCTGAGGGGGGATGTTAACATGTACCTGTACATTGCATGTAGTGCACACGTCGCCTCCTAGATTGTAGGATCTGAACCAACTTCCCCAGGCCTGCGTGCCCACTCTATGGGGTGTATATATGTACCACTGATGTATGTGTGATTTATTCAACAAGAGAGAAAGTTTACTCTCCAACTGTGTGCCACTGCTAAGGGGCAGAAGCATCCAGGTGCAGAATGGCTGTTCCGGCGAGATGCTGCGCAAAGCCACCAAGTTCCTCGACGATCGCCTCGACCGCAACCCTGGCCGTCGCAGCCGTCATGCTAATGTCGAACACGCAACAACAAGACTCGAGGAAACACGACGGTTACAATGCGCTTCACCGGTGTGGGGAGACCCATTGACGGACCGGCCGATGACGCGTCGTTGCTTGCGCCCAGGGAGGACCACACACTGGAGTTCAACGCTCCAGCGGAGCGTGCCTTCGTGAAGTGCCTGGTTGGCCTGCTCAGCACATCATGCAGGAGGTGCTCCATCTGGTGTATGATGGAGGTGACAGTGACGGCGAGCTTGAGGTGCAGGTGATCAGCTAACAAAAGCATGCATGGTGTTCCCCAAGGGCGGGTAGGAGTTGGACGAGTCCCTGGGCTATGCGGACGGCGTGAGGTCCTCGAGGAGGCCGGCGACCGCTGGGGCATGCACTACAAGAACCCTCGGCCTCGAGAGCTGCTCTCCTCTTCTCTTCTCTCTGAAATCTACTCATCGGTAGTTATTTTTGCGTGTATTCACTTTTTAGGTAGAGGTCTGAAATATGGTCATGGGGCCATGGGGGCGCTGGTGATGGATCTTCCCCTGGTCGTCAGTATCACGATCACGCTCGCCAGGTCGCCAGACCCCTGTCATCCCGAGCTGTCCTTTGCCTTCACGCACTACTAGGAAAACCCTTATCAATAGCGCTGGTTTTTTGGCTATTAGTAGCGTGGGCAGGCGCGCTACTGCTACGGTGCTACAACTATTTTTTAGCAGTAGCGTGTGTTTCAACCAGCGCTACTGCTACCTATGTCTAGTAGTAGCGCGCCTCTGTCCATTGCTACTGCTAATAGTAGTAGCGTGGCTATACGACCAACGCTACTTGTAAAGCAGTGCTGCTACTACTCCAAAACCCCACGCTACTGCTAGTATTTTCTTTTTTTTATTTTGCTATATTCGTATTTTTACAGGTTTTATACAATTACAACATACACATATAATGAAACTATATGAAAAATAAATGTCTCATTATATCATCATTATCGAACACAAATGATGTCGATCTCATCATCATCTCGAAATAGCGATACAAGTTAATGATCACATGTCTCTTACATTGTCATCGTAGACACATGTTTCATCATCTACCTAAACTATGACATACGAGATAAGTGCGATCACGATGATCAAAATTGGTATTATGTAGTAGTTTTTGAAGCGTCGCTGGTTCTGAATCCCCTGTTGTGCCATGAATCTCAAGTAACTAGCTTCGGCTTCCGCTCTGCTATCAAACCGTTTCTGGCTTCCATCAGAGAAGCCAGAGACCTGGGCCTGACACTCTGACCACTCATCATACACACCCAGAACATTCCCTACATACACGGCATAACACTTCCTCGCCATCGTTGATCTATATACCTATCAGAGATGCACACACACACACGCACACACACACACACACACACACACACACACACACACATATATATATATATATATCATGAAGAGAATTGAATGAAAAAATTATGAAATAGAAGCAACATATATAGTAAACATAGTTAACAAACAGATAAGTAGTTAACTAGAGCGCGGCACCATACATCTAATAGTTTCGTCGTACTGAGACATTCGAAGTTTCGTCGTACAGAGAAAGTAACAAGTAACTAAACAGACACATTGTTTTTAAGCAGTGCGCTCTTCCCATCTGTCCATATCCGGGAGGACGGACCCAAGCTTAGTGAAAGGCGTCATGTCCTGACGTTGTAGGGCAATGCGGGTTCGGACGTCAGCTCGCGATATTTGGCCACCGTAGAACATCCCATTCTCTTCGAGGACATCTTTCATGATGATGGATGCAATTTCCTGCTGGATCCGGTAGAAATCATTTTGAAGTCGATTATCCAGCATGGCTCCAAGGCTTCGGCCCATCTCTGGATATGGGTATCGGATGAAGATTTCATGCAAAGTGATTGCACATCCCTTCTGAACTCCGTCATTAGATGGATGACGTAGTATCCATCGTTCTCACTTCTTGCCGGTTGCTGAATGCAACAGAAGTCAGTCTTGTGGCTGAAACAGACCCCGACCTTATTTGTTTTTTTGCTTTGGATGTAGCCACCCCGCATGCTGAAGCCCAGCATAGCTCTTTCCAGAACATACTTTATGTGGGTGTAATCTTTCTTCTGTATGTTCTTCGACGGGTCCAAATATAGAGCGCGAGAGTAACAAGGGTAAAGAACGATGAGAATGGCACGACACCCCCCGCTGCGCAAAATACACGATCAATTTATCCTCCATGTGTGCAAAGTAATTATTGAAATGCACGAAAGGATGTATGTGTTATAGTGCTATCCGCGGATGACTTACCCGGGATGATAAAGTAGGAGAATCGTTTCTTTGTCCTTATTGCTGACCAAGAATTCTTCGATGTACTGACTCGCATATTGACGGTTGGCATCATTGATTGACAAGAAGCCCTCATGCATGTAGTATGGGTTCGCGACCGCAAGACCGATGACTTGCTCTCTCCTGACGATGTAGTTCATGTGCAGCGCATACAGGCGGATGAACATAAAATCGAGTGTCCTCATTTGAAACATCTGGTTGATGTAATCAAACCTCAGGAAGAAGAGGTCCGCCACTACTAGAAAAACCCCTACTAATGGCGCACCTATTATGGCTATTAATGGCGCATCTGTGGTGCGCCATTAATAGCACGCCATTAGTAATTTTTACTAATGGCGCACCACCTGGTGCGCCATTAGTATACCAGATACTAATGGCGCACCATGTATAGCCCACGGTGCGCCATTAGTAACATTTTTTTTTCAAA
>LR880967.1:936622788-936665512 GCA_904067115.1 Aegilops sharonensis
AGTTAGACATAGAAGAAGCTGGACCATATTACTGAAAACTATGGGCAAAACTGAAGGAAAACAGATGACTGAGAAAACATCATGTTTCCTGTTCCGATAACAATTCTAGGCCTACTATCAACATAGTCCAGACAAAACGTCAGCAATTTACCAAAAGTACTTAGTCAGTGAGCAAGCAAGAATCTGGTTAATAGAGCAAACATTCTGTGTGAACATAGGTCAGACAAGTGCTGGGGCTGTGGCTCATGATCAGAGAGGGGACATTGTCTTGTCGATGTGCAACAGACTGAATCTCTGTAGAACAATAGAAGAAGCTGGGGCCAATGCGATGCTTGAGGGTAAATTCAAGACAGCAGGGGCCATTAGTTGTGGAAAGCGACTGTGCAAACCTAGTCAAGGAAATCTACCTGGACAGTCCTAGCAGAGCCTCGTGTCGTATCATTGTCATTGGCAGAGAATGCAACCGATTGGCTCGCGACTTAGCAGCGTATGCTACTGAACAAGAAGCATGCATCCTCAAACATACCGTTCCAGCCCATTTACGTGAGTTATCCTGTAAAGACCGTGCTGTGGCACTAGCTAACTTTTTCAAAAAAAAATGACAATGACTGAAAAATGTTGTAAATATTGTAAATAAAGGGTACTACAAGAGTTGTGTAACCTTCCAAATAACCAAGATACAAGAGACAGTGAAAAACCAGTGGCAATGAAAGGATAGGATAAGTAGTCACAAACAGTACCCCCCTCGTTCGACAAAATGGTAAACGGGTGCTTATTCGATAAGCTATTTAGTCACTGAATTTTAACTATTTTATGTATTATCGGATTGGCTGAGGTAGAAAAGTTGATAATGAAGGGAAAAACTGAGAATGACATGGCTGAGATACATAACTAAGAACTGCAAGACAACGAATTTGAAGAAATAGAGAAGTGAATGAAGGAAGAAAGTGAACAAAGAGAGACCGAAGAAAAGGAGAAAAAGAAAAGAAATGGGGAAGAAAGAACGAACACTGAAGAAAGAGACAAATGACTGACGAATAAGACACTAATGAATAAAAAATATGAAGATTGAAGAAAGAAAAAAAGTTGAAGAGCTGATGAGTGAATGACAAGACTGTCAAACTGAAGGAAGTTAGGGATGAGCTAACTGGAAAAATGATAATAGACTGAAGAAAACAACACAATGACTGGTGAAATACATAAAGACTACATATATGAATCCTGAAAAGTCATTTCAAATCAAAATAAACTACAGTAGGAAATGCTACATGCTATATGAATCCTGAAAAGTGATTTCAAATCAAAATAAACTACAGTAGGAAATGCTACATGCTATAAAATGTGGTTGTCCTATAACTAACTAAAATTTGCCGAAGG
Organism: Aegilops sharonensis; assembly: GCA_904067115.1. Classification (NCBI taxonomy): domain Eukaryota; kingdom Viridiplantae; phylum Streptophyta; class Magnoliopsida; order Poales; family Poaceae; genus Aegilops; species Aegilops sharonensis. The sequence continues at coordinate 936,624,166 of LR880967.1, forward strand.
AAAGAACTAGGGAAGAAGTAAGACTAAAGATTACGTGAATCCTAGCAGTCTGAGGGAAACACAGGTCATGCTGTGTGCCGCTGAAATCAGGCATTTGTGGTAACAAAACGAATATTGAATTGAAAACTCTCTAAAACAAGCATCTGTGGTTAAGATATATACTAATACTAGATAATTGAAGGCGCGCGTTGCTGTGCCCATCTATTTGTACAATGAAATGATAGATTTTTTTTAATATAAGGCAACATGAAACATATTAAATTGTATAAATATAACTGTACATTATTCGGTAATCAGAGAAAATCTGATATATATACTCGGTAAAAGCAAGGTTCACACATACAAATTGGCTTGGTATAAGAATAACAAAACTATTTAGATAGTAAATAGAACTAATCAATACTGCCAAGACAAATAATAAGAAATAATCATTAGATTGTATACATGGTGCATAAATGGCATCTTCCCATGCCTCTACGAAGGGCCTCCATGTTTCGAAACAAAGATATAGGTGAGCTTAAAGCACTTGGTCTTTTCTTCTGGAGTGCATCACATTTATGGGACAATAGTGCTGACAAAGATTATAATTAGTTAAAATATCAATGAGAGATATTCTACACACTAACATACAGGCAACATGGAGATATGTATTAATCTCTTGTTTCATTTTTGTTTGCTTGTTTTGTTAGAGAATAACTATGCTGAAAGTTGTATGTAACAATGTGGCAGGACATCAATTCCATTTGACACATGAAAAGCATTACCAAAATGAACCAGCATTGAAAAGGGCGTTGCTAGACTTGCACAAATTAAATAAGGTCCAAACGGAAGTGTTAACCAATCAGCAACCACCTGGATCACATACAGAAAAGTAGAACTCCAAGTCAAGACAACTCAACTGATATCGCAAGTAACATCATGCGTAAGATGAAAGACAAACAATATTGGAATAAAAGTTATAACTGAAATAAATGTGAAGATGCGTAAAATGTAAATGAAGCAGCATGCTTCCAGTAACTCTCCTTCTTGAGCTGCTCAAGATCTCATGATTGGTTATGCATTAGTACTGAAATAAATTTCAACAAGAGTCGATCAAATTTTGTTGCATGAGTACTACGTACATAAAAGACGAAACTTGAATCCTCTTTGACAAACATAAATTTGTTCAACTGGCAACGACCAAGCTTTCTGCAGTGTTGTTAAAAATGTTTGAGCAATAACAGTCTAGCTGATTGGCAAGCTCGCTTCTTGTGTAATTTTTTCCGTCTGACACAGAGCTATCCCAATTTTAAACTATCACTCCCCCTGCAGTGAAACCTTGTTCGATAACACAAGAAAGGTCCTAAATTTATACCCCGCTAGAGCTATTCAGAATTTATCTCCATGAATTATATACTAAAGGGGAGACGTTCTAAAGAAAGAGATTTTTAAAAGAATCTGTAGCAAACATTGCTTTCTACTTAAATTCCTGGCATGCCTTCGAACTGTAATAAGCAACATGAGTATTTATGAGGAATGGGAAAATCAAATGGAACAGACCTTTGTGTTCTTGAGGCCGGTTTATTAAATATTACATATTGAGTCTGTACTCTAGAGAGCAAAAAAAATGTACCTAATTTATAATCTTCATGTAGTACTACTACTACTCATAACTGAAAAGAGCTGAAAAATAAATTTGGGATGTTGACATATATTGCAACAGAATTTCAGATGCTCATAGATTCTAGTATACTGTACTTCATAATTTGCTAACTCCAGCATATATAGGAATTTCAGGCACTTAATCAGCTAATCTGTAGAAGAGGGGGAAACTGTAGGAAAAGAGCAAGTGGCACGTACTGAATCTTTCAAGCTGAGAAACTTCAGAATCACGTACTAATGGTGGAACCAAGTTTGTGCTCCATTGCTATCTTAGCATCCATCTGAAGCTCAATAGATGGTATACATGGAAGTTGTTTGATTTATAACATGGAAGGAATTGTTGAATTAGATATTCGAATTACAGAAAGTAATCGGTTACCTTCATATTTAAAATCTGAGCACTCCAGGTAGACGGGGGAACATGTCGTTGTGGTAGGCAAAGCGACCGAGGTGGTGCTGCAGCTGCAGCTGCACTGCCGCTACCTGGCAAGCTGTTGTTGCCGGAGCCTCTCCCCCGAACCCTAGCTAGCCCTAGCTCTAACTCTCTGCGCACGAACGACAGAAGCAGGAGGAGGAAGATGATCGGAGGAGACAGTGGACACAGGGATTTTGCCGGCGCACGTACGCCTTCTCCTTTCCTCGAGCACGAACTCGACCGTGTCAGCAAGTTACAGGGAGGATCCAGGGTTTTATACCCGCGAGCACCGGCCTGCCAGGCCAGGCCTCGCACCTACTCGCTCACCCACTCCCCCACGTCCCGCGCGCTCTGGCCGCGCCCGCGCATCGCTCCCGAATGCGATCGCCACGGCCACCCCGCGCGCCCGACGCGGTCTACTCCCCGCGCTACTCGCCTACACGCAACAACCCGAGCGTTCGCACGCAACGGACACACACGCACGCACACCTGGTCACGCACGCACGCGAGCTAGACAGCCCTGGCTCGAGTCCGACGCGTTCACCGCGTGCACGCATACACGGACCACGCTCGGGCTCGCCACGGCTTATTGCCAACACACTCCCCCTAAGCCGTGGCCTAGAGGAGACCGTTGTCCTCGACGTCGGCGTTCACCAGCATCGCCTGCTCCGCCACCGGCGCCCTCCGCAGCTCCGGGCAGTCGCGCTTGAAGTGGCCGCGCTCGCCGCACTTGTAGCAGCGGCCCTTCTTGTTGCCGCCGTCCCGCGTCGCCACGTTGCGCACCTCGTCGTCGTCGTCGTCCCGAGCTCTGCCCTGACGCCGCTCCCGCGCCCGCCACTACGCCGCAGCGTACATGAGCTGGCCGTCCTGGCACTCGCCGCTGCTCTGCCCGCGGCGCCGCACACGCTCGTCAAATGCGCGCAGCCGCCCGAGCGCCTCGTCGTACGTGAGCTCCTCCAGCACGCAAAATTGCTCGATGCCGGCGACGACGGGGAAGAGGCGGTCCGGGACAGTGTCTAGGAGCTTCTTCACCAGCTCCGTGTCCCCCAGCGTCTCCCCCAGCCCTGCGAACCGCGCCGCCATGCCTGCAAGCCTTCCGGCGTACGCGTCCAGCAGCTCGCCCTCCTCCATCTTCATCCGGTCCAGCTCGCCGCGCAGTGTCGCCCTCCTCGCCGCGCGCACCCGCTCGGCGCCGACGAACCGCACCGACAGGGAGTCCCATACCTCCCTGGCAGTGGGCTTCGTCGCCACCGAGAGCAACACGTCCTCCGGCAGCCCCTGCAAGATCAGTGCCCTCGCCGTCTTGCACTTCTTGTTGTTCACCGGCGAGTCGCCCGGCGCCACCGCTTCCCACAGTGTGTGGGCATCAAGAATGGCCTGCGCCTTGATCGCCCACACAGTGTAGCCGTCCGGCGAGAGCATCGGCATCCCCATAGACACCGATCCGCCCGTGCCGCCGCCGTGTGGAACCAGCGCCATCGCCGCCGGCGAGCTCCCACAACATGTCGCTCTGATGCCAAATGTTGTTGCCGGAGCCTCTCGCCCGAACCCTAGCTAGCCCTAGCTCTAACTCTCTGCGCACGAACTACAGAAGCAGGAGGAGGAAGATGATCGGAGGAGACAGTGGACACAGGGATTTTGCCGGCGCACGTACGCCTTCCCCTTTCCTCAAGCACGAGCTCGACCGTGTCAGCAAGTTACAGGGAGGATCCAGGGTTTTATACCCGCGAGCACCGGCCTGCCAGGCCACGCCTCGCACCTACTCGCTCACCCACTCCCCCACGTTCCGCGCGCTCTGGGCGCGCCCGCGCATCGCTCCCGAACGCGATCGCCACGGCCACCCCGCGCGCCCGACGCGGTCTACTCCCCGCGCTACTCGCCTACACGCAACAGCCCGAGCGTTCGCACGCAACGGACAAACACGCACGCACACGACCCAGACCGCCCTGGCTCGAGTCCGACGCGTTCACTGCGTGCACGCAGACACGCACCACGCTCGGGCTCGCCACGGCTTATTGCCAACACAAGCTAGTGCTTAATTAGCAGAGGGCGTTGCTGCTAGAGATCAAGAAAGAGGGAGGTGCAAGGTCGTGGTAGGCGGCGAGGAAGGGAAGGCTGCGTCGCAGTAGGCTGTAGGATTCGCCCAGCCGCCAGGATCGCCATGGCCATCGCTCCCGCATCGTTCGCGACCTAGCTCGGTCAGCCATGGCCCATGGGAAGAGCCGCCACGCGAGCGAAAGAGACCAGGCTCGCGAGCAGGCCTAGTAGGCCCAATTGAATCTCGGATACCCAAAAAAACCACGGGAGTAGTGGCCCCAGAGGTTAGCGCTTGTCACGAAGTATGTACGTGTGATTAGGGCGCGATTAAGTGCAAATCAGACGGCCAGATAAGCCTAGAAGAGACGATCCAACGGCTCGAAATGCTAATGGTCTGAAAGGGCATGAAAGGTGCTCAGTTATAATGCATCTAAATTGTTAAACTGATAATGAGGAACGATAACTGATTTAAGAGACTAATGACTAATGATTAATAGTGATGACTGAGACCGAAATAACTTTAAATACTGAAGATTACTAAAAAAGGACATGAAATTAAAATAAATGATGAGTAATTAGACAAGAACAGTTTTTCAGAAAAGGGGAACTAACTAAGAGAGTCTTTAATCTGAATACAGAGTGAACTAATGTCAAAAAGTGAAGATTAAATAAGATCAATGAGCCATTTCCACTGAGCTAAGAAATCGGGAAAGGGAACACTGACCTACCGCATGAATTTGGTGGAGGGCGAAAAGTGAAGTCCCCAACAAAATCAGTCTAAGCACGGCGACCCGGCGACCTGACCTAATTAGGACATAGGGGGCTCAAGAATGAAACAAGGCCGAGCAAGCCAACTCAGGGGAGATGGGGGGAAGCTCGTCGTACCTTCCGCCCGCCCAGTGACGATGGCTGATTTCGGCCTCCCCGGCAATCGCCTGCTGGTGACGAACCGCGACGGAAGATCCCTGCCGACCTCCTCAGCTCTTCTCTCAGTACACCATGTCTCCTTCCTTCCGCTGCTCGCCGACGAGGTACACCTTACTCCACCGACTCCTCCCCTCCCCTCCCCTCCTCCGGTGGTCGGCGAGCAGACCAGGTGGGCGGCGCTTCCACACGCACGCACAGCCGGAAAAGAGAGGAATGAGGACAAGAAGCCCACGCGGTGGAGGCGGGGGATATACTCTGTTTTTTTAGAAAAATGGATATACTCTGTTTTGGCTTGTCTCAAAATGAAATTACTCTGTTTTGTTGTTTTGGCGGAAAGCAGCGAGACGAGGGCGCTCTCGGGCTTGCTGCTGACTGGTGATCTTCCTTCCTCGCCTCGCCGATCTTCGCACTCGCGTCGGCTAGCTGTTTTTCCTTTCCCCGATTCTTCATGTCGCAGATTAAAGGTCTGTACGGTCCAAAATGTTAGCGAGCAGCCTCTGTATGTACATGTACTACACGCCTTCTTATTGCAGCCGTACAAGCAAGAGTAGTTCCTCCTTTTTTTTCGAACGTCATGACTTTATTCCTTAAATAATGGCAAGATCATTTACATAAAGGTGAAGAACAAAGTCAGGGACGGAGGATTCCCAACTTTCAGAGATTCTACTACTAAGACAATGCTTCGCCAGACCATCCGCAAGCATATTAGCCTCTCTGTTATAAAAATCATAGCTAACACTTGTAAACACCATCGCCAGAATGGAGCATTCCATCACGACCGGAACATCGACTCCCATATATGTAGCTGGATCAGATATTGCCTCCAAGGCGTGCATACAGTCTGATTCGATGATGATCTTGGTACATCCCATGTTAGCTGCTAAGTATAGTCCGGAGCGAATATCCAAGATCTCAGCTGATCCTGCGCTTGATACATGAGATAGAACTTGTGTCGCTGCTCCCAAGAATTTGCCATGTTCATCCCGTGCAACAACGGCACATGCTCCACGAAGATTCTCCTCATGAAATGATGCATCAACATTAAGCTTTATAACTCCCCTACCTGGCTTTTTCCACACTTGGTCTTTCTTGCGGGTGGTCAATTTTGGTGTATTTGCTCGAACAAAATTGGTAGCGAGGACTCATATTGAGATAGCTGATTGCTCCGGGGTTGACACGGTCTCCCCTTTAGATACCTGCCTCCGTTGCCACCATATATACTACATAGCAACCAGAATAAGTTCAGCCATTGTAGTATCCCCTAATAGCTTCTGTAGTTGGAGCAATATTTCCAAATTAACAGGGCCGGACCGGTCCTGTATAAAAGCTATATCAATCTCCTCTGTTAGTCCTAGCGATGCCCACACCAGTCGAGCTCTATCGCAGGTGAATAAACAGTGCTGGATATCTTCCAAGCCAACCTTGCATATTGGGCATTGTGGGATCAAGGGGATATGTCTGTCCGCTAGCACACCATAGCACGGCAGCACTCCTTTAAGTACTTTCCAACCAAAGTGTTTAATTTTTCCCGGTAAGCGGAGGTGCCAAATCTCCTTCCAGACCCCGTTTAGCTGAGCAGTTCCTGGACTATTAGCTTCTCTGTAATACCGGCCGAACTGGTGATCAAACTCTACGTGATAAGCCGAGCGTACTGAAAATGTTCCTGACTTTGTAAATTGCCATGCCATAAAATCCTCTATTACTTCAACTTGGAGTGGGATTTGTAGTATTCTGCTTACATCAACAGGTGAAAATACACTCTGAATAAGTGCCTCATCCCACTGACCTGTGTGTGGGTCAATTATGTCTTGCACTTTTGATAACATAACCCCCCCTCTAGGGGTGATTACTTTCCTTGACGGGCTTGATGGAATCCATGGATCCTCCCAGATATTGATTTGTGAACCCGTACCCACCCTACAAATACACCCCCTCTTGAAAGTTTGTATCCCCGCAAAGATACTTTGCCATGTGAACGAGGAGCCTTTCTTCGGTCCAGCTCGCATGATATTACCATCCGGGTAGTATTTTGCACCTAGAACCTGTGCACACAATGAGTCAGGATTGTGGATCAGTCGCCAACACTGCTTTGCTAACATAGCAAGGTTAAAGCTATGAAGGTCTCTGAATCCCATTCCTCCCTTCTTCTTTGGTACACACATTTTCCACCATGCAAACCAGTGCATTCTCCGTTTTTCCTCTCCATCCCCCCACCAGAAGCTCGAAATTTCATCAGTAATTGCTTTGCAAATTCCTTTCGGTAATTTAAAAACAGACATAGCATATGATGGAATTGCCCGAGCTACCGCTTTGAGAAGGATTTCTTTACCTTGAACTGATAGGAATTTTTCCTTCCAACCCTTCAGCCTTTGACACACTCTGTCAACAAGATGTTGAAAGCAATCACTTCTATCAACACCAAGAATTGTCGGCAATCCCAGATACTTATCGGACAACGCTTCAGTTAATATATTCAACAACTGACAAACATCCTCTCTTTCATTAACTCTGGTATTAGGACTGAAAAACACACTAGATTTAGGTGTACTTACATGTTGTCCCGAGCTCTGACAATATATATCTAAAACCCTCTTCAAAGTAGTTGCATTTTGCACCGTGGCTCTCATAAGAATTACATAATCATCTGCAAACAAAAGGTGAGATATTGAAGGGGCGTTCCTGGCCACTCTTATTCCTTCAATTCCACCTATTTCCTCTTCATGCATTAACAGACTTGAAAGTCCTTCAGAGCAAATCAAAAAGAGATAAGGAGACAGGGGGTCTCCCTGCCTTAAGCCCCTGGTTGGTATAAACTCATCCGTCTCTGTATCATTAAACCTGATCTGGTATTTAACAGAGGAGACACACTCCATAATTAGCTCAATCCATTGTTCATGAAACCCTAACCTCATCATGATCTGTCTCAAAAACTCCCATTCTACTCTGTCATATGCTTTTAGCATGTCCAGTTTAACTGCACAAATACCATTCGACCCATGTGTTTGCTTCTTTATGGAATGAAAACACTCATAAGCAATCAGCACATTATCAGTGATTAATCTACTTGGCACAAAAGCACGTTGTGTAGGAGAAATTACCTCAGGCAGGATTTTTTTCAACCTATTCGCCAACATTTTTGAAATGATTTTATACACCACATTGCATAGGCTAATGGGCCTGAACTGAGTGATTACCTCTGGGCTGTCCACTTTAGGTATTAGCACCACATTAGTGTCATTCCACCCATGAGGAATTTTCCTGTTATTTATTGCTTGTAACACTTCATCCGTTAATTCCTCTCCGACGATATGCCAAAAGCGTTTAAAGAAGATTGCATGATGCCCATCAGGGCCAGGGGCCTTCATATCTCCTATTTGAAACAACGCCTTTTTTACTTCTTCCCTCGTGTATGGGGCAATCAGGATGTCATTCATTTGCCCCGTGACCGCGGGTTTTACAGTATTCAGCAAATTTTCGTCAATAAGCCCTGCATCCGATAATAACAGATTATGGAAGTAATCAAAGATCATAGGCTTGAGGTTATCATTCCCCTCAACCCATGCATTATTATTATCTTTCAGTTTCTTGATCAAGTTACAACGCCTATGTGTCGAAGCAAACTGATGAAAAAATTTGGTGTTACGGTCACCACGACGAAGCCACTTTGCATGTCCCCTTTGGGCCCAGTAAATCTCCTCTTTCTCTAGGAGATTTTCAATTTTGAGCGTCAACTCCTGCTGTTTTGCCCATGCGTTAGCATCATATGGTTCTCGCATCAGTGCCTCTAGATCCTGCTGCGCTGCTTTCAGTCTGGCTCGGGGACCCTTCAATACTTTCTTGTCCCATGGATGAAGATCTTTATGCACTGCTGCAAGTTTCTCACTAGCCGAGGGGCAAAGCCCCCTAACGACTGCCTTCTGCCACGCCGTACGCACTACTTCCTCCACCGTCTCTTCTTCTAGCCATCTTGCCTCAAATTTTCTTCCTGACCGACGCCGTTGAGCAGCAACACCCGCCAAATATTCAGTATCCAAACATATAGGTCTGTGGTCTGATTTGCCCATATCTAAATTTACAAGACCACAAAAAGGGTGCATCTCCATCCACCCTGGATTTCAAACTGCTCGATCCAGTCTTTCTCGCAGTCCTCCTCTATAGAATGTAAACTTGTCGCCATGATATCCAATATCCTCTAAGGAGCAATCTATCAGTGCATCTTGGAACGCTTTGAGCCTAGAATGTTGCCGCTGAGCTCCTCCTTCTTTTTCTGACGACAGTAATATCTCATTAAAATCACCAATAACAACCCACGGCAAGTTTGAATGGGCATGAAGGTCTCGGATCAGCTGGTATGTTTTGATCTTATTATCCCAGCAAGGTTCTCCATACAGACTCGTAAGCCTCCATATTCTACCATCCGCTTCTTCCACCGAAACATCAATGCAATTAAACGTATTAGTCCAGGAGTAGATCCTCACCTCCTTCTTCCAGACTAATAGTAAACCTCCACTTCTACCATCAAGGCAGGGTACCACAATCCTATGATCCATCCTCAGCTTCCTCATTATCTCATCTGCCTTAGCCTCGTCCAAGTGCGTTTCAGACAGGAAAAACGCATTTGGGTTATTCCACCTCTGGATGTCCAGAAGCGATCTCACTGTCGGGGCCCTGAGCAAACCCCGACAGTTCCAGCTTATGAGTTTCATTGCGCTCGGCGACCCTCCCCGAAGGAGGACGCCGCTGCTTGTTCTGTCGACTCCGACAAATTTGCCTCCTGCCTTTTGTTATCATGTATCTTTTGAGGGGTACTCATGAGAGTTTTATCGATCTGTCCTCCACCTGTGTGCTCAATCAAAAGGATTTGATCGGACACAAAGCCTGGTGGTGGTGCCACAGAGGAGTTGGCCGCTGTATTAACAGTCCCATCCTGACTAATGAGACGCTTTTTCGCAAACGGCACAACATCTTTCCCTTGAGGATCATCCCCTCTTTCCACCTCCATGCTCTCAGATTCTTGTGGATTTACATCATCAGCATTACCCCTCCCTGCACTTCTTGGTGCCGGGTTTATGTCATCACCAAATCCCCTCCCTCTGTTCCACATCTCTCCTCCGCGGCCTAAACCGCAGCCACCACCTCGACCATACCCAGGTCCACCAGACGGATCATCAAACTTAACCAGCAACCAGTTGCCCCATTCACAAACCTCTGCTCTATGAGTTCCATCACCACATTCAGTTACAAGATGTCCAATCATACCAAAGAAATCACAAAAATCTGGGAGTTTTTCATACTCCACCGGATACCTCTTGCTCTCTTTCAATGTCAAATGGACAAACCGGACTAGTGGCACATCTAGGGGAAGAAACACCCTAGCTCTCAGATATTTAGTTGGGTTAATTCGTCCTTCATTCACAATGACCTTTATCGGAGGAATACCAACCTTCCTCGCAATCTTCTCCGCAATTGCTTTGTTCTTCATAAGGCCATCCGGAATTCCGACGATACGTACCCACGCAGGGATACAATCAAGTTTGTAATCATTCACATTCTTAATTCCATCATACTCCTCAATGACCACTGCCGCCTTGCGGAAGAGCCAGGGGCCTCCATTGATCACTCTGTTCCAGTCACCAAGGCACATCAGTTGCGCCAGGAATATGTTCTCGCCCATTGGCTTGAAGTTCACCCCCTGCGCTGCCGTCCACGCGTTCCTCAACGATTTAAAGAGGGATACATGACTAAAGGGTTTCTGGGTATGAACCCTAAAGACGGCAACCCATCTTGTCTCCTCGATCAACCCCTCAATCTCTCCAGACATATCAAATTCCTCTTCTTCCTCGCCATGGAGATTCAGCCCCTGGAATCTGTCTTCTAGGTTAGCCCTGATTTCATCATGTTCAGCCCTTCCGTCGTCGACCCCCGCGGCGGCACCAGCCGCCAGAGCTTGCTCCGGTCCCGCCATGCAAGATTGTCTACTCTCTCACTCCGTTGATGAATCACGTAAGGAACGCTCTACAGGAGGGTTCTTACGTGAGATCTCGTGGATTTTTGGTGGGATAGATGGGAACCCTAGCGATCGCCGCCAGGGGATAGGTAGGAACCCTAGAGCGGCTCTAGGGGATAGGTAGCAGTGGGACGCGATCACGAGAGAGCGATAGCGATGGTTAGCTACTAATCGGTATCGCTGGTCGACCTCGTCGCCATCGCGTGGATCGACCACAAGAGTAGTTCCTCCTTTCCTTCACCTATCCTTGCGAAGTGGCCGTTCCGAGATGAAGCGGTTTGCGGTGTTGGTGATGGCAAAGGTCAACCTGTCCTCGTTTGTCCGACGGGACGGAGCGAACTCATCCATGCGATATATAAGATGTGTTTGGTTGACTACATTAGGCCTAACCTCACCCGCGTGTGAAAGATTAAGCCTGTTTGGTTGGTTGTATTTACCTGCACAACACGCAACTTAAAGCATACTTGGGTCTGGACAGATCAGCAGTTTCTAGGAAGCCAGCCTGAGGAGAGCTCACATGGTGGGCCACTTGCACGAGGGGAGATGCACTAGGGGAGATGGGAGGGATACAAGCTGGTCTATGCGTGATTATCTTCTCCTACCTTCATTAACCTTCTCTCTAATTCTATTCTTCCTAGCCCCTTTCAATCTACACAACGGTGCCTTGATTCGAGGTAAGCTCTATACGAAAAAGGTGCACCTCGATGTTACGGTTTCATTCAGGCAATCGGTTCGTAGTTTCATCGGCCGTAAGTTCTTAATTTCTTCCTTCCGTTTGAAGCTATTCTAGACGAATTTTATCAAATTCGCCGCGCACGTTCGATCCTTCGGCCAGCAGCCTAATCTTGGAGTTCCGCACAACATTCGTGTTGTAAATTTTTTGTTTCAACAATCATAGCTCGAACAGCAGCCTACTGCACTGCCGCCGCCATGTCGAGCTCCTCTGTCCTCTGCTCAGAGCCCTCCTATTCGTCCCTCTCGACGTCGACGCCCTTCCCCTCGATCTCCTTGCCCACGTCCTACTACACTAGAGTCGTTTTCGGTGTCGCTCACCTCGGCCTACTCTCTGTCGTCCATCTACTGCACTGACGCTGCAACGGCGCGCACACTATTTTCTTGTGTCCTCTCCTCCGTGCACACTGCAGTTCGTCGCGCCGCCGGCGGGGTCGATCATCTTGGCCTCCTCTCTCTCACGCTACTACACTGAAGTCATTTCCGCTGTCGATCATCTCGGCCTCCTCTCTCGTCCACTGCACTGACGATACCAAGGCGCGAGCACTGCATTCTCCTCCTCTGTCGATTGTTTTTGCGCGAGCACCGCAACTAGTTCGCCGATGGTGTCGCTTGCCGTGCCGCCGACGGGGTCGCTCGTCCACGACTCCATGCTCGTCATGTCGGACGCGGCGCCACGGCCACTATCCACCGCAGTCGCCATTGTCCGGCGCACACTGCATTTCTTCTCCCCCTTCCTCTGCTAGCTCTTAACCCTGTGTGCTAAGTGCAAGTGCTAGCTCTTAATCATACCTCATGCGTGCAACCAAACACCGTGTTCATGTGCCGCTTGGGCCAATGCAGGCAACCAAACAATGTGTACTTGTGTATTACCTAATGCAGGGACCCTAGATGCAGGCAACCAAACAACTTGCAGATGACACATTTGAGGCTGTTTTTGCTCAACCAGACTGGATTGAGATGTGTATGCAATGCAGCTACTGTTCACTATTGCAACCAAACATGTCCATAGTCACGCACGGGTAACGGCAAGGATGGCGAGCTTGTCCACGTCTTCGCGCTGTCAACAGGCCGCCGAAAGCAGCGGAGTTTCCTGTAAAGGGCCCTCGGGCCAGTGGTGCAGTCGGATCGCGCGGGGCGCAACTGAGCGACACGGAGCAGCAAACCCAACGGCGCGAAGGTCTGGTGGTGAACTCGTTGGTGCAGAGGTCACAGGCCCTAGTGCTCGACCCGGCGCAGATTAAGCGGAGTCGGCGGAGTAGAGTTGGAGTGACGGCTCCGAGAACCCAATCAAGGAAATCTTACGATTCACAAAGAGAATTAATTTCCTCCACGGAAAGAATCTTGCATGTCGTGCCTCGTACATGGGTTACATGCATGATTGATTCACACACTAGCAGACGACATGAACTTTGCTTTGGCTATTCCGGATCACACGAAGCCTCCAACGCCTTGGTGTAATCAGCATGGCGCGAGCACTAGCTCGCTAGCAGCGCCCGATCAGCATCGCGGCATATGGAGTCGTCGGGTGAGTAGGATTCCGAGCGATCTGGATGAGCAGAGTTTGGTCAGGTGGATCGGCTAGGATCACGGCGGCGGCGTGACCTAAACCTTGCTCAATATACCAATGTTGGAATAGTTTTGGGTTTGTGGTCTACATTTATTCCTCTGCACTTATCCGTCGTATTGCTCACAGTTCGCATATAATTTAAGTACCTTCCAACAAGTGAAATTTCATGATAATCATGTAAAGTAATTTCATGCATAAATACACGTATAATTTCATAACGAGTTATTCCTAATATTAGTAATTCATAGTAATTTGAATATAGTTGCAGGACACATAATTCCAACATTGGTGCATACCAGTCTTGAGTCCCGAGCTTGACACCGAGGTAGGGGAACTGGTGGTGTTGACGACGAGGTAGGGGGAAGCAGAGAGGAGGAACCGAGGTTGAGGAATACGACGGTAGGCGGCGGCTCTTCAATGAGGTGGAGGAAGAGGATGGCGGCTGTTCGGCGAGGCATCGATGGAACGCAGGGGCTGTACGATGGCTCGAGCCGGCGTCGCAGGCTGGAGGATGGAGGTCAAAAGCCCAGTAGCATGTTTCTCGGTTCACTCTATTCGCTGACGTGTTTGTTCGGGTTTTATTTCTCGTACCCTTTCATTTATACTTGGGTTTTCTTTTGTTTCTTTTAGGTTTTCATTGTTTTTTCCCTTTTTCTTTCTCATTTTCTTCTTTTTTCTTTGTTTTTTCCTGTTTTATCTTTTTTTAGAAACACCTGTAACTTTATTCATACTCGTAACAATTACAGGTACACTGATTTGTACCTAAAATCTAAGAAAATACAAAGTAATTCCTATGACTAAAAATTACAATGAAATCTCTTGAAAAAAACTTCTTCACGACGTCAATCCCTGCTTGAAGTAATACTCCAACGACTTTGCTAAAGAGGCTGCAATTTGACTGGAGCAATGATGTTGTCACTCTTTCACCCGCACGGACATTACCAACAATGTTTTTTGAAAGCGCCTTGAGTCGCCCATCCAAAGAGATGGGGAGCCTTGATCGATGAACGTACTTGGGCCAGGGATGATCCCCTAGAAGTGCAGGTCATCGAATCACTATATCTTCACCATGTTGTCGATGAAAAAGTTCACCTCCACTAAGAATCATACCAACAAAAAAGGCTTGACACAACTACATAAACTCATCAGATCTAAATAATCGGATCTAAGAGGACAGAAAACTCTCTAACTTCATGGCACCGTCAAAAGAATGAGGAAATTTATTCTCACAAAACTGTGATGATCACTAGACGATGACGAAGAACATAGAGGTCTTGATGATCCGAGATCCGCCACCTCTCAGCGCCAAGATGGCAGCTGGAGGCGAGGGGACCTAAATTTCTTAGATGACGACGGCGGCGGCGCAAGAAACCCTAGTTGAAGACGTACGTGGTTTTTGTTTGTTTATTTCTTGGTTTTCACTTTTTTCATCTTTCGCACTAGTTCTTTTTTCTTTGGTTTCCTTTTTTCATTGGTTTTCTTTGTTTTTTCTTTGTTTCTTTTTTTGGTTTCATTCTATATTTCTTATACATCGAGAACATTTTTTGTTCACACGTTTAACAATTTTTCAAATGCATGATTAACTTTTTGTAAAACACATTTTTATGTCTAATTTTCATACATATTGTATATTTTTTTATACCTCAGAAATTTTGTATATATATACATTTTTAACAATTTTTTAACATTTTAAAACATCAATGTGTCATGTCTAATTTTTTCCATACACATTATACATTTACTGTATACATCAGCAATATTTTTTATATATACGTTTAACATTTTTTAATACATGGTTTAAAATTGTAAAACATATATTTCATGCCAATTTTTTCCATACACATTGTACATTTTCACTTCCTATGAGCTGAATTTCTTCAGCTGACTGTACAGTTTCTCCCCATCCAAATTGAAAAGCTGAGATCCTGCTATTTGCAGCTAAACAAAAACTGAGTAAGGTGAGATTCCTTCTTTTCCACAATTCTGATGTGAGTTTTGTATTATCTATCTTTCTGCATATCTTTATATTCCGAATTCTAATGCGATTTTTTTGACCGAAAGGCCTTCATGGCTAGCTTTATTAACCTCAAATAATGCTTACATCGTCTGCTAAAAATTTAGCAATAGTAACCGGAGGTGCATCCACCCATAAAGAAGGGGTGTTTGCACGCCCCCACTCAGCTAGCTCATGAGCAACTACATTTGATTCTCTATTACAGTGCTCAATAGTAACCTTCCGAACTCTCATAATAACTCTCTGCAATCATCTAAAACTGGAGCCGCCACCATAGAATGTCCCTCATTCAGATGTATAGCATCGATCACAAAATAATTATCAATCCTCACCAAGACATTATTGCACCCCAGACTCTAAAGTAGCTTTAAACCTTCAAGTAGTGCCGCCGCTTCCGCAGAGACGACATCTGCCACATGCTCAAGGCGAGAAGTAGAAGCAGCAATGAAATTACCTCTGTGGTCTCTAACTATCACCCCACATGACCCCATATGCAGATCCTCAATAAAAGACGCATCAACATTTAGAATTTGTTGCGCTGCCAAAACAATGGGCCATATGTTCCGTCTAGGTGCAGTAGTTTGTTTCACTGCCGCTCGTGTGAAGTTAAGAGCCAATGCATGGATGGCTAGCGTAGATAGCAATGGCGTCCGCTTCCTCCCCTCTGACCTGCTATCTACGCTGCCACCATACGAACCAGCTCGCTGTAGCTATCAACTCTGGAAGCTCTATTGAGTCGTCAAGATTGTGTTGCATCGATTGATCACACAAGAGAAATTCCATCACGCCGGAACCCGAGCGATCAACAAGCAACGCATCATGTACGACCCTCTCAATCCCAAGGGCAGCCCATACTGCCTTTGCTCTCACGCATTTAAATAAAGCATGTGATGACCCATGAGTATAGGGGATCTATCGTAGTCCTTTCGATAAGTAAGAGTGTCGAACCCAACGAGGAGCAGAAGGAAATGACAAGCGGTTTTCAGCAAGATTTTCTCTGCAAGCACTGAAATTGTAGGTAACAGATAGTTTTGTGATAAGATAAATTGTAACGAGTAACAAGCAATGAAAGTAAATAAAGTGCAGCAAGGTGGCCCAATCCTTTTTGTAGCAAAGGACAAGCCTGGACAATTTCTTATAATGAGAAAAGAGCTCCCGAGGACACATGTGAATTATCGTCAAGCTAGTTTTCATCACGCTCATATGATTCACATTCGGTACTTTGATAATTTGATATGTGGGTTGACCGGTGCTTGGGTACTGCCCTTACTTGGACAAGCATCCCACTTATGATTAACCCCTATTGCAAGCATCCGCAACTACAAAAGAAGTATTAAGGTAAACCTAACCATAACATTAGACATATGGATCCAAATCAGCCCCTTACGAAGCAACGCATAAATTAGGGTTTAAACTTCTGTCACTCTAGCAACCCATCATCTACTTATTACTTCCCAATGCCTTCCTCTAGGCCCAAATAATGGTGAAGTGTCATGTAGTCGACGTTCACATAACACCACTAGAGGAAAGACAACATACATCTCATCAAAATATCGAACGAATGCCAAATTCACATGACTACTAATAGCAAGACTTCACCCATGTCCTCAGGAACAAACGTAACTACTCACGAAGCATATTAATGTTCATAATCAGAGGAGTAATAATATGCATTAAGGATCTGAACATATGATCTTCCACCAAGTAAACCAATTAGCATCAACTACAAGGAGTAATCAACACTACTAGCAACCCACAGGTACCAATTTGTGGTTTTGATACAAGATTGGATACAAGAGGTGAACTAGGGTTTTGAGAGGAGATGATGCTGGTGAAGATGTTGATGGAGATTGACCCCCTCCCGATGAGAGGATCGTTGGTGATGACGATGGTGATGATTTCCCCCTCCCGGAGGGAAGTTTTCCCGGCAGAACAGCTCCGCCGGAGCCCTAGATTGGTTTCGCCAAGGTCCCGCCTTGTGGCGGCGGAGTTTCGTCTCGTAAGCTTGCCTCTGATTTTTTTTCCAGGGTAAAAGCCTTCATATAGAAGAAGATGGACACCGGAGGGCCACCAGGGGGCCCAGGAGACAGGGGGCGTGCCCAATAGGGGTGGGCGCGCCCCCACCCTCCTGGCCAGGGTGTGGGCCCCCTGTGGTGTTTCTTTCGCCCAATAATTCTTATTAATTCCAAAAATAAGTTCCATGGAGTTTTAGGATTTTTGGAGCTGTGCAGAACAGGTTTCCAATATTTGCTCCTTTTCCAGCCAGAATTGCAACTGCCGACATTCCCTCTCTTCATGGTAAACCTTGTAAAATATGAGAGAATAGCCATAAGTATTGATATATAATGTGTAATAACAGCCCATAATGCAATAAATATTGATATAAAAGCATGATGCAAAATGGACGTATCAACTCCCCCAAGCTTAGACCTCGCTTGTCCTCAAGCGGTAGCCGATATCGAAAAAATATGCCCACATGTTTAGAGATAGAGGTGTCGATAAAAATAAAATACGGACATGAGGGCATCCTGATCATTCTTATAACAGCAACACATATAGATTTTATCATGTAATTTCTTATGCTCAAGTAACAATCAATTCACAATGTCAAGTATGGTTCAGAAACTTCATTGGGAACTAACAAACTATAATCTCAGTCATTGAAGCAATTGCAATTTGTCATAACATCAGAAAGAGTCAAGAATAGAGCTTTTCAGCAAGTCCATATACTCAACTATCATGTAGTCTTCTACAATTGCTAACACTCACGCAATACTTGTGGTTATGGAGTTTTAACCGGACACTGAGAAAGATAGGGGCTTATTGTGTTGCCTCCCAATGTATTCACCTTTAGGTGATGTCAACAATAATAGTTCATGCTAACTTACATCCAATTGGATATATATATCAAGATCTTTCAAACACGAGGAGCTTTCCAAAGGATAAAATAAAAAAGGGAAAGGTGAAGATCACCTTGACTCAAGCATAAAGCAAAAGCATTAGTAAAAGATAGGCCCTTCGCAGAGGGAAGCAGAGGTTGTCATGTGCTTTTAGGGTTGAATGCACAAAATCTTAATGCAAAAGAACGTCACTTTATATTGCCACTTGTATGTGGACCTTTATTATGTAGTCTGTCGCTTTTATTGCTTCCAGAACAAGATCGTATAAAGCTTATTTTCTCTGCACTAATAAATCATACATATTTAGAGAGCAATTTTTATTGCCTGTAGCATGACAACTTACTTGAAGGATCTTACTCAATCCATAGGTAGGTATGGTGGACTCTCATGGCAAAACTGGGTTTAAGGATATTTGGAAGCACAAGTAGTATCTCTACTTGGTGCAAGGAATTTTGGTTAGCATGAGGGGGAAAGGCAAGCTCAANACAATAATAGTTCATGCTAACTTACATCCAATTGGATATATATATCAAGATCTTTCAAACACGAGGAGCTTTCCAAAGGATAAAATAAAAAAGGGAAAGGTGAAGATCACCTTGACTCAAGCATAAAGCAAAAGCATTAGTAAAAGATAGGCCCTTCGCAGAGGGAAGCAGAGGTTGTCATGTGCTTTTAGGGTTGAATGCACAAAATCTTAATGCAAAAGAACGTCACTTTATATTGCCACTTGTATGTGGACCTTTATTATGTAGTCTGTCGCTTTTATTGCTTCCAGAACAAGATCGTATAAAGCTTATTTTCTCTGCACTAATAAATCATACATATTTAGAGAGCAATTTTTATTGCCTGTAGCATGACAACTTACTTGAAGGATCTTACTCAATCCATAGGTAGGTATGGTGGACTCTCATGGCAAAACTGGGTTTAAGGATATTTGGAAGCACAAGTAGTATCTCTACTTGGTGCAAGGAATTTTGGTTAGCATGAGGAGGAAAGGCAAGCTCAACATGTTTGGAAGGTCAATGACAATATACTTTAACTGAGATGTGAGAAAACATAAACCATTACGTTGTCTTCCTTGTCCAACATCAACTCTTTTAGCATGTCATACTTAATGAGTGCTTCACAATCATAAAAGATGTCCAAGATAATATATTTGTATGTGAGACCTCTCTTTCCTTATTACTTCTTATTAATTGCAACGATGACCAAAACTACGTTTGTCAACTCTCAACAACTTTTATGCCTCATACTTTCTATGTGTGAAGTCATTACTATCCATAAGATCAACATGAGCTCTTTTATCCTTCTACTTTCTCAAAACTATAGCAAGATAGCAAAGCCCTTGGATCAACACTAATCTTTATTATAGATAGCTCACGGACTCGATTACATAAAGAGATCACAAAGCAAGACTCAAAACTACTTGATAACAAAACTTCAATCTACTAGAACAAGATACTACTAAAAGGAACGTACTAAATAAAACAGTAAAGATAGGAGTGTGATGGTGATACGATACCGGGGCACCTCCCCCAAGCTTGGCAGTTGCCAAGGGGAGTGCCCATACCCATGTGATTATGTCCTCGGAGGTGGTGAAGTAGGAGTTGTTGATGATGTAGGCTTGTCGTCCATCTTCCAAGGCATAGGCTCACCATCATAGAAGGATGATCGAGTCTCCGGGATCCTTAAATCTGCAGCCAAACTCATCCTCTTGAATCTATATTCGTACTCACAGTTTTGGTTTTGCAGGTCATAGATCTGGGCTTGGAGGTGCTCGATTTTCTCTTGAAGCTTGAAGATGGTCTCCCCAATGACCTTGGCATCCATCTTGTGGTTGTTGGTGAACTCCATGATCATCATCTGGTTGGCGTTGAGTGCACGCTCCACCATCCCTTGGCACTTGAAAACTTGTTGCTCCATGGCTTCGAGCTTTGTCTCCACGCTTCCGGTACGCCTTGGTCCCTCCACATCGTGGATGTGCAGCACCTCCGCGAGATAGGGGTTGATAACCCTCTCGAAAAACTTGTCCTTGAGAGCGCTTGGAGACGTCATGATGCTCTAGATCTGTCAGAAAAACAGCTCGAAACGAAAACAGAGGATATTTGCGTGATACGGTGGTCAAAGCCTTCGGGAGATTATATAATGAATTTTTACCGACCAAAATACGTAATGTGCAAGAAAACGGAGTCCGGGAGGCACACGAGGTGGCCACGAGATAGGGGGCGTGCCCTCCACCCTCGTGGAGGCCTCGTGTCCTTCTCGGACAACTTCTTTCTTTCTAAAATTCTTAAATATTCCAAAACTGATAAAAATTGTCATTAGAATTGTTTTGGAGTCGGTTTACTTACCGTACCACATACCTATTCCTTTTCGGAGTCTGGAACGTTCCGGAAAGTGTCCCTTATGTATTCCTCCGGGGTTACGGTTTCAACAATATTAGTTTCAACATTGATAGGATTACCTGAGATATAATGTTTAATTCTTTGACCATTCACCACTCTCGGACTTGTGCCTTTGAAGTTGTTGATTTTTATGGCACCGCAACGATTGACCTCCTCGATAACGTAAGGACCTTCCCATTTAGAGAGAAGTTTTCCTGCAAAAAATCTTAAACGAGAGTTGAATAATAACACATAATCACCAAGTTAAACTCACGCTTTTGTATCCTTCTATCATGCCATTGTTTGACTTTTTCTTTGAATAGCTTGGCATTCTCATAGGCTTGGGTTCTCCATTCATTCAGTGAGCTGATGTCAAATAACCTCTTCTCACCGGCAAGTTTGAAGTCATAGTTGAGCTCTTTAATAGCCCAATATGCTTTATGTTCAAGTTCAAGAGGTAAGTGACAAGCTTTTCCATAAACCATTTTATACGGAGACATACCCCTAGGATTTTTATATGCAGTTCTATAGGCCCATAATGCATCATCAAGTTTCTTGGACCAATTCTTTCTAGATCTATTCACAGTTTTTTGCAAAATTAATTTGAGCTCTTTATTGCTCAACTCTACTTGACCACTAGACTGCGGGTGATAAGGAGATGCGATTCTATGATTAACATCATACTTAGCAAGCATCTTACGGAAAGCACCATGAATAAAATGTGAACCACCATCAATCATAAGATATCTAGGGACTCCAAACCTCGGAAAAATAACTTCTTTAAGCATTTTAATAGAAGTGTTATGATCAGCACTACTAGTTGGAATAGCTTCTACCCACTTAGTAACGTAATCAACAGCAACTAAAATATGTGTGTAACCATTAGAGGCAGGAAAAGGTCCCATATAATCAAAGCCTCAAACATCAAACAGTTCAATAACAAGAGAATAATTCATAGGCATTTCTTGATGTCTACTAATGTTACCAATTCTTTGACATTCATCACAAGATAAGACAAACTTACGAGCATCTTTGAAAAGAGTAGGCCAATAAAAACCAGATTGCAATACCTTATGTGCAGTTCTATCTCCAGCGTGGTGTCCTCCATAGGATTCAGAGTGACACTTGCGTAGGATCTGTTCCTGTTCATGCTCAGGTACACAACGTCTAATAACACCATCTACTCGTTTTTTATAAAGGTGTGGGTCATCCCAGAAGTAATGTCTTAAATCATAAAAGAACTTCTTTTTGCTGGTATGTGAAACTAGGTGGTATAAATTTAGCAGCAATGTAATTAGCATGATCAGCATACCAAGGAGCAGTACGAGAAGCATTAACGACCGCTAATTGTTCATCAGGAAAGCTATCATCAATAGGCAGTGGGTCATCAAGAACATTCTCTAACCTAGACAAGTTGTCTGCAACGGGGTTCTCAGCTCCATTTCTATCAATAATATGCAAATCAAATTCTTGGAGCAAGAGAACCCATCTAATAAGTCTATACTTAGCATCTTTCTTTTTCATAAGATATTTAATAGCAGCATGATCAGTGTGAATAGTAACTTTGGAATCAACAATATAAGGTCTAAACTTATCACAAGCAAACCCAACTGCAAAGAACTCTTTTTCAGTAGTAGCATAATTTCTCTGGGCAGTATCAAGAGTTTTACTAGCATACTGGATAACATTCAATTTCTTATCAACTCTTTGCCCTAGAACAGCACCTACAACATAATCACTAGCATCACACATAATTTCAAAGGGTAAATTCCAATCAGGTGGCTGAACAATAGGTGCAGTGATCAAAGCTTTCTTAAGTATTTCAAATGTTTCTACACAATCATCATCAAAGACAAAAGGAATATCTTTTTGCAATAAATTAGTCAGAGGCCTATATATTTTAGAAAAGTCCTTAATGAACCTTCTATAAAAACCGGCATGACCAAGGAAACTTCTTATACCTTTTATGTCCTTGGGACATGGCATCTTTTCAATAGCATCAACTTTAGCTTTATCAACTTCAATACCTCTCTCGGGAATCTTATGCCCCAAGACAATGCCTTCATTAACCATAAAGTGGCACTTTCCCAATTCAAGACGAGACTAGTGTCTTCGCATCTCTGCAAAACTCGATCAAGGTTTCTCAAGCAATCATCAAAAGAGGATCCATAGACGAAGAAATCATCCATGAATACCTCACAAATCTTTCCATAAAACTCAAAGAATATAGCCATCATACATCTTTGGAAGGTAGCAGGTGCATTAGATAAACCAAAAGGCATAAGTCTATAAGCAAAAGTACCGAAAGGTCAAGTAAAAGTAGTTTTAGATTGATCCTTCGCTCATACAGGTATTTGAGAGAATCCAGAATAACCATCTAGAAAGCAGAAATGTGTTTGTTTGGACAGTCTTTCTAGCATTTGATCGATAAAAGGTAAAGGGTAATGATCTTTCTTAGTAGCTTTATTTAATTTACGGAAATCAATTACCATCCTATAACCTGTAATAATTCTTTGCGGAATCAATTCATCTTTATCATTACGAACAACAGTAATACCTCCCTTTTTAGGAACACAATGGACAGGGCTTACCCAATAACTATCAGCAACGGGATAAATTATACCTGCCTCAAGGAGCTTTAGTATCTCCTTTCTTACCACTTCTTTCATCTTAGGATTCAGTCGTCGTTGAGGATCTCTAACTGGTTTGGCATCTTCCTCCAAATTAATTTTGTGTTGGCATAACGTGGGACTAATCCCCTTGAGATCATCCAGAGTATATCCAATAGCATCACGATGCTTCTTCAGAGTTTTCAATAATATTTCTTCTTCTTGCTCTGAAAGGTTAGCACTAATAATAACAGGATATATTTTCTTTTCATCAAGGTAAGCATACTTAAGATTATCAGGTAATGGTTTGAGTTCAAACACGGGATCACCCTTGGGTGGAGGGGGATCCCCTAGAATTTCAACGGGTAGGTTGTGTTTCAGCATAGGTTCCTGTTGAAGGAACACTTTATCTATTACCCTTCTTTCCTTCATAAACATATCATTTTCATGGTCTAGCAAATATTGTTCTAACGGATCAGTAGGAGGCACGGCAATAGAAGCAAGAACAATAATCTCATCCTTACTAGTTGATTCTCTATCACGAGGTTGTCTACGAAACTTACCAAAATTAAACTCATGAGACATACTCTCTAAGCCAATTGTAACAATATCCTTTTTCACAATCAATCTTAGCATTAACTGTATTCAAGAAGGGTCTACCAAAAATAATGTGACAAAAGTCATCTTGTGGGCAGGGGCGGGCCCACCTCAATTCAAGGGTATTCACTTGAATACCCATTATTTTTGTCAAAAAATTAGATATATATATATATATATATATATATATATATATATATATATATATATATATATATATAGTGTATACACAGTGTTGTATACAAGGAAAAACGAAACTGACACTCCCGAACGTGCTAGTAAGCATTTCAGTCCAAAAACAGAGGCAGCCCATCGTGTATATTCCCCCTCACCACCACAGCATGGCCCATATGGCTCAAATCGCTGCAGCATGCACCAGAAAAAATAATCCATGGATCCCGTCGATCGATCAGAGGACAGGAACCGGCAACGCCACCCTCCCCTGTCCTCCAGTTCTGTACGCACCACACGGGATCTGAGCTGTCAACCGCCTGATCGGCGCCGCACGGCGGCCAGAGCCCAGAGATGTCGTCGCCTGATCGGCGATATTGATTGCAGGTACGCGTGGCCGCGGCTGCCACGGCACGATGCGCGCGACGAATCCATCACTGATCCCTTGCCCCCTTTTGCTTCTGAACTTTCTGATCTCTGCACACTGATGTAGGTGACGAGTTAGCACGATTGCAGGCCGGATTCAGGGGCAGGAATCGATTTAGTTCGAAGCCACAACCCGAATTTAGCTATTGAAGGTATCATCGCTATTACATGTACTAATGCTTTGACCCTGAAATCAACTATACAAAGTGTTCCAACTGAATTTATCTATCACTGTCAAACTGAATTCAGGCAGCACTATACACAGTGTTCTAACTGAATTTATCCATCACTGTCGAACTGAATTCAGGTAGCAGGAGCTCGATTTTGTTCTCATATTGTGCAGCAGGCTACAGTAGAGAAGTACAAGACAAAGTAAGTTAGTTTGACCACAAACCAGTTGTCTTCCTACTTAATTAGTGAACCTACCTTGTTTGCAGTCAATTATGAATTGTTTAAACATGACAATTTGCAATTTGCCATTTGAATTTGCAATGTGAGAATGTTTATAAATTGTAATTTTTTTTATAGTGAGCATTATGTACGATCAGTACTCTAAAACTTAAGCAATTTTACTTTTCAGGTGTAAAACATGAAGAGGAAGAATACTAGTACTACTGATTTGAGAACTTTCTTGGAGAGAGTTGCTGCAAAAAAAGGGAGGTCTCTTCGGTATGAGATTGTTTACAAATTTCACAAATTGGTGCTAGTTCAATTAGCTTGTGGTGAGAGGGTCTTCTCATCAATGAAATATATAAAAAAACAAGCTATGAAGCAAGATGGGGCAAAAATACTTGAATGATTGCTTGGTCACATTCATTGAAAGGAGATTTTTCTTGCAAGTTCAGGACAAGGACATCATCACTCATTTTCAAAGCATCAAGGATCGCAAAGTTATCCTCTAGTTTGTAAGGTTTCTTGTGATTTCATATTTCTATCCTCTATATATCTTAGATTTTGCCATGATATATGTTGAACAATTCTTACTTTTATATGTTGAACAATACCAAATTATGATCAATTTTATGAATATAATATATTCTGTGATATCTTTTATGTAGTTTAGAACTAGTATAATATGCTGCTATAATTGGTTGTACATGCCACAAGAAAAGTTGTAGGCTTCCAGAAAAAAGTTTTCAAAATTTGAATACACAATGTTCAATTCCTGGGCCCGCCCCTGCTTGTGGGGAGCTGAGAACAAGAAAATCAGCAGGATATTTAACCTTCCCACACAAGACTTCAACATCTCTAACAATCCCAATTGGTGAAATAGTATCTCTATTGCAAGTTTGATAGTAACATCAATACCTTCCAATTCAACGGGCGCAATATCATGCATAATTTCTTTATATAAGTCATAGGATATTGCACTAGCACTAGCACCCATATCACATAAGCCATGATATCAATGATCTCCTATTTTAACAGAAATAACAGGCATGCCTACCACAGGTCTATGTATCTTAGTATCTGGTCTAACAATATTAGCAGTCTCTCCACAGAAATAATTAACTTGCCCATCTAAATCATTATCCAAGAGATCTTTAACCATAGCAATACTAGGTTCAACATTGATTTTCTCAGGAGGTGTATAAAGTCCTAGTATTACTCTTACGAACAACAGTTGAAGTTTTAGCATGATCCTTTATCCTAACAGGAAAAAAGAGGTTTCTCAACATTAGTAGGAACAATAGGATCACTATAGGTGACAGTCTTTTCTTCAACTGTAATAGGTGCAACTACTTTTACTTCAATGGGAGGATTATATTTAAACCACTTCTCCTTAGGGAGATCAATGTGAGTAGCAAAAGATTCACAGAAAGAAGCTACTATCTCAGAGTCAAGTCCATATTTAGCGCTAAATCCACGAAAAGCATTGGTATTCATAAAAGATTTAACACAATCAAACTTTGGTGTCATACCTGACTCCTTACCTTCATCGGAACCCCAATCTTCAGAGTTGCATTTAATTCTTTCCAATAAGTCCCATTTGAATTCAATAGTATTCAGCATATAAGAACCAGCACAGGAAGTATCGAGCATGTTGCGATCATTGAGAGAAAGCCAAGCATAAAAATTTTGAATAATCATTTCTCCGAAGAGCTCACGATTGGGGCATGAATATAACATTGACTTAAGCCTCCCCCAAGCTTGAGCGATGCTTTCTCCTTCGCGAGGCCAGAAATTATATATATAATTACGATCACGATGAACAAGATGCATAGGATAGAACTTCTGGTGAAATTCCAACTTCAATCGTTTATAATTCCAAGATCACGTATCATCACATAGCCTATACCATGTCAATGCATCTCCCTTAAAAGATAAAGGGAAGACCTTCCTTTTGACAACATCATCGGGAATACCTGCAAGCTTAAATAATCAACAAACTTCATCCACAAAGATAAGGTGTAAATCGGGATGCAATGTTCCATCTCCTGCAAAGGGATTAGCTAGCAGTTTCTATATCATACCCGAAGGAATATCAAAGTAAATATTTTCAATAGGTTCAGTAGGTTGAGGAGCAACTCTTTGCTCTTCTGGTCGGGGTGAAGATACCCCGAACAAGCCCCTCAAAGGATTAGTTTCCATAGTAACAAGTGACAGAAAATTTCAGCACACTATACAAATGTTTCTTTACCAAGTTACACTCACCAAAGGCGCTACGCTCCCCGGCAATGGTGCCAGAAAAGAGTCTTGATGACCCACAAGTATAGGGGATCTATCGTAGTCCTTTCAATAAGTAAGAGTGTCGAACCCAACAAGGAGCAGAAGGAAATGACAAGCGGTTTTCAATAAGGTTTTCTCTGCAAGCACTGAAATTGTAGGTAACAGATAGTTTTGTGATAAGATAAAATGTAACGAGTAACAAGCAATGAAAGTAAATAAAGTGCAGCAAGGTGGCCCAATCCTTTTTGTAGCAAAGTACAAGCCTGGACAATTTCTTATAATGAGAAAAGAGCTCCCGAGGACACATGGGAATTATCGTCAAGCTAATTTCCATCACGCTCATATGATTCACATTCGGTACTTTGATAATTTGATAGGTGGGTGGACCGGTGCTTGGGTACTGTCCTTACTTGGACAAGCATCCCACTTATGATTAACCCCTATTGCAAACATCTGCAACTACAAAAGAAGTATTAAGGTAAACCTAACCACAGCATTAGACATATGGATCCAAATCAGCCCCTTACGAAGCAACACATAAACTAGGTTTTAAGCTTCTGTCACTCTAGCAACCCATCATCTACTTATTACTTCCCAATGCCTTCCTCTAGGCCCAAATAATGGTGAAGCGTCATGTAGTCGACGTTCACATCACACCACTAGAGGAAAGACAACATACATCTCATCAAAATATCGAACGAATACCAAATTCACATGACTACTAATAGCAAGACTTCACCCATGTCCTCAGGAACAAACGTAACTACTCACAAAGCATATTAATGTTCACAATCAGAGGAGTAATAATATGCATTAAGGATCTGAACACATGATCTTCCACTAGTAATCAACACTACTAGCAACCCACAGGTACCAATTTGTGGTTTTGAACACAACCAGAGGAGTATTAATGTACCAAGTTTTTGCAATGTCTAGACTCGACTTCGGCCAAGGAGTGTGGAAGGGGGATTCCTACAGGTAGTCGGCTCTGATACCAACTTGTGACGCCCCCGATTCAATCGTACACTAATCATGCACGCAAACATGTACGATCAAGATCAGGGACTCACGGGAAGATATCACAACACAACTCTAAAACATAAATAAGTCATACAAGCATCATAATACAAGCCAGGGGCCTCGAGGGCTCGAATACAAGTGCTCGATCATAGACGAGTCAGCGGAAGCAACAATATCTGAGTACAGACATAAGTTAAACAAGTTTGCCTTAAGAAGGCTAGCACCAACTGGGATACAGATCGAAAGAGGCGCAGGCCTCCTGCCTGGGATCCTCCTAACTACTCCTGGTCATCGTCAGCGGGCTGCACGTAGTAGTAGGCGCCTCCAGTGTAGTAGTCGTCATCGACGGTGGCGTCTGGCTCCTGGGCTCCATCGTGTGGTCGCAGCAACCGGGTAAAGAAAGGGGAAAAGGGCAACAAGGCAACCGTGAGTACTCATCCAAAGTACTCGCAAGCAAGGAGCTACACTACATATGCATGGATATATATGTAAAGGGCCATACCAGTGGACTGAACTGCAGAATGCCAGAATAAGAGGGGGATATCTAATCCTGTCGAAGACTACGCTTCTGGCAGCCTCCGTCTTGCAACATGTAGAAGAGAGTAGACTGAAGTCCTCCAAGTAGCATCGCATAGCATAATCCTACCCGGCGATCCCCTCCTCAATGCCCTGAGAGAGAGCGACCACCGGTTGTATCTGGCACTTGGAAGGGTGTGTTTTATTAAGTATCCGGTTCTAGTTGTCATAAGGTCAAGGTACAACTCCAAGTCGTCCTATTACCGAAGATCATGGCTATTCGAATAGATTAACTTCCCTGCAGGGGTGCACCACATTACCCGACACGCTCGATCCCATTTGGCCGGACACACTTTCCTGGGTCATGCCCGACCGCGGAAGATCAACATGTCGCAGCCCCACCTAGGCATAACAGAGAGGTCAGCACGCCGGTCTAAACCTAAGCGCACAGGGGTCTGGGCCCATCGCCCTTAGAACACCTGCACGTTGCGAACGCGGCCGAAAGCAGACCTAGCCTAGTGGCGTTCCAGTCCAATCCTGCGCGCGCCGCTCCGTCGCTGACGTCAAGAAATGCGTCGGCTGATACCACGACGCCGGTTGCCCATAACTTGTCCCACGTGGCGGTTAGTGCGTATAAGGTCAACAACCCAACTCAGATCAAATACCAAGATCTCGTTAAGCGTGTTAAGTATCCGCGAACGCCGAACAGGGCCAGGCCCACCTCTCTCCTAGGCGGTCTCAACCTGCCCTGTCGCTCCGCCTCAAAGATCCACTCGCGGGTGCTCCACAAGCCGACCCGACTTTAGTCACCACATGTATCATGTATAAAGTATATAGTATATACCCGTGATCACCTCCCAAGTGATCACGGCCCGATAGTATAGCACAGCAGACGGACAAGAATGTAGGGCCACAGGTGGAAATACTAGCATCCTATACTAGGCAAGTAGGAATGCAGGTAAAGGTATCAACAGAAGTAGCAAAGACAGGCTATGCATCAGGATAGGAATAACGGAAAGCAGTAACATGTTTCACTACTCTAATGCAAGCAATATAGAGGAGAGTAGGCGATATCTGGTGATCAAGGAGGGGGCTTGCCTGGTTGCTCTGGCAAGAGAGAGGGGTCGTCAACTCCGTAGTCGAACTGGGCAGCAGCAGCGTCGGTCTCGTAGTCTACCGGAGAGAAGAGGGGGAAGAAACAATGAATACCATGTAAACAGATGCATATCGATGCATGACATGACAAGTAACGATGCTAAGCGTGCCCTAACGTGGTATGAGGTAATACCGGTTAAGGGCGGGAAACATCCGGGAAAATATCCCCGGTGTTTCGTGTTTTCGGGCAGAGGAGCCGGAGGAGGAAAGTTGCGAGTTCGATAAGTTAGGTGTGTGTGGCGGACGAACGGGCTGCGTATCCGGATTCGTCTCGTCGTTTTGAGCAACTTTCATGTAGAAAGTATTTTCATCCGAGTTACGGATTAAAAGATATGATTTTCCAAAGATTTAAATCATTTTCTGATTTTAATTATTTATTTAAATCCAACATTATCCAAAATAGTGAATGATGACGCAGGCATGACATCAGAGTGATGTCAGCAGGTCAACTGGTCGGTTGACCAGTCAAACCAGACAGGTGGGTCCAGTGGGACCCACATGTCATTGACAGGGGCACTAACAGAGTTTTAGAAACTAACTAAATAGGTTAATTAGCAGGTGGGGCCCAGTAGTCAGCGAGAGATTAGTGTTTAATTAACTAATTTAATTAATTAGCAAATTATCTATTTGTTTTTATTTGTTTATGGCGTGGGGCCCGCATGTCAGTGGCTGTAGTTGCCACGTCAGCACGTTCACTGGGTCAACCCAGTCAACGGGGCCCTCAGGACCCACTGGACAACGACACAGAGGCGGGGGCCACTGCGCCACGTCAGCGTCGGCGCCCGAGCGACTCCGGCGAGGCAAAAGCGGCGGCGCGGCTCGGGAGGTGGCCGGGTTTCGCGCACAGGGGGCCGTTTCCAGCGCGGCCGGGCTCGTTCGAACGAGAAGACGACGACGAGGCGATCTGGGGGGTTGGCAGAGGTTGCGGTGGTCGGGAACGCCGACGGTGAGCGGCGAGGCGGACGCCGGACTTCGGGCATCGTAGGAATCTAGGCTACGGCGAGCAAAAAGAGCGACGCGAGGTACCTAGGGCGTCTACGCGGGCCAACAAAGCGAGTGGGCATGCGCGCGTGACCAACGGGTCACCGAAACCACGCCGGCAATGAGCGTACGCGGCGGAGGGCTCGGCCACAGCGGGGATGACGGCTACGGGTACGAACGTCGACGAGAGGGGTGGGGGAAAGAAGTCAGGAGCTCACCGGGACCTGCAGGTGAGCAAAGCGGGCTCGGGGGACGCTCGGTGGAGCGGATTCGACGCCGGCGTTCGTCGGAGCAGACGAGGAAGAAGAAGTCGCCGCGCTCGCTCTGGGGGCTCCTGGATTGGTCCGGTGGTCGAGGAAGACGTCGCGGGGCACAACGGCGCTCGGGGACTCGTTGGAGAGGGACGGGGACAGCGGTGGTCACGTCTACTGCGAGCGGTGGCGAGGAAGGCGCTCGGCCATGGCGGAGAGCGAGGAGCGGCGAGGTGGATCTGAGGGGGGAAGGCGCAGGAGCCAAGGCGAGGTGGGGACGAGTGAGAGGCGGGATCGAGGAGGCGGGGGGGGGGGGGGGCGGGGGCGGGGGGGGGGGCGGGGGCGGGGGGGGGGGCGGGGGCGGGGGGGGGGGCGGGGGCGGGGGGGGGGGCGGGGGCGGGGGGGGGGGCGGGGGCGGGGGGGGGGGCGGGGGCGGGGGGGGGGGCGGGGGCGGGGGGGGGGGCGGGGGCGGGGGGGGGGGCGGGGGCGGGGGGGGGGGCGGGGGCGGGGGGGGGGGCGGGGGCGGGGGGGGGGGCGGGGGCGGGGGGGGGGGCGGGGGCGGGGGGGGGGGCGGGGGCGGGGGGGGGGGCGGGGGCGGGGGGGGGGGCGGGGGCGGGGGGGGGGGCGGGGGCGGGGGGGGGGGCGGGGGCGGGGTGCCCGCGGGGGGGGGGGGGGGCGCGCCCCCTTTTCCCCCCGGGGTAGGGGGAAAGGGGAGGGGCCCCCGGAGGGGGGGGGGGGGGCGGCGCCAAGCGGGGCGGGGGGGCCGGGGGGGGCGGGGGGGGCGGGCTGCGGTGTGGTCGGTGGGCGGAGGGGGGGTGGGGGAGAGGGGGGGCGGGGGGGTGGGGTAGGGAGGGCGGCGGGGAGGGGGGGGGGCGGGGCGGCCTTATCTCCTCCTTGACGCCGGCGAGGGGGTGCGGAGGGGACGCGCCCCTGTTCCGACCCGGGTCAGGGGAACAGGGAAGGAGACGCGGCAGGGGGAGGCGGGCCGGTTCGGCCGGACGGGCCAGGTTGGCCGGCCTGGCTGGTTGCGGTCCAGGGGGGCAGGGGGCTGTGGCGTGCGGGTGGGTCGGTGGCCAGCTGGGCCGGTCGGCCCAGGGGGGGGGAAGGGTTTTCTCCTTTTTGTTTTGTTTTCTTTTCTTTTATTTATTTACTTTTTCCTTTTCTGTTTTATTTAATTTAGGGCATTTAGGTATTTTATAAAATTTTGTCTTCTACACCATAATTACCTACGCCATTTTTGGCACTGCCCGAACATTTTTGTTTTGACTTTTGAAAACTTTGGGTGTTTGTCGCTAATTCATTTTTCAATTTGCAATGTTTTTGAGCTACCACTTAATTAGCAACAGTAACATAGATGACGTGGCATCATCAAGAGAGTTTTACTGTAGCCTAATTATTCGGGCGTTACAAATCTCCTCCACTACAAGAAATCTCGTCCCGAGATTTAGGAGGTAGAAGGAAACAGTGCGGGGTATTCATCATGCAGGCGATCCTCGCGTTCCCAGGTGGCTTCATCTTCAGAATGGTGCGACCACTGGACTTTGAGGAACTTGATCGCCTTCTGGCGTGTGCGGCGTTCAGCTTGGTCGAGAATGCGGACCGGATGCTCTTTATAGGAGAGGTCCTGTTGCAATTCGAGCACTTCATGGTCCACTGCTCGGATTGGGTCCTTCAAGCAGCGTCGGAGTTGTGACACGTGGAACACATCGTGAACCTGAGAAAGGTTCGACAGAAGCTCCAGTTGATATGCCACTTTTCCACGCCTTTCCAGAATAGTGAATGGGCCAATATAGCGAGGACCTAGTTTGCCCTTGATCCCGAAGCGGTGAGCACTCTTCATTGGTGTAACTCGAAGGTAAGCCTTTTCGCTAGGTTGATAGACCATGTCTTTATGATGACGGTCATACTGACTCTTCTGGCGTGACTGAGCGGTCTTGAGATTCTCGTGAATAATGCGGACTTGTTCTTCGGCCTGTTGGATAATATCCGGACCAAAGAGTGGATGTTCCCCAGTTTCTGACCAGTTCAGAGGGGTTCGGCACTTTCGTCCATATAACACTTCGAAGGGGGCCATCTTCAGACTAGCTTGATAGCTATTATTATAAGAGAACTCAGCATACGGGAGAGATTCCTCCCATTTCTTGCCGAAGGAAATAACACAAGCTCGAAGCATGTCTTCGAGAATTTGGTTGACACGTTCAACTTGCCCTTGTGACTGCGGATGAAACGCAGTACTGAAAGATAAGTGAGTCCCCATAGCTTCTTGGAAACTTGCCCAGAATCTTGAAGTGAATAAGCTGCCACGGTCTGAACTGATAACCAGTGGAATACCGTGAAGCGATACAATTCTAGACATGTAGAGGGTTGCAAGCTGACTGGCAGTGATCGTTTCTTTAACCGCCAGAAAATGTGCAACTTTAGAAAGCCGGTCAATGACGACAAGAATAGCATCATTACCTTTCTGCGATTTGGGAAATCCAGTGACGAAGTCCATTTCAACATGGTCCCATTTCCATTCAGGAATAGAGATAGGTTGCAGAGTTCCAGTAGGCCTTTGATGTTCTGCTTTGATACGACGGCAAACGTCACATTCAGCAACATAACGAGCAATGTCTTGCTTCATATTAGACCACCAGAATCTCTGACGAATGTCTTGGTACATCTTGGTGCTACCAGGATGAATAGACAAAGGCGTATCATGAGCTTCTTTCATAACCCTAGGAGTCAAATTCAGGTTTTCCCTCCTACACGGTACCACTAGGCGACCTTTGAAGAATAAGGTGCCTGCGTCATCCACAGTGAAGAATGAGGGCTTTCCTTCTTCGAGATAACGTTTAATTCTCACGACTTCATCGTCACATTTCTGTATCCATTTGATGGTGTCCACAAGATCTGGTCTAGCAACTATGGTATTGAGAGAACCTCGGGAAACAACGTGGAGGTTCATCTTGCGAAACTCCGGAGGAGGGGGAGCGAGTGCACCCGGAGGAACAGTATGGAGGTTCAGCTTTCTGAATTCTTCAACAAGTGAGGGCTGAACTTTGCGAACCTGGAGGTGGTTGTAGTAAGACTTGCGGCTCAAGGCGTCAGCCATTACATTAGCCTTGCCTGGTGTATAGGAAATACCCAAGTCAAAGTCTGCAACAATCTCCATCCATCTCTGCTGACGGAGGTTCAGGTCTGGCTGAGTGAACAGATACTTCAGACTTTGGTGGTCGGTGAAGATCTTGCAACGATTACCGAGAAGGTAATGTCGCCACTGTTTTAGCGCATGAATGACAGCAGCAAGTTCGAGGTCGTGAACTGGGTAGTTCTCTTCGTGAGGGCGTAATTGCCGAGAGGCATAAGCAATCACTTTGTGCTCCTGCATTAGGACACAGCCTAATCCTTGACGGGAAGCGTCGCAGTAAATGACGAAGTCCTTCTTAGTATCAGGTGGAGCTAGTACTGGGGCAGAAGTCAACTTGTATTTGAGCGCCTGGAAGCTTTCCTGACATTTGTCTGTCCATTGGAACTTGACGCCCTTATGCAACAGGTTAGTCAGAGGCCTGGCGATCTTGGAGAAGTTCTTGACGAATCAACGGCAATAGCTGGCGAGACCGAGAAAACTTCTGACTTGCTTTACGTTCTTCGGGGGAGTCCAATCAAGAATAGCCTGGACTCGTTCAGGGTTGACGGCAATACCATCCTTAGAGATGACATGCCCAAGATAGGTTACTTCGGGAAGCCAGAATTCACATTTGAAGAACTTGGCATAAAGTTGATGTTCTCGTAGCTTTTCCAGCACAAGACGAAGATGTTCGGCATGTTCCTCTTCGTTCTTGGAAAATACTAGAATATCATCCAGATAAACCACGACGAACTTGTCGAGGTAATCCATGAATATATAGTTCATCAGTCGAGAGAAGGTGGTTGGAGCATTGGTTAAGCCGAAAGACATGATGGTGTACTCGTATGAACCATAACGAGTCACGAATGCGGTCTTTGGGATATCCTCTTCACGAACACAGATTTGGTGGTAACCCAATCTCAAGT
Source organism: Aegilops sharonensis (assembly GCA_904067115.1). NCBI lineage: Eukaryota > Viridiplantae > Streptophyta > Magnoliopsida > Poales > Poaceae > Aegilops > Aegilops sharonensis. The sequence goes on from LR880967.1 coordinate 936,659,224, forward strand.
CGAGTTTAGAGAACACTGACGAACCAGCCAGTTGATCATACAGATCATTGATCCGAGGAAGAGGATACTTATTCTGAATGGTAGCTTGGTTTATAGGACGGTAGTCCTGGACCAATCGGTTTGTCCCATCTTTCTTCTTGACAAAGAGGGAAGGTGCTCCCCAAGGAGAGCAACTTGGGCGAATGAAACCACTGCGAAGAGACTTGTCGATTTCCTCCTTGAGCTCAAGGAGTTCATGCGGCGGCATCTTGTAGGGTCGCTTGGCTATAGGAGTGGTGCCTGGTTTCAAGTCGATGACGAATTCGACAGCTCTAGCAGGGGGAATCCCAGGAAGTTCTTCAGGAAAGACGTCGAGGAATTCACGCACGACGGGAATGTTTTCAATACCCTCGAGTGGTGCAGCGTTCAATGCATTCAGGGCATAAAGCCGTGCCTCGACATTTTGCACCAGATGAGCTTGGTAATTAACTATTTCATCTGAAGGGTGTAGCAGATGGACGGTCTTAGTGGCGCAAACTATGGAAGCAGTATGCGCCTTTAACCAATTCATTCCCAGAATGAGGTCAATGCTACATGACTTCAGTACGATGGGGGAGACAAGGAATTCCAGTCCTTCAATTTCAACGGGGACGTCGTTGCAAATCATTGAGGTTCGACATTGGCCCGCAGGGGTGTGCACTAATAGCGAAGCGTTCATGTCCTCACATTTAATGTCGTGCAAGCATGCAAAATCTTCTGACATGAATGAATGCGATCCACCTGTATCAAATAAAACGGATGCTGGTACTGAATTTACGAGGAGTGTACCCATCACAGTAGCAGGCTGGTCTTGAGCTTCGTTCAGATCAACGTGGTTGGCATGAACCCGACCATAAGGCTTGGCATTGTTGTTGCGGGGCTGGTTGTTTCCACGGCCAGTTGCAGGAAGGGCCAGCTGATTCTGGTTCTGGTTGCATTCTCTAGCACGGTGCCCTGGTTGTCCACACCTGAAGCACAAACCATTGTTGGGAGTAGGAACAGGAGCTTGGGGAGGCGGCGCTGGAAGCCTTGGCTATCTAGCTGGAGCAGTAGGCAGACGAGGTGCAGCATAAGACTGCCTTGGGGCAGGTGCATTCGGCTGGTACATGCTTTTGGGAATCCATATCCTGCGCTTCTGCGAGGACGGGCCCGAAGATGAGCCCGTGTCACGGTTGCGCCTGTTAGAGCTCTGGTATTCCTGCAAACCAGTTTCGACATTGATAGCTTTGTTCACCAAGGTGGCGAAATCAGCAAAGTCGTGCACTAGAAGTGCGAGCTTGATGTCAGCTTGAAGGCCGTCATGGAACTTCTCTTGTCTGCGTGCATCAGTTGCAATGTCCTCTTCAGCATAGCGAGACAAGTCCAGAAACTCTCGCTGATAAGCTTCAACAGTCTTGTTGCCTTGGGTGAGGTTGCGGAACTCACGCCTCTTCCGGTCCATGACTCCTTGAGGGATGAAGCGGGCACGGAAAGCAGCTTGGAAGTCTGGCCAGGTGATGATTGTTCCAACTGGCAGAGTACGCCTGTGGTTGTCCCACCATTGAGTTGCGGGTCCCTTTAGGAAGAAGGAAGCAAAGGTGACATAGCTGGTAGGGGCTACATCAGCAGACTCCATCTCATAGGTGATGTCACGGAGCCAGTCATCAGCATCCAGAGGCTGAGTTGAGCTGCGGTACACAGTTGGGTTCAGGCGCATGAAATCCTGCAGAGTTACTGGGGTTGGCTGCTGGTTCATATTGGGGCGAGGAAACTGAGCCATCATGTTCTCCATGAACTGGCGATTCATCTCAAGCTGTTGGATCATACCAGCCATGTACTCAGGCGGTGGTGGGAAGTTGCCACCACGACCACGACCACCTGGTCTAACCATCCTGCTAATATATAACAGGGGTAGTTCAGCATTTGAGAAATTTGCAAAGGACAAGAATCATTCATGACGAAACATGCATAACGAAAGGAGCACGATAGATACTACATAGTAGTCGGCATATCTTACAAAAGGGATCATGCATAGAGTTCGGTACACAGAGTTCAGTACATAGACTAAGACATCATAGGCGGCACGCAGGCTCGCGGCGATAGCAACTAATGCTAATAAGCAAGACTACATCAGTCCCACGCGGTACTGCGGAGATAGCTGTAGCCTGAAAGCTGGTAGTGCGGCAGCGGATAGTCCTCCACATCAGTGGCCTGGGGGCCGCGGATACTCTGGTGCAGAACCCGACGCTCAGGTGGTAGTAGAGGACCAAGTGCGGGAGTGTAGCCTCCCACATCTGGCCAACCGACACCCTGGGGCATCACGGTCCTGGCTGGGTAGATCGCAGAACGCGGCAGCTCTCTGGCTCGGACAAAGGGGTGCAACAGCGTCAGGGCACGGCAAAGGTGCTGACGGGTGGTGTACAACTCGTGGCGAAGAGCTCGGTTAGCTCGATCCAGCCCATCAGCATCCAGAACAAAGTTCTGATGGTAGAAGGGCTCTCGGGTGACAGTGGAGTAGGCAGCAGTGTAGTAACCCTCCGCACCAACATCAGATGCGATAGCAATGTGCCTGAAGGGGGAGGAGTCCAACTCCTCATACTCTCCACGAAGACGTGTCAGAGCAGCATAAGCAGCATCGTGGACTGCCATATCGATAGTCACCCCAACACCATGTGTGGTGTGCAGCACAGTAGTGGAGTCATACTCCCGAGAGTAGAGGTGGACGATGGCACGGTACTGCTCCTGGTTAAAGTCCTAGTACTCCTCAAAGACGGTGTACTCAGGGTGCCAGCGATAACCCAGATAGGTCATCATCTCAGCTAGCACGGCAGGTGACCCCGTGGCACCAATGGCCGTCGTGTGGCAGACGACCTGCCTCGTGGGTTCCATCTGAAAACAAAGATGTTTCAAAGGAGTCAAATGACAGTGTGGAAATTGTTCAAATTACTATTCTAAAGAATAACGATGGCTTTATCCAACTTTGGGGTGAATGTGGTCTCTGGATCCTAGTGTTAGTTAGTAAATTCGTTTAACCTGAGTAGAAGAGAGTTCAGAGTCCCAGAGTAAAGGTCGAGGAGTAAAAGATCCTAGTACCACCCGATGGCGACATGGGCCCATAAGGCACACAGCCATGTTAGTAAAAGTTTTTGCAATGTCTAGACTCGACTTCGGCCAAGTAGTATGGAAGGGGGATTCCTACAGGCAGTCGGCTCTGATACCAACTTGTGACGCCCCCGATTCAATCGTACACTAATCATGCACGCAAACGTGTACGATCAAGATCAGGGACTCACGGGAAGATATCACAACACAACTCTAAAACATAAATAAGTCATACAAGCATCATAATACAAGCCAGGGGCCTCGAGGGCTCGAATACAAGTGCTCGATCATAGACGAGTCAGCGGAAGCAACAATATCTGAGTACAGACATAAGTTAAACAAGTTTGCCTTAAAAAGGCTAGCACCAACTGGGATACAGATCGAAAGAGGTGCAGGCCTCCTGCCTGGGATCCTCCTAACTACTCCTGGTCGTCGTCAACGGGCTGCACGTAGTAGTAGGCGCCTCCAGTGTAGTAGTCGTCATCGACGGTGGCGTCTGGCTCCTGGGCTCCATCGTGTGGTCGCAGCAACCGGGTAAAGAAAGGGGAAAAGTGCAACAAGGCAACCGTGAGTACTCATCCAAAGTACTCGCAAGCAAGGAGCTACACTACATATGCATGGATATATGTGTAAAGGGCCATATCAGTGGACTGAACTGCAGAATGCCAGAATAAGAGGGGGATATCTAATCCTGTCGAAGACTACGCTTCTGGCAGCCTTCGTCTTGCAACATGTAGAAGAGAGTAGACTGAAGTCCTCCAAGTAGAATCGCATAGCATAATCCTACCCGGCGATCGCCTCCTCAATGCCCTGAGAGAGAGCGACCACCGGTTGTATCTGGCACTTGGAAGGGTGTGTTTTATTAAGTATCCGGTTCTAGTTGTCATAAGGTCAAGGTACAACTCCAAGTCGTCCTGTTACCGAAGATCACGGCTATTCGAATAGATTAACTTCCCTGCAGGGGTGCACCACATTACCCGACACGCTCGATCCCATTTGGCCGGACACACTTTCCTGGGTCATGCCCGGCCGCGGAAGATCAACATGTCGCAGCCCCACCTAGGCATAACAGAGAGGTCAGCACGCCGGTCTAAACCTAAGCGCACAGGGCCCATCGCCCTTAGCACACCTGCACGTTGCGAACGCGGCCGAAAGTAGACCTAGCCTAGTGGCGTTCCAGTCCAATCCGGCGCGCGCCGCTCCGTCGCTGACGTCAAGAAATGCTTCGGCTGATACCACGACGCCGGTTGCCCATAACTTGTCCCACGTGGCGGTTAGTGCGTATAAGATCAACGACCCAACTCAGATCAAATACCAAGATCTCGTTAAGCGTGTTAAGTATCCGCGAACGCCGAACAGGGCCAGGCCCACCTCTCTCCTAGGCGGTCTCAACCTGCCCTGTCGCTCTGCCTCAAAGATCCACTCGCGGGTGCTCCACAAGCCGACCCGACTTTAGTCACCACATGTATCATGTATAAAGTATATAGTATATACCCGTGATCACCTCCCAAGTGATCACGGCCCGATAGTATAGCACAGCAGACGGACAAGAATGTAGGGCCACAGGTGGAAATACTAGCATCCTATACTAGGCAAGTACGAATGCATGTAAAGGTATCAACAGAAGTAGCAAAGACAGGCTATGCATCAGGATAGGAATAACGGAAAGCAGTAACATGCTTCACTACTCTAATGCAAGCAATATAGAGGAGAGTAGGCGATATCTGGTGATCAAGGAGGGGGCTTGCCTGGTTGCTCTGGCAAGAGAGAGGGGTCGTCAACTCCGTAGTCGAACTGGGCAGCAGCAGCGTCGGTCTCGTAGTCTACCGGAGAGAAGAGGGGGAAGAAACAATGAATACCATGTAAACAGATGCATATTGATGCATGACATGAAAAGTAACGATGCGGACGAACGGGCTGCGTATCCGGATTCGTCTCGTCGTTCTGAGCAACTTTCATGTAGAAAGTATTTTCATCCGAGTTATGGATTAAAAGATATGATTTTCTAAAGATTTAAATCATTTTCTGATTTTAATTACTTATTTAAATCCAACATTATCCAAAATAGTGAATGATGACGCAGGCATGATATCACAGTGATGTCAGCAGGTCAACTGGTCGGTTGACCAGTCAAACCAGACAGGTGGGTCCAGTGGGACCCACATGTCATTGACAGGGGCACTAACAGAGTTTTAAAAACTAACTAAATAGGTTAATTAGCAGGTGGGGCCCAGTAGTCAGTGAGAGATTAGTGTTTAATTAACTAATTTAATTAATTAGCAAATTATCTATTTGTTTTTATTTGTTTATGGCGTGGGGCCCGCATGTCAGTGGCTGTAGTTGCCACGTCAGCACGTTCACTGGGTCAACCCAGTCAACGGGGCCCTCAGGACCCACTGGACAGCGACACAGAGGCGGGGGCCACTGCGCCACGTCGCCGTCGGCGCCGGAGCGACTCCGGCGAGGCAAAACGCGGCGGCGCGGCTCGGGAGGTGGCCGGGTTTCGCGCACAGGGCGCCGTTTCCAGCGCGGCCGGGCTCGTTCGAACGAGAAGACGACGACGAGGCGATCTGGGGGGTTGGCAGAGGTTGCGGTGGTCGGGAACGCCGACGGTGAGCGGTGAGGCGGACGCCGGACTTCGGGCATCGTAGGAATCTAGGCTACGGCGAGCAAAAAGAGCGACGCGAGGTACCTAGGGCGTCTACGCGGGCCAACAAAGCGAGTGGGCATGCGCGCATGACTAACGGGTCACCGAAACCACGCCGGCGACGAGCGTACGCGGCGGAGGGCTCGGCCACAGCGGGGATGACGGCTACGGGTACGAACGTCGACGAGAGGGGTGGGGGAAAGAAGTCAGGAGCTCACCGGGACCTGCAGGTGAGCAAAGCGGGCTCGGGGGAGGCTCGGTGGAGCGGATTTGACGCCGGCGTTCGTCGGAGCAGAGGAGGAAGAAGAAGTCGCCGCGCTCGCTGTGGGGGCTCCTGGCTCGGTCCGGTGGTCGAGGAAGACGTCGCGGGGCACAACGGCGCTCGGGGACTCGTCGGAGAGGGACGGGGACAGCGGTGGTCGCGTCTACTGCGAGCGGTGGCGAGGAAGGCGCTCGGCCATGGCGGAGAGCGAGGAGCGGCGAGGTGGATCTGAGGGGGGAAGGCGCAGGAGCCAAGGCGAGGTGGGGGCGAGTGAGAGGCGG
>LR880967.1:936671605-936705050 GCA_904067115.1 Aegilops sharonensis
CCCCCCGCGCCGTTGGCCGGCCGGGCTTTGCCCGCCGGCGAGGGAGGAGGAAGCAGGGGAGGGGGGCGGCGGCGGCTGCGGCTAGGGTTCCGCCCGAGCCGCCGCCAGGAGCGACGCGGTGCCAACCGCCATAAGAAGATATGAACTTTAGCTGGCAACTTCATAGACCATAGTTTATTCCACTTAGATGTATTAACCCGTGTCTCCAATGAAGAACTAGCATCAGAATGTGACTTTGCCCCTCATATGCTCACACCCAGTCTATACGCAGATTTAAGAGAAATGGCCCCCTTCAGCTCAAAATGCCATGCCACATGATCCACCATGCCGCTCCTAAGAGGAATCGCCAAGATTTCCTTTGCATCCTCCTGTCCAAAAAGATCAATAACCAACTCTTCATCCCACTATTCCGAAACTGGATTAATCAACTTCGATACCTTATCCACGAGCACCTGACCTCTGAACATCACTGGACGTCGTGTACTTCCTCTAGGAATCCATGGATCCCTCCAAACATTAATAGATTCGCCTTCACACATCCCAAATTAGAAAACGAGTAAGATGGAACCACCTGCGAGACTCCACAACGATTTGGCTTTCTCGGCCATCAGATCACTCTCACGGACGCACGGGATTGACTTAGTCGTCCCACAAATCGTTTACAGTAATTATTTACCGGGCCACCCACGTGGCCCTCTCGAGCAACATTTTTGGGCTGCTGCTCCACATATTGCACGTTGTTGTGTGTGTAACCGGGCCGTATAGATCAAAGCCCATGAGGTCCAATCGAATGTACGCAACCATCCAGCCTATTCGTACCCGAACAGAGATACTAGATGATAGAGGGGTATCCTTTTCCCCTACATGATACTCCCTCCGTTCTTAAATAATTGTCTTTCTAATCATCTTAAATGAACTACAGCATACGGATGTATGTACACATGTTTTAGAGTGTAGATTCACTCATTTTATTCCGTATGTAGTCACTTGTTGAAATCTCTAGAAAGACAATTATTTAGGAACGGAGGGAGTAGATAGGTATCTTTTTCCCTTAAAAGTCGCCGGCGGCGCTGACCTAGGGTTCCACTTTTTCCTCCGGTGGCGATCCAGAGTCCACTTAAAACCTCCTGGCCGCCGCGATCCTCTCGGCAGACAGGAGTACTACCTTTGATTAGCTGTGCGAGCGCGCTTGCATGGCGGATTCAACGAGCCAAGATGTGGGAGGCGACCGGGGGAAGGACGAGGCAGGAGCTAGGGTAGGTGCAATCGAAACGGGGCAAGGGGAGAGAGCGGGTCAGGGGAAGGAGAAGAACAACAAGGAGAAGGAAGAGTCATCTAAGGAGGCTGATGGGAGAGGAGAGGGAGAACAGACCCGAGCCAGATCAGGAGAGCATGAGGAGGACTATGAAGATTACTGCGGCCCAGAACGTGACCTAGAGGACCAATTCGCTGGCATGAAACTTCATGGGGAGGAAGAGGAGGACCTGGACTTCTCAGAAGAGGTGGATGAGTTGATTAGCGAGGTGAGATGGCTTGGTTTGTTCCGTGTACATACAACACAGCCCTTTAGCCACTCCGCGTTGCTCAATCAGATGTGAAACGCTTGGTCAGCTGCGCAAGGAGTCACTTTTAGCATTAAGGGACCTAATTTGTTCCTAGTCCAATGCCATTGCTTGGGTGATTGGAGAAGGATAATGGAAGGGGGACCTTGGTTATTTCGGAGAGCTGCGGTGGTCATACAGGAGTACGATGGATTTTCGGATGTCAAGGAATACAAGTTGAACAAGATCCCGGTATGGGCTAGAATTAAAGGATTACCAGACGGGTTAACAAGGAGGAATGATTTAGCTAAAAAGGTTGCAGCCAAGGTTGGTGAGCCACCTTTTAATGTGGTGGTGAATGAAAGCAGGATTAATCCAGCCAGTACACCGAGAGCCCGTGTTTTCCTGGATGTTGAGAAACCCATAGTTCACTTCGTGCCAATTAATTTGAAGGGGAGCAAAGGGTATGGAGTATATTATGAAAAACTCCCGGATTTCTGTTTTGTATGTGAATTCATGGGGCATGTAGCAGAGGAGTGTGGGGACGGAGTGCATAATCCGCGAACGTTTGAATGGGGAGACTGGCTGATCTGGGAGCGTGAACCACCTGCTGATCACCCTTTTGGTGGTCGGGGAGGGGGTGGTGCAAGAGGTCGCGGAATGCAGGGGGAAGAGGAGAACAGGGGGGAAGATTTGGGCGAGGAGGACAGGGAGGTAGAGGAAGAGGAACGGCTGGAGGAAGTATGCAAGGAGACCCGAACCCTGAGTGGGCAGCAATGGATTTTACCACCCACAATCTGAACGAAGCTTTTTTTTTTCGAAAAGGGGTGATCCCCGGCCTCTGCATCTCAATCTGAACGAAGCTAGGGACAATAACATTCGTAAGCGTTTAGCTTCCCTGGATGGTACAGTAAATGTCCGTGGCCAATCATTACCAAATCTTGCTGGCAAAGTGGCGGACACTATTTTAATGATCGAAGGTGCCACTGCTAGCTCGAGTGGTACAGCCACAACTCCAGAGAAGGAGCCAATAGTTAAAAGAAGAAGGCTGGATGGAGGAGAAGAAACAGAGGATATGAATCAAATTGGGGCGGCCTCCCTCGAGGAGGACCGCCGAGCCCAATGAGGACCATGTGCTGGAACTGTCGCAGGATTGGCGACCCGCAGTCCGTGAGCTCCGCGATCTCGTGGAGGCTAGTGCGCCGTCAATTGTTTGTATAGTTGAAACACAATTAGCAAAATATCGAGTGGAGAGTTTGGCTGGCTCTTTAGGTTTCACTAGTAGTTTTGCTGTTCATAGTAGAGGAAGGAGTGGAGGCATTTGTATTTATTGGAAGGACAATATCCATCTTGAAATAAAGAATTTTTCTCAGTATCATGTTGATTCAGTTATCTCTCAACCAGAGGAAGACCAATGGCGGTTAACTTGTTTCTATGGAGAAGCTAACAGAAGCTTGCGGTATAAAACATGGGAAACTATGAAGTGATTGAGAAGCGAAAGCACATTACCGTGGCTGTGCATTGGGGATTTTAATGAAGTTTTACGGCCAGAGGGACAACTTGGCCCAAACACACGGGGTAGCACACAAATCGCTGGCTTCCGGGACGTAGTTGATGTGTGCGGTTTGGCTGATTTGGGGTATAAAGGGCTCGATTGGACCTTCGAACGTCGAGTTGCAGGTGGCGACTATTGCAGAGTTTGACTAGACCGTGCGCTAGCCAGCCCAAGCTGGTCCGGGAGATTTCCTTTTGCTTCGCTTGAACATTTAACAGCTCCAAAGTCAGACCACTGTCCCATTTTGCTGTCAACTGATATGGAGCCAAACAATGTTCATCACACCCTAAAAAAGCCGTTTAGATATGAATGCATGTGGGAGACTAAAAGTACTTTTGCTGCAGCCATGAAGGCAGCCTGGCGAGCTGATGCGCCTGCTGGGTCGGTGGGAGATTTGGCAAAGAAACTTGATACAGTGGCACGATCTTTGTCCCGTTGGGGTCGTGTCACCTTTGGGTCCGTCCGACAAGAAATGCGCTCTCTCCGACAGCAGCTAGCGACTTTACGAGCTGCTCCAGATCGGGTAGGCCCTGGCGTGGAAGAGACAGAGGTTCAGAACCGTCTCATTGAACTGTCATATACTGAGGAGGTAATGATGAGACAGAGATCCCGAATTCAGTGGCTTTCCGAGGGGGACAACAACACCCGTTTTTTCCATAGGAAAGCAAGTGCAAGGCGAGCAAAAAACAGGATAACAGAATTGAAGAGGGAAAATGGTACCGCTACCAATGACCATGCAGAGATAGCAAATATGGCCAAAGACTTTTATTCAAACCTTTACACCTCCGAAGGTACAATAGCGATCGAAGAGGTGTTGTCACATATACCTCGGAGAGTGGATGGTGTGATGAATGCCCGTCTAAATAAGAACTACAGTAAAAGAAGAGGTCAAAGAGGCCCTATTCCAAATGTTTCCCACAAAGGCCCCGGGTCCGGATGGCTTCCCGGCGCATTTTTTTCAGAGGCATTGGGACCTTTGTGGTGATGAGATTACTAGCATGATTATCAGAGTGCTTAATGGGGAGGACTCTCCAGAGGAGATAAACCGCACGTTCATCGTTATTATTCCCAAGATTGCAAGTCCAAAAAATTTAGGACAGTTCCGGCCTATAAGTCTTTGTAATGTGATTTTCAAAATCGCTTCAAAGGTTTTAGCTAACAGGTTGAAACTAATTCTCCCAGAGATAATCTCTAAAGAGCAGTCAGCTTTTGTTCCTGGACGTCTCATCACAGACAACTTCATTACGGCCTATGAGTGTTTGCACTATATGAAAACCAGAAGAATAAAGAGCAACCGGTTTTGTGCCCTTAAGCTGGATATGATGAAAGCTTATGATAGAGTAGAGTGACCTTATCTCAAGGTGGTCATGCTTAAGTTGGGTATTAGCCCATGTTTTATGGATACCGTTATGAGGTGCGTGTCATCAGTTTCGTTTTCTGTACTTTTTAACAGTGGAAGTTTGGATGATTTCAGGCCATCTAGAGGCATTCGACAGGGAGACCCGATATCACCATATTTATTTCTCTTAGTGGCTGAAGGTCTTTCTTGCTTATTGAAAAATCAAGTTGATGGTGTTCGTGGTATTAAGGTGCCCCCTACCGCTCCAGAAGTTTGCCACCTTTTGTTCGCTGATGACAGCCTTCTTTTGTTTGAAGCAACAAGTACCAGTGCAATACAGATCAAAGAGTTGTTGAGAAGGTATTGTGATGCTTCTGGACAAAGAATAAATGTTGATAAATCATCAATCTATTTTAGCAAGGGAGTGCCTGAGAACTTGAGAGCTGAAGTTAAGAACATCTTGGAAGTCCAGAATCAATCTCTATCTGAAAAGTACGTGGGACTCCCCGCGGATGTTGGAAAAGCTAAGGAGGGTTGCTTTAGATATCTTAAAGATAGAATTTGGAAACATGTCCAGGGATGGATGGAGAAATGTTTATCATCTGGTGGCAAGGAGGCATTAATCAAATCCGTCGCGCAAGCTATCCCAACATATTCCATGTCATGCTTCAAGTTACCTCGTGGTCTATGTGAACATATAAATGGGCTCCTTCGAAAACTTTGGTGGGGAAGTAGACGAGGTGAGAGGAAGACAGCGTGGGTCTCGTGGAAGACGATGTCTAAACCTAAGTTTATGGGAGGGATGGGGTTCCGTGATATTGAATTATTCAATCTGGCATTGCTGGCGCGCCAGGCATGGAGGCTTATGCAGGAACTAAACTCGCTGAGTGCCCGGGTTCTGAAAGCACGCTATTATCCAGAGTGTGATCTGTTGAAAGCACCCCTTGGCTCAAACCCATCACAGGTTTGGCGGTATATTCGAGAAGGAAGAGATATACTCTCACTTGGTTTAATCAGGAGGATAGGTTCAAGTTCAGGTACTAACATTTGGCATGATAACTGGTTGCCGAGAGACTACAAGTTAAGGCCGATTTGCGCCCGCTCGCAGAACGGAAAGATGCTATAGCACCCGGGTGCTCCGGCCCCCGCTTATCTGGTCCATTCAGTCATGATAAGATTCGTGCCGTGGTCTGCCGAACAGCAGAGCATTAGCAGCGGCAGCCGTTTATCCAGGCCATTCCGACCATGCTAATGGCGCGGACCCTAGGAGCAGGTAGGCATAGGAGTACGCATAGTAGGCAGCAGATGCTAGGCCCTCTCATGTGTAGGTCTGTTGACAGGACACCTGCCGATTACTGTTGAGGACACGCTCGGTGCATGTGGCGCTGTGTGGTCATATCATGCTTGCACATAGATTTGTTTGGGCCAACGGTTCATAGATAAAAATATGCAAGCATTATTCATCCTTTTTTTAATTGAAAGAGCATCGTGCCATCATCCAGAGCTGATGCTAATACCAAGTTATGCATCAAAACGGCATAGATATCCGACCATTTACAGAATCATACGGTAATTACTATTTATTTATTTATTTGTTTATTTGCGAATTTGTTAATACGTACAGTAAATCTTTGGGAAACCTCAAAGCATCTTTTTACTGTGCTTGTATGGCTTTATCCTTGAACGATCCACTTTCACCGCACTTACGCTCACTAGGCACAGTGGCACTAGACTGCCGTCCATGGATATGACCATAGGTATGAGCTGTATGAGGACTACAGATTTATCTTGAATCCGGCAGCCCCTGTAGCCGGCCAGAATCAAACACCACAAATAATCTCCATGTCGTGCAAACTAAGATTCGCCCCGCGACACAGCACGGACCTGGGAGGCTGGGACACCCCGTTTCAAGCGTTTATCTTTTATTTATTTTTGCGGATAAAATGTACCTGGAACAGAGGCAAGGGAGAGAGGAATATTGATGTACCCGGAACAGGTAAGGGAGAGAGAAATACTAATGTACACGGAATATCTAGTCAGACATCTTGTTCCACGAGCAGGAGTTGTACCTAGAACATCTAGTCAGGCATCTTGTTCAATGAATAGAAACGGCGGTTATACCTGAAAAATCTGGTTAAGCATCTTGTTCCAGGAACAAGAACGACAGTTGTACCTGGAATATTTGGTCAAACATGGTGTTCACGGAACAAGGACGAAATTTGTACCTGGAACATCTGGTCAAGCATGTTATACCTAGAATGTTTGGCTAGGCATGTTCTTCATGGAACAAGAACAGTACTTATACTGGAACATCTGGTTAGGCATGTTGTTCATGGAACATCGGGTGAGGCAATGTTGTTCGTGAAACAAGAATGGTAGTTGTACCAGGAACATCTGGTAAGTCATGTTGTTCGTGGAAAAAGAACGACAGTAGTACATGAAACATGAGTGCAATATGAGCGAATTCAGTTGTTTAACACCATAAAAAAATATAATCACGTAAGTTGAATAAGACTATCTGATATAATGGATTCGTCCACCACTAATAGAGACTAGATGATAAGGCGCGAACTCCTGCAAGCCACTGCAGACGGCGGCGCGTGCGAGCTCCTGCGAGTCGATCTAATGTCTGCTTCCTCATGTTGACGCGGCCAGACAAAGAAAGAGAGATAGTGCATGTTAGGTTAGTGGCATGGGTTTCCTATTGTCCTGTGGCACGAGAGGCATCACGTCTCGACTATGGAATTTGATGATTACCAAGTCATAACATTGAGTGAATCGATGCATTGACCAACACGTAGAGCACCAACAAGCCACATTGCCTCTAATCGTGCAATCAAATGCAAAACTTCATAACTGAGTTGGATATGGTGTAACACCGATGACCTAGCGACTTCAACATCGTGATCATAGATCATATGCGAATCGTAGGGCGGGAAGTGCTTTTTCTCATAAAACAATACATGCACGTTTTGCTAGTGTCTTTAAGCCCACTTGGCTCATGTCTACAAAGAGGTCATATACAACATTTCACGCATCGCACCACAACTCATCCACCATCACCAAGTACCCAACCATCATACTTTACTTCAGAAAACAAGAAGGTAAAAAAAGGCTCAATAGCAATTGACCAAACAATTGTCAAGCGTGATGTCTGCAATGGACGACATCGACATTGGGGGCAGAGGGTACCTACCTATGGATAGATCCTGGGTGGACGACAAAGTAATCCACGACGGTCAACCGTGTGGGTGGGGGAGGGGGGCTTCGTCGTCCGGCAATGCCTGGTCGGCGCGGGCGGAGAGGTACATCGGTGGTGGACGAGCAGGGTTCGGATGGAGAGTAAGGGGGAGCAGGGGACGGAGTGACAACAAAGTGATCCGGAAGGAGGATTTGGATGGGCCGTGGGTGTTGGAGACCTATGTGGCGGCCGTCCGGACTCCCGTGAAGCCCCATTTTGTGTTTGCTTTACGGGATTTCGGGCAGCCAAACATGTCCGCGGAAAAATAGGATACTGCATTGGATGGCGAACTACGTCCGAAAAACAACAACAACAATAGTTGTACAAGGAACATCTGGCCAGGCATGTTGTTCATGGAACAAGAATGACAGTTGTACCTAGAACATCTGGTCAGACGTGTTATTCATGGAACCAGAACGATAGTTGTACTTGGAACATCTATTTAGGCGTCTTGTTTGTCGAACAAAAACGATAGTTGTACCTGGAACATCTGGTCAGGTGTGTTGTTCGTGGAAAAAGAACAACCGTTGTACCTGGAACATCTAGTGAGGCATGTTGTTCGTGGAACAAGAATTACAGTTATACCTGGAACATCTGGTCAGGCATGTTGTTCATTGAACAAGAATGGCAGTTGTACCTAGAAAATCTCGTCAGGCATGTTGTTCGTGGAACAAGAACGGTAGTTGTACCTGGAACATCAGGTCAGACATGTTGTTCGTGGAACAAGAACGGTAGTTGTACTTGGAACATCCGGTAAGGCATGGTGTTCATGGAACAAGAACGACCGTTGTACCTGGAACATGAGTGCAATATGAGCGAGTTTATTTGGTTAACACCATAAAAGAGCATAATCACATGGGATGAATAAGACTATCTGATATAATGGATTCACCTTCCACTAAGAGAGACTAGATGATAAGGTGCGAACTCCTACGAGCCACTCTAGACGGCGGCGGCACGAACTCCTGCGAGCCACTCTAGACGGCGGCGGCGTGACCTCCCGCGAGCCATTCTAGACGGCGGCGGCGTGACCGGATGTTCCAGGTGCAACTTTCGTTCTTGTTCATCTGGTCAGGCGTGTTATTCGTGGGACCAGAATGATAGTTGTACTTGGAACATTTGTTCAGGTGTCTTGTTTGTGGAACAAGAACGATAGTTGTACCTGGAACATCTGGTTAGGTGTGTTGTTCGTGGAAAAAGAATAACAATTGTACCTGGAACATCTAGTCAGGCATGTTGTTCGTGGAACAAGAATTACAATTATACCTGGAATATCTGGTCAGGCATGTTGTTCATTGAACAAGAATGGCAGTTGTACCTTGAATACCTCGTCAGGCATGTTGTTCATGGAACAAGAACGGTAGTTCTACCCGGAACATCTGGTCAAGCATTTTGTTCATGGAACAAGAACGGTAGGTAAGGCATGCTGTTCATGGAACAAGAACGACCGTTATAACCCGGAACATGAGTGCAATATGAGCGAGTTTATTTGGTTAACACCATAAAAAAGCATATAATCACATGGGATGAATAAGACTATCTGATATAATGGATTCGTCTTCCACTAAGAGAGACTAGACGATAAGGTGCGAACTCCTACGAGCCATTCTAGACAGCGGCGGCGTGAACTCATGTGAGCCACTCTAGGCGGCGGAGGCGTGACCTCCTGCGGGCCACTCTAGACGGCGGCGGCGCAAGCTCCCGCGAGCCACTCTAGACGGCTACTGCGTGACCTCATGCGAACCACTCTAGATGGCTGCGACGCGAGCTCCTGTGAGTCGATCTAATGTGTGTGTCCTCATGCCGGTGCGGTCGAACAAAGAGAGAGAGAGAGAGAGAGAGAGAGAGAGAGAGAGAGAGAGAGTGAGAGAGAGAGAGAGAGAGAGAGAGAGAATGTTAGGGTTAGTGTCACGGGCTTCCTATTGGGCTCGGTTATGCACCCTCGTCATGGTGGGCCCGATCCAATGTGCGGACGCATGACCACTGACCGGACATGCCGGGCATTCCTCATACTCATCTCATATATTCCCTCCGTTCCTAAATATAAGTCCTTTTAGATATTTCAATACAGACTACATTCAAAGCAAAATGAGTGAAACTACACTCTAAAATACATCTATACACATCCGCATATAGTTCATATTGAAATCTCTAAAAAGACTTATATTTAAAAGCGAAGGAAGTATGCGATAAATATGGGAGCTACCGGACAGCCCAGGCATTTAAGGAGGCTTTGAGGGGTCCGATTTTTGTCAACTTTTTCATTTTCCCTCCTGGCCGGTCAGTGGTCCTTGCGCCCGCCCGGTCAATATGAGGAGCCCGGCTGTAGATGCTCTAAGAAAAAGAGTGCAACCGATACCGTCGATGCAGATAGGGTTAGATAGCCATCTCCCATATTTTAAGGGTTAGTGTTGAAAATGCCCGTGTATGATTTTGCAAAGACAGACCATATGACCAAGATCCTTCATTTACGAGGGACTTGGGCACTTAGAGTATTTCTTACACAAAAAAATGCTATATGTTTTTTCATCAGTAATAACTAATATTCCTGATTCAAAAATAATTAGGCTTCCTTCAATGCGCGAAGGCGAGGGTGGATCAGCGTGAGAATGGGGAACACGCAACCTGGAATTGCTATCCACTTGCAAGAGGAGGCTTTGTTATCTTCTTCATCTGCGGCGACGGATAGGCCGCCTGCTCGTCGCATGGGGCCTATTATGGTAACATCCTATTTTTAATCAGTAGTTCTAGATGTCGTAGTGTGATGGACAATGCACTGGATCAGGTTGCATTTTCTGCGCGTGGGACCCACCCTTGTATTATGGTTCTTGATGAATCCGAATGAAATTCCAGGTTCACTGAAAACACGATAAAAAGCATGTAAAAAAAACTTTGATTAAGTGTGCTTTTAGAAGCATAAAATTGCATTGTAAAACCTCTCTCATGAATGTAGTATATACCTTGGGCCAGTGTACTCCTTGACCATACACAATATGATGTTCAGCAGCGTCTAGGCCCGTTATTATTTGCAGGAATCGTTCTTTAGGGAGAAAAAGGTAAGCTGGCCTGTCATCACGTTTGAACGCCAAGAAACGAGACTAGTCCAGAAAAGGAATCTGGCAGAGCCGGCCGTGCAATCTCCTGCTGCTCGTCTGCTCACCCCAATATGTACGTCGCACAGATGTGAACCGTGGTACCGTAGATGGAGTGGCCTCGTCAGCCTTTCTCTATTTTTTATTTAACATGGACCGACATGTCAAGTCCACGTCTCCGTTGCTAAGGGAATCACACCTACAGGCACAGTGTCGTTCTAGGCTCGTTTAGCAATTAGCAAGCCTGCTAATAGTTTTATCGCTATAGTTCTATAGCACATATCCCCACGAGCTACTTTTTGGACCAACGGTGAGATAATGGGGTGCCTGGCACCCGGGTTCTAAAAATCCGTTCTCCTCGCAGAATCCACCTTCTGTGGTTGCTGCACTTATTGATGATGCGACGAAAACCTGAAATCAGCAGCTACTAGAAGAACACTTCATTGCTCCTGATGTTGATGTTATCTTAAACATTCCAATTAGCTCAATGGTCCAGGATGATTTTTGGGGCGGGCACTATGACAAGAGAGGTGTTTTCTCAGTCCGATCATGTTATCGTATGATCACAGGAATAAAATCACAGAGGGAGGATTGGTTAGAGAACCGAACGAGTAACTCGAATCAAGCAGCCGGGAAAAAGGACTGGACCAGATTGTGGAAAGTGAAGGTGCCATCTAAAGTGCGTGGTTTTGTTTGGCGACTAGCTCACACTTCACTACCGACGGGCACGACGAGGTATGAGAGAAACATGGCTACATCTCCGGTTTGTTCTATTTGCAATTTGGCATAGGATACATGGCGGCATTCTTTGCTGGACTGTCGCATGGCTCGATGTGTTTGGGCACTGGGTGATGAGGAAGTTGTGGAGCACGTGATTTCAAACCGATCCGATGACGCCCGTTTATGGCTCTTCTCGCTTTTTGATTCCTTGAACCAGCAAGATCTTGCAAGAGTACTTGTCACACTTTGGGCTATTTGGTGGGCTAGACTACGAGCGATTCATGATGACGAATACCAGAGCCCACTGACGACAATGAGCTTCATCACAAGATATTTGCAGGACCTTGACATTTTAGCTGCTCGGGTACCTAGGAGAGTCCCGCCAGTTATCCCAGTCCAGAGGACATGCAAATGGCTTCCTCCGGAAGGACTAGCAGCAAAGATTAATGCAGATGGAGGGATTCCGAGACATGGCAATAGGGGAGCAGCAACAGTGATATGCAGAGACAGGGATGGACACTTTTTGGGCGCTTCGGCTGTGATTTTTGAAGGGATGAATGATCCAGCATGCTTAGAGTCTAATGCGTGCAATGAAGCTCTTGCTCTGGCCCAGGATCTTTCTTTGAGTAATGTGGTAGTTGGTTCGGACTGTTTGGAAGTTATCACCAGCATCAACAGAGGCGCGTCATCAACTCATGCCATGATTCTAAATGAGATTAAGCATCGTATGATGGATTTCGAGGAAGTCTGTTTTCGTTTTGAGCCTCGGGAGTCTAATTATGAAGCTCATATGTTAGCTAAAGCCGCGTCCTCCTTGCAAGTTGGACGGCATTTGTGGCTAGGGACTCAGGGTGGACGTAGCGAGCGAGCTTTTCGGCCCGCTCGTGGCCCGCTAAGGACCGGACCGATCGGTCCTGGCCCGCTGAAGAAAAGGGGCGGTCCGGTCCCTGAATAACGGCCCGAAAATCTTTCGGTCCGGTCCGGATTTTGACCGAGCCGACCGAGCGGACCGAGAAGAAAACACAGTCGCCGCCGCCGCGTTAGTCGTTGTCGCAGCCACCGGCGACCCTCAGGTGAACCACCATGTCTCCGAGAACCACGGCATCGTCATCGTCCTCCCTGCGCAATGAATTAGTCAAGATCGCAACAAAGACGACGCACACATCAAATTCGTCGACCACGGCCGTTGTCTGCCGCCATCAAATTTGTCGCCGTTGTCGTGTCCCCGGCCACCTGCACCAGTAAAAGAGGGTGCGGCCTTCCTCCTGCGTGCGCACGCTATGGTCTCCTTGTGCCTCTCCCCGTGATGTTCGGTTGCGTCGGTGACCACAGAAGCACGGTGGCCATGGCGAGCTGCAGAAGGACACACGCTGCACATGCATCTTCAGCGCAAGAGTAATAAAGGGCACCAGCAGACGATCGAGTTTCAAACGCACGCGCGCTAATAAGCAGTACATGAGCACGGCAGTAAGTGTTAAACTCGTCGTGGTTCAGTTTCGTCAGAATCTTCAGTTTCGTCAGTATTTTCAGAATCTGCAGTATTTTCAGTTTCGTCAGTATTTTTAGCAGCGGCACAAGCCCACGACAACACTGGTTGCACGCGGGGGTGATCGTGGCTGCCCCGCCCGCACACAGAAAATCGTGGGCCGTTTTCCTTTCCTTTCTTTCCGTCGAACAGAAAATAGAAATAACTAGACAAACGAGGTTCGATCCGTTAATTACGGCGTCATCCCACGAGTGAATCCACGTAAAAACTGATCCTCTAATTACGGCAGTCCCCTACGCACAAAATCGTGGGCTCATGCATGCATTAAATTGCTTGCATGTAACGGAAAAACTGCGAAAGAATAAACATGCGCGCCCCGGCCGGCGCCACCGCGTCCTGTTTGTTCCCATGTGTGAACCGTCGCCGTTCTCGATCATGCAGTTGTCTCCATCGTGTCTAAAAGCTCGCCGGAGTCGTCTCTCGACGCCGCCGTAGTCACAACCTCGCCGCCGCGGCCGGTCCTGTCGGTCCGGCCCGAGCTTTACCTCTGCCGGTCCGGTCCAGGAAAAGAGGACCGCTGTGCTGCTCGGTCCGGTCCAGTCCGGTCCGCCGGCGGCCGGTCCAAACGGCGGCTCGGTCAGGGACCGGACCGGCCCGGACCGTGTCCACCCTGACTAGGGACAGTTCCTGACATTATATGTATTCCTGAAACTTTGATTGTTTGAGTAATAAAGTCCCTAGTTCACCTCAAAAAAATAAAGAGAGCGGTTTTTCCTAGCTGGGGCTACGTGGTACCTTCTATCTCAGCCTTTCAATCTTGCCTATGTTTCATCGAGATGTGTGCACACAGCAGATGGGGACAGACGCTTATACCTTAATCTTCTGGCGCGAGGTCTATAATTTTCTAAGAATGGGCGGGCCTTATTAGGCCACTGTTCACGACATGACCTGACCTGCGCCGCTACATCTGGCCCGCTCACCTCTTTATTCCCCCGACCGACGCCTCTGTTCTCGTGCTTTCCTCTTCCACAGCTCTCCTCTTCCCCGCCTCTTCCCCCTCCGCCATGAACGAGGACACGGCGACATGGCGAAGCGGCCGTTGATCCTCATCCTGCCGTCGACGCGGGCCTTGCGGGACTCGTACCGGATCTGCTTCCTGAAACCTGCAGCAAATCAGATGCCGCAGTCAGCACGAGCTAAACAAAAATGTCCGGCGTGTGGCTGGGCATCTCATCTCACGTATATCCTGTTCTTCCTCTTCACCGCGTATATCCTGTTCTTCCTCTCACGTATATCCTCTTCTTCCTCTTCGCCTCTTCACCACGTGTAGCCGCCGACCTTCTTGGTCGCGTGAGCTGCTTGCGCCTGCGCCGGCGTCGCCGCAACGGGTGCCGCTGCCGGCGACGGGAGATCGTGTCCGGCGTTGGCGGCGTCGTCGATGCTGCTGCTGCCGCTGCAGCTCAGGCCGGGGCAGACCTCCAACACCTCCACGAACGACGACAGGCTCGATTATAATACCAGACTATGGGAGTGAGGACAGGCTCGATTATAATACCAGGTGCGGGTAGACCCCGAGTCCGATACGTGACTGGGACAGTGCTGGACCTCTGGAGCCTAGTGGGGATGTGACGGGTACAGCGACAGGCCGGGACAGCGATAGGAATCAAAACCACTGTTCATCTAGCCTTACTAATCACTCTGTGGCTGCTGTAACAATACTGCACTAGCACATATCTCAATGCGGCGACCAACGGCAGAGATAAAGGGTACCGCGTAGGACGGGCTACAAAGAAACTTTGTGAAAAATAAATAAAAATCCAGCCTATTCGTACGGTATATATAGGAACCCGTTCGTCCTAGATATTTTGTCCCCAGCCATATCGCTGCTCCCGTGTTCCTCAGCGATTAGCAGCGGCCGTCCCGCGTCCCGGCGGTGATATTCTGATGCGTGCGTGTGGGCGTCCTGCCATGTTGCTCATGCCAGCTGAGAAGCCCTAAGACGATCAGATTAGAGCATCTCCAACAGCGGCGGCAAATATCGGGCGCGGGAAAAGTGAGTTTTACAACCGCGGTTGTGGCTCATGCCCTGTCCCCTCTGCGCTCCTCTGGTGAGTGTGTCGTATGGTTGACTCAGCACATGATGGTGGTGGCGAAGATTTATTGAATTTAGAATGGTCGACTGGAAGAAACTGTTGAGGATCCAGGAACTCTGTTCTCATGTTTGCAGGATCTAAAATGCACACTTTATAGTATTATTCTGTGCAGAGGTACAATTTGCTTGTGAAGAGGAAACGAAGGATGGAAAGGTCCATTTCCTTGCTTAGGAGCATGTATACTTCAAGAATTGTTGTTTAGTGTACTTCTAACATAGCTTGACATTTCATCCGCATATACACTGACATTTTTTGATTCAGTGTTAAATTTGTTTGACTTACATCTGAACCTTATGACCGTAGTACACATATTTGTCTCATTTATTTCCCTCTGCTTTGGTTTTCAAGTAACAACAATCATAGGCGATCTAGCCTGCAGTTTGGGTTTGTATTTCCCCTCACCTATTTTTACTGAAGGAAAGCCTTGATGTGGAGGAACACAGCTTATGATTGACAAAATACAACTCTATTATTATTTCATGTCACCTCTAAGTAGTATTTTTGGTGCCTGTTCTGTACTTATCCTATGCTCTTCTCCTATTTCTTTCCCTCTGCTCCAGGTTAAGTCACTTAACCCCGCAAAAAAAAATTAAATGCCTAAAAACAAACCCTTTTTTTTGCGGGGGACTAAAAACAAACTAATGGCTATATATGCAGGGATCAAGAAGCCTATCATCACTTTAAGTTTATGTTGCAATGCATATAAGCATCCCATTCTTATCCTGATCATATAGATTATCTTTCTGTAAATCAAGTGGACCAATCTCATATATAAATAATGCAGTACTACATGAATGTGATACATTAGGTACCACCGTTTTTTGCTCTGTAATTTGTGAGCGTCTCTGCTTTTGTTGGGGTACAAAATCAAGATCTAATTTTCTCGACGTGATGCCAAGCAATCTCCCACCAAGTGTGATTAAACTTGAGAAGCTGACTTTGAGCACAATTTTTTTTTAATTTCCTGCTAGATAGTCGTGATAGGACATATTCATCTATGACAATTTAAGGACGACAAAGTAAGGCAAGGCATACAAGCCTGCTCATGGAATGATGCAACAAAGGGTTATTCCTAATGATGCAACAAAGTTAGGTAAGGCAAAGAATCTTATCTCTAACATCCTTGTTTTATATCGTAATTTTTTTTTTGAAATTCTATCGTTCTAACATTAACATGAACGGGCGTGGCAACGCCCGCTATCATGATCTAGTAGTGATGAAAATAGACAGGCATCTGCTAGTACATGCAAATTGTAGTCCCTCTCTTGTTCGTATGTTGGCTAAATTTTTTGGTTGCCTCCCATATCTCACATCCTAGAAATCTACAGTTTAGAGCTAATCCTGCACTCTAAAGATAGTTTGCAGTGTTTGACATCAACCACACTCCCGTTTCTTTAGGAACTCTACATGCTATTAAATAGTGTCAGGTTTAATGTGAACACACACTTTGTCACTCAACTTTTTATCACACATCTGTGAAGGTTGCAACGACCAAATATGTAAGACATTGTGATCATCATGTAAATATAGTGTGTATCAGCTCATCGCATTTTTGCTTCCAATGTGCACCAAAGTTTGATTGGCCGTACAATAGGAAAAAAAGTGAGTTTTTTCACAAATTGTCATCAAAATTTTCCTAGGAAATTTATTGCAAGCGAATAGTTAAGAATTTTTCATAGGATTATTAGAATAAAATCAAGCAACTTTAAGAGAATAAAATTATATTGCTAGTATGAGGGTACCCACCCCGTGTGATCACCACATGAGGGCTTCTTACATCGCACATATCCACTGCTCGAGCAGTGTTAATGTTTCTTTTTTCTTGCGATTATTGCATGGTACTAATAATTGTTGTGCAAAAAATGTCCATATTGTTGTGATTTATAGTTTTTGTGGAAAAAGACGGAGTAGATGATGTGAACTTCTAAGATCAAATTAACCTCACCCAAGAGTTCTGTTAGAGTTGTGTCGAATATTGTGTACAAGATAGGTTACAGTTGGACTTTGAGTGGTATTGTGTTTAGATAGGATATGGAATCGTGTCCTAGTAGGACACTTGTATCCCAGGCCTCTCGTATATAGCGAGGGTAGACATGCGATGTAACTTATGCCAACATAATGGCACATGAACGCAGGGGAAGCTGGCGGGTGTACCGGCGTCTAGCGCGACCGGATGCGGTATTGTAACGGTGTCATGGGGAGGAGTGCCCCTAGTCAGGCCCCAGGAATGTAGCCATGATCGTAAACCTTGTTAGCAAATCTCCGTGATTGGTTCTCGGTAGATCGACGATGGCCTTGAATTAATTATAACAAGTGGTATCAAAGCTAGGTTGTTTGAAGGTTATGTTTGTTGATCTAGAGGTGAAGCAGAATTCGTCGAGATGGATCGTTCATCATGGACATTTATGGTTGCTTGGCGAGGAAATTCTACGAGGAATAGCAATAGGGAGAGGATCAGGATTTGTTGGACCAAAAGAATAGCGCGTGCAGCAGCTGGGGTCGTCAAATTCAATGGTAATCATCTCGTGGAGCATCTCGGCAAGATTGGATTGCGTGCGTGCGTGGAAGCGGCGGAGTGGAGTACGTCAGATCGGTTTAGTTGGAGGCGGCGGTGGCCCGTGACCTAGCGAATCGTGCGTGCGTGGAAGCCGTAGGCGGAGTGGAGTCCGTGCTGGGGACGCCTGCTGGCATAAGTTTTGGACGTGACCAATAACCGCGCGGATGTCCAGAAGGGGCCTTGTCTCCAAGGTGCAAACGACGGGGCTCTCTAGGCCCGAGGCGGTCTGTAGAGATGTTGGAGCCGGACAAGGGCACGTGGGTGCGATTATTTGTCGCGTTACGCGAGCCACGAGCGTTCCCTCGCTGAAGGGATCGCCTGACTGGGCCGCAGACAGCAGGCCCAGCCGCGCGGGAGCAACAACCTGCTTCTTTCTTTCTTTTTTCTGTTCTCTTGTTTTTGTTATTTTTGTACTTTTCTTTACACTTTAATATATTCTACATATATATATATATATAAATATTTATATATTACAAAAAAACTCTTTAAAAGCACATATGAAAAATGTTAATTAAGTATTAAAAAATGTTGAATAAGAAGTTGAAAAATGTTGAACAAGTATTTGAAAAATGTTGAGTAAATATTAAAAATGTTGACCAAGTATTTGAAAAATGTTGAATAGGTATTAAAAATGTTGAACAAGTATATGAGAAATGTTGAACAAGTATTTACAAAATTTTGAACAAGGATTTGAAAAATGTTCAACAACTATTTTAAAATATTGAATAAGTATTAAAAATGTTGAAAATTGTTGAATAGGTATTAAAAATGTTGAACGAGTATTTAAAAATGTTGAATAAGTATTAAAAATGTTGAACAAGTATTTAAAATTATTTTGAATAACTATTAAAATGTTGAACAAATATTTGAAAGATGTTGAAAAAGCATTCGGACAGTGTTGCACGTGCATATGAAAAATGTTGATAGTTGGTTACAATTTTTTTTGACATGGATGAAATGTAGAGTGAAACAAATACAAACATAAGAAAACACACAAGAAAAATAAAAAATGAAGAAGATAAAAGAAAACCAAACAAAAGATGGAGAAAAAAGAAAACGAACAAGAATGAAACAAATCTGACCTGAGAAGAAAGAAGAAAGAATTCAAAACACGGAGAAGGAAATCCAAATGAAACAAAAGAAAAAGAAAAAAAAAGTTGAACGCATATTTAAAAAGTGTTGAACGAGTATTTGAAAAGTGTTGAACAAGTGTTAAAATGTGGAACAAGTATATGAAAAATGTTGAATAAGCGTTCGGACAATGAAAAACTGAAGAAAAATGGATAAGAAGAAAAATGAAAAAACAAAAGCAAAGAAATGAAAAGAACGGAGAAAAAAAAAGAAAACGGAAAAAGAGAGGAGAAAACCGGCACACTAGCCACCTATTGGGTGACATAGCCGAGAGTGGCTCTCGGAAAAGTTGGCCCTCGGCCTGTTCGCCTGGTCCCTCATGTCAGGAGCTAACACGTGTCAGTCTGCTATTGGCTCTCTTTGCCGAGAGTGGCACTCGGCAAAGAAGGCCATCGGCCTGCTCCCCTGGGCCCACGTGTCAGGAACCGCCGTCTCCGTCTGCTATCCGTTAGCTACTTTATTTTGCCGAGTGGTATTGTTTGGCACTCGACAAAGTCTTTGCCGAGTGTCCGTGTTCTGACTCTCGGCAAAGTCCTGTTTGCCGAAGAGGTGTACGCCGGGTGACGTTTGCCGAGGGTGACACTCGGCAAAGACTTTGCCGGCGATTTTCGGCCCTTTGCCGAGTGTCCCTGGCACTCGGCGTATATCAGAATTGCAGTAGTGAATGTGGCCATTGCTGATGTGGACAAGATGCATGTTAAAATAAATTAAATAGATAGTGGGGATGAACTTCTTACCTATATAGGATTCCAACTATGATGGTTGCATGTATCGATTGATGCAGAGGCCGGGGGTATTCCTCCTTTTCAAAAAAAAAAGATCCCAACTATGATGCATGCACCGTATGGGCCTATGGTCCATCTTTTTTTAACACAGTACATATGCACGTGCTTGTATATACCCGCATACACTCACCTCTATGACGCACACACGCACACCCTACCCCTATGAGCATATCCGAGACTAAGCCGCATATCATCATGTGATTTTACGAAGTCACCGTAGGCGCCTCGTAGTTGATGAGAACGTCTCCTCCTACTGAACACGCATCGCCAAAAATCCTGAAATATCCAGGATAAATGCGAGCACCGGGACTTGAACCCTGATGAGATGGGGATACCACTGTCCACATAGCAATAATAATTTGCATGCATGACCACACCTCGTGTTTGTTTAAGATGAAGCAATTCAAATGCATGTGTCGGAAGTGTGTACTTGTAGATCATATACGCAGCTCATTGTAGTATTTTTTTTTCTACTGATATCAGTCATCTTCAAACGAGGCTTGTATAACACTTTTAATTCTGCATAAAATAAAACATGGTGTCATAATTTTGTCTTGGCCAACAAAATAATGTATTATATACTTCCTCCATTCCCTTATACAAGGCCATTATGAAAAATATATTTTGCATCTATATAAGGCCACTAACAGTAATCGAGGCAAAAATTAATGACGTTTCCTCATACTACTAACTTGTTCAATACCTGCATGCATGTAGTCATAATGACACTGTGCTACTTCCTTCTCATTCCTTCCTTGCATTCATGCGGGCTTATTAATGATCCCGGTTAACGAAAAGAAAAGTGGACTTGCAAAGTTGTCATTAAATTTTAGCTTGGTACCTGTAATTTGAGTTTGTGGCCTTGTATAAGGTAATGGAGGGAGTACTTATTAATAGAACTCATCTGATTATTGTATATGCGGGCAGTATTTTTGGTCTTGTAGCCAGTTCTTTTGGCCGATTCTCCCATAATCTTGAGAATCGACCCTCCACCCAGCTTCTTCCAGAATCTTGAACCCATATTTTTTTTACAATCCTAGCTAGTTAGGATATGAATAGTTAGGATTGTAAAAAATATATAGATACAAGATTCTGGGAGAAGCTGGGTAAAGGGTCAATTCTCAAAATTCTGGGAGAATCGCACAAAAGAACTAGGCCGTAGAGGCCATGCCCACATCAAACTACCAGAGAGCCAATACACTCTGGTGGCAAAAGAGCCAAGTTTTACAAAGTTTTTTGGTGCAACTTTGGCTAGCCATTACATGTCTTGCGCTATTCGCAGAACGACGCACCCAGCCTACCTTAAACTCATCGAGAGTTTGAAATAGTGTTTTGATTTCCTGTATCACATGCCCATGTATTGACTGATCCTTAACATGACTAGTAATCTTGCACGCCACCACCTAGAATCGGTCTCCAGAACTAGCCTCCTCACATTGATCTCCACGGCCAAAAGTGATAGCACGACGACATGCGAGCAGTTTCGCAAGCTCCGGATCGACAACCGAAGGGAAAAAATGGCATGCAACTGTTGCCGTGGCCCGTGGACTGGAAATTCTGGATTCAGATTTCAGAGTTCCAGTTTTTCTTTTTGATAGGGTTGAAGTGGTGATTCCAATGGTAAAAACTGCATTTCTACGAAACACAATAAGCATGATGATCTTGCCATAGTTATGCAACCGATCATACTAATGCGATGACTCGGTGAGCTCTTTGGCATCAGGGGAATCCACACTATATATATGTGTGTGCAAATAGCGGGAGCTTTTTCACTATCCACAATGCATATATGGAGGCCCTTTATTGGCAAAGAGTCCACGTTATGAGATATTAGAGTAAACCAATACAAAAAGTACAGTTGTAACGTTGAGAAGGCGCTGGCGCCATGGAAGCTGGAGTATGACGGTGGCGGATGTAGAAATTTTGTGGGGTATTTGGGTGGAAATTAGGTGGGGGATTTGGGAGATGACGATGCCCTTGGGGCCCGCCACCGTACAGGCGTGGACTCTTTCCTACTGGTAAGGGGCACCGGCAGCTCCAGCTCGGGCCTCCGTCCATCGGCGTGAGACGGAATTCAGTTGGAACCTCCCACCATGCAAGTAACGCTGCAAAGGGCATGCTCCATGGCATTTCTGCTTCTGTTCATCGCGCGCGAACGTCGCTGCCGCCAGCGTGACGGCCACCCCCCCGGAGGCCGAGCCGGTGTGCTCGCCGCGGCCCCGACGAAGTGCGCTACCCTGGTGGGTGGCGGCAACGCGTGCGGATACCCGAGCCTCAGCCTCGAGTGCTGCAGCAGGACACCAGTGCTCCGGCTGCCCTCCGGCGAGTACGGCGTCAACCGAATCAGCTACGGCGACGATCGACTCTGTACGACTCCATCGTCCATGTTAGACTTCGTATTGTAGCCTTACTATGTAATTCATACCGTAGTGGTATAAAACTTGCATAACACCATTATATATATATATATATATATATATATATATATATATATATATATATATATATATATATATGTCTGTGTGTGTGTGTTTGTGTGTGTGTGATAGGCCACCCCATAGAGGGTTGAGTCAGGTCCTCAAAACCTACGTTTTACATGGTATCGAGTCTAACCTAGGTCCTACACCCTGCCGCCGCCGCCGCACCAAAAAACCTAAACCCTAGGGCCGCCGCCGGCGGCGCCATGACCGCTTCCGCTTCGGGCGCCGCCAACTCCGGGTCAATCCCCGCGTCGCTTGCCGCCCTCCTCAACCTCCCACCTCGCCCCTGGCTCCGTTGGTGCCCCAGTTCTTCGGTACCACCGTTATGGGCTCCATGTTTTCAGCACCGATCTTGCCGCCGCCGCCCGCAACCTTTGTCGCCACGACGAAGATCCTACTCGCGGCACCACCCGCGGCCTCTTCTTGCTCCTCCTCGACACTTGTCATCATCCCAACGGCCTCGGGGGAGGTGTTGCCCGCGGTGCCACCCGCGGCCTCGCTCACGGCACCGCCTGCGACCACGACTCCGACCATGCCCGCGTCGCCACCCGCGGCATCGGTCGCTGCTGTGGTTCCTGCCGTGGCTCCGCCGACCAGCGCCCCAACTGCTGGCGCCATCACGCCCACTGGGCCGTTCCACTTCGACAACTTGATTGCCATCAGACTCATGCCGGACAACTACTTGTTCTGGCGCACCAAGGTCCTACCGTTGCTCCGCAGCCGGTCTCTCCTAGGGTTTGTTGATGGTTCGCTACCATGTCCTCCGCAGATCATCCCTACCGTCCACGGCACGGCCATCAACCCGGAACACCGTATGTGGGTGCAGCAGGACCAGGCGATCCTCTCTGCCATCCAGGGCTCCCTCGGCGACAGGGTCGCCAGCCTCTGTCTCTTTGTCTCCACTTCCATGCACACCTGGACGACCCTGGAGCACGCCTCTGCCCAGGTCTCTACCTCCCGCTCGATGGCCCTTCGCAGCGGGCTCGCCGACATCAAGAAGCTGGACTCCTCCGCCACGCCCTACTGCAACAAGATGAAGGTTTGGCAGACACACTCACCTCTATCAGTCGGCCGCTTAGCGACAAGGAGTTCGCTGGCTTTGTCATCAAAGGCCTTGACGCCGACTACGACAACCTCGTCGAGGCTATTCACAACGCCAAGCCAGCGATGCCCCCGCACGAGCTCTACTCACGCCTTCTCTTCACCGAGCAACGCATCGAGGCTCGTCCCTCCTCCGCCATCATCACCACATAGCCAGCGCCCTTCTGGGCTTCTCGCGGCCGGCGCCCCCCTGCCCCGTCATCTGGCAAGGCCGCCCCGCCCCCTGCATCGACCCTGGGTGGGGGCCCTAACACTCGGGTGGTGTGCCAGCTATGTGGTCGTGAACGCCATGTCGCCTCCAAGTGTCACCGCCGCTTTCAGACGAGCTTCCTTGGAATCGGCAACGACGGCAAGGGCAACTAGCGCCAATTTGCCATGGCAGACTTTGGTCCCCCTGCCGCCGCCCCGGCTGCCCACATCACTGCCAAGGGCAAGGACCCGCGCATCGAACAGGGGTACACACCATCCTATCCTGTTGATCCACCTTGGTACATGGACACCGGTGCCACGGATCACATGACGAATGAGCTCAACAAACTCCCCACCTACCAGCCCTACTACAGGCATGATCAGGTTCACACCGCCAATGGTGTAGGTATGCCCATCTCTCACATTGGCCAAGCATCTCTTTTAACTAGTCATCCCTCTAGGCAGCTCCATCTTCGTAATGTTTTCCGGGTCCCCTCGGTGACTCGTAATATTTTAGCTGTCCCTAAGTTCACCCTTGATAATCATGTCCTATGTAAATTTCACCATTTTAATCTTTTTGTTAAGGACCGAGCAACCCGAGGCGTTCTGCTTAGTGGCCGCTTGAGCCAAGGCTTGTACCATTTGGAGGATCCATCCGCCCCATGCTTCTTCAGCGGTGTTCGTGTATCGCCTTCCCAGTGGCACTCTCGCTTTGGTCACCCCGCCACACCCATCGTTCGCTATATATACTCCACCACCATGAGCTTCCAGTAGAGTCTAGCAATAAAGAGATGTCCGTGTGGCAAAAGTCATCAACTACCTTTTGTTTCATCTACTAGAGAAGTAAAGAGTCCTCTTGAAATTGTGTTTTCTGATGTGTGGGGTCCAGCACAAATATCTGTTAGTGGTCACAACTACTATGTCAGTTTTGTTGATGCCTATAGTCGTTTCACATGACTTTATCTTCTTAAGTGCAAATCTGATGTGTTTGATATATTCATTCAGTTTCAGTTGCATGTTGAACGTCTACTCAAGCATAAAATTATCCATGTTTAGTCAGATTGGGGGGTGCGAATATCGCAACCTCAACACTTTCTTTAATAAGCTTGGGATCTCCCATCGTTTGTCATGCCCACATACACATCAGCAGAATGGCGTTGTCGAGCACAAACATCGCCATCAGCTGGTTGAAACCGGCCTCACACTTCTTGCTCATGCTTATGTACCTTTTCGCTTTTGGAGTGATGCTTTTGCCACCGCGTGTTTTCTCATTAACAGATTACCTACGCGCGTTCTTAATATGAAAACTTCTATTGAGCTTCTCTTGGATGAAACTCCTGACTACACCTTTTTCAAGGTATTCGGGTGCGCCTGTTGGCCTCATCTTCGTCCTTATAATGATCACAAACTTGAGTTTCGCTCCAAAAAGTGTGTGTTCTTGGGGTATAGTTCTCTCCATAAAGGCTACAAGTGTCTCCATGTCCCAATTAATCGAGTCTACATATCTCGGGATGTTGTTTTCGATGAGAACGTCTTCCCTTTTTGCGCCATGCCTCAGTCATCCATCACAGCACCATCTCTGCATTCATCTTCTCTTATGCCTGGCCAATTTGAAGATGTTGCATATTCGCCTGTGTTGTTACCTAATCATGGTGCAGGAACTGGACGTGGAGCTCGCCTGGAACTCCTCCCTAACGGACCCACTACGTCGCCCGTGGCGCACGTTGATCGGCTCGTGCATGTGCATGCACCGCCTCCTGCCCTCGACCCCGCCTCGGGAGCCCCGTCTACCACTCCGACTGGGCCGGAGCCTGCATCGGCTACTATGGCTGGGTCGGAGCCCGCGACGGAGCGGCCTCTGTTGCCGCCTCCTCGCCTGGCCTCCCCTCCATCGTCACCCCCGCCATCTGTGTGGGCGTCGCTGCCACCTACTTCGTCTGGGCCTGAAGTGACCCACATGACACCTGCCATCTGCTCAACGTCGCACAGCCCGCCGTCGCCCGGCCCGCTGTCACCCGGTCCCTCTTCGCCGGAGTCCCCTGGACCGGCCTCGCCTGCTCTGGACGCCCTGCCTGCCCTGGTATTCGCTGCTCCATGGCTGAAGGAAATATGCCCTAGAGGCAATAATAAAGTTATTATTTATTTCCTTATATCATGATAAATGTTTATTATTCATGCTAGAATTGTATTAACTGGAAACATAATACATGTGTGAATACATAGACAAACATAGTGTCACTAGTATGCCTCCACACTAGTAGAAAAATGGGCAAATCTGAGAAACATTAGTACCAGTTTGCATATGAGCCGGCACTAATGTGTCCATTAGTGCCGGTTCAATGACTAGGCGGGAGGAGAGCTTTAGTACCGGTTCATTGCGAATCTTTAGTACCGGTTCGTGCCACGAACCGGTACTAAAGGTGCTGGCCGGGCACCATCATCTTTAGTATCGGTTCGTGGCACGTACCGGTACTAAAGAGGTTGTGGCAGGGCTATTTTTAGTCCCACCTCGCTCCCCTAATAAGATTTTGACCACCTTAAATATGATACTTCTCAAACTATCACAAGCATTTGGTCTTCATTGAACTCTATGTGTAGGATCTGTGGCTGCAATAGGAGTCTTCGCCGGTTCTTAAATCGGTGGTAGATTCCTATTGACAATTTAGATTCTATACAAAAAGATCATTGATGATCAATGTATTTTTTATGTACTTCTCTATAGCGGTAGCGCGTTTTGGCTGAAAGGCGGTACTGATCAATGTATTTTTTCTGCATTCAGATGCACAATTTAAATATATTACTTCTCAAACTATCACAAGCACTTGGTCTTCATTGAACTCTATGTGTATAATTTGTGGACTCAATATGAGTCTTCACCGGTTTCGGATGAGAACCCATCAGTTACACGGGCACTTCATTTTTTTTAACTTATTTGAACTCCAGACTTTTTTTGAGTCGGCATTATGCAGTTCGAAGCGACGTCATCAATTTCCAACACGTTCTGACATCATTTGCTGTTTTTCAGTCACCAATTTGTTTAGATCAGAGCTAAATGACCGTGAAAATGAAAATCACTACAAAACAAACTCTGAAAATGTTGAAGGTATCAACATTTCACCCGCATAGCATGTGCGAAAGAGTAGAGAGGGTCACGGCAAAAACTGGACGAACTTCGTGTACAAACTGGACAATCTCTTTCGGAGTATCAGGGTTTCGGGCGAGAACTCATTAGTTACACGGGCACTTCATTTTTTTTAACTTATTTGAACTCCCGACTTTTTTTGAGCCGGCATTATGCAGCATTCGAAGCGACGTCATCAATTTCCAACACGTTCTGACATCATTTGCTGTTTTTCAGTCACCGATTTGTTTAGAGGAGCTAAATGACCGTGAAAATGAAAATCACTACAAAACAAACTCTGAAAATGTTGAAGGTATCATCATTTCACCCGCATAGCATGTGTGAAAGAGTAGAGAGGGTCACGGCAAAAACTGGACGAACTTCGTGTACAAACCGTGAAAATAAATAATGCAGAAAAGAAAAAAAAACTATATAAAGCAAAAATATTCATAAAAAACTAAATACAGCAAAAGAAAGTACTCAGAAATAAATAGAAGAAAAAAATAAAGCAGAAAAGAAAAAAACTATATAAAAAAAGTACTCAAAAAAATATAGAAGAAAATAAATAATGCAGAAAAGAAAAAATTATATAAAGCAAAAATATTCACAAAGAAACTAAATACAGCAAAAAAACTACTCAGAAATAAATAGAAGAAATCAAATAAAGCAGAAAAGAAAAACTATATAAAAAATTACTCAAAAATAAATAATGCAGAAAAGAAAAAAATATAAAAAATTGTTGGGGCGCTGCCCGGTGGGCCTGCCAGACCTATGGTGTGCAAATTCAGGCCCAGAAGGGTCAGCAGGCTCACAGGGCAGCGCGCCGAAGTTAGGCCCAGAAGCCTGCTATATAGAGGAGTTCGAAAGGGCAGCCGCGGCTGGGTTTATAAATCAGTGCGGCTGCCCTTCGCTCGGCGAGGTGGGACTAAAAATAGCGAACCGCGGATGGCAGCGCACGGCCTTTAGTACCGGTTGATGGCTCTAACCGGTACAAATGGAGGGGCCTTTAGTACCGGTTAGAGCCATCAACCGGTATTAAAGGCGCAAAAATTGGCCTTTAGTACCGGTTGGTGGCTCTAACCGGTACTAAAGGCCCCTCCTATATATATGTCACTTACGAAAATTTAGTTATCGTCGGCTTCGTTCCACTTTTCTCTCACGCGACATCTCGATCTCCGACGCCGACGCCGCCGCGCCGCCGAGCCGTCGCCCCCGCCGCCCGTCGTCGCCGTCCCCGCCGCCCTCGCCGCCCCTGCCGCCCATCGTCGTCGTCCCCGTCGTCGCCGCGCGCCCCCGCCGCCCGTCGTCGTCGCCGCCCCCGCTGCCAGGCCGTCTCGTCGCCGTCCCCGTCGCCCGTCTCGTCGCCGTGCCCAGCTGCCGCCCTCGCCGCCCGTCGTCGCCGCCCCAGCCGCCCGTACGCGCCCGCTCCATACACACACGCATACACACATACACACACACATACACGCACACACGCATACACACATACACACACACACACTACACACACACATACACGCACACACGCATACACGTGCAGACATACACACACACACGCATACACATACACACACACATATTTTTTTACTAATTCTCTGTTTTCTATTGTTTAGATGAATTAATTAATATAACTAGTTTATTTTTAGTAAATGTTTAGTTGAACTAGTTGAATTAATATAACTAGTTTATTTTTAGTAAATGCTTAGTTGAACTAATTGAATTAATATAATTCGTTTATTTTTAGTAAATGCTTAGTTGAACTAATGAATTAATATAACTAGTTTATTTTTAGTAAATGTTTAGTTGAACTAGTTGAATTAATAGAACTAGTTTATTTTTAGTAAATGCTTAGTTGAACTAATTGAATTAATATAACTAGTTTATTTTTATTAAATGTCTAGTTGAACTAGTTCAATTAAACATTTACTAAAAATAAACTACTTATATTAATTCAATTAGTTCACCTAAGCATTTACTAAAAATAAACTACTTATATTAATTCAATTAGTTCACCTAAGCATTTACTAAAAATAAACTACTTATATTAATTCAATTAGTTCACCTAAGCATTTACTAAAAATAAACTACTTATATTAATTCAATTAGTTCACCTAAGCATTTACTAAAAATAAACTACTTATATTAATTCAATTAGTTCACCTAAGCATTTACTAAAAATAAACTACTTATATTAATTCAATTAGTTCACCTAAGCATTTAC
Source organism: Aegilops sharonensis (assembly GCA_904067115.1). Classification (NCBI taxonomy): domain Eukaryota; kingdom Viridiplantae; phylum Streptophyta; class Magnoliopsida; order Poales; family Poaceae; genus Aegilops; species Aegilops sharonensis. Next base: position 936,700,318 of record LR880967.1, read on the forward strand.
TAAAAATAAACTACTTATATTAATTCAATTAGTTCACCTAAGCATTTACTAAAAATAAACTACTTATATTAATTCAATTAGTTCACCTAAGCATTTACTAAAAATAAACTACTTATATTAATTCAATTAGTTCACCTAAGCATTTACTAAAAATAAACTACTTATATTAATTCAATTAGTTCACCTAAGCATTTACTAAAAATAAACTACTTATATTAATTCAATTAGTTCACCTAAGCATTTACTAAAAATAAACTACTTATATTAATTCAATTAGTTCACCTAAGCATTTACTAAAAATAAACTACTTATATTAATTCAATTAGTTCACCTAAGCATTTACTAAAAATAAACTACTTCTATTAATTGAACTAGTTGAATTAAGAGAACTAGTTTATTTCTAGTAAATGCTTAGTTGCACTAATTGAATTAATATAACTAGTTTATTTTTAGTAAATGTTTAGTTGAACTAGTTGAATTAATAGAACTAGTTTATTTTTAGTAAATGCTTAGTTGAACTAATTGAATTAATATAACTAGTTTATTTTTAGTAAATGTTTAGTTGAACTAGTTGAATTAATAGAACTAGTTTATTTTTAGTAAATGCTTAGTTGAACTAATTGAATTAATATAACTAGTTTATTTTTAGTAAATGTTTAGTTGAACTAGTTGAATTAATAGAACTAGTTTATTTTTAGTAAGTGTTTAATGTTTTGCCTAATATGAACATAGGAAATGTCGTCTGACGACGGAAAAAATTTCATTATGTGCGAATACTGTGAAGACCAGAGCGGCAAGTGCGACAGAAATTTCCTTGTTGATGATAGGCGATTCAGTATCAAGCTAGATGAGACCTTCGAATTCGATACAGTAAGTCACAACGACAAGTCTGTTTTCGTAATTAAGCATGACTTATATATGCTTTATTTGCCTGACCTATAATTTTTAATTTTCACTATTCTACTAGCGCATCCCCTGCCATGCAAGAATTTTTGTCTTGGATAAGATAGGTTTCAAGGATATGAAAACTATGGAGGTAAAGAGAGTTTACCTGAAAGCTGAGCATGGTTATACTTTCAACGTCAAAGTATACAATGCACACACGTACACCTATTTTGAATGCAAAACTTGGCAAGCACTATGCAAGGCTTATGCATTTGAGCCTGGTATGGTTATCACTTTTGATCTTCGTCCGGAAGATGATATTGAAGGTAATAGAGACATGTGGGTCGATGTGCAGACGCCTCCAGTTCTACCATTATGTGAGTTCTTCTCAACTATGTTTTTGTCTTTGATATTGCTTATTCAAAAATAATTGACAACTAATTTCTATTGGCAGCTTATTTCCATTCAAGCAAACATGTCCGACGCTTGGTAGACATGACCTACTACTGTCCCGGAGCTGAACTAAACTGCGAGGAGATAAGTCATTATGTTTCATGGCTTGAGGATCTTCATACTGTCAAGACAAATTTTCTTCCTGCACCTAGAAATGTTACTACTCAAAACGTGCGACCAATAGTGATGGTATTGAACAACTTCACATCTATTTAGGAATGATGGTAAGAATTTTACTATTTGTCCTCAGTGCATCTTTTGCATACATATTTTTTTTGCTAAACTTTCATTGCTAAGTATATTAATTAAGTACTATATGATGTTCTTCAACAGGGACTACCGATGACAGTTGTGCCTCAGGGGATCGAGACTAAAGGTCGCATGTCAATTGTTAGCTTACGGCCAAGATATCCTGCATTGCACATGAATGCATTCATGATTTCTAGAAGCGATGAATGCTTAATAGTGAAAGATTGGAGGAAAATTGTTAACGGTCACAGAGAAGTATTAGGGGGCAGCAATGAGAAGCGCATCCCACGATTAGGAGACAGGTTCATCTGCATGCTCCAGTATGATGAATCAAGAGAGCTACACATGTTCTATGCTATTTTACCAGAGAGAGAGTAGCTAGCAGGAGTGATTTAGCTAGTTCATGCTGCTCTTAGTACTTGTCCTTTCATGTCCGTGTTCTTCGTTCTGAAATTAATCTCAAATAGTGATTTGCTTTTGTGGTGTTATATATATATATGAACGCTTATAATATCATGACAATAATGTGTTGAACTCGATGATATTTTTGCTTCTGGTACAAGTGAATGTTTCTTCTTTAAGCTACTGTTGGTGGTGCATGATTAGATAGCGGTAATGACTATGATGATTAAATAGTGATAATGACGACTACGATGATTTTTAGCTAGCTAGCTAGAGTATACATATACTCATGTTGATGATATGATGCAAGAGTTTTTATATTAATATGATGATGATGATGAGTTATTATATCATTTAATGAAAGAAACCACAGATTAGTTTCAGATGGATGGATCCTACCTAAGTTATCAACTATATATATGCCATATCCATATATATTATACTTGATCACCTAATTAGGTGATCAAGTATAATATCGATATGGCATATACTTGATCACTTATAGCTAGCCAGATCCTTCAGTCGAAAATAATCCGCGGTACTTTCACCTAATGATTTAACAACTCATTATAATGTAAAACAATCACTAAATTAAATTAAAAACACAAAACTAAAGGAAAAATAAAAAAAACACCCAAATATTTAGTACCGGTTGGTGTTACCAACCGGTACTAAAGCCCTACGCGCACCTGGGCCTGGCTCGTGCCACGTGTTTGCACTTTAGCGCCGGTTCGTGACGAACCGGTACTAAAGGGGGTGGGACCTTTAGTCCCTACTCTTTAGTGCCGGTTGGCGAACCGGCACTAAAGGTCGGTTCTGCACTAGTGCTACTTGACTAGCTCGTTGATCAAAGATGGTTGTCTTTCCTAACCATAGACACGAGTTGTCATTTGATTAACGGGATCACATCACTAGGAGAATGATGTGATTGACTTGACCTATTCCGTTAGCTTACCACTTGATCATTTAGTATGTTGCTATTGCTTTCTTCATGACTTATACATGTTCATACAACTATGAGATTATGCAACTCCCGTTTACTGGAGGAACACTTTGTGTGCTACCAAACGTCACAACGTAACTGGGTGATTATAAAGGAGCTCTACAGGTGTCTCCGAAGGTACATGTTGAGTTGGCGTATTTCGAGATTAGGATTTGTCACTCCGATTGTCGGAGAGGTATCTCTGGGCCCTCTCGGTAATGTACATCACTATAAGCCTTGGAAGCAAAGTAGCTAATAAGTTAGTTGTGGGATGATACATTACGTAAGGAGTAAAGAGACTTGCCGGTAACGAGATTGAACTAGGTATTGAGATACCGACGATCGAATCTCAGGCAAGTATATAGCATACCGATGACAAAGGGAACAACGTATGTTGTTATGCGGTTTGACCGATAAAGATCTTCGTAGAATATGTAGGAGCCAATATGAGCATCCAGGTTCCGCTATTGGTTATTGACCGGAGACGTGTCTCGGTCATGTCTACATAGTTCTCGAACCCGTAGGGTTCGCATGCTTAAAGTTAGATGACGGTTATATTATGAGTTTATATGTTTTGATGTACCGAAGGTAGTTCGGAGTCCTACATGTGATCACGGACATGACGAGAAGTCTCGAAATGGTCGATACATGAAGATTGATATATTGGACGACTATATTCGAACACCAGAATGGTTCCGGGGGTTATCAGATGTATACCGGAGTACCGGGGGGTTACCGGAACCCCCGGGGGGTTAATGGGCCTCATGGGCCCAAAGTGGAGCAGAGGAGGGGCAGCCAGGGCAGGCCGCGCGCCCCTCCCCCTCTAGTCCGAATAGGACAAGGAGGGGGCGGCACCCCCCCTTCCTTCTTCTCCTCTCTCCCCTTCCTTCCCCTCTCCTACTTGGACAAGGAAAACAGGGAGTCCTACTCCCGGTGGGAGTAGGACTCCTCCCTGGTGTGCCCTCCTCTGGCCGGCCGCCCCTCCCCCTTGGTCCTTTATATACGGGGGCAGGGGGCACCTCTAGACACAACAATTTGATCCCTGAGATCTCTTAGCCGTGTGCTTTGCCCCCCTCCACCATAATCCACCTTGATAATATCGTAGCAGTGCTTAGGCAAGGCCCTGCGTCGGTAGAACATCATCACGTCACCACGCCGTCGTGCTGACGGAACTCTCCCTCAAAGCTCGGCTGGATCGGAGTTCGAGGGACGTCATCGAGCTGAATGTGTGCTGAACTCGGAGGTGCCGTGCGTTCGGTACTTGATCGGTCGGATCGTGAAGATATACGACTACATCAACCGCGTTGTACTAACACTTCCGCTTTCGGTCTACGAGGGTACGTGGACATACTCTCCTCTCTCGTTGCTATGCATCACCATGATCTTGCGTGTGCGTAGGATTTTTTTTTTCAAATTACTACGTTCCCCAACATTGGTATCAGAGCCAGGTTTTATGCGTAGATGTTATATGCACGAGTAGAACTCAAGTGAGTTGTGGGCGATATAAGTCATACTGCTTACCAGCATGTCATACTTTGGTTCAGCGGTATTGTTGGATGAAGCGGCCCGGACCGCCATTACGCGTACGCTTACGCGAGACTGGTTCTACCGACGTGCTTTGCAGTGGCTGACGGGTGTCAGTTTCTCCAACTTTAGTTGAACCGAGTATGGCTACGCCCGGTCCTTGAGAAGGTTAAAACAGCACTAACTTGACGAACTATCGTTGTGGTTTTGATGCGTAGGTAAGAACGATTCTTGCTAA
>LR880967.1:936738995-936764946 GCA_904067115.1 Aegilops sharonensis
GCAGGGAAGTTAATCTATTCGGATAGCCGTGATCTTCGGTAACAGGACGACTTGGAGTTGTACCTTGAGCTTATGACAACTAGAACCAGATACTTGATAAAACACACCCTTCCAAGTGCCAGATACAACCGGTGGTCGCTCTCGCTCAGGGTTATGAGCAGGGGATTGCCGGGTAGGATTATTGCTATATGATGTTACTTGGAGGACTTCAGTTTGTCCCCTCCTACCTGTTGTAAGGCAGGTGTCCAGAAGCGTAGTCTTCGTTAAGACTAGTTATCCCCCTCTTATTCTGGCATTCTGCAGTTCAGTCCACTGATATGGCCTTTACACATATACCCATGCATATGTAATGTAGCTCCTTGCTTGCGAGTACTTTGGATGAGTACTCACGGTTGCCTTGTTCCCCCTTTTCCCCTACCTCTACTCGATTGCTGCAACCAGACGATGGAGCCCAGGATCCAAACGCCACCGCCTATGACGACTACTACTCCGGAGGTGCCTACTACTACGTGCAGCCCGCTGACGACGACCAGGAGTGACCTAGGAGGATCCCAGGCAGGAGGCCTGCTCCTCTTTCGATCTGTATCCCAGTTTGTGCTGGCCATCTTATGGCACCTTGTTTAACTTATGTCTGTCCTCAGATATTGTTGCTTCCGCTGACTCGTCTATGATCGAGCACTTGTATTCGAGCCCTCGAGGCCCCTGGCTTGTATTATGATGCTTGTATGACTTATTTTATTTGTAGAGTTGTGTTGTGATATCTTCCCGTGAGTCCTTGATCTTGATCGTACACATTTGCGTGCATGATTAGTGTACGATTAAATCGGGGGCGTCACAGTGGTGGCGTATGCTGGCGGGTGGCAAGTTGGATGGTTGGCTCCGTATCAGGCATGTAGTGGTGGTTGGGATGTGGGAGAAATCCTTGTCGGTGCTTCCGGCTCCGATGCGGTGGCGCCTGCGAGTGCCGCCTTTCCTTCCTGAAGGGCGTCGGTGCTGCCTATCCCCACTCCTTTCCGCACGCCGGGGGAAACCCTAGGATATGTCCGGGCAATAGCGGCATCGATGTTGCATCCCTTCTTGGAGGTGCTGCTTGGTACGTGGCGGTGTGGAGCCGTGGTGTGCAGTGGGACGAATCCGGAGGGCGCAACGGTGGCGGATCATCTGTGCTTTTGGCGAGCTGCCATTGTTGGCATTTAGTTCTTCTTTCTTCTTCTTTTGGGCTTGATGTGCTGTTCGCCCCATCAGTTATCGTGTGTTCCGTGGAAATTGCTTTATAATATAAAGTAGGGGAAACCCTTTTTCGGAAGATCTCGGCTCATTTTGACAAGCTCAGAAGAATGTGCATTTGGCAAAAGAAATCTAAAAATGATACATCTTCAAATTCCTTGGCTGCTTGGGGCATGATTTGCAAACCTAAGGATAAAGGAGGGCTCGGAATCCTTGATGCCAATGTGCTGAGCACGACCCTTCTAATGAAGTTCCTCGACAAATTCTACAACCATCATGATGCTCCTTGGGTCGAGTTGATCCGGTCCACTTATTACACAACCTCAGTACCACACGCATCAGTGCCCTGTGGTTCATTCCGGTGGCGGGAAGTTGCGCGGCTGGTGCATGGAATCACCACAGTTGTCATCGGGGATGGGGGAGCCACACTTTTTTGGAAGGACCTCTGGTGCACTAAAATCTTTTCTGACCGGTGTCCCCGTGCCCACTCTTTGGCCACGGATGAAGGCGCTGTTCGGTGATCCACTAGCTTCACCAAATTTGAGGATCTGCAGAGCACCTATTTCACTGCTCCGGGATTTTTGACTTGTGCTCCGCCAGCTCCCAGAGCCAGAGCGTGGAGCGGAGGAGGGTCAAACAGGCCCAAAGATGAGATGCATCAGTTAGGAAATCTTACATGCTTAAGAAGTTGCTTCCCACTACTACCAATTAACATGCATATTATCTACATCAGCTTCATTCCACGTCAGCATTCACATGAGTATAATTCTTGAAATGCATGATGCCAAGTCATTCTCCCGTTACCAGTGTACAGAACACACCGCGACGACCGCTGCCGTCCCACGCTATTCCATCGCGCGTGCACGGTATTGCAACTGCACCTCACAGTTGAGTCCAACACAGGCAGTACGTGCCAGGTTTACTCAAAAAAAGAAGTCAGTACGTGCCAGGACTCCTCTGGAACGAAGCGAACGCACGACGCTCCGTTCAACTTCACCCGTTTCCATCAGTAAATCACGGGCTCATTAAAGAACGACCCCTCACTCCATCAAACACCAATCTTTTCCCCCTCTAAAGCAGGGCCCGGCGCGGCGGCGGATGGGTGTCCATCTTCTCCGCCACGACCGCCGGTCCGGCTGGCCTCCGCGGCTTTTTGGTATTCCATATCGGGTTAGAGCATCTCCAGCTGTTGGCACCTCAGGAGGCGCCTAAAATCGCCGCCTGAGGTGACCCGGCGCAAAAAGTGGGCCTGGGGGCGAGTTGGCCCCCAGCCGCCGTCCCCAGGGCCGGCCCCAGGCGTGGGAAAAAAATAGACAAACTTGGACTGAAGCATGCCAATTTTCGGCAAACTTAGGCTTTTATATTCGCAAACTTGGGCTAAAACATGCCATTACATATAAAAACTAGTAAAAAAAAAACTTGCTAAAGGCCGAGAATTCGCCGTCGTCGCCGCCATCGTCGGCCTTCTCCTCCTTGACTCGGGCGCCCCTACTGGACCCCTCCCCGGCTGGTGGCGGCGGTGGCGACGCATCGTCGTCGTCGTCGCTGTCGTCGATGATGACGACGCCGCCTTCGTCGCGGCCTCGGCGGCGCTGCGCGAAGCGCTGTAGGGCGGCGCGCTGGCGCTCCCTCGCCATCTTCAGGGAGTCTTGGCGCGCCCATTCAAGGGCCGCGTCGTCGGCCAGCTCGACCTCGTCGTGCTCTGCCTTCACCGGCGCTAGCAGCCCAGGCTCCGTCTTCACCGGAGCCAGCCCCGGCTCCGTCTTCGCCGGCGCGAGACCCGGCTCCGTCTTCGGCTTGACGAAACGCGGGGGAGGAGCCGACGAGGAGGCGCGCCGGCCGCCCTCGCTCATGACGATGCTGGCGCTGCGTGTACGCCGGCCGAGCAGCGTCTCCGCCGCGGGCTCGGCCATGACGCCTAGCAGCGATGGAGTGCCGGAGGATTGGGAGGAAGAACACGACGAGGAAGAAGAGGAGGAGGAGCCGAACCTCCTTGGCTCCCATTGCCCGTCGCGTCGGCGGTGCGCCGGGGCGGCCGTCCTCGCCGGGGGGTACGCCAACGGTGGGTTGTTGCCGCCCTTGAGGTGCGTCAGCATGCCGTCGAGGGTGCGGCCGGGGACGCCCCACCAGAGTTGGCGCCCCTCGCTGTTCTTGATGCCGCCGACCACCGGCGCCCCGTTGGTGGACGCCAGCCGCTGCTGCTGGCGGCGTTCGAAGTATGCCGTCCAAGCCGCGTTGTTGTCGGCGCCGGTGAGAGAGGCGCGCGCGATCTCAACCTCGTCGGCGAAGTACGATGGCTTGTTGACGGCGTCGGGCAACGGGGGAGTGGGCACTCCCCCATTGCTGAGCCTCCAGCCCGTCGGCACGACGCGCATGTCCGGCGGCACCCGGATGTTCGCCTCGTCTCCGGGAAAACGCTCGGCCATCGGGGAGAGGGAGTGGCTGGGGAGAAGAGACCGGCGGGAGAGGGAGGGCTGGGGTGGGGAGAGGAGCTCGGCGGCGGCGCTCGGGAGAGGTGTGGAGAGGTGGCACTCCAACGCGGTGAGCGAGACCATATATAGCCGCGCCTCGTCCGTGTGTACGCGTCCGAGGGAGGGGAGGCGTCAGTGCGCATCGGCGCGCCGCCCCGTGACGCGCCGCCCGTGAGGAATCAATGGCAAAGCTGACCGGCGGCAGCCTTGCCATTGATTCCCCGCAGGAAACCGAGGCGTCCGGAAGACGAGGTGGGCAGTGTCGTTGAAGCGGCTGCCCCATGGCGCTTTCGCACCAAAAATGATTCGTCCGGCGCCCCCGAGAGCCCCCCAGCGCGCCGGGTTAGGGTTGGGTCCGCCGCGCCAATTTCAGCCCGAGCCGGCGAAAAAGGGCCACTGGGGACGTGGCTGGGCCGATTTTTTGGCGCCCGCGGCCGAAAAGTCACCTGGGGGGCCTTGTTGGGGGCGCGGCTGAAGATGCTCTTACGTTCGCGTTGCTGGTGTGATGCCCTACATGTCGAGCCAGCGGCCGCGGTGCCTGATCGTCCCCTCCATCTCTATCTCTGTTCCGCCCCCCGGCGACGCTTGTGAGGTTGGTTCCACCGGAACAGGATCGGTCGCTTGGGAGATTGCAGTCTGAAGAGTAAATTGCAAAAAACCACCACATCTGTGGACCTTAAATCAAAAAACCACCATATTTCGTTTTTTTTGCAAAAAACATCTGGTATTGTGCTGACAGTTTGCAAAAAACGCTAATGAGTCAATAAGAGCGGTTTGACACAGAAACTGACGAGTGGGTACCACCGGTCAGGCTGACGTGGCATCAAATTCTCCCACCGTTTGTTTAGCCTGTCAAACGACAGGTAGGGCCCACCTGTCACCTTCTTTGCTTCCGTCTCCTCCTATGCATTTGATCGAGCAGTTTGTGGGCGTACAGCCAGCCGCCGCCATTGTGCCCAAGCCCCGACACGGCTGTTGCGTGCGCCATGGCCGTCGCCCAGGTCACCCACGCTGAGCTGCACCACGCCATGCCCTGACGCCGCCTGACGCGCGACAAGTCAAACGCCCGAGCTGCGCCCCGCCATGGCCGTCGCCGAGGTCGCACACGCCTGAGCTGCAACGTCCCATGACAGTTGTCGTGCCCTCCCGCAGCACCCGAGCTGGAGCGTGCTCCTCGCACGCACCAAATCCACTGGAGAGTGCTCGTCGCGCGCACGCACGAAGCTCCAGGCTCGCGCTCAGCGCTGCCATCGTCACCGCCGCCGCCAACGGCCATCCCCGATTCCCCGTGATAGCCACCTTGTCGAAAAGCCCCGCCTACTCGCGCTTGACCTCTTCGTAGAATGAATGGCGGCGGGAAGCCCACAAGCTGACGCTCACATCCTTTCCTCCCCGACCATGTCCGTCGGCCACCGGCCTTGATCTCCCGGCGACTCCCTCGCTTCCCTGCGGCGCCTATGAAGATGCGCACGACCACGCTCCGGATTCGCACCCCGGGTTTCCCCTCATCTTCCATATGTCTCCTCGTGAGCCCGTGCTCTGGCTGTCAGTCGCTGCTGCACGGACGACGCCTCCGTGCCTCTCCCTACCTCGCCTCCATGCCCAAGGTGAGCTCCGGTGCTATTTCCCTTTCTCCCCGAGCCCCTCGCGCCCTGCAAAAGCTCGCGCCGAACACCGTCGCGCACCGCTGCTGCTCGTCGGTGTTAGACTTTGTAACGTAGTCCAACTGTGTAACCTGTATATTGTGTATCATTATATATACATGAGATAGGCCACCCCTACAGGGTTGAGCCAGTTCCCACAAATCCTACGTCTAATATGGTATCAGCCTAAACCTAGGACCTACCCCACCTTCACCACAGCCGCCGCCGCTGCCGTGCCCTAGACCTTCGGGCCGCCGCCGCCGCCGCTGCCATGTCCGCTTCCGCATCTAGCTCCGCCAGCACCGGGACGATCCCCGCATCGCTGGCTGCTCTCCTCAATCTCCCTGCCCGCGCCGGTGCTTGGTCGACGCCGCACTTCTTCGGCACCACGGCCGTGGGTTCGCTCTTCTCCGCCCCGATCCCGCAGTCTCCTGCACCGACAACCACGGCGGCCTACTCCGCCACGATGGTGGCGCCATCGGCGTCTACTGCCGCCTCGTACGTCGCCTCGTCCCCGACACTCGCCCTCATGGCGGCGGCCTCGGGAGGCTCCGACGAGCCACGTGTGGGTGGACCATCTGCAGTCCCGGCGGCTCCTGTGGTAGCTTCTACCGACGCTGCTGTGATCCCCGGGCCGTTCCACTTCGACAATCTCATCACGACTCGTCTCACGCCGGACAACTATTTGTTTTGGCGTGCCAAGGTTTTACCGCTGCTCCGCAGCCGCTCCCTCCTTGGTTATGTCGATGGATCCCTGCCATGTCCGCCGCAGGTCATTCACACCGTCCATGGCCCGGCCATCAACCCGGCGCACCGTCCGGGGGTACAACAGGACCAAGCGATCCTCTCCGCCATCCAGGGTTCTCTTGGAGACGGGGTCGCTGGCCTTTGCCTCTTTGCTGCCTCCTCCTTGGATGCGTGGACGACTCTGGAACATGCGTTTGCTCAGACCTCCACCGCCCACTCGATGGCTCTTCGCAGCAAGCTTGATGATGTCAAGAAACTGGATTCCTCGGCCACAACATACTTCAAAAAACTCAAGGTCTTGGCGGATACACTGACCTCTATTGGTCGACCATTGAGTGATGAGGAGTTTGCCGGCTATGTTATTAAGGGTCTTGATGCAGACTACGACAACCTCGCCGAGGCCGTCCACAACGCCAAGCCGGCACTTCCGCCGCATGAGCTCTTCTCCCGGCTGCTCTTCACCGAGCAACGCATCGAAGCTCGCCGCGCCACCAACACCATCGCCGACCAGCCCGCGGCGTTCTGGGCCTCGCGAGGCCAGCGCCCCCCTGCGTCCACGCCGCCTGTCCGTGTGACCACCCCGACAGCGCCACCCTCGGGCGGAGGCCCGGTACGCTGTCAACTATGTGGGCGTGAGAGGCATGTTGCCTCCAAGTGCCACAAGAGGTTTCAGCGGAGCTTCCTGGGCATTGGTAATGATGGCCAAGGTAATGAGCGACAGTTTGCCATGGCGGATTTTGGCCCTCCTTCTGCTCATGTTGCCGCCAAGAGCAGGGATACACGTGTCGACCCTGGCTATACACCATCATATCCGATTGATCCTGCATGGTATATGGACACTGGTGCCACGAATCATATGACGAACGAGCTCACCAAGCTGTCCACCTCTCAGCCATACTACGGTCACGACAAGGTTCACACCGCCAACAGTGTAGGTATGCCCATCTCTCACGTTGGTCAAGCATCTCTCTTAACTAGTCATCCATCTAGGCAGCTTCATCTTCGTAATATTTTACGGGTCCCCTCGGTGACTCTTAATTTGTTATCTGTTCCCAAACTCACTCTTGATAACAATGTCCTATGTGAATTTCACCCGTTTGATCTTTTTGTTAAGGACCGAGCCACCCGGGAAATTCTGCTTAGTGGTCGTCTCAGCCATGGCTTATACCGCTTGGAGGATCAATCCGCCCCGCGCGCCTTCAGTGGTGTTCGTGTGTCGCCGTCCCAGTGGCACTCTCGCCTTGGTCACCCTGCCACTCCCATAGTTCGTTATATACTTCACCGTCATGAGCTGCCTATTGAGTCTAGTAATAAGGAGATGTCCGTGTGTGATGCCTGTCAACTAGGCAAAAGTCATCAGTTACCATTTGTTTCCTCTACTCGTCAAGTAACGAGTCCTCTTGAACTTGTGTTCTCTGATGTGTGGGGTCCCGCTCAAATTTCTGTGAGTGGTCACAACTATTATGTTAGCTTTATTGATGCCTATAGTCGCTTTACCTGGCTTTATCTTCTTAAGCGCAAATCGGATGTGTTTGATATATTCATTCAGTTTCAAGTGCATGTAGAACGTCTTCTCAAGCATAAGATTATTCATGTTCAGTCTGATTGGGGGGGCGAATATCGCAACCTCAATTCTTTCTTTAATAAGCTTGGGATCTCTCATCGTTTATCATGTCCTCATACACATCAGCAGAACGGCGCGGTTGAGCGCAAGCATCGACATATAGTTGAGACCGGACTCACACTCCTGGCTCATGCATCCGTCCCTTTTCGTTTTTGGAGTGATACTTTTGCTACAGCATGTTTTCTTATTAACCGGCTACCTACGCGTGTCATTAATATGAAAACTCCTATTGAGCTCCTTTTACATGAAATTCCTGATTATACCTTCTTTAAGGTGTTCGGGTGCGCTTGTTGGCCCCATCTTCGTCCATATAATTCTAGAAAGCTTGAATTTCGGTCTAAGAAATGTGTGTTTCTAGGTTATAGCTCTCTCCATAAAGGCTATAAGTGCCTCCATGTGCCAACAAATCGTGTCTATATATCTCGTGATGTTGTCTTTGATGAGAACGTCTTTCCCTTTTCCTCCATGTCGCACCAACCTGCCACACCACCATCTATGCATTCATCTCCTCTTATGCTTTGCCAATTTGAAGATGTTGTATATTCGCCTGTGTTGTTACCTAACCATGGTGCAGGTATTGGACGTGGTGCTCGCTTGGAACTTCTTCCGGATACAGCTCCCGTCGCGCATGTTGACCGATCAGTGCACGTGCATGCAACCGTCGTCGACCCCGCCTTTGGCGCCGTGCCTGTCCATGCAACTGGACCGGCGCTGGCCTCCGACACCGGGCCGGTGTCATCCGAGGCGCCGTCTCCGCCAGTCGGGTCGCGGCCCACGACGGATGAAGAGCGGCCCGCCACACCGACGCCCTCTCTGGGGCGGCTCCAGCGGTCTCAGCCTCCGTCCACGCCTGCACGTGAGGCCTCGCCTCCGTCGTCACCCGCCAGTCCATCCCTGCCGCCCCCGTCGCCTGGGTCGGCCGGGCCTCCTGATGACTCGCCCGAGTTTTCGCCTGGGCTCCCGTCGCCCGATCTCCCGCCATCCTCCACTGTGTTGGCACCGCCGGCTCCTGTTCTCGTTGCACCGCAACGCCCGCATACACGCAGCCGCAGTGGTATTGTCCAACCCAAGCAGCGTCATGATGGTACAGTTACATATTTGGCTGCCTGTCTTGCTCATTCTGTTGCAGATCCCACTGATGAACCACGTCACTATGAGGTTGCTATGAGTATCCCTCACTGGGCGAGCAGCTATGGAGCAAGAGTACCATGCACTTCTGCATAATGAGACATGGACATTGGTTCCTCCGCCGCCTCGTGTCAACATCATTGATTCAAAGTGGGTTTTCAAAGTCAAGAGACATGCAGACGGGTCTATTGAGCGCTACAAGGCGCGTCTTGTGGCTAGAGGATTCAAACAGCGACAGGGTCTGGACTACGAGTACACATTCAGCCCGGTGGTTAAGCCTACTACCATCCGGCTTCTTTTATCTCTTGCGGTCTCTCGTGGTTGGTCTCTCCGACAGCTCGATGTGCAGAATGCTTTTCTCCATGGGTTGCTTGAAGAGGAGGTTTACATGAGGCAGCCGCCAGGATTTGTTGATCCAGATCAGCCTCATCATCTCTGTCGTTTGACGAAGGCGCTCTATGGACTGAAACAGGCACCTCGTGCCTGGCATGCCCGTCTCGCTTCGGTTCTTCGTACTGATGGATTCGTTCCGTCGACAGCCGACAGCTCGCTATTCTTATTTCAGCGCCCCAGTCTGACTGTGTATTTGCTTGTGTACGTGGATGATATTATTCTGGTCAGTTCTTCTACGACGGCTGCTGATGCTCTTGTGACTGCTCTTGGCAGAGATTTTGCGGTTAAAGACTTGGGACAGTTACACTTCTTTCTCGGCATTGAGGTTGCACATCAGTCTCGTGGCAGCTTGGCTCTCACTCAGAAAAAGTACTCTCTTGATCTCTTGCGCCGTGCTGGTATGCTCAAGTGTAAGCCATCATCCACGCCCATGTCCTCTACGGATAAGCTCTCGGCCACTGCTGGTTCTCCTCTTTCTTCGACGGATGCTACGGAGTATCGGAGTATTGTTGGTGGTTTGCAGTATCTGACTATCACTCGTCCTGATCTTTCTTTTGCGGTCAACAGGGTATGTTAGTATCTTCATGCTCCTACAGATGTGCACTGGTCTGTTGTGAAGCGCATTCTTCGTTATGTGCGTCTCACGGTATCCTATGGTCTTCACCTGCGATCCAGTTCCTCTACTGTTCTCTCTGCATTCTCAGATGCTGATTGGGCTAGGTGTCCAGATGACAGGCGATCCACGGGGGGACATGCTGTATTTCTGGGTCCTAATTTGGTCGCCTGGAGTGCACGCAAGCAGTCCACTGTTTCTCGCAGCAGCACTGAGGCTGAGTACAAAGCAGTTGCCAATCCGACTGCTGAGCTTATCTGGATTGAGTCTTTGCTTCGAGAGCTCGGAATCTCCCAGTCACATCCTCCAATTCTTTGGTGTGACAACATCGGTGCTACGTTTCTTTCGACAAACCCGGTGTTCCATGCACGAACCAAGCACATTGAGATTGACTATCATTTTGTGAGGAAACGTGTTGCACAGAAGCTACTACAGATCAAGTTTATCTCCTCAAAGGATCAACTTGCCGACATCTTCACCAAGCCTCTACCTTCTCCCATGTTTGAGGTCTGTAGGCGCAATCTCAACCTCCTAGATGCATCAGGAGTGAGTTGAGATTGAGGAAGGGTGTTAGACTTTGTAACGTAGTCCAACTGTGTAACCTGTATATTGTGTATCATTATATATACATGAGATAGGCCACCCCTACAGGGTTGAGCCAGTTCCCACAAATCCTACGTCTAATAGTCGGCGAGCTCGGTGGTGCTCTGGCCGCCCGAGGATCTCGCCGTAGTGGTGTTGCAGCCGCCCCGACGCCGTGGCCTCCACTTCGCTGTGTCCAAGCAAGTGGACGCGAGCGCAGGAGGGTGGCCGACGGAGTCGCCCGCCACCAAGGAGACCACGCCGGGTTACATCTCACCGGATTTGTTGCGTCGATGGGAAGAAGATCTAGCTGACAGGGCACACGTCCAACTAACGTTTTGAGCAAACGGCGTTAATTTGTGTTGCAGTCATCACATAAAGCGGGCCCTGCCTTGTGAGATTTGGTGTCAGAGAGTGCTTAGTCGAGCGATCAGTGTTTTTTGAAAAAAGATTACTGAATACCGGATGTCTTTTGCAAAAAAAGCGAAACGTGGTGGTTTTTTGAATTAGAGTCCACAAATGTGGTGGTTTTTTGC
The DNA here is from genome assembly GCA_904067115.1 of Aegilops sharonensis. Classification (NCBI taxonomy): domain Eukaryota; kingdom Viridiplantae; phylum Streptophyta; class Magnoliopsida; order Poales; family Poaceae; genus Aegilops; species Aegilops sharonensis. The sequence goes on from LR880967.1 coordinate 936,749,960, forward strand.
AATTTACCCCAGTCTGAACCTGGCTTTTCCTGGAAGGACCGGCAGGGCCTCTGTTGAAAGCGACGTTTGGATTGGTTTGGAGTAGTGCTGCATCCATCCACCTCGGGGCATCTGTTGACACCGACGTTTGGAGGAACACTGCATCCATCTCCTCCGGTGAGCGTTCAACGGTGTGCCGTCATAGCTGATTACTGCAGCAATGGTTTTGCAAGCATAGTTCCTGCAGCTGACCGCGGAGGGAAGCCATGCAGGGCACTCTTTTCTGTCGATCGGCGACGGGTATGTGAAGACGGCAAACTTCAGAGTACGATAACGAAAAGAACGGTGGTCTTCCTTCTGATTTTTTGTATTCTGCAGGCAAGAGCAACAAAAGGAGGCGAGCTGCTCTCAACATTAATCAGCGGAGGTACTCCATGTTCCTTTTGCTCACTGTAGCTGGGTGGCCTTGGCGCCTCGCCTGTACTCCGATATTAATCTCAACAACCATTGGTGAGCCATCCCTTTTGTATTTTCTAGCTTCCCTATGACATCTATCTCCAACAAGTTTAATTTTTCATTTGCAAGTTCCACCATATGAAAGTAAATATGCTGGCAGGTCATCCAACCTCATAGTCTGCTGTTAGCGCAAAGAGCACGAAGCTAGATGGGACGAATTTGGAACCCTCTCATATATCAGGTTAGTCCAGATATCAGATTCCCCACCTAAAGATAATCTGAACTTTATTTTGATTGAGTTGACACATGCACCTGCCATTCCGAATCCTAACTGGATTGGGTCAACACATGCAATTCGTAAAATTCTTGCAGATCCCATTTAGGAGGTGTTTGTTTCGGGGAGAAATCCCCGGTACCTATTTACGGTGTAATCAGAAAACGATACGCATGTTTGGTACGTGTACACTATAATCGCTTGCCTCCGTTAACGACTCCGGGCCAGCTCTGGATCGATACCACCCACACCCCACCGTAAACGATTCTGTAACCGCACCTCCTCCTCCCACGATCCCCTCCACCTCAACCGGCACCGCCGCCTCCATGGTCCCCTTCGTCTCCCCTCGACCTTCTCCTCCAGGTTCGGTGCCACCGCATCCGCGGCACGCCCGCCGGCGGGGACGACCTGCATCTCATCTAGGGATTCTGAATCTCGAGTGTTCCTCTGCTCTCTCCTGAATGAACCAAACAAAACAAGGATTTCTCCATTACATCCCCGTTACCAGCGTGATCTCATTCCTTTACCATTGACGTTACCACTCTCTAATCCAAACACCTCATTAGACTTAATGGCTAGTTTTGTTCCTGCAGACTTAATTTAGACTCGAGTTGGCTATTTTCTTGCACATGGTTGTTTGTTAATATTAAATACTATAGCATTTCAACGAAGTATTCTCAGGGAACACACTTGATTGCTAGATATATTCTATCATGTATCCCTCTTTTTTCTTATGCTCAGATAATCGTCCAAAGGCGTTTGACACATTGATTAAATTTCCATATTTAGTCTCCATATTAAACAAAACATAACGAAGTGTTTATCAGCTTATGTTTTTTTTATTGAATACAAACATTTCTACCTCTATACCATTTTCTTCTAATAATTGTGAACTTACTAGTAAGATGCCCGTGCGTTGCACGCAACAATGAAATGCATTGATCCAGGTCATCTCATGTTTAAGAAATATCGATAGGTTTCTTCGGATATTCATTCTTCTCTAGAGCTCACAAGCATCCGGGTGAATAGTAATGTAGGAAAAATAGATTAAAAATATCTTTTGCAAACAAAAGCGTTCTAGTGTTCAACCTGCATCCAAAACTTCATGAAGAAATATCACTAATTGTGCTTTGCAAAAAATGATCTTCAAAAAATATTTTTTGAGTATCGATTTTGTTTATTTTTTCTGCACAGCCATGAATGTAACTTAGGATGACTTGGAAGGGGGCAGAGGAGATGGCGAGGAGGAGGGGTCGTGGTGGTGGTCGGCAATGCGGCCTAAGCTAAGGCAAGAGAGGCGTTGGGGGAAGACGACAACAAGAGCAGCGACCTCTCCAGATCCTTCTTTATTTTTCATGAGATGGCTAGATGAGGTGAGAGGCAAGGGGTTATCTACAAACAAGGAGTGAAGTGCGGGGGTCTTTTTGCAAAACTGACATAGTTTGTCTCAGATGTGTTGGATGTAAATCGAACGGTTATAAATGAAGGATGGCAGGCACACCATCATCACCAACTCAGCTTTTTATAAGAGTAGAGATATGATTAGGTAATGTATATATAAATGTACATCTATTATTGATATTATATTTGAATTTATATTTATTATATTGAACCCAAATTGCTTGCACTATGAATGTCGCAGCAACGCGCGGAGTATTATCTAGTTTCTTCAGTGTTCGTTCCTTGGTGGAGCCTTCAACCTGCCTCTGTTGGTTCAGGAGAGAGAGGAGGTCAGGGACTTGCAAAACACCACTGCCGAGTGGCGACCAAGGTATCAACATGTCTATCCCTGATAAGTGAGTCCATGTCTGGGGCAACACCTACACTTCAGCCAAATACTATAGGTACTTTTTCAGAGAAGTGACCGTTGATGAAACCTTTCTTTGGGTTTGGAAAACTAAATTTTGTTGTTAAGAACCATTCTCAAAAGGGGGTTGGTCTTAAGGCTCCTTTTGGCTTAAGACCAATGTTCATTTCTTAAGATGTTTCACCACAACGCTGGCTATTTCTGTGTGAATCTGATATAAACATGCGGGGCTTGGATTGAAAATACTCTTGGGGACACACATGCAAAAACAACAGATTAATATTTGAGTTTCCTTCACTAGTTTGATCAAGTGGTTAGTATGGATGAAATAATATCGACCACACTTTTTTGATAAAGTGTGAATTTTATTGAAGCATTAAGGATATACAAACACAATGAGTACAGATTCGGTCATTTCATGACTAAGATGCACACAATCAACACTTGCACATGCACGCAAAGAATTACATCAGCAAAGACCAAAGTCATCTCCGTAGTTTCCTTCGTGGTTGGGCTAAACACACGCATGGGATCTATAAGGCGGAGAAGGACAGACTCCTTCTTATTATTCAAAATTTCGAAGCTAAAGCAGAAACATCTATCTTAGATTCCACTGAGTTGGCAACAAAGATAGATGCGGAGGTGAAGCTTAAAAAGCTTCTCCGTGAGGAGGAATTGAAGTGGGCATTGCGAGCCAAGGTTCACAAAATCGTAGAAGGCGAGGATAACACTCAATTCTTTCACATGATTGCGAATGGGAAGCATCGTAAGAAGAGAATTTTTCAATTAGAACAAGATGAAGGAACCATAGTTGGTCAGGATAATCTCAAAGAATACATTACCAATTATTACAAACAGTTGTTTGGTAACCCGGTAGAGACTTTTGTGGCGTTGGATGAGTCTAGGGTTGAGGATGTGCCTCAACTTGAGACCGCCGAGAACGAGCTATTGACTGCTCCTTTTTCGGAGAAAGAGGTGTTCGAGGCTATTTCTCAAATGGAGAACAACAAGGCTCCAGGTCCGGATGGTTTTCCGGCGGAGTTCTACAAGAAGTGTTGGCATTTTATCAAGGGGGACTTAATGCCCATGTTTCGCGAGTACTTTGAGGGTCAGCTGCAATTGTTCAAGCTGAATTTTGGGACGATTACTCTTCTGCCTAAGAAGACGGACGCTGTTCGGATCGAGCAGTTTCGACCCATCTGTTTGCTAAATGTGAGTTTCAAGATCTTCACTAAGGTGGGCACAAATAGGCTTTCACAAATAGCACACTCAGTAGTTCAGCCGTCTCAGACAGCTTTCATGCCGGATAGAAACATCCTGGAAGGGGTTGTTGTCTTGCATGAAACGCTCCACGAAATCCACTCCAAAAAACTGGATGGCGTAGTTTTTAAAGTGGATTTTGAGAAAGCATATGATAAAGTCAAATGGCCTTTCCTGCAACAAGCGTTACGTATGAAAGGTTTTCATCCGGCATGGAGAAACCAAATTAAATCTTTAACGCAAAAAGGGAGTGTGGGGATTAAGGTGAATGATGATGTTGGTCACTATTTTCAAACTCACAAGGGGCTACGGCAAGGAGACCCTATGTCACCGATTCTATTTAACATAGTGGCCGACATGCTGACTATTTTAATAGGTCGGGCAAAGGATGCAGGACAGGTAGGTGGCCTGGTTCCACATCTAGTAGACGGTGGGCTATCTATTCTCCAATATGCTGATGACACTATCATATTTATGGAGCATGACATGGCGAAAGCTAGGAACATGAAGCTGCTGCTATGCTTATTTGAACAATTGTCCGGGCTTAAAATCAACTTCCACAAGAGAGAATTGTTTTGTTTTGGAAGAGCTAATGATGACCGGGATTCGTATCAACAATTGTTCGGATGTGAATTGGGTTCCTTACCATTTTCGTACTTGGGTATACCCATTCATCATCGTAAGCTAACCAATGCTGAGTGGAAATGTTTGGAGGATCGGTTTGAAAAGAAACTGAGCTGTTGGAAAGGAAAGCTCATGTCATATGGAGGGCGATTAATTCTGATTAATTCGGTCCTTACTAGTANTGTGAATTGGGTTCCTTACCATTTTCGTACTTGGGTATACCCATTCATCATCGTAAGCTAACCAATGCTGAGTGGAAATGTTTGGAGGATCGGTTTGAAAAGAAACTGAGCTGTTGGAAAGGAAAGCTCATGTCATATGGAGGGCGATTAATTCTGATTAATTCGGTCCTTACTAGTATGCCAATGTTTCTGCTATCCTTTTTCTTGGTTCCGGTTGGAGTTAGGAAAAGGTTAGATTTCTACCGATCTCGTTTCTTTTGGCAAATTGACGAGCTTAAGCGGAAGTATAGACTTGCGAAGTGGGATATTATTTGCAGACCTAAAGACCAGGGTGGCTTAGGTATTGAAAATTTGGAAATCAAAAATATATGTCTCCTTAGCAAGTGGCTTTTTAAGTTGTCATCTGAGACGGAGGCCACTTGGGCACAGCTTTTACGCAATAAGTATCTCTTTGCTAAAACCTTGGCCCAAGTGTCTGTGAGACCTTCAGATTCGCCCTTTTGGAAGGGGCTTATGAGAGTTAAACAAATATTTTTCAACAAGACTAAGTTTATTGTTGGGAATGGTACCACGACGAGGTTTTGGGAGGATACGTGGCTTGGGGAGACTCCACTAGCACTTCAATATCCTTCTTTGTATAACATAGTTCAACGTAGAGATGCCTATGTTGCTACTGTTTTACAGTCCGTTCCCCTCAATATCAGCTTTAGGCAGACGCTTGTTGGTAATCGTTGGGAGGCCTGGCTCCATCTGGTTCGACGTTTGATGGATGTCAGGTTGTCCGCTCACCCTGATCAGCTGCATTGGAAACTTACTAAGAACGGTGTGTTCTCGGTCAAATCAATGTATCAGGATGTCATTAACTCTTCGGTCATCCCTACTTCCTTACACGTCTGAAAAGTTAAGGTACCCTTACGTATCAAAGTGTTTATGTGGTTTGTGCATAAACAGGTAATTTTGACTAAGGATAATCTTGCAAAACGTAATTGGGTATGTCCGTCTCGGTGTAGCTTCTGTGATCATTCTGAAAGCATCAAACACCTCTTTCTCGATTGTCCGTTGGCCAAGATTCTGTGGCGGTCGGTTCATATTGCTTTTAATATCAGTCAGCCTACCTCTATTAGTATGTTATTTGGAACATGGCTAGATGGGGTGGATTATGACATTGCGAGACACATTCGTGTTGGCGCTTGTGCTCTTTTGTGGGCAATATGGAACTGCAGAAATGACTTAGTCTTTAACCGATCAACAAACTTTCACTTTTTGCAGGTTGTTTTCAGAGCCACAGCGTTCATCCGTATGTGGTCGCTACTCACTCCGACGGAGGCCAGGGAGCGTTTGGTTACTGCGTCTACCCGATGGGAGATGGTAGCTCGGGATATTTTCAACCGGTTTGGATGGCGGTCATGTAATAGGATAGAGTGATCCTATAGTTTTGCCAGCCGGTTGTGGCTTTCAGCAGTTCTTTTCAGCAGATTTTGTTTCAGTTTGCACTATGACCTTTTTGTACTTTTCAGACTGGTTCCTTATTATTAATAATATGAGCCGTATGCATCATTCTGATGCAGAGGCTGGGGCATGGCCCCTTTTCCAAAAAAAAAGCAAAGACCAAAGTCATACATGACCATCTATTTCTAGGCGAACAAAAAAGAAAAAAACTCTCCATCGATCAGAACAATGATCAACGAACTACACCAGCAACAATCCGCATCAACTATCACATCACATCACAAAAGACAACAAGAAAAGTTATCCAATAAAAACGCCTGCCTCCAGGAAGGGAACGAACGCTTAACCCATGTACGAAAACATAATGCTCAATAACTGTAATTATAGTCCCCATGTTTGATAAAGAAAATAATGACTATTCTGACAAATTTGATAATTCATACAACTATGATTATGTTTTACATAATTTGAAAAGCAAACTCAACAATATTCATTCTATTTCGTAAAAATAAACATGCAACTTTTTACATTGTGATAACGCTTCTCAGTACCCACACTTCTCCAATATATTTAAAATCTAGGTTTATTTAGCTCTTTTGGTGTTCAATAGTGCGTCTGATATTAGTGGCTACAATATGTTTCAAAAATCTTTAAATTTCTTATAATAATGACATTTGTTTTCTAGGGTTTATTATGTCCGTTGTGCTTCCAAATGCATCATGACATTTTTTTGATGGCGCTTCAAATTCAAACCATATTAGTCTTAGCAGAAGCAAACACAAATATATTTTGTAATTCATTGCGATTTGCCGTGCTCGACAATGTACCATACATGTTCCTTGCGGTATTTCCACGCGACTAGTAGCTGAGCTAGCCCACAGGGCCATGATGGGCAACGTGCGAACTATTCATATAATTATAATATTTTCATTCTTTAAGCCTTGCAACCAAGTGTGGCTCCCATCCCAGGGTGGGCCAGGGCCCACCCGTGCACCCCTAGCTCCGCCACTCCATGTGACAAGCGGCCAATCCTATTTAGCGCGTGGATCGCTAGTTTGTGACCAAACACGCACAACCCAGCTCCCCGAACATACATTTTTGGGTCGACCCAATTCACCTTTTCCCGATTTTTAGAAGATTACATAATCTTTCAAGATAGTTTTTTTGGTTGTCCTTTCGGTTTTTATGTTTTTTTCATTATGGTCATATCCTTTTTTCATTTTTTTTCTTATGCTTTTTATGTTAGGCTTTTCTTTTCATTTTTTCCTTTTATTTCTTTATTATTGCATTTTGTGACCATCCTTTAAAATTTGTAATTTTTCAAAAATCATGAACACTTACCAATATTTGGGACATTCTAATGAAATTGTGAACATTTTTTTACAATTGGAGCCGCGGAGTCACATGGAGTGGCGGAGCTAGGGGAGCCGCAGAGTCACAGCACGCAACGCGCCAAATAGGTGCTCCCAAGATGAGCCGCCTCGGTTGCAGTCGCCCGGCTCACTAGGGATAGTGATCATAACTTCATTAGTGATTCCCACCAGTCTCATGCCTCCTCGACTCATTTCATGGCACAGTCGCAGGCCATTATTGCATGAGTATTTGGAACAACTCAACAACAAGCCAACAACAACCACAACAACAACAACAACAACAACAACAACAAAAGCTTTAGTTTCAAATAAGTTGGGGTAGGCTAGAGGTGAAACCCATAAGATCTCGCGATCAACTCATGGTTCTGGCACATGGATAGCAAGCTTTCACGCACCCCTGTCCATAAATAGTTCTTTGGTGATACTCCATCCTTCAGATCTCTTTTTACGGACTTATCCCATTTCATATTCGGTCTACCCCGACCTCTCTTGACATTATCCGCAAGCTTTAGCCGTACAACATGCACTGGAGTTTCTGGAGGCCTGCGCTGAATATGCCCAAACCATCTCAAACGATGTTGAACAATCTTTTCTTCAATTGGTGTTACCTCAACTCTATCTCATATATCATCATTTCAGACTCGATTCTTCCTCATGTGGCCCCACATCCATCTCAAAATACGCATATCCGCCACACCTAACTTTTCAACCTGTTGCCTTTTAGTCGGCCAATACTCAGCGCCATGCAATATTGCAGGTTGAGCCGCCGTCCTTTAGAACTTGCCTTTTAGCTTTTGTGGTACTCTCTTGTCACAGAGAATGCCAGAAGCTTTGCGCCACTACATCCATCCGGCTTTGATTCGATGGTTCACATCTTCATCAATACTCTCAACCTTCTACAACATTGACCCCTAATACCGAAAGATGTCCTTCTAAGGCACCACCTGCCCATCAAGGCTAACTTCCTCCTCCTCACGTCTAGTAGTACTGAAACTACACATCATGTACTCAGTTTTAGTTCTACTAAGGCTAAACCCTTTCGATTCCAAGGTTTGTCTGCATAACTCTACCATCCTATTGAGCCCCGTCCGACTATTGTCAACTAGCAACACATCATCCGGAAAGAGCATACACCATAGCATATCTCCTTCTATATCCCATGTGACCTCATCCATCACCAAGCCAAAAAGATAAGGGCTCAAAGTTGACCCCTGATGCAGTCCTATCATAATCGAGAAGTCATCAGTGTCGACATCACTTGTTTGAACACTTGTCACAACATTATCATACGTGTCCTTGATGAGGATAATGTACTTTGCTGGAGCTTTGTGTTTCTCCAAGGCCCACCACATGACATTCTGCGGTATCTTATCATAGGCCTTATTCAAGTCAATGAACACCATATGCAACTCCTTCTTTTGCTCCCTGTATCTCTCTACACTACAAAAAATATACACTTCCGTGATGATACGTGTTTGTCACAGTAGGTCGCGTTTTTTGTCATGCATGTACATCCATGACGATTTTATGACAGAATCAAGATAGTCATACCTGTACTGTCGTAGAAGTGTTCCATGACATTACCAAAATTATCATCACGGAAGTGTCCACTTCCAAGACAATAAATCGCGCGTCACAGAAGTGCTTTCGTCAAGGGTGACCGACACGTGGCATCCACCGTAACGGAACGCCATTAAGCTATCGGATCCAGTTTTGGATCCGATAACCCATTAACAACCAGGACCAATGGGGATTTTCCACGCGTAAAATCATCATTGGCCGTAGGAAACACGTGTTGCCTCACCGTTGGGACAAATGTCATCCACTCATTGGACATGAGGCGCCTATGATAGGTCGACACGTGGCACAGCCCAACAGTGGCCCATTCCGGTGAAAAAGGCTGGCCCACTAAAAATTAGCAGGCCAGCCCATATAAGGCCTACTTGTGTCAGGTCCATTTAAGCGCACGACCCATACGAGATGTGCCAATTCGGCCCGTCAACGGCCCGTTAAAGATTTGACACCATTGCAGCCCATCGTCAGTTCGAGCCCGTTAACAGCCCGCTATATATTTGGGCTCAACATCGGCTCGATGAGATTTCGGCCTGTTAACGACCCATTTAATGGATGGGCCAATTTTCAGGATGTACATCTTTTGGCCTTTTAGCGACGCATTTAAATGTTGGGCTAATTTCTGGCCCGGTGTGTCTTTCAGCCTGTTGACGGCCCATAAATCTGATGGACCATTTGTAGTCGGACCTGAGTTTCGGCCTTTTAGCGGCCCATTTAAGTGTTGGGCCAATTTCTGGCCCGGTGTCACTTTCAGCCTGTTGACGGCCCATAAATCAGTTGGGCCATTTGTAGTCGGACCTGAGTTTTGGCCTTTTAGCGACCCATTTAAGTGTTGGGCCAATTCCCAGCCCTGTGTGCCTTTCGGCCTGTTAACGAACCATAAATGAGTTGGGCCATTTGTAGTCGGACCTTAATTTTGGCCTTCTAACGGCCCATGCCCTTCATGGTCCAATACCATCCCGGTTTCTCTTTCGGCCTGCTAAAGGCCGACAACACAGTTGGGCCATTTACAATATGACCTGACTTTCGGCCTCTTAGCGGCCCATGCTCTTCATGGTCCAGTACAAGCCCGCTGTCTCTTTCGGCCTGCTAAAGGCCTACAGTATAGTTGGGCCATATGTAGCCCAAACTTAGTAACGGCCTGTTAACGGCCCGTGAAATAAATTGGGGCCACCTGTTGCCCGCTTCGATGTCGGCCTGTTAATGACCCGGGAGGTAAGAGGGCCGACCATTAACTTTCGTCCTAGTAACGGCCCATTAACTTAATGGGCCCACTAAAGTTCGTACATGTCTTTAGGCCAAATTAGATAATTTACCCATTACGACGAGCAATTATGCACAGGACCAAAACTGATCAAGCAAAGGTACGGCATACAGGGAATAACGTTGCACATCCAGCATATATTACAGGAAATTACATCCACTGGGCAATCAAAGATTAATGCCAGTGCAAATAAATGAGTAGAACCTAACCATCTACAACGTCACAATCTGCAACCTCAGCACAGATGACGCCCATAAGCATGTGGGCAAGTTCTTGCTGCTTTGCTACACTGTCTTTGGAAACATTGATCAGTTGTTGCATCGCACGACTCTGCACCTCTGATTCATCCACCATTTCCATCATTACTTCAGCCATTAATTGGTTCACAAACATACATTTATTCCGTTGCATTCGAGACAGAGGATACCGAACAGATTCAGATGGCGATTTTGGCAGGCTTGTATTATTGGTAGTGGAGAGTGTCTCGACCACGGCATCATAACATAAATTAGGACGGGAACCAAACAGATTAATCATCAGTTATTTCCATATTACCTGGCCTAGATTTACTGAAAAGAAACAATGGGGTTGCCTTGCTGTTTTCAGAGTTTGTCTTCTTATCTTCAGCAGCCTGCATAAAATCAACACACTAGTATTGCTATCATTGGCCAAGTCAGATAATAGGAAAGCAACATTGACACAACGAACGTTTGGGCAACTAGCCTACACCAAATTAACACAATATGGCATAGCTATCATCAGCCAGGTAAGGTAATACGAAAGCAATATTGACACAATGAATGAATGGGCAACCAGATAAGCACTACAATTCAGTAATGTGCGTGATATGAGAGAGTACATTCATGCAGCTCAGTATGCAAAACTACCAGGCAGTTTTCCTTACAAAAATCAACATTGGCGCCTTTAACATTTAGCTACAACTAATTTTAGATCAGATAAAGGTTAGATTCATGCCGATTAACAAAATACATGTTGATGTAAAAATATAGTGATATACAACAGGTACTTACATCAGCATTGGAGCACAGAGAATTCCCGCAAGATATTTTCCTCGAATACGATCCCAATGGAGGAAGTCTTCTATCGTTTAACCTTATTTTCTAAAAGAGAGATGGGTAATAAACATGTAGAAAATATGATCAGAATGCTATAAAATTTCATGATGCGAGGATACGCACACGCTTCTTAGAATGGAGTTGACATTCTTTTGCCGGACTGGAGCGGACTAGTTCTTTGGCCACTGGAATCTTCTTATTATCAGTGGGAGTTGGGTTTCTCTGTGCTGGAGCAGTATCTATGAAAAATGGAGTTGGTTTATTATCTCCAGGCGTTTGAATCTTTTGCAAAGACCTGGTTTATAACCCTTCAGATTCTAACATAGCCGTCTTCCCCTTGCATGCCTTATATAGAAGAATGGTGATTCAGTTATAAAACATGCTACATCAGAGATGGAATAGGTACTGAAAAATAGAAAGGCATGACATATTGACATGTATTCCCTCCATCTGGAAATAAATGGATGGGTCTAGGTGTATTTCAGTTTTAGATTCATCCAGTTTTATCCATTTCTGCGACATGTAATCCGGACGGAGGGAGTATGATGTAAGAGCTAGGGATACGACAGGACAACACAGTAAAAAAAACACTGAAAACCCCACTGTAGAACCAAAGTATTCAAACCCACTGATATGAGATAGTACACTCATGCAGCTCAGGATGCAAAACTACCAGGAAGTTTTCCTTACAAAAATCAACATTGTGGCCTTTAATCATACATTTTGCTACAACTAAATTTAGATCAGATAAAGGTTGGATTCACGCCGATTAGCAAAATACATGCTGATGTAAAAATATAGTGATATACAACAGGTACTTACATCTACATTAGAGCACAGAGAATTCCTGCAAGAATCTTTCCTCATAAACGATACCATTGCAGAAATTCTTCTATCTGTTAAGCTTATTTTCTAAAAGAGAGATGGGTAAGAAACATGTAGAAAATATGATCAGCATGCTATAAAATTTCATGATGCAAGGATACACACACGCTTCTTAGAATGGAGTTGACATATTTTTGCTGGACTGGAGCGGACTGGTTCTTTGGCCACTGTATCTGCTTATTATCAGTAGGAGTTGGGTTTATCTGTGCTGGACCAGTATCTATAAAAACTGGAGTTGGTTTATTATCTCCTGACGTTTGGATCTTTTGCAAAGGCCTTGTTTGTAACCCTTCAGATTCTAACATAGTCGTCTTCCCCTTGCATGCCTTGTATAGAAGAATGGTGCTTTAATTATAAAACATGCGACAGCAGAGAGATGGAATAGGTACTGAAGAATAGAAAGGCATGACATATTGACATGTATTCCCTCCACCCGGAAAAAAATGGATGGGTCTAGGCGTATTTCAGTTCTAGATACATCCTTTTTTATCCATTTCGGCAACATGTAATCCGGACGGTGGGAGTATGGTGTAAGAGCTAGGGATACGACAGGACAATACATGTAAAAAAACACTAGTTGAATGTAAAATTGTATGCTAGCGGAATACGTACAGAAATAACTAAGGCAACATGCACGTGTATGATTGGGAAAATAAGATGGCATTGCAACAGAGCACTAGAACAACACTTCAATGTAAAAAAACATGGTATGGTAGACAGATGAAGTACATACTGATGAATAACAATGCATAAGATATTCAGAAGCATGATGTGCAAATTAAGCAGATGGCATTGTGATAGAGTAGAATGACAGTACTTGAATTTGAAAACATGTTATCATGAATGGAATAGGTACTGAAAAACAGGAAGGCATGACATATTTACATGCATGATCAACATGCTAAGCACATGGCATTGCAACAGAGTAGATACACTCCAGGACATTATATGCATGTTGTACCCATATCACAGGCCAAGTTAGAGCAAGGACATTGTGGGGTGAAGAGGATTCATCATCTTTCTGCAAGTCTTCTGAAGAACTGCCTTTACATGTTCCATCATATTGGGTATCATTGACATCAAGTTTATTGGCATTTACATTGCTCCATGAGGTTCTTCTGGATATATCAGTGTGTGCAATTATATCTAACATGCATGGAAGACAACTAGTAGTTAGATTTATGTAATGAGTGCCTGTAGGAGACGACATAAATAGTAGGACTGGGGTTAACTAGCAGCAACAGGTCTCATAAACTAAAGGGAGAACACAGATGAAAGCTATAGAATATGTATCGTTTGTACTCGAGATTAACTAGATGGCACACAAAAGTATTAAAGAACAACATGGGTAATACTAAAAGTGGTATAATACTATAATTACCAGCCTGTGGGATAGCATTGGCTGATGGATGATAACTATGGAACAACGTTACCTAAAGAACAAGTATCTTAGCTGAACTATGGAACAGCGTTAACTCCTGAACAAGACCCGTAAGAGATCAACATGAATATAAAGTGAAATGTGATGATCTATTTTCCATGCTTAGATGAATAACAAAGCCATAAATGTTGCACACAAGTAAGATGAGGGTACAACCTATCTGGCTGCCATCCATAGGATTGAGCATCATGTGCTGACTTGTCGATGGCCCTGCAGTTGTTGTGGCTGTCCATGTCGGGCATGCGCATTCGATGCAGGGAACTGTTGAGTGGGGACTATAGCTTCCTTCTGGTGTATGCTTCCCTTGTTGGAGCAGCTGCGGTGAGTCGGAAGACGGTGTGTCTGAAGATGCAGATAACGCATAATGTTAACAACGATATATCTCTTTGATCTTAAGAAATACACTAAGAGATCAACAGCAAGGTACGAGAGTGGTCACACGTCTGTTGACTGCAGACTAAATTAGGGTCACACGATTTTATTTTATTTTGGTACTATCCGATCTACGCCGGATGGCTTGATAGCCGTCTTGTGCCTCACGGCTGACACTATTCGGAATCTTCCCCGAAGAGCTAGCGACCAACGACAGAGCAGCCTGCCTCCGCCGTCCGTGGCCCCGGCCAAAACCCCGCTCCCCGCCCCACCGCACTGCCGTGGTTTCGCCGCCCCCGGGCCAATCCACAAAGACTCCCCATCATCCAGATCCGGCGGCGGCAGTACCTTCAACCCACACAACTCTAAAAGATAGCCATCTAAGCGCTGCTTCCGCGCCGAACTTGCGGCCCCGCACCCTTACGTTAGACACCAGCCAACCGACAGCCTAGGAGCTTCGCCGCCTCGAGGGGTACTGCTTCCCATTGGGAATCGATTGGCCCAGAATAAAAATTCAGAGAACTGACACCTAAATAAAGTGATTTGAGATGAGGGTGCGACCTATCTGGCGGCATGGTGAAGTAGGCAGGTCCAGCTGCCGAGTCGGTGAGGCCGGCGCGGTTGCGGTGGCGACCGGCGACAGGGAAATAGCGATGTCGCGACGGTCGACGGCTATGGGGAAGCAGCGCCAGGACTCTAGACGGATCCGAAGTTGGAGCCGCTCCGGCGCCGTGAACAACGGTGGGGGTGAATCGGCTCCAGTACGGTTCACGCGACCGTCATCGAGGCAGCACCAGCAGCACGGAGTAAGAGGCACATAGCCCAGTGCACGACGACAAATGGACAACGTCTCCGGCATCAGGGAGGAGGGTGGCTGTGAAATTGGTGCGGTGGGGGCGCCATGGAGGTGGGGCTGAGGTTTCATGGCTTGGGAGAAGGGAGCTTCCCGGGGAGAATGTGATTTGGCGCCCAC